>CM055116.1:226267959-226965459 GCA_029206835.1 Rana muscosa
GAGAAATTACCGTTTAACATTGGAGTCTATGGAAGGAGTGCCCGGCTTTGAAAAATCGGTTCTCCCCAGCCATAGGTCTCCCAGACACCAAACTTTGCACACTTGTAGCTCCATGTCTCATCTACATGTGTGCCAAGTTTGGGGTCCAACGGCCGGTACCGGGTCCGCAAAGTCCGGGAGATCAGGCGGAAAAAAAAAAAACAGCAAGCAAGTGAGTGTGACAGATGGTCTCGGGGGGGGGCAATTGCCCTGTTGCCCCCCCCCCCCCGGATCCGCCCCTGTGGCAGTCTCTGTATTGCAGTTTCAGTTTTGATTTCCACATGTGGATCTACCTCCTGTCTATAATTTTGACCACATTTCCCATGAGGAATCATTCCTGCCTTTCAAAAAAAGGGGAAGGGTGGTGCTTGGTCTGATGGGATATGTCATCTATTGCTATTCCAATTTCTACTGGCCAGTAACAGATGGAGTGTTTTCGGCCAAGCTGACCGTATATATTTACCTTGCATTTCATTTGCACACTTGTACATCCAACTATTTGTGATTTTGGCTTAATCTGAGAATATTTGCAAAATGCTGGTTAACCCCTTTAAATGTTAATATCAAGCATGTGTTATGCCTTTGTTTGCAGGTAACACTGTGATTCATTTAGATCAAGCACTGGCAAGGATGAGGGAGTACGAGCGCATGAAAATTGAGGCTGAAAATAGTTTAGATGCTGAATGCTGCAGTAAGCTTAACAATGCTGCTTCTAATATAGAAGGTAACCGCTAAACCCCAAATATTAACAAAAAACACCTTGTACCTATAACATGAGAGATGACAAGCAGCTTACATTACCTGTTGTGATTAATACATTTTAATAAAAATGTCAGTGACCTAATAATATTTGTTTAAAAAACTGTATTGGAAAGGCTGGGAGGAGAAGAATTTAACCTCTAACACTTAATTAGTGGCATTTTGTGTTGAAAAAATGATCAAGTGTTGTCAGAGGCATAACTAAGAACCTTCAAGGCCCCAGAGCAAGAAACTATGAATGCCCCCCCCCCCTAAACAGACCCCTGATGCACCACTTTTGAGACAGAAAGGGACTGAGGACAGATCCGTCAGTCCCTTTCTCTGCAGCCTCCGCTGCACAGAATGAATGAATGAACAGGAATAGATCTGGACAGAGCTTTCTGTTCATTCATAAACCATTTACTATGCCCCAGCTATGAATGTATTAAAATATAAACAGAGATCGGTACTGATCACGACTCTATTTATTAAGACAGATCCTGACACATCCCACGCAACAGCCAGTGGGAGGGGAAAACCCGGCAGCGCTGTGAGGGGCCAGGGAAGCACACAGGAACCTGGGGCAGCAGGACATCAACAGGGGGGTGGCGGGAGCGGCATGTGGAGGAACCAATGCCCTCCATTTCCCTCCTGCAGCCACTGAATGCCTGTGGGAGGGAGAGGAGGAGAAGCGGGCATTCAGCGGCGGCTTCATGGAGGGATCGGTTCCTCTACGTGCTGCCGCCCTCCTATCCAGGCGTACAGGGGGGGCACATGGGCCCCCTGGAGCATGCAGCCAGGTCGCAATGGCAACCCCTGTACGTACGCCCCTGGGTGTTATATCACTAAGTGTAAATTCATCTTCAGTAACTTTTTACAAATTCCTCTGTGCAAATCCAGATCCCATAAATAGTACATACCAGTGGTCCTCATTTTGATATGTTGCTCCTGCCTGCCTTTATATATGCAGCAGTGGGTCTTCTCCATAAAAACTGCTGGCCTCTTATTCCTCCCTCTGTCCTGCTGTTTGCAGGACAGGCTGAACGCTACATGTGTGCATCAACTAGCAGCTGCTTCAGCCCCTTTGTACTGCGTCCATGCACAGCATATTTTTTCCTCCTTTAGAACGGGTTGAAGGAAAGAAATTTGCACGATTCCCCCGTCAACACAGTGCTGACAAAGGAATTCCTCCTGCCAAGACATTGTGTTCTCCCGACTATAGCAGCTGCTAGTGATAATTGCAAGTAAATCTGGCAGGCTGGTTGTACTTAAGTTGATTGATTGCTCAACTTGGTACATTCAGCCTTCCCACACACGGTTTGAATCTCTTCCCGTTCCTGCTGAACCGGACAGGATTCAAAGCGTCTATGGCTGGCTTAAGTCCTACATATTTACATTGATTTGTTCAAACAGTTATAACCCCTTTTTCTTTCTCGTACATCACGGGACACAGAGCGACATAGTCATTACTAATGGGTTATATAGATACCGTCAGGTGCTGGCACTGGCAACTTCCAAAACCGGAAGTACCCTCCCCTATATAAGCCCCTCCCATCCGGGAGCACCTCAGTTTTTTGCCAGTGTCTAAGGTGTTGGCCAAGAAGAAACATGTGTTTTTCACTGAGCTTGCGTACAGGTTCTTTTGGGCCTCAGTAAGCTATTCCGGATCCGACCAAAAAAGCTTCATAGCTAAACGGTCGGTACCCGGGCCTTGCAGAGAAGAGCAAGGTTTTGCCTGTAATGCTTCTCTTAGGAGAGCTGGACCCTGGGATCCAGAGCTCTGGTCATACCCACGACCAAGATGTTTTCTGTGCAGGGTGCTATACAGGTCCAGGGGAGTGGAATCCTTGGGAACCCGGTCCCTGAAGGTTTGATTACAATGCCTGCCGTGATAGGTGAAGTTTGGGCTTCTGTGGACCAAACAGAGTCCTGCGGCGAGGAAAAGGTAAGTGGGGGCCCTCGGGAACTTGGTTCTATTGAGGGACCCCCAAGCCTATTTTGTCTTTCTGCCTGTTACCTAAGGTATTCCCGCTAATATTCTGTGTATGCCTGTTACTACTGAAAAAAAAAAAAAATGTAAGACCGCGGTACCTGTGTTAGACACTAGAGGCCGCTATGGTTCTTTTTTCTTGTAATGTGGATTTTTTTTTCTTCCAGAATCAAATCCAGGCAGTTGGTATGTTCTCTCCTGGGAAGCTGTCTCCTCTGCCCTGTTGCTGCGCTCATCCATCCCCGGGCCCTGCGGCAAAGGGACCCTGGCTCCCACCTAGCTCCTTGTTGTTTTCAAAAAAGGCGCCGAAGGCGCACGTGCCCGCGCGCGTGCACGCGCCTCTATTCATAGAGGCGATCTGGAAAAAGGGGCGGAGCGGGTGGATGACGCTCAGGTGTGCGCTACTGCGCATGTGCAGGCGTCCAGCGTGTTTTAAAGCACATTATAGCTGGCTGTTGAAGTGCACAGACAGAGCTAGCAACAATATAAAGGCACACAGAGGCGGTTGATGCAGGCATCCCCTAGAAAGGCACTTTAGTATACACCAACTGTGATATAGCAGCAATTGTGCTAGACTATTCTCAGTAAAAGTGGTGTATTACGGCTGGAATACCTCAGCTTTAGGCTTAGGAATATGCCGTCCAGAAGCTCCGGAACTGAATCTTCCAGGAAGCGAAGGGGGTCTCATCGGGCTCTGAGGATCTTGGGCATACTTCTGCTGCACCAGTCTCCCCTGAAGTTCAGAGGTAAGTGACCGTAGAGACCCCGCAGGGGTACTTGGTACTGTGGCTGTCCTCAGTTCACCTGCTCCTGTGTATGTAACAGAGGAGGTTTTTTCCTCAGCTCGGGGAGGATTAGAGAGAGCGCTGCCTCCCTGTCAGGGAAAGCACGCCCGATCTCCGTCTCCTCCTTCAGAGTGCCTGTTAGCAGAGCAACAGTCCCATACAGGGATCGACCTGCCTGAAGGGGATCAGGATAAGGTTGATTCTGTTATAGAGGAGTCAACAGTGGGGGAACCTTTTCTCAGCATCTCAAGCTGAAAGATTATGGGTTCAGTCTCTGACTAACATGGTCCGATCAGCATTTAAAAATGCACCTTGCGGAACCATCAACCACTACTGTATCCTCGTTGGGGTCGCTAGAAGCCCCCAGACTGTCTGTTCTTTTCCACTTCACCCTTTACTGAAAGGGCTTATTTACCAGGATTGGGAACGTCCTGAGAAAATATTTATTCCCTCAAGAGATTTCCGGTGGTCTATCCCATGGAGGATAAGTTCATCAAAAAAAAAAAAATGGAAGGTCCCTACAGTGGACGCAGCCATCTCTTGTATGTATAAATCACTGACATGTCCAGTGGATAATGTCCAAATGTTCAAGAACCCAATAGATAAAAGATTGGAGTCCTTATGAAAGTCTGCTTCTTTCTACAGCAAGCTTGGTGACACAACCAGCAGTAGCAGCTATTGGGGTCTGCTAAGCAGTAAAGGATCAGTTGAAACAGGTCTTGAGGGACTTGACAGATCAGCAGGCTTTGCCCTAGCTGATCTACCTAGAGCCTTAGGCTTTGCGGTTGACGCCATAAAGGATTCAGTCCATCAGGCCTCCCGCCTTACGCTGTCTATAGTACATATGCGTAGGCTTCTATGGCTCAAAAACTGGTCTGCTGAAGCTCCCTGTAAAGAATGGCTGGTTAGCGTCCCATTTCATGGTGAACGCTTATTCAGGGAAAACCTGGACAAATATATCCAGAAAAATTCCAGCGGTAAATACGCTCTTGCCGGTTAAAAACAGAGTTAGAGGTCCCTCTTTAAGAGGCCTGCTTCTCCAGTCCCTGAGGCATCGGCTGTGTAACAGTTCCGACGGCCTCCTCGGTCAATTCCCGGGGGTAAAAAACAGGGACAATAGCAGGGTAATGAGAAACCCTGGGTCAGGGGAGGTACAAAACCTCCCCCAAAGTTAAATTCATTGAAGGGTTGTCCCCACTCAGTCGGGTGGGGGGAGGACTCCAGTTGTTCGCAAGAGACCTGGCGGGACACGATCAAGACAAATAGGTGCTCTCCGCGGTATGTTTGGGATACAGTTTGGAGTTAAAAGACTCTCCTCCTTCCCATTTTTTGAGGTCAAACGTGCCAAGGGATCCCCGGAAGAGAGAGTCCCTCCTGTGGCACTAGAACAACTATTGCTCCAAGGAGTAATTATGGAGGTTCCCCTGGAAGAATGAGGGTTCGGGTTTTACTCAAACCTCTTTACAGTCCCGAAGCAAACGCGGACGGGAGGCCCATATTAATTCTAAAAGGGCTATACAAATTCCTGTATATCAGGACTTTCCGATGGAGTCGATCCGATCGGTGGCCACTGCCCTACAAGGGGAGGATTGGTTAGCCGCGATCGACATCAAAGATGCTTATTTGCACATTCCCATCTTTCCAGTCCACCAAAAATGTCTACGCTTTGCAGTAGAAGGGCGCCATTTTCAGTTCAGAGCCTTACCCTTCGGTTTGGCCACAGCACCACGAGTGTTTACAAAAATTCTGGCCCTTTATTGGCCAATCTAAGAACACAAGGTGTAATGATAATGGCATATCTAGATGACTTGTTGCTGATAGACCACTCAGTGAAAAAACTAGAAGTGGTTGTTCACGAGACAATCAAGTATCTGGAATATCACGGTTGGATTATCAACCGAGACAAGTCAGCCCTAAAACCAGTCAAAAGTCTGGAATACTTGGGGCTAAGGTTGGATTCAGGCCAGAGAAAAATATTCTTGCCTCGAGGAAAGGTGTTGTCTTTGAAAGATTTGATCCACTTAGTGGGTACAAAAAAGACAGCCGTCCATACGCCTGTGCATGAGGCTGCTGGGAAAAATGGTGGCATCATTCGAAGCAGTACCCTACGGTCAATTCCATTCAAGGAATTTGCAAGGGGCCATACTGTCAGCCTGGAACAAAAAAGTTCAGGCCCTAGACTTACAATGTCCTTGTCCCCTTCCGTTCGCAAGAGCCTCCGTTGGTGGTTGGTTCCCCAGAATCTGGAAAAAGGGAAATCCTTCAGTCCGATTTCGTGGAAGGTGGTCACTACAGATGCCAGCCTTATAGGCTGGGGAGCTGTACTGGAGCAATAGTCTCTCCAGGGCAGATGGTCGGATGCAGAAAAGGCCCTGCCCATCAATCTCTTAGAGATACGAGAGCCCGGTATGCCCTAGTAGCATGGACATCCAAACTCCAAGGGTCCCCTGTCAGAATTCAATCAGACAATGCCACAGCAGTGGCATATATCAATCATCAGGGGGGCACCAGGAGTCGTGCAGCCCAGAGGGAAGTAAATTACATCCTGAAATGGGCAGAAAGATATGTCCCAGCCATATCTGCGGTATTCATTCCAGGAGTGGAGAATTGGAAGGCGGACTTTCTAAGTCGCCAGCAATTATGCCCAGAGGAAGGGTCCCTTCACCCCGAGGTTTTCTGGACAATATGTCAGCGGTGGGGAACATCGGATGTAGATCTTCTAGCATCCAGATTCAACGCAAAGGTGGACAGGTTTGTCTCTCGGACAAGGGATCCCCTAGCTTGCGGCTCGGATGCCCTAGTGTTCCCTTGGGATCAGTTCAAGCTGATATATGCATTTCCACCGCCACAATTGTTACCTCGATTACTCCGCAGAATCAGGGTAGAAAAGAAACCAGTGATTCTGGTGGCTCCAGCGTGGCCCCGAAGAGCGTGGTACGCGGAGATTGTAAAATATCAGTGGGGAGTCCTTGGACTCTCCCACGTCGTCCGGACCTGCTTTCGCAAGGACCGATATACCACCCTTCCTTACCAGCCCTAGGTTTGACGGCCTGGCTATTGAAGCCCACATTCTAAAAAAGAGAGGGCTCTCTAATTCTGTGGTATCTACCATGATCAATGCCAGGAAGCCGGTATCCAGGCAGATCTACTATAGAATCTGGAAGGCGTACATCGCCTGGTGTGAGGCCAAGAAATGGCATCCACGTAAATACGTAATAGGTAGGATTCTGGACTTCCTACAATGGGCTGTAGATAGGAAGCTTGCCTTGAGTACTATCAAGGGTCAGATTTCGGCCTTGTCAATATATTTTCAAAGGCCCTTGGCTTCGCATTCACTAGTCAAAGCCTTTATACAAGGAGTGATGCGTATTAGTCCTCCGGTTAATATTCCCATATGTCCATGGGATCTAAACTTGGTTCTGTCGGTTCTACAGAAACAACCATTTGAACCATTACAGCATATTTCTTTGGTTCTTCTCACCAGGAAATTGATTTTTCTAGTAGCCATTTGTTCGGCTAAAAGAGTGTCGGAATTAGCAGCTATGTCCTGTAAGGAGCCATATCTGGTTATCCATAAGGACAGAGTAGTGTTACGTCCTCATCCAGCCTTTCTTCCTAAGGTGGTATCGAGGTTTCATTTGAACCAAGATGTGGTTCTTCCTTCTTTTTTCCCCAAACCTACTTCGGTAGAGGAAAAGTTATTGCATTCTTTGGATGTAGTAAGAGCAGTTAAAGCTTATCTAAAAGCCACTGCTCAGATTCGCAGAACGAATACTTTGTTTATTCTGCCGGAAGGCCCCAGAAAGGGTCAGGCAGCGTCAAAATCTACTTTAGCCAAGTGGATTCGACAGGTCATAATACAAGCCTATGGCTTGAGAAGGAGACCGCCTCCGTTCAAAGTTAGAGCGCACTCCACGAGAGCAGTTGGGACTTCATGGGCAGTGCATCACCAGGCCTCCCTGGCTCAAATCTGTAAGGCCGCAACATGGTCTTCAGTTCACACGTTTACTAGGTTCTACCAGGTGGACATTAGAAGTCAGGAGGATGTCGCCTTTGGGCGCAGTGTGTTGCAGGCCGCAAAAGATCCTCATGTCTGATAGCGCTCAGCTTATATATGGTGTATCCCCCCCCTCATTTGGCATTGCTTTAGGACATCCCATTAGTAATGACTATGTCGCTCTGTGTCCCGTGATGTACGAGAAAGAAAATAGGATTTTTATAACAGCTTACCTGTAAAATCCTTTTCTTGGAGTACATCACGGGACACAGAGCTCCCGCCCCTCTTTGGGGACACTTATTGCTTTGCTACAAAACTGAGGTGCTCCCGGATGGGAGGGGCTTATATAGGGGAGGGTACTTCCGGTTTTGGAAGTTGCCAGTGCCAGCACCTGACGGTATCTATATAACCCATTAGTAATGACTATGTCGCTCTGTGTCCCGTGATGTACTCCAAGAAAAGGATTTTACAGGTAAGCTGTTATAAAAATCCTATTTTTCTGAAGAAAAACAAAAAGTGAGTTTTCTACATCATATTTAAAATCGTAGAATAGACTACATATATATTCTAAATATTCACACAATTTCTCCATTATGCTAATAATAAAACATCTCTGTGCAAACATTTTTTTGAAGTATGATGTCCTTTGTGAAGTATCCTGCAAACTTGTAATTTATTTTACTTTTATTTGGGTCAGGCTCCAATGATGAAGAAGAACACAGTAAACAGTGCATTGATGATGGGTCTGCAGTCCCCTGTCCACGTATTGATACTCAGCAGCTGGACCGGCAGATCAAGGCAATTATGAAGGAAGTCATCCCATTCCTAAAGGTGTGCTGTTTATTATTGTGAGGATACATTGTACTGTGAAGAGTGTTTTTCTTTAATTTGTTTTGTGCATTTTAAAAAAATTACTGTGCAAATTTTGTATTTTAGAGAACTGTTACTTGAATATAAATGCACTCTTTACAGAATGTCCTCTATTTAACAACCAGAATGGCATAGTGGTACAGGTACAACATGTGACAGGATGATACATATAATATTGTCCTGCATTACATTTTCACAAACCGCTACATACTCTAGTAATTTTCAATTTCAAAAAAATCTCTAGGAAAAATGTAAAGTTAAATGTGGAACCCATCCAAATGATGGTATGGAGAACTTTTTAGCTCACACACCCTACCAGCAAATGGAATCCGATCCCTGTCTTGCTGCTACGCAAAGACAAATGCAAAGATGATCTTGGGTTATTTTTGGCAGACCTGTCGTCCCACTAGCAGTGCATGTTCTTCAGGTAACTTCACATGTTTTCAGATGCCATCCATGTTTACCAAGCGTGCACTGTTGGTGGGACATGGGGGGGGGGGGGGTGAGGTTCACTTATTAAAAATAGATGTGGGAATCGTTACCATTACACCATAGTGTGGCACTGCAGACTAACATTGTAATACATGAAAAGGTTTACCTTTCCAGCAAAAAGATATAGTCACTTGTAGTCAGACAGGAATACATTTATTTGGTCCTTTTTTTTTTTTAACCACTTAACGACCGCTCACTGTATATATACGTCGGCAGAATGGCACCGACAGGCACAATCACGTAGAGTGTACGTGATTGCCTTTGTACAGTTGGGGGGTCCAATCGGACCCCCCTTCTGTACAGTGAGCGGTGGCTAAGTGTCCGGGAGCGTTCCGGGATGAGGGGCCAGCCATTCGTTTCTGGCCACCCCCTCGCGATCGCTCCCGGCGAATGGAAATGCCCCCTCTGTCTGTGTCAGACAGAGGGAGCAGGAGGAAGTGATGTCATCTCTGGTGCGGCGCTCACATATACCGAGCGCCGTACAAGAGAAGACATCAGGTCAGTGCACACAACACTACACTGACACCAGGACACATAGGGACATAAATTGCCCCCCCCCCCAGACACCCCAGATCACCCCCCCAGCCCCCAGTCGCAGTGTCACTGATTGCAGTGACCATTTATTTAGTGATCACTGCAATCAGTGACATTTGTGACTGTAAAAGTGTCACCAAAGTTTAGTCTTAGGTCCAGTGTAGCCCCCTAACCCCCCCTAATAAAGGTTTAACCCCCTGATCACCCCCCAGATAACCCTTTCACCCCCTATCACCACTGTCACTAAGCGATCGTTTTTCTAAACGCTGTATTAGTGTCGGTGATGCAGATCGGTAGCTGGTAATTTTTTTTAGGTTCGCCGCAGGTTTTTATAGCGTCAGGTACCCCAATATATTATCTAATAAAGGTTTAACCCCCTTGATCGCCCCCCAGGTAACCCTTTCACCCCCATCACCACTGTCACTAAGCGATCGTTTTTCTAAACGCTGTCTTGGTGTCGGTGATGCAGATCGGTAGCCAGTAATTTTTTTTAGGTTCGCCGCAGGTTTTTATAGCGTCAGGTACCCCCATATATTATCTAATAAAGGTTTTAACCCCCTGATTGCCCCTAGTTAACCCTTTCACCAGTGATCACCATATAAGTGTTACGGGTGACGCTGGTTAGTTAGTTTGCTTTTTATAGTGTCAGGGCACCCGCCGTGTATATAACCCAATAAAGGTTTAACCCCCTGATCGCCCGGCGGGTGATATCAATTAGGTTTTAGCGTCAGAGAGGGTCTGCGTCACACCCCAGGCAGCGTCAGGTTAGTGCCAGTAACGCTAACACCCACGCGTGAAGCATACACCCCCCTTAGTGGTATAGTATCTGAACAGATCAATATCTGATCTGATCAGATCTATACTAGCGTCCCCAGCAGTTTAGGGTTCCCAAAAACGCAGTGTTAGCAGGATCAGCCCAGATACCTGCTGGCACCTGCGTTTTGCCCCTCCGTCCAGCCCAGGCCACCCAAGTGCAGTATCGATCGATCACTGTCACTTACAAAACACAACACACATAACTGCAGCGTTCGCAGAGACAGGCCTGATCCCTGCGACTCCAGTGCTGTAGGAGGTGATTTCACCACCACAGTTAAAAAAAAAAAAGCAAATATGCCGAAGCATTGGGGCAGCAGGGGCGGAGGAGCGATTTTGCTCCTAATGCCGCGTACATACGGTCGAAATTCCGACGGAGGCTTGCCCGTGGAAAAGTCCGACCATGTGTGTGCGGCATAACTTTTTTGCGGGAGGATGCCCCCATGCTTCGGCATATATAAATGGTGCGTGTATGCCCATCATTGGAAGTGGGTGGATGAAGGGCGGTATTCTAATGGTGGGCATACCCACCGATCAATCTCTTTTTTCGTTCAGCCAACTGGCTGCATGAAAAAAAAAAGATTACAATACATGTCCAACAAGGACCAGCAACGTACTGGTATGTTGCTGGACTTTGAATGTTTATACCAGAATGATGCCTGCGGGTTTAGGTATCATCTTGGTATCATTCTTTTCAGCCTGCGGCCGGCTTTCATGTAAAAGCAATCCTAGCGGCTAATTAGCCTCTGGACTGCTTTTACAAGCAGTGGGAGGGAATGCCCCCCCCCCCGGATATAAAAAGCGCCATTGGGAAAGCATTTTATCACACCGATCTTGGTGTGGTCAGATGCTTTGAGGGCAGAGGAAAAATCTAGGGTCTAGAAGACCCCAGTTTTTTCAAAAAAAGAGTACCTGTCACTACCTATTGCTATCATAGGGGATATTTACATTCCCTGAGATAACAATAAAAATGATAAAAAAAAAAAATACTTGGAAGGAACAATTTAAAAATAAAATAAAAAAGCAAAATTAATAATAAAAAAAAAAGAAAAAAAAAAAAGCACCCCTGTCCTGCCCTGCTCTTGCCCAATGGCGAACGCAAGCGTCGGTCTGGCGTCATATGTAAACAGCAATTGCACCATGCATGTGAGGTATCACCGCGAAGGTCAGATCGAGGGCAATCATTTTAGCAGTAGACCTCCTCTGTAAATCTACTGGGGTAACCTGTAAAGGCTTTTAAAAATGTATGTAGTTTGTCGCCAATGCGCGTTTGTGTGAAATTTTAAAGCATGTCGTGTTTGGAATCTATGTACTCGGCCTAAGATCATCTTTTTTATTTCATCAAACATTTGGGCAATATAGTGTGTTTTAGTGCATTAAAATTTAAAAAAGTGTATTTTTTAACCCAAAAAATGCGTTTGAAAAATCGCTGCGCAAATACTGTGTAGAAAAAAAAAATGCAACACCCACCATTTTAATCTGTAGGGCCTTTGCTTTAAAAATATGTATATAATGTTTGGGGGTTCAACATCATTTTCTTGCAAAAAAAAAAATGTTTTCATGTAAACAAAAAGTGTCAAAAAGGGCTTTGTCTTCAAGTGGTTAGAAGAGTGGATGTAAGCTTCCTAATGTTGTGTATAAAATGCCAGAACAGTTCAAAACCCCCCAAATGACCCCATTTTGGAAAGTAGACACCCCAAGCTATATACTGAGAGGCATGTCGAGTCCATGGAATATTTTATATGTTGACACAAGTTGCGGAAAAACGACAATTTTTTTTTTTTGCACAAAGTTGTCACTAAATGATATATTGCTCAAACATGTCATGGGCATATTTACACCCCAAAATACATTCTGTTGCTTCTCCTGAGTACGGGGATACCACATGTGTGAGACTTTTTGGGAGCCTAGCCACGTACGGGACCCCAAAAACCAAGCACCGCCTTCAGGCTTTCTAAGGGTGTAAATTTTTGATTTCACTTCTCACTGCCTATCACAGTTTCGGAGGCCATGGAATGCCCAGATAGCACAAAACCCCCCCAAATGACCCCATTTTGGAAAGTAGACACCCCAAGCTATTTGCTGAGAGGTATTGTGAGTATTTTGCAGATCTCGCTTTTTGTCACAAAGTTTTGAAAATTGAAAAAAAAAAAAAATATATATATATATATATATATATATATATATATATATATATATATATATATATATATATATTTTTTTTTTTTTTTCTTTCTTCATTTTCAAAAACAAATTAGAGCTGTAAAATACTCGCCATGCCTCTCAGCAAATAGCTTGGGGTGTCTATATTCCAAAATGGGGTCATTTGGGGGGGTTTTGTGCGATTTTGGCTTTTTATGGCCTTCGAAACTGTGATAGGTAGTGAGGAGTGAAATCAAAAATTTGTGCCTAGAAATCCTGAAGGCGGTGCTTGGTTTTCGGGGTCCCGTACGCGGCTAGGCTCCTAAAAAGTCCCACACATGTGGTATCCCCGTACTCAGGAGAAGCAGAAAAATGTATTTTGGGGTGTAATTCCACATATAACCATGGCATGTGTGAGCAATATATCATTTAGTGACAACTTTTTGTAATTTTTTTTTTTTTTGTCATTATTCAATCACTTGGGACAAAAAAAATATATTCAATGGGCTCAACAGGCCTCTCAGCAATTTCCTTGGGGTGTCTACTTTCTAAAATGGGGTCATTTGGGGGGGTTTTGTGCTATGTTGGCATTTTATGGCCTTCGAAACTGTGATAGGTAGTGAGGAGTGAAATCAAAAATTTGCGCCCTTAGAAATCCTGAAGGCGGTGCTTGGTTTCCGGGGTCCCGTACGCGGCTAGGCTCCCAAAAAGTCCCACACATGTGGTATCCCCGTACTCAGGAGAAGCAGCAAAATGTATTTTGGGGTGAAATTCCACATATAACCATGGCATGTGTGCGCAATATATCATTTAGTGACAACTTTTTGTAATTCTTTTTTTTTTTTTTTTTTTTTTTAGTCATTATTCAATCACTTGGGACAAAAAAATAAAAATTCAATGGGCTCAACATGCCTCTCAGCAATTTCCTTGGGGTGTGTACTTTCCAAAATGGGGTCATTTGGGGGGGGTTTGTACTGCCCTGTCATTTTAGCACCTCAAGAAATGAGATAGGCAGTCATAAATGTAAAGCTGTGTAAATTTCAGAAAATGTACCCTAGTTTGTAAACTCTATAACTTTTGTGCAAACCAATAAATATATGCTTGACATTTTTTTTACTAAAAACATGTGGCTGAATACATTTTGGCCTAAATGTATGACTACAATTGAGTTTATTCGATTTTTCTTATAACAAAAAGTAGAAAATATCATTTTTTTTCAAAATTTTCGGTCTTTTTCCGTTTATATCGCAAAAAATAAAAATCGCAGAGGCAATCAAATACCATTAAAAGAAAGCTCTATTTGTGGGAAGAAAAGGACGCAAATTTCGTTTGGGTACAACATTGCATGTCCGCACAATTTACAGTTAAAGCAGCGCAGTGCAAAATTCTGAATTCACCTCTGGTCCTTTAGCTACCAAATGGTCCGGGGCTTAAGTGGTTAAAGATCTTTTTATCAAGTTTTCAAAGAGATCAACCTACAAAAGAAAAACTCCTGGCTATTCACGATACTGCATAGACGCTTGATAAACTTAAATATGCAGTGAACAGGTATCAATTTACATGGCTTATGCAAATATGCAGCATAAGGTACAAGTGGCAAGCATTATACAAGGTATAGGTAAAGGTAGCCATATATATAGTGATATTGGGGTGTTTTAGCTCAAGTGGATAGATGCATTTTTATGCAGTGAGTCCATATCAGACAGGCATTCTAGTTAGGGGCCTGGTAGCCCACGTTTATTAAAACAGAAAAACAAAATCAAAAAGATCCATTCAAGATTCCCTCGCAGGGGTTTAACTTCATTTAGCAGTCCAAAAATAATGGAAAACATACCAAGCCACCTGGCTCTCTTGTCAGCAGTTCCTCTGCTTGCTTTCAACAGATTTCACAACTCTTTCCAGCCCCCTGGACTTATTGGCTTTCTCAGTCTCCCCAACTCTCAAGGCTGGCCAGCCTTTCCCAGTCCCTGGGCACAGAATTCCCTTTACATGGGCTGCAGTCTCTCACAGGGCAGACCGCTCTCCAAACATAGGTCTGTCTTCACACAGCAGTAACAAGCTGCTCACTCTCCACCATCCTCCACTCTGCTCTCACCAGCCCCTCATTATATTGGTTGTGTGCACCTGAGCACACACCATGCTGGCTGTCCACAAGACCCGGACACAGGGTTGAAGATCCCATCCCACCCAAGACTCTGAAGGATCTCCAAGCCACAGAGCCCCATGCAGAAATGGCAAAATCTGAGAAAACTGCCAGAGCAGTTTTCTCTGTTTTTAAATTTTACGCTCTGTAGCTCCGCACTCAGGCGATATGCAGCCTCTGTGTCCACTTTAACCCCATTTTCATTGGGACATAGCCTCGCTCTGCCACTATATATATATATATATATATATATATATATATATATATATATATATATATATATATATATATTATATATGTGTATTGCAGGGCACGACCAAATGTAGTGTTTAACAGCTCATTTACTCCGGAGAGAAAGGGTAAGAGGTCTGGCAATCCACCTGCCCCATATTTTATGAAAGGTTTTGGTTCTTTTCCAGAGCTCAAACGTGAGCTTAAATAACAGTAGGGAGGTGTTAATTAGTTTTAGCCGAACTGATTTTAACGGCATCTGCGATCCTTTCCTTTCCAGGAGAGCAAAATGGACTTCTTTGCATAAAAGTTCAATATGCAGAGAAGTCTCTTAGCATGAGAAGATATGGGCAGGTTGCCAAAGATGCCCAAAAGGCAGTTCTTAGGATGAAGGATATTCAGGAGACCCATTGCTGATGAGATGAAGGAGCCTATCTCCACCCAAAAATCCTGGACTATTGGACAAGACTAGAAACAATGTAGGAAGTATGCAGATTGACCACATCCTCTAAAACAGGAAGCTGTGGGGGACAACCCCATTTTATGTAACCTGGCTGGGGTGTAAGATGAGATAAGTGAAATATTTTAATGTGGATTATACGGTTCCTGGAGGATACCACAGAGGACTTGTATGTGTCACTGAATTCTGACCAGTACTCCTCCGTAAAGGTAATGTCCATAGAGGTCTATTTGGTCTCTGCTATTCGGAATCTAGGGTTACAGTCAGTGGTCAGGGCAGCATAGTAAGTGGAAATAAGTTTAGTCGGGTCAGGGTATCATAGTAATTTATCTAACGGAGGTATGGCCATAGGATTATCTAGAGAACCAAACTGGGCCCGAACAGCAGGACGGAGTTGATAATAGAAGAACAGGTAGGAGCAGGGCAAGTCAAAGTCAACGCATAGTTGTTGGAAAGATTTAAAGCCTTGCGCATCATATAGATATCATAGGTATTTAATAACTCTAGAGTACCAACGTCGTGGGTCAGGCAGGGATTTCAGTTCTTGCAAGTTGGGATTAAACCATAGCGGGCTATTGGGGGAAGCCGACCAGGAGCCTTAGAAATTTTGGAGACGAACAATTGAAATGGGAGCGGGAAGTAGCCAACATGGATGTGCCCGGACGGGCCAGTACACAACCCCTATATACAATATTATGGAGTGTTTCAAAAGAGGAAGCAATAGCTCCCTCAGTGATAGTACAGGCGTTAGCCGGGGCCAGGTGCAGCCAGTCATGAATATGGACCAGTTGGAAAGCCAAATAGTACAGATAGAAGTTGGGAAACGCCAAGCCTGCCAAATGAGTTGGCAGTCTCAACGTCTCAAGTGCCACCCTAGGAGGCCCGCCATTCCATAGGAACGCTGTGCAGATGGTATCAATTAATTTAAAGATGTATTTGGAGATCTTGCAAGGGGAGTTGGATAAAACATACAATAGCTTGGATAAATAGATCATTTTAGGAGCGTTAGCCCTGCCCATGAGTTCCAGGGGTAAATCCATCCATTGCTTGGATTTGCGTTGGTAACCGGGTTAGGAGGGGGCACAAGGTTATTGGTAACGTAGGAGGACAACTGCACTATAACCCCCAGGTATCTAAAAGAGGACACAACCTGTAATCTGGAATCCTGATGAATCTACAGACCCACATCGGGGTCTAAAGCAAAGAGGTTAAATTTATTCTGACTTACCCGGAATCCAGAGAAATCGCCAAATGTGCCGATCTCGGACAGCAGTACCTTTAGAGAGTCGCGAGTGTTGGCCAGATAGACCAAGA
The DNA here is from genome assembly GCA_029206835.1 of Rana muscosa. NCBI lineage: Eukaryota > Metazoa > Chordata > Amphibia > Anura > Ranidae > Rana > Rana muscosa. The sequence goes on from CM055116.1 coordinate 226,284,508, forward strand.
TGTCATCCGCATATAGCGAGACTCGCTCCTCCATATCGGCAATAGGGAGGCCTTTGATTAACGAGGAGCAACGAATGCGCACTGCAAGGGGCACCATAGCCAGAGCAAAGAAGATGGGCAACAATGGGCACCCCTGCCTAGTCCCCCTAGCAACGGGAAAGGTACCGGTTACATGAGAGTTGATTCGTATACGATCCAACGGGGATGTGTAAAGAAGCCTGATCCAATAGCCGGGTAGAGGAACAGTCATGAGGATATTGTTGAACAGTCTATGGATGTTCATTCTGGTGGGGCCTACCAGGGATAAAGCCTCCTTGATCACTCTGGACCAATTTCGCAACCACAGTATTCAAGTATTTGGTACTTTTAGTTTTATTTTCTATTTTTTGAGTGTTGGGATTTTTCAAACCGCAAAAAAAAAAAAAAAACAATCTCCAGGACAGGAAGAGTGAGTGGGCACATAGACCTCCAGTAAAAGTTTAAAATAAGGTTCTCTTCCTAATCTGTCTGAAAAATTGAAACATTTTGGGCTGAAGTTGGCCTTTGCGTCAGTATTTATATCTTGAGGTTTTGGTACCATAATAAGATTTGAGATGGTTGAGACGAAACGAGGCTCAATTTAAAAAAAAAAAAAATTAAGGCACCTGTGACTTTTATTTTGGAAGACTGCTGCTAGAGGAAGTACAACAGGTAAGGATAGTACCGCCACATCCTTTTTTTATTTATGGGTATTAGATGTAATTTGCTTACGGGCAAAGCATTGTGTAAGTCAGTGTCTTATTGTGTTTCTGCAGGAACATATGGAGGAGGTCTGTTCTTCTCACCTTCTGACCTCCATCAGAAGAATGGTCCTCACTCTAACTCAGCAAAACGATGAAAGCAAAGAATTTGTGAAGTTCTTTCACAAGCAGCTGGGCAGCATATTGCAGGTACTAGTTATTCACATTTGCTTTTTTTTTTGGTCCATTCTTTATCCGATTTGATAGTGTTCCCATGTAAACTAACAAGCAAAGACTGTCCAATAAATAGGACCAGTAGATATTTTTTTTTATATCTTTTTAGTTTAGTATATGCCAATATGGGGGAGATTTAGTAAAACTGGCACACAGAATTTGCTGTAGCTGTGCATAGTAATACTAAGCATATTAACTTTAGAAAGGCCATGCACAGTTGCATAGATTTTACTAAGCATGATGGGTGGTCAGATAGCTCATAGCTGCAGAGGTTGAACCCACTGCAGCTTTATTCTCTAATTGGGCATATATTCCCTTTTCTACATGGAAGAATAACATGTAGGAAAATCTTTATAAAGTATTTGACGCATGTAGCAGTCTTTATTGGCTGATAGGTACCCTCTATTAATTTGCTAAATTGCCTCGAATTATCAGGTTGCATATTCTCTTTTCTTATGTGCAGCTTCTGCGGTGTTTCCTTATATTTTTAAAGTGAAAATGCCGAAGCATTAAATTGAATGACATTAACCACTTAAGGTCTACCCTATAGCAGTTTTACTGCTACAGGGCGGCACCCCTGCGCTGGATCACAGTTATGTACGTGATCCTGGTCTCTTTCAGGTAGTGCGCGTGAATGCGCAGCGCCGCTGGCTCACTCACGCTGTGGTTAGACGATTAGGATTATACACAGCGGTAGCCCAGAGGTGGGTACCACGGACTCTGTTTTCTGGCACCTGCGATTGTTCCGTACAGAGGCAGAACGCCGATCTGCCTATGTAAACAAGGTAGATTGCCGTTCTGTCAGTAAGGAAGGCATGGATCCTGTGTTCCTGCAAAGCAGGGACATGGATTCATTCCTTCCCCTAGTAAAAACATCTCACACGGTACACAGAAACATAGGCTAGGCACACCGTTAACCCTGATGTTAACCTCTTCCCAGCCAGTGTCATTAGTACAGTGATGCTGCATATTTCTTTATCGTACACCACGGGACACAGAGCTAGTCATTACATAATGGGTTAAGGGTCACCAGCGGTGATTGGACACTGGCACAACCAATGGAAGACAGTTCCCCTCCATATAACCCCTCCCATTAGGGAAGTACCTCAGTTTTTTCGCCAGTGTCGAAAGGTGTTGGACGCGTTAGGAGGTGCTAAAGGAAAGCTCTACCAAAGAGACCCTCTGGGGGTAAAAGAGCTATGCTTTCGGATCCATCCAAGACGCCTACAAATTAAGCCGAATCTGGATGGGATCCGGGCCTCATCCATGAGGCGTCGCCTGTAATGTCTCTCTTCGGAGGACTGGGCTCTAAGATCCAGCACTTTCGCTATTTCGCTATAAAGTCCTGGTAAGAGTCTTGTACAAGGCCCAGGGGAGAGGTATCCTTTAAATAGGAACCCATATCCCTGAAGGTTGGCACACATAGCCCACCGTGAAGGGTGAAGTTTGGTATCTGTCTGAAAACTTTCAGCAGAAAAACCTGCGGCGTGGATAAGGTGAGATTAGAAGGTCCATAACTAGGTTGGGACCTTTTTTCAAGAGTGGATGTCTTCTTTTTTTCCACCACTGGGGGGAGTAAAGAGCTGAATATACTCACCTCACTCTGTTCAGTGTCGGCTTCGGCGAAGTACACTGCTCGTCACCTCCGCTGCTGAGCTTGCTGGGGCACCCCGCTCCTCCTTTCGGTGGCCGACACAGACACCTGCAGATGCAGGTAAGTGGGAACAGGGGCGGATGAGAGTCCTCTCTCACTATGGCCACCACCATAGCGCTAAAGGCCGCACGCGAGCGCGCTTTATCGGAGGGGGGGCCGAAGGCGGGCGCGTGCAGGCACAGAAACGGCGCCAAATTTAAAAGACTGTCAGTGTGAGGCACTGCAGCAGCAAGCAAGCTCGTTAGTTCTCTTGTTCCTGGCAGAGAAACACAGCAGCTATACAGGGACGTAAGACTCCATGTGGTTGGACTGGGTACTTCCTAGAAGACATCCATGTTATGCATAGTTATGTGTTAAAAGTTGCATACTTAATGTATTTGCTAAACTGAACACGGTAGTATATGCATTTAGGTACCTTGTATTTTGTCTAAACAGTAAGTCTTCCAGGGGAAGTAATGCGGACAAAAAGAGATAAAAGAGCACCGCCGCCTGAGACAGGAGGCTCTAGCTGTGCTGACTCGGTACCTTCCTCTCCTGTGTTGCCAAATGCACCTGTACAGGATGAGCCATTACCTCTGTCAGGTATGGCGGCTTCCCTAGTGAAGCCTGGGCCTGCATATGTCACTGAGGACACTTTATCAGCTGCCCTGAATAATCTGGAGGAGAAAATTGCTACCTTAATCGCTAAATCCTCGAAAAAGGACAATAAGCGAAGCAGATCTCCTCCAGTATTGGACCTCCCTTCAGAAGTACCTGAGGAGGAGGAGGATGAGGAGGAGGCTACATCAGCAGAGGATGAGGAGTCAGACGGATCAGGGATATCGGATGAGCCTTTTTCGGTATCCCAGATTTTAAAGTCACAGGTACAATGCTATGCAGGAGCCGTGCGATCTGCATTTAAGTTACCCTCTTTGGAGGTAACAGAATCACCTGTCTCCTCCCTAGGATCATTAAGATCCCTGCAAGGTGCATGCTCCTTCCCGGTTCATCCGTTACTGGAGGATCTAATGTACGCAGACTGGCAACATCCAGATAAGCGTTTTTCACCTCCAAAAAAGTTTAACATTCTTTATCCTATGGAGGAATTTTTTTTTAAAGAAATGGAGCCTGCCTGCGGTAGATGCGGCTATTTCTTGTGTAAATAAAAACCTGACATGTCCAGTGGATAATGTACAAGTGTTTAAAGATCCTTCTGAGAAGAAGTTGGAATCCCTACTGAAATCCTCCTTCCTTTTGGCCGGCTCAATTATCCAACCTGCAGTAGCAGCAGTCGGTATGTGTCAGGTCGTCAGCCAACAGGTAAAGCAGGGGCTGAAGGAGCTGCCTTCAGAGCAGGCTAAAAATTGGGAGAATTTGCCTAAAGCCTTATGCTTCACAGTGGATGCCATGAGAGATTCTATCATACAGGCATCACGCCTTACACTCCAGCTGGTACAGATGTGCAGAGTACTTTGGCTTAAGCATTGGTCAGCGGAAGCCCCATGCAAAAAGTTGTTGGCAAGTTTCCCGTTCCATGGCGAACGCCTATTTGGGGAAGATTTAGAAAGATATATCCAAAAGATATCAAGTGGTAAAACGACACTTTTACCTGAGAAAAAGAAAAACAAGAGACCTTGTTTTAAACGCACTCTCTCCCCAGCTCCCGGGAAATCAGACTCCAGCCAGTGGCGACGGCCTTTTCAGCCGCCCACAAAAGCCAAAGAACAGGCTCAGAAGAACAAGAAGCCGTGGGGTTCAAGAGCTAATAAGCAAGCCCCCAAAACCTCTCATTGAAGGGGCGCCCCCGCTCGGCCGAGTGGGGGGAAGGCTTCGTCAGTTCTCAGCGACTTGGCGGACAGAAACCCAGGACAAATGGGTGGTATCCACAATATCCTCAGGGTACAAACTGGAATTTCGAGAGATCCCATCTTCTCAATTCCGAAGTTCAAGACTCTCCAAGGATCCACAAAAAAGAGGATCCTTCTTCAAAGGTTTGAATCACTTAATAGCTCAAGGTGTGGTTACAGAGGTACCCCAAAAGGAGCGAGGTTCAGGTTTTTACTCAAACCTCTTTGTGATTCCAAAACCGAACGGAGAAGTCAGACCCATCCTGGATCTAAAATCTCTAAACCGGTTTCTGAACGTTCGCCATTTTCGAATGGAAACGATTCGATCCGTGGTCGCTACTTTAAAGGGCAGAGAATTCATGGCGTCCATAGATATCAAAGACGCATATCTACACATACCAATCCTCCCCGCTCACCAAAGATTCTTAAGGTTTGCGGTAGAAGATCGCCACTTTCAATTTGTGGCCCTGCCATTTGGTGTAGCCACCGCGCCCAGAGTATTCACAAAGGTGCTAGCTCCTCTGTTAGCAAACCTGAGAACACGGGGCATTGCGGTAACAGCCTATCTAGACGATCTACTATTAATAGATCAGTCAAAGGAGGGATTGGATCACGCTGTAGACACTACAGTAGGATACCTGGAGCATTTAGGATGGATTATAAACTTACAAAAATCCTCTCTCCAGGCCCAAAGAAGGATAGTGTACCTGGGCATGATCATAGATACAGCCCAAAACAGGGTATACCTGCCAGAGCCAAAGATACAGTCTCTGAAAGACCTGATCCACAAGGTCAAAGCAAACAAAAGGCCGTCTATTCACCTTTGCATGAGACTATTGGGAAAGATGGTAGCCTCTTTCGAGGGGGTCCCTTACGCCCAGTTTCATTCGAGACTACTTCAAGGCAATATTTTAGCCTCCTGGAACAGGAAGAGCCAAGCTCTGGATATACCCATGCGCCTGTCCTCACAAGTACGCCACAGCTTCAATTGGTGGCTAGAAGCCAAGAATTTACGGAAGGGAAAGTGCTTCCTCCCAGCAGCCTGGAAGGTGGTGTCTACGGATGCCAGCCTATCGGGCTGGGGTGCAGTATTCGAGGAGGCTTCTACCCAGGGAACCTGGGCCAAGACTCAGGGGATCCTGCCCATCAACGTGCTAGAGATCCGGGCAGTATATCTAGCCCTCAAAACCTGGACATGCAAGTTACAGGGCTACCCAGTTCGGGTTCAATCCGACAATGCTACTGCAGTAGCTTACATCAATCACCAAGGAGGCACCCGCAGTCGGGCAGCCCAAAGAGAGGTGAACCGGATCTTGGCATGGGCAGAAGAGCATGTACCTTGCATCTCTGCAATCTTCATTCCAGGGATAGAAAACTGGCAAGCAGACTACCTGAGTCGTCAGCAGCTGCTACCAGGAGAGTGGTCTCTTCCCCCCCGAGATCTTTCAGGCCATATGTCTGAGATGGGGAAACCCAGATGTAGACCTGCTAGCTTCCAGGTTCAACAAGAAATTGGACAACTTTGTGTCCAGAACAAGAGATCCTCTAGCCTACGGGACAGATGCTCTAATAACTCCATGGAATCAGTTTTCACTGATCTATGCATTCCCTCCGATCCCTCTTCTACAAAGACTGCTTAGCAGGATCAAGGAGGAGGGAATACCAGTAATCCTAGTAGCCCCAAACTGGCCCAGGAGGCCTTGGTACGCCGAGATCGTAAAGATGGCGATAGGAAGGCCCTGGAAGCTTCCACTTCGACACGACCTGCTGTCACAGGGTCCAGTATTCCACCCTTCCTTACAAAGGCTAAATTTGACGGCCTGGCTGCTGAGACCCACATTTTGAAAAAAAGAGGGGTCTCTGGTCCGGCTCTTTCTACGCTCATTAATGCTAGAAAGCCAGCCTCCAGACTCATCTATCATAGAGTCTGGAAAGCATACGTTTCCTGGTGTGAATCCAGAAGTTGGAATCCTCAGAAATATGAAATAAGCAGGATTCTTGCTTTTTGCCAGCTAGGAGTGCATATGAAATTAGCCCTTAGCACCATCAAGGGTCAAATATCGGCTCTATCAGTCTTCTTTCAGAGACCATTGGCATCTCACTCCCTAGTTCGGACATTCATGCAGGGGGTACTGAGGATAAATCCTCCAGTTAGGTCTCCCTTGTGTCCATGGGATTTGAATTTGGTATAGTCAGTGTTGCAAAAGCAACCTTTTGAACCTATTCGCCATATTCCTTTAATTATATTGAGTAGGAAGTTGGCCTTTCTGATTGCTATAGCTTCTGCTAGGAGAGTATCAGAGCTAGCAGCTCTTTCTTGTAAAGAGCCTTATCTAATTTGTCACAAGGACAAAATCGTGCTACGACCCCATCCGGCCTTTCTACCTAAGGTGGTGTCGGCTTTTCACTTGAATCAAGACATTGTTCTGCCTTCCTTTTTTCCAAACCCGCGGACGGGGGGGGAAAAATTATTACACTCTCTAGATCTAGTGAGAGCGGTAAAGGTGTATCTGCAAGCAACCGCTCAGATACGTAAAACAGATGTTTTGTTTATTTTACCAGATGGTCCCAAGAAGGGCCAAGCGGTATCAAAATCCACCATTTCCAGGTGGATTAGACAAGTAATTGTTCAAGCTTATGGTTTAAAGAACAGGACTCCTCCTTTTCCTGTTAAGGCGCACTCTACCAGGGCGATAAGTGCTTCATGGGCAGTGCACCACCAGGCTTCGATGGCTCAGATCTGTAAAGCTGCAACTTGGTCTTCAGTCCATACATTTTCCAAATTCTATCAAATAGATGTGAAAGGACATGAGGATTCCGCCTTCGGGCGAAGTGTGCTGCAGGCAGCAGTATAGGGCTTCTGGTCCGCAAGCGGCCTGTTTGATCTGTGTCTCCCCCCCTTCATATGAGCATTGCTCTGGGACGTCCCATTATGTAATGATTGGCTCTGTGTCCCGTGGTGTACGATAAAGAAAGTAGGATTTTTATAACAGCTTACCTGTAAAATCCTTTTCTTGGAGTACACCACGGGACACAGAGGTCCCCCCCTTCTTATGGGAACCTTACTGCTTTGCTACAAAACTGAGGTACTTCCCTAATGGGAGGGGTTATATGGAGGGGAACTGTCTTCCATTGGTTGTGTCAGTGTCCAATCACCGCTGGTGACCCTTAACCCATTATGTAATGACTAGCTCTGTGTCCCGTGGTGTACTCCAAGAAAAGGATTTTACAGGTAAACTGTTATAAAAATCCTACTTTTTTAGCACTGATCACTGTGTTGGTGTTACTGGTCCCCAAGAAGTGTCAAAGGTGTCTGTCAGTGTCAGAACGTCTGCCGCAATATCGCAGTCCTGCTAGAAGTCGCTTATCGCCGCCATTACCAAAAATATGTAACAGAAAACATATTGGCCTAAATTGGTGAAGACATTTTTTTATTACTTTTTTCTTAAATTTTTTTCTCGGATATGTTTTATACCAGAAATTAAAAAATATTCTTTTCTTTTTTTTTTTTTATTTGTTGGTCTTTTTTTTATTTATAGCACAAAAAAAATAATTCAGAGGTGATCAAATACCACCAAAAGAAGGCTCTATTTGTGGGAAAAAAAGGACATGCATCTTATATGGGTTTAGTGTCGCACGACCTCGAAATGGTCTGTTTGCGTAAAGCAGTGCCGTATCACTGGTCATGAAGGGGTTTAAAACTTCCAGAGGTTAAGTGGTTAATTTGTGTCTACTTTTATGCTCACATGCTGTTCAATCTATTCTATGGGGCTGCTTTTAACACACTAATTTCTCCAAAATAAATTGCCTTTTTTGTGCACTGCAACAGGTTGTGATGACTCGCTCTAACTTGCATAGACCTCCAAATTTTAGCAGTGAAAATTAGTCGGTACATTCAGCAGGGATTTGTATATTTTCTGTTAATTAGATTTTTTATTGTGAAGGGATTTGCTATGCTATTTGCAGGTCAGTGAATAAATGACAGGTATATATTCCTTATGTCAGTTATCCTGATTGGAGTACTTAAATTGCTTTCCCTCCAAGCAGTCTGCTTGCATAAAAAGGACAAGTTTATTGACTTTGGGCAGCACAGACGTTTTTGGTGAACCTTATAGTTGGTTCACAGTTCTGTTGTATATTATGTGAATCATGGTAAATTTATATTTCATCTCTTATTTATCTCTTCTTTTTTTTTCCCTAGGATTCTCTGGAAAAGTTTAGCAACAAAAAGTTGAAGGACTGTGGAGAAGATCTCCTTGTTGAAATATCTGAAGTCTTGTTCAACGAGTTGGCTTTCTTCAGGCTGATGCAAGACCTGGACAATAACAGCAGCTCAGTGCAAAGTAGAGGGCAGCATAAAGCAAACACAGATGTTTTGCAATCTTTCACCAAGAAGGTTGATAATGAAATATGTTTTTAATATTGATATAGAATAGTGTGTTATATCATTTTACTTACACTGTACTGTTTCTAACTAAAAATTGTCATTTAAAGCCTTGTAGTCTGTTGTTATTGCCATTAGTCGACCAGTTCTCTTCTATTTCTACTCAACTTGTTCCTTTGTGTGAGATGAGCCAGTTAACCAGCACATCCCAAAAGAAAAAATATGATAGTGGTGTTAAACCCAAAAGCAGGCATTTTATTGCAGCTTACCAATTCTTAGATGTGATGGTTGCATTCGTTTTTTTGTTTTTTTGTTTTTTTTCACTTAATTTCACCTGGTGATCTTGCCATTTAAGTCTGTTTTTCAAAAGAAGTTGTTCTCTTGCTGATGTAGCAGTTATAGGTTTGAGACAAACTATTTACCGCTGACCGCTTACAATGATCAGCTTTTAATTTATTTAGGTAAACCCCCTTATCTGAAAAGGAAAAATATGTTTTTGTAAATGCTTATAAAGTGTGAGCTGAATGTGTTAGACCAGCCATAGACAGATCGAAATGGTATACTTACCAAAGCAAGCTAATAGACCTTAAGCAATTTAGTATGAAAAAACATTCCATCCTCTCACCTTTAGCATTCAAGTCAGATCTGGCACAAGATTTGCCTAAAAATGGTTACTTAAAAAATAATTGTACATCATAAACTTGAAGTTGGAGCACTTAAGATATACCTGTAACAAGCAGCCGCCAGTGGCAGGCCAGTAGTGGGGGCTTGTCTATTTCCCAGTCAACAACAGCAAAAAAATGCAGTCCATACTCGTCAGGCTTGAATAAAACAGAATTTTTCCCTTGGATTGAGCTCCTCCCCTGTCACGTTCTCAAAGGATTAATCCCCCCTCTGATCTCTATAATTAAGACCTTTGCAAGGGTGAAATGCACCAGGGAAGGATTGGATTCTGATGGAGTGCAAGATCTACTTGGAGAAATACAAATTTCAAGCACTAATGGTAATGGTGTGTGTGGCCAGTTTTTGTACCCTTCGTTTTGTAGTTAAAACCACCATCTTCTAAAGCTGGCCATAGATGGTTCAAACAATGTATGGGCACGCTGATTGAGCCCAAGTTGAACAATCAACTTGGATACAACCAGCTTGTCAGATTTTCCATGCGATTATTTTCAATCCATGTTTAGTTGGCTTAAGGGCATACAGCCATGGTCAAAAGTTTTGAGAATAGCACAAATATTAATTTTCGCAAGGTCTGCTGCTTCAGTGTTTTTAGATTATTTTTTTTTGTCAGATGTTACTATGGTATACTGAAGTGGGATTACAAGCATTTCATAGGTGTCAAAGGCTTTTATTAACCATTACATTAAGTTTATGTAAAGAGTCAATATTTGCAGTATTGACCCTTCCTTCTTTTTCAAGACCTCTGCAATTCGCCCTGAATGCTGTCAAACAACTTCTGGGCCATGTCTTGACTGATGGCTGCCCATTCTTGCATAATCAATGCTTGGAGTTTGTCAGAATATGTGTTTTTTTTGGGGGTTTTTTTTTCCACCCGCCTCCTTAAGATTGACCCAAAGTTCTCAATGAGATTAAGGTCTGGGGAGTTTCCTGGCCATGGACCCGAAATTAATATGTTTTGTTCCCCAAGCCACTTAGTTATCACTTTTGTCTTTTGAAGGTGCTCCATCATGCTGGAAAAGGCATAGTCTTCACCAACTGTTCTTGGATGGTTGGGAGAAGTTTTTTGTACCAATTTTCATGGCTGTGTTCTTAGGCAAAATTGTGAGTAAGCCCACTCCCTGACAAGTAACCCCTCATATGAATGGTCTTTAGATGCTTTACTGTTGACATGACACAGGACTGATGGTAGCGCTCACCTTTTCTTCTCTGGACAAGATTTTTTTCCGGATGCCCAAACCATCGGAAAGGGGAATAATTCAAAACTACTTTACCCCAGTCCTCAGCAGTCCAATCCCTGTACCTTTTGCAGAGAAAAGTGCCTTCTTTGGTGCCCTTCTTGACACCAGGCCATCGTCAAAGTCTTCGCCTCACTGTGCGTACAGATGTACTCACACCTGCCTGCTTCCATTGCTGAGCAAGCTCTGCACTGGTGGTGCCCTGATCCCGCAGCTGAATCAACTGTAGGAGATAGTCATGTCCCTTGCTGGACTTTCTTGGGAGCCATGAAGCCTTTACCAATGCAGTGGAAATGTTTTTATGGGATCAAGTTCATTTTCATGGCAGAGAGGGACTTTGAAATTCATTTCAATTCATCTGATCACTCGTCATATCTTTCTGGAGTATATACAAATTGCCATCATAAAAACTGAGGCAGCAGACTTTGTGAAAATTTAATATTTGTGGCATTCTAAAAACTTTTGGCCACAGCTGTACACAGAATGTATTTGCAGAATTACTTTTTGTTAGCTACTGCAGAGATGTAATTTTTGAATGCAAAGGCTATTGTTTTCTGTAATGACCTTACCTATTATGATATTCCTTGAGCTCTATTAATGTGGAACTCCTCATTGCACAAGATTTTGTAGGTTCATGTTGGCAGCTATTGTATGTCATTTTTAGAAGTGCAGATACTTTTTAGTTGTGTGCAGACCTTGCAGCTTTATTCTGATGTTTTCCCACAGGCACGGATATTGTTGGATGGAGTAGAAAGCTCTGACACCCGAGAGAGTGATGATGAAGACAAGGTATACATCATTATAAGGGTTGTTGTTTTCTCTCCCACCTCTGTGTGAAATCATATGACTGGCTCCCTTACAGATATGGAAGCAGGTTCCTTGAATTTGTACATAAATATTTGTTGGAAGAACTAATGTTTTATATTTTAGAGCTATAATAATGCCTATAATCCAGCCCATGAAAGCCATTTTTGTGTTTTGGCACATGTAAGGGCCCATTGGCATACAAGGTCTGTCTGGATGCTTTTTATTGCAAAGTACAAATTTCTTCTTGCTGGACTGTTCACATAAATCTATTTAAAGGGTATCTACAACATTTTGCATATTCTTTATCTAGGGATAAAAAGTGGCAATGATATATGGCTTTATATAGGTAAATACGAAATATTGCATATGAATAGTTCTCATTTACAGCAGGTTATGAGTGTAAGGAAAGTTTCATAAAGCTGATTTACTATTATACAGTGTCTGGATCTGCATAGCAGCTTAAACACAGCTGAACAACTCCCCCTTTTCCTTCTCCTTTATTGTATAAATGGTGATTGTATTTTCTGTCTGTGGGTGTTGCCAGCAAGTGCACCTGTATTTTCTTCTTATAAAGTCTAGCATGTTCTGAAAATAGAGTACAGGCGGTCCCCAGGTTATAAACATCCAACTTAAAAATTACTCCTACTTACAAACGGAGGAAGACAACAGGAAGTGAGAGGAAATCTACCCCTAGGAACGGTAATTCACTCCTGTATCATGGGGGAAAAAGGTGTCTCTACTGAACCCAACATTTTCAAAATCCAATTGTCATAGGAACAGAAAGTGAGGTGAAATCTTCTGAACAGGAGCACATACAGCAAAACAAATGATACAGGGGTGTTAATACTTCCCTATGCTATCCAAAAAAAATGATATATTTTTTTGGCTGGAGCTACACTTAAAAAATTTACCTGTTCTGACTTGCAAACAAATTCAACTTGAGAACAAACCTACAGACCCTATCTTGTTTCTGACCCAGGGACTGTCTGTATCATGACGGCGTCTTATTTATGTTCTGAACGCCCTACATACAGAGCAAAAGCCAAACTTCACTACCTTCTCCTCAGCGCTGTTTGACAGTGACTTGGTCTATTTTTGCACCGCCTATGCTTGAACTGAGCATAAAGTTGTAATACAGTGCAGGATTGCGTACATAGAGGGATCTTCATAGGTCTCAGCGGCATAAGGAACATGCATATAGAACAGGTAGTCTGTTGCCTAGGGACACTTTAAACAGTAAATGCAGGAAGGATTTTTTTTTTAAGGGAAAAAAACGGAATACATTTAAGTTTTATATAATCTGTTTTATGGGGGAAAAAAATTACTTTACTGCAAGTAAATTACTAAGTATTACGGTAGAGTTTGCAGTTGGGGGAATGTAGTAGCAGTACTGTGGGAAGTAGTTTCTCAAACCGCTTATCAGTGAATAGATTCAATGAGTCGCAGAGAAGCCACAGACGAATCGGCTACAGCATGCTTACTGAGCAGAGTGCAGATTGCTGTCAGCAATATTTTAGGACTATGCCTATTCTGCAATGCCAGAGGCTAATGTAATGTGATGTATAATTTCTGGTTGTTCGGTACATGTAAATGTTACTTTATTTCTCGTACATCACAGGACACAGAGCGGCATAGTAATTACTATGTGGGTTATAGAGCTTACCTTCAGGTGATGGACACTGGCACGCCCAAGACGGGAAGTCCCCTCCCCTATATAACCCCTCCCATACCGGGAGCACCTCAGTTTTTTTGCCAGTGTCTAAGGTGTTGGTCACGGTTAAACATGTATTCATCTGGGCTTGTGTATAGGTTCATTTGGGCCTAAGCAAGCTATTCTGGATCTGTCCAAAGTGCTTCATAGCCAAACGGTCGGTACCCGGGCCTCGGCAAAGAAGAACGAGGTTTTGCCTGTAATGCCTCTCTTAGGAGGGCTGGACCCTGGGATCCAGTACTCTGGTCATACCCAAAACCAAGTTGTTTTCTGGCAGGGTGCTATACAGGTCCAGGGGAGTGGTGATCCTTGGGACCCCAGTCCCTGAAGGTCTGCTGACATTGCCCACCGTGAAGGGCAAAGTTTGGGCTTCTGTGCCAAACGGAGTCCTGCGGCGTGGATAAGGTAAGTGGAGATCCCTGTGGGACTTGGTTCTGCGGGGACCTTCGGTCCTAATGTGTTTTTTCTGCCTGTTACCTAACGGTTATTCCCGCTGGTCTATATTTGCCTAATTACTAATCCTGAAATTTGTTTCACATAGGATTCAAGACATCAGTGCTGTACCTGTTTTAGCCAGTAGAGGCTGCTGTAGGTGGTATTTGGGCTGTTCCTCTTGCAGTGTAAAGTCCAGGGAGATAAGAGCTCTCACTAGAAAGAAGCTGCATATTTTTCTGTCGTACTCACCATAGCTCTGTCATCCTGCACTCTCTGTATAAATCCAGCTCCTGGCTCCCTGTTGCTGACTTCCATGTGCAGCGCCGATGGCGCATACGTGCACGCGCGCACACACACTTAATATATAAGAGGTGGGCCGGAAGGGGGCGGGGCTTGGCGGATGACGCTCCGTGCGCGCTGATGCGCATCTGCGCATGCGTGGGCGTCTTTGCCAGTTTAAAAACACAGTATTGTGTACAGCTGGCTGTGGAGTGGACAGAGCAAGAGTTTTTTGGTGGTAACTAACAAAGGCATACAGCAGGTGGTGATACAGGCATCCCCTAGAAGGACACATTAGTAGGCACCAACTTTTTTATGTAGCAGCAATTTTGTTAGGCTACAATCAGTAAAGTGGTGTATTTGGCTATTAAAAACCTCAGCTTTGGGCTTAGGAATAATGCCGTCCAAGGGCTCTGGGACGAAAAGTCTTAGGAAGCAAAAAGGGTCTCCATCGGGCTCTGAGGACCTGGGGCATGTTCCTGCTGCACCAGCCTCCCCTGATAAATCAGAGGTTAGTACCCGTAAGGAGTTCTCTGGAGTGCTAGGTGCTGCGGCTGCCCTCAGTCCACCTGCTCCTGTGTATGTAACAGGAGGCTTTTGCCTCAGCTCTGGGAGGTTTGGAGCAAAGATTGGCGGCTTTAATCGCTTCTTCTCTTCCAGAGAGAAAACGCACCAGATCTCCGTCTCCTCCGTCTGGGTACCTATTAGCAGAACAACAGTCCCATTAAGGGATTGACTTGCCTGAGGGGGATCAGGCTGAGGATGATTCTGCCTCCGAAGAGTCGACAGTGGAGGAACCATTCTCAGCGTCACAAGCTGAGAGATTATTGGTCCAGTCCTTAACGGATATGGTTCGATCGGCCTTTAAATTGCCTCTTTCTGAACCATCGGCTACTTCTGTCTCCTCGCTGGGGTCTTTAAAAGCTCCACAGGCTAATTGTTCTTTTCCAGTCCATCCGTTACTGGAAGGACTTATCTATCAAGATTGGGAACATCCTGATAAGCTATTTGCTACTCCTAAAAGGTTCTCAGTGATTTATCCTATGGAGGAGAAGTTTACCCGAAAATGGAGTTTGCCCACAGTTGATGCGGCTATCTCCTGTGTGAACAAATCATTGACTTGTCCAGTGGATAATGTTCAAATGTTCAAAGATCCAATAGATAAGAAGTTGGAATCCTTACTAAAGTCTGCTTTTTCTACTGCTGGGGCTGTAGCACAGCCAGCGGTGGCAGCTATTGGTGTTTGCCAAGCTGTAAAGGATCAGATGAAGCTGGTCTTAAGGGATCTTCCAGATCAGCAGGCTCATGATTTGGCTGATTTGCCTAGAGCATTATGCTTTGCGGTTGACGCCATCAAGGATTCGATCCATCAGGCCTCCCGCCTTACGCTATCGCTGGTTCACATGCGGAGGCTTCTTTGGCTCAAGAACTGGTCGGCTGAAACTCCCTGTAAAAAGCTTCTAGCTAGTTTCCCGTTCCATGGCGAGCGCCTTTTTGGCGAAGACCTGGATAAATATATTCACAAGATTTCCAGCGGTAAAAGTACCCTTCTGCTGGTCAAGAAGAGGTTTAGAGGTCCCTCCTTTTAAGAGGCCTACCTCTCCAGTCCCTGGGATATCTGCCTCTAAGCAGTTTCGACAGCCTCCCCGATCAAATCCCGGGGGTAAAACTCAGGGACAGGCACAAGGAAATAAAAAAAACTGGAATCGTAGAGGTACAAAACCGGCCTCCAAATCAGTCCTATGAAGGGCTGCCCCCACTCAAGCGGGTGGGGGGAAGACTTCAGTTATTCGCAGAGACTTGGAGAAGGACGATCAGAGACAAATGGGTGCTCTCCACAGTAACTCTGGGATACAAATTGGAGTTAAAGGAGTTTCCTTCCCCCCACTTTATGTGGTCACCATTTTCAATTCGTGGCATTGCCTTTCGGTCTAGCCACGGCCCCACGGTTGTTCACAAAAGTTCTGGCCCCTCTGTTGGCCGATCTAAGAACCCAAGGGGTATCGATTATGGCATACCTAGACGACCTATTATTGATAGATCACTCAGCTGCCAGGCTAAAGTTAGTGATCCAGGACACGATCAGGTATCTAGAGTCTCACGGTTGGATCATCAATGTGAGCAAGTCAGCCTTACATCCAGTAAGAAGTCTGGAATACTTGGGGCTACGTATAGACTCGGACCAGAAGAAAATCTTCTTACCCGAAGGAAAGATGTCCTCTTTGAGGGACTTAATCCACCTGGTTTGTACAAAAAGACAGCCGTCCATACGCCTGTGCATGCGACTGCTGGGGAAGATGGTAGCTTCGTTCGAAGCTGTACCATATGCCCAGTTCCACTCAAGGAAATTGCAAAAGGCCATACTTTCAGCATGGAACAAGAAGGTTCAGGCCCTGGACTTTCCAATGCCCCTCACTCCTTCAGTTCGGAAAAGTCTCTGTTGGTGGTTGGTTCCCCAAAATCTGCAAAAGTGGAAATCCTTCAGTCCGATTTCCTGGAAGGTAGTCACTACAGACGCCAGTCTTGTAGGCTGGGGGGCAGTGCTGGGGCAATGGTCTATTCAAGGGAGATGGTCAGATGCGGAAAAATCCCTAGCCATCAACCTTTTGGAAATTCAGGCGGCTCGGTATGCCCTAAAAACATGGACATCCAAGCTTCAGGGGTCCCCTGTCAGGATTCAATCGGACAATGCCACAACAGTGGCATATGTCAATCACCAGGGGGGCACCAGGAGTTGTGCAGCCCAGAAAGAAGTGAATCACATCATGAAGTGGGCGGAAAGGAATGTTCCATGCATATCCGCTGTATACATTCCAGGAGTGGAAAATTGGAAAGCAGACTTCTTGAGGCGCCAACAATTATCCCCAGGGGAATGGTCCCTTCATCCCGACATTTTTCGAGCAATATGTCAACGGTGGGGAACACCGGACATAGATCTACTAGCATCCAGATTCAACGCAAAGCTGGACAGATTTGTGTCTCGGACAAGGGACCCCCTCGCTTACGGCTCGGATGCCCTGGTGTGCCCGTGGAAGCAGTTCAAACTGTTATACGCATTCCCGCCGCTACAGTTGTTACCTCGACTCCTCCGCAGGATCAGGTTGGAAAAGAAACCTGTAATACTGGTGGCTCCAGCGTGGCCCCAAAGATCCTGCTACGCGGAGATTGTAAAATTGTCGGTGGGGGATCCTTGGACCCTTCCACGTCGCCCGGACCTGCTTTCGCAGGGACCGATATACCACCCTTCCTTACAAACTCTGACGGCCTGGCTATTGAATCCCACATTCTAAAGAAGAGAGGTCTCTCTAACTCTGTGGTAGCTACTATGATCAATGCCAGGAAGCCGGTATCCAGGCATATTTACTATAGAGTTTGGAAAACCTACGTCGCTTGGTGTGAGGCCAGGAACTGGCATCCACGTAGGTAGATTATAGGCAGAGTTCGGGACTTCCTGCAGTGGGCTGTAGACAGGAGATTAGCCTTAAGTACAATTAAGGGTCAGGTTTCAGCCTTGTCAATACTCTTTCAAAGGCCCCTGGCTTCCCATTCTCTTGTTAAGTCTTTTTTGCAAGGGGTGACTCGCATTAATCCACCGGTTAAAGCTCCTATATGTCCTTGGGACCTAAACTTGGTACTTTCAGTTCTTCAGAAGCAACCATTTGAACCCCTACGGCACATTCCCTTGGTACTCCTCACCAGGAAATTGATTTTTTTGGTAGCCATGTCTTCGGCCAGAAGCGTGTCGGAATTAGCCGCCATGTCCTGTAGGGAGCCATACTTGGTTATCCACAAGGATAAAGTAGTTCTACGTCTTCATCCAACCTTTCTTCCCAAGGTGGTAACAAGAATTCACTTGAACCAAGATGTGGTTCTTCCTTCCTTTTTTCCTAAGCCTACCTCGGTAGCAGAAAAGTTATTACATTCCTTAGATGTAGTAAGAGCAGTTAAGGCCTATCTGTGAGCCACTGCTCAGATTCGGAAAACTGATGCTTTGTTTATTCTGCCGGAAGGCCCAGAAAGGGTCAGGCAGCTTCGAAATCCACTTTGGCTAAATGGATTCGACAGGTCATTGTTCAGGCCTATGGCTTGAAAAGAAGATTGCCTCCGTTCAAAGTTAGGGCGCACTCTACGAGAGCGGTTGGTACTTCATGGGCAGTGCATCACCAGGCCTCCATGGCTCAGATCTGTAAGGCCGCAACTTGGTCTTCGGTACACACATTCACTAGGTTTTACCAGGTGGATGTAAGAAGTCAGGAGGATGTCGCTTTTGGGCGCAGGGTGCTGCAGGCTGCAATTAATCCTCTTGTCTGATGGCGCCCAGCTTATGGGGTTCCCCCCCCCCTCATTTGGGCATTGCTTTGGGACTTCCCACATAGTAATTACTATGCCGCTCTGTGTCCCGTGATGTACGAGAAAGAAAATAGGATTTTTATAACCGCTTACCTGTAAAATCCTTTTCTTGGAGTACATCACGGGACACAGAGCTCCCACCCCTCTTTTGGGGACACTTATTGCTTTGCTACAAAACTGAGGTGCTCCCAGTATGGGAGGGGTTATATAGGGGAGGGGACTTCCTGTCTTGGGCGTGCCAGTGTCCATCACCTGAAGGTAAGCTCTATAACCCACATAGTAATTACTATGCCGCTCTGTGTCCCGTGATGTACTTCAAGAAAAGGATTTTACAGGTAAGCTGTTATAAAAATCCTATTATTTAGTTATCACTGTGTCGTCTTATTGTTAATTTTTTCTATATCTCAGTTGTTGTTGTTGTTGTTTTTCCTAGGACAAGGATGAAACGGAGATCGTATCAAAGTCGCAAAACAAATGTATTGATGTGTCTGAAGCTCACAGTGGGAGATCTGACATTTCAGAGGAAGAAGATGGAATTGAGAACATTCCTGTGTCCATCAGTAGGCATTTTTATGTTTTACTGGCTTTTTTTGTTGTATTATAATTAATTTCTTTGCTGTCTGCTAATTTAGTAGCACCCGATGCTTAAGTTTCTTGTTCAGTGCATAATGTGTTTTTTTTTGTTTTTGTTTTTTAATATATATAATTTAAATTTTTTATTGAGTTTTTTAATATTTTCAATACAAAGGTGTAAAACACAATTGAGGGAGGGGAAATAATAAAAAACAGACTAAGCACGTAGTCGACTATCCTACATCCGTTTTCAGACAGTCTATTGACATAGGCAGCTAGATTACAGCTCTGTAAAACAAAAGAATGAAATGCCGGTGAAACAGTAAGAGCTTCTCAGTCAGACAGACCATTAGGTTATTCTGTAGTTTATAATAGCTTGGCCTGCGTTTCCAGGAAAAAACATAGAACAAAAGAATGAGAGAGAAAAGGGGGGGGGGAGTATAAGATGACGATAATCAGCTGGGCTCGTCTCTCCTGGGCTCTGAGTATTTACAGTGTACAGGGCAAGGGGGATCTCGTGGGATCAAGGAGGGTCTATCTGGAGATACGGCAATATGGGAATCTTGGTATGTCGGTCTACCCGGTCAAGTAAGCGAGCCGACATGGACTCTATAACCTCCACATCCTTGATTCTAGCATAAAGATGGTGTTTTTTGTTTTGAGTGAAGGGCCACTAGACATCTATCTGTCGTTAGTATATGCGTGGCCAGTTTTTTGGCTAGCCCGGGTTGTTTAGAAGGAAGCAGACGCAATAAAAAAAAAGCGAGAGGAATATCCACCTCAAACAGCCGGTGGAGTAGTCCCTGGACCGAGCGCCAGTAAGGCTGAAGGTAATGACTAAGCGCACGTGAAGTGTGTGAATGCGTCTACCCAGCATTCTGGTTCTTGTCGTTTTGGGATGTCCAAATAAAAAGGGTTTTAATGTACAGTTGTGTGCGCCCATTTCTTCTATTCTAATTGTGTGCGGAGGCAAGCACCTACTGGATCATTAGGCTTCCTGATCTCACCTGGAGCGATGGGTTTTCTTGTTCCAAAGCTGAAGGGAAGGGCAGTTCCAGTAAATATGGAATAACATGCCCCGGTCTTGGAGACATCTCCAGCAGCGATCCGAGGTTGATGGGTATAAAGCATGTAGGTGAGATGGTGTCAGATACCAAAGGAAGAGCACCTTCTATGTGTTCTCTTTATAGAGTCTGCAAATAGAGCTCTTGGCTGCACAGGACCATATAGTTTTCCATTGTGCAAGGGATAATTCCTCTCCATGGTGTTCCTCCCATCTGTGCATGTAACTATGTTTCCCATGAGAGACCATATCATAAGAGGTAATATATGTCTGAGGTCTCCTTTCTGTGAGTGGCCCTGATAAGATTAAGCATTCGAATGGGGATGGCTTGGAGAATTGAAGGCATGGGGTGAAGGTAAGTGCGTAATGCCGAATTTGTGCATAATGTTTTATGGATTTTCAAGTGCACTTTACCCAGCAGGTATAGTTTGTAGATCTTTGACCTTATTAAAGCGGTTGTAAACCGCTGGACCTTTTTTTTTTTTTTCTTTACCTGCAAGGTAATGTCAAAATGTGCTAGTATGCATCGCATACTAGCACATTATGTTTAACTTGCCTTAAAACGAAGCTCTTCCAGCGCCAAGATGTCAGAGCTGAAGGCGCACCCATCTTCACTCGTTTGCTTCCAGGTTCGCGGACTCTGGCTCTGTGACCGGAGCCGTGATGACGTCACTCCTGTGCATGCGTGCGGGAGCCACTGTTCACAACACAGGGCTCTGAAGGAACGGCACGGGTTGCCGTTCCTTCAGAGCGCATGCACAGTAAATATCTCCTTTAGCCATTTAGGAGATATTTACACTATAGGTAACCCTTATACATTTAGTGATGGAAGTTTACTTCCACTTTAAAAAGCATCATAAGCTTTGTGTAAGCCATCGTTGGCAGTCGCAACTTATAGCTACCCATTTTTGTATTTTGTGGCAGGCATCCCCTTGTGGTAAAAATAAAGCATCACCTGTCTATTAAGGTCATGGCAGACATCTATTGGCACTTTTAGCACCTAGAATCTCATGTGTATGGGTAGTTCCAGACCCCCATGGGAGGTAGGGGTTGGGGAGGAGAGTGAGCTTGGGCTAATTAATAAGCCTGTCATAAGTGTTGCTCCTTCAGCTTACAAGGAGTCTCATGGAATTTTGATTTATTCCTGCTGACAGTGACTTTGGTCACATCCGACCCTCGCATGCTACCATCTGTATTTTTTGAGTACTACTCTGGACCTATACATTACTTTATCATCATGCAATCACAGTATATCGGATTGCAGACACAGAGGGGACAATCCCACTGTACCAGACACCACCAGTCCACTTTCTACTAAAAACTCTGGTGCTGCAGCCTGCAGTTATGTTGCCCTCTGCCCTTGCATCCATCCATTCCTTTCTCTGAGTCCTCTTTAGTTCCGTTGGGTGTGGTTGGGGTTTTGCCTGTATCTTTTCAGCTACTTTGCACTGCAGTACAGCAAGAAACTGAAAACCATGTAGTATTACTGTGCTCTTACTAAACAAAAATGTTGCATATGCAGACTACTTAAAATTGTAGGAAAACAATACAGGGCGTACAGAGTACTACAAATATGCATACGACACACATGCATAAGCTTCTAACCTTCCTAGCAAATGAGCATTGGCAATGGTCTGTATGCTATAGGGATGCACTAAAAAGTAAATTAGCTTGCATTATAGCTGGGTTGCGATCCCTGAGGCATATGAAGTGATTGCAAGAAACTGGGTTCCTTATAGTGTAGATTTAGTG
Organism: Rana muscosa; assembly: GCA_029206835.1. Taxonomy (NCBI): domain Eukaryota; kingdom Metazoa; phylum Chordata; class Amphibia; order Anura; family Ranidae; genus Rana; species Rana muscosa. The sequence goes on from CM055116.1 coordinate 226,306,214, forward strand.
TCATCCTCAAGTCTCACTTTTAGCTTGTGCCGCTGGCTTCTTAGTTAGAAAGTTTGAGTAGCCATTCCCACATTGACATATCCCTTTCTACATTGGTTTATGTGAGAGAAGCATTTTTTAACACCAAACTCTCTAGATGATAGTGTAGTATCGTACATGCCATGGGTCATTTATGTCAAAAGGTCAAGCCATTGTTAATTTTTATTAACATAGCTTGTGTCAACTGTTTGTTAGAAGCTCCTTTTAAAATAATGGCAATAGCTAAAAATGTGTACATTGCACAAATATACAACAATAGTTTCCATTTCCTCATTGTATTTCAGGACCGCAAACGCTTTTTAATAGAACGGTGCCATGCTTTGAAATGTTCCTGCCAGAGAATGCGGTTTACGCCTGAAAAACAGAATTGTTTAAAAGGATGTAACACAGCTGGATCCTTTGATGGTATTCAAGGTCAAATAATGATCCAGGCAAGGCTGGTGAAAAGACAGGATTTGTCCAACTTCCTTAGATGGAATTTGGTGAAGTTGGTTCTTTACCTTCTTGCCAAATGTCTACTGTAACGGATCTCAGATACCCCAGATGGGCACATCCGCCAGACTTGTGTCTCCTGTCCTCCAAACGCACCCGCAGCCTGCAGATTCGCCATAACCAGCCCTTAACCCCTCAATCACGAGACACTCCACACAGGTGTTGAGGGTTAAACATGCAGAGCATTAACTGTTTATTAAATCCAAAACATACACTTTTACACACAGTTAGGGACACTCCCCTTAGCCTTGTCATAGAGGGGGGGTAGGGGACAAGGAAGAATCAATGGGAACTGAACACTTGTACATTGAAACAGAGACTACAGATAAACATAAAGGGATTATGATAAGCAGGCAACCCCTCAATACACATCCCCTGCGGAGAGATGTCTGCAGTCCAGACCATTGTCTGTGTGCCATGAACCAACACAGCTAAACACAGCAACAAGAGGGGGGGGGGATGGGGGAGAAGGGATGTAGCATTACATTACATTATCTCAATGCCAGCTTCTCCCCGAGTCTCAGTCTCTTCTGGGCCATAATCTGTGGGTAGGAGGCCCACCCTCAGTCCCTTCCAAAGCACACAGTGACAGTGGGTTCTGTCACATCTACCTTGAATTATTTGATCGAGGCAGTGTATACTAGATAAATCTAATTCCACCAGTCCCCACATACCCCAATAGGCACAAAAGGGCAAAATCTTTAAAGCCTTTTTCCCTATTAAGTCAATTGGACTTTATGTAATTGGCTTAATTCCAAGAGCATATTTACCCCTACCTAGTACCCCATGACAGGAATTTGAAAAGAAATGGACTGTTCCCTCTGTGGACCCAGCCATTGTGCTAAATAATGAATCTAAGTTTTTTGTTTTTTTTTTGACATTCCCTCCTTAAAAAGATTCAGTTGATAGGCTTTTGTATCTTTTAAAATTTGGGCTGGCAGGTCCAGCCTTGCTACTGGCTATTGCCATCTTACCTGTTGCCCAAAGTATAGCAGACTGGGTTGGAAAACCCAATATAGACAATTATTTGCTTTTTGCTAGATTACAGCTCTTGCCATTGAGCTTAAATTTTCAAAATTCCTCTAGTTTCTGTGCATATGTGCAGAATTGTATGGCTTAAAGAGTGCACAACTGACGTCACACAGCCGGTCCAGGCTGGGGAAAGATCACGACCATATAGTCGGAATCCACCCACATGCCTGGACCAGCACCTGGCTCAGCCTCTCAGCGAGTCACTGAGAGCCTGAGCCAGCCGCTCACACCCCCTCCACAGGTCAACGCTCCAGTGAGCATTTTTGTAGCGGCTGACTTTTACTTTTCTGAAATATGACTGGAGCTCCTCTTTTTACATTTTATTAAAGAGCTACAGTTAGTTTTGACTAATCCTTTTTTGAGCGCTTACTGGGCAAAAGCATCCTCATCGGACTCCTCCACACATCCTTGTTTTACCAAGTGTCTGGGTCTATTCCTGACATTCTTATTCAGGTTTCTTGTCTTTAGTGTATGGCTGACCCTATGTTCATGAACATGCTCTCGTTGGCACCCCACATTGTGCCCATCTGAGAAATTCTCCTGAATTATGCTCCTGAGCTCAGCCGACGCCTGAATTTTTTTCCACCTGGGGTCATGGGTAACCTGCTGTTCATTAAGTGGGGAGGTTAACTCCATTACCTTGATCTTGCTTTTCTCGTATAACCTTGGCTTATGACCCTCAAACTCCACCCTCCTTGATACACCAGTCTTCCTGTACAAGGCTTGCAGATTATCGGATTGCTGGTCTATTGAGTTGAGAAGCCACCTTGCTCCCTTTAAACTGTAACCATGTAATCATCTTTGCGTGCTTGGCTGTATTAAAACAGTGCTATTTTCTAACGTAGAGAACCTTACGTATTATGTCTTGTGATTTTCTTGACATCACTGGAAACCCTGCAATCTTCCTTATTGTGTAGCTCAGTGTTTTTGATGTTTTTGGAGACTCCAGAAGCTGAGGCAATAGGAACTAATCCCTTTCCTTGCTGTCTAAAGCCGCCCAGATATAGCCATTCCATAATATACTGATCATAAGAGTGTACATATCATGTTGTGCACCCAAAAGTGACACAAACAACCCTGGTATGTGTTTATAAAAGAAATGTTGCGTTTTTTGAAACTGTGACAATGGTGCTTCTTAGTGCTACTTTATAAGTTGTATTTATCTCTACCCCATACACTGCCTAATCAGTGCACAAGGGCAGCCATCTGGCAAGAGAAACCTCATTCTTGACTACTTTGCTAGGAAAGACTTGTATAGTAGTCAAGTTGGGGAAAAATTTTATTTCCAGTAAAAATTTTAAGTCAACTTTATTTGTTGGGTATGATATTTTTGTATAAGTATATTCATGTTTGTGTTTCACTATTGTGACAGGTTTATCCAAAGCAGAAACACAGGCATTGACTAACTATGGAAGTGGAGAGGATGAGAATGAGGAGGAAGAAGAGAATTATGAGTTTGAAGCTCGCCCAGTGGATGTACAGACGTCACTGGAAGCCAATGCTGAAACCACTGATGAAAATGAAAAGGAACCGGTGGGAATATTGTATATTCTACTAATGTTTTTACTGAACAGTACCTTGTGTGGTGTACAGTATTAAAATGACTGCTTTTATCATTTTATGTTCTGTAGATTTTGAAAAATCCTATCTATGAAACTGAAACAGAGGTTGAATACACAGCAGAACTATGCATACAAGAAGCAGGTAATGTCCATGTTTTCACCTCCTGATTGTGCTACTTATAGGCTTGAGCTAAGAAAACTGAAAGGGGAGGCTCATTATCTCTGCTGATATTTGTTTTTAATGTTTCAGAAAATGAACCTATGCAAAAGTAGTTAGGCAATCTGTCTTAAAAAAAAAAAAAAAAATGTCATTGCTTTCCAGAAGAGTGAACTTGATGTATGTGTTCTAGTGTGCACATGCTTGTCATACATTGGCGAACTGCCAAGCTTTCCCAGAGCTTGGGGGACACAAAGTGTAGTGACATTTGGCCTAGTACACAGTAGCACGCAGTAGCATAGATGTTTCTCAAAATGTTCTGCCTGTGTGTACATTCTATGTACTGTGTTAAGGAAAGCCATCATGTTGGCCTTTGTACAGTGGTGGAGGACTCTTGCCAGAGTGCCCACGAGGGTGAAAAGGCAGAGCTGTGGGGTGGAGAAGTGCTAGCTTTCAGCACATTCAGCCAATCCATAGTGAGGAAAGTAACAAGAATGCCCAGCTTCATCCTCTCCACAATGAGGAGGGATATCAGCATTTCCCAGTCTATCCACAATGGCATGAGCAATGCTCATCTTCAGCATATTCACAAAGATGAAGGTAAAATAAATATTCAGCTTCTCCACAATGCTCACGATCAGCCTGTCAACAATGAGGACAGTATGATCAATGCTTGGCTTCTGCCTTTCCACATTGAGGAGTGTAAGAGCAATGTTTAGCTCCAATCTATCCACAATTAGGAGCATACGAGAAAGCTTCAGCCAACTCTTTATAACCCCTCCCATTACCAGGAAGCCCCTTTTTTTTTTTTTTTTTTTTTTTTTTTGCTATTGTCCTCAGGTGATTGGCATCTTCTGTTTATTGAGAGAAGCTTACCTTTTTCTTGCATTTTGTCTTTTTTTTTATTTTTTTCCACAATTCTTCTATTAGGATTCCTATCTGCCCCAGCAGCTCCCTTTTTGCATCTTTCTAGATTGGATGACCCTATGACTCAGCCTTCTGTGTGTGTATCCAGACCCCACCTGGATGAAAATGGGGGCTGGCCTGTAACATTACTTTACATTGGATCATGCATAGGCTTTCACCTTGGCATGTAGTGCATCGCATTGAGTTGGCAACAGGGTGCTATACAGGTCCAGGCCTGTGGTGCAACAATGGTGGAGCCCCATCTCTGAAGAACCCTGCAAGAGCATGCCCATAAAGGAGAGTGGAGCCTGGAATAGGTCTCGTCCCTACCATCTTGATCCGGTTGCTAAAGAAATCTGCCTCTGTAAGTTTTGGACTTAGTACCCTTCTCTACAGCATGCTGGTTCTCTGATGATCCGCTAGTGTGTTGTAGTGAGCATGGGGTGCAACACTGTAATTTTGCCTCCTTCTGTCACAGAACCTGGCACAAGGACCCTAGTTCTTATGTTCTGACTACAGCCCTCAGTCTTTTTCTCTGCCCTCCTCCGAGCACTCGTTTGCTCCCTGGGGCACATACCCCTTTTAACTTTCTAGAGTAGTTTTCAGCAACAATATTTGACTTTTTTGGGCATGATTTCCATCCTATTGGAGGCTGCAGATCATCGGGGTTGCAAATAAGCCCCTTCAGTCTCTTCTAAGTCGGTCTCTGATTTTACTGCAACTAATGCGCTGCCTGAGGGAGACGAGGAAGATCCTATCTTTGCTTATGAGGAATTGGATCAGGATGAGATGCATTTTGCTGAGATCTCACCAGAATTTGCCATTGCTACTCATTGAAGCAGTTCGCTCATGCCTGGCCTATGAATAAGCGCACCTGTTAAGCCTTGTACACACGACCGAGTTTCTCGTCGTTAAAAACACGTAGTTTTTCTCGGCGAGATTCTTGTTAACCTTGACGAGTTTCTCATCAAGCTTTCCATGCGTACACACTGACAATTCCAAATCTCGACGTTGTTCTGCGCGGTCACGTCCAGCACGTACGACGGCAGTATAAAGGGGAAGATCGATTTCCCTGGCGCCACCCCTTGGGCTGCTTTTGCTGATCTCGTGTTACCGCGTGTGAAGTAAAAGTTTGGGAAGAGACGATTCGTGCTTTTCAGTCTTCGTGCTTTCAGTTCGTTTTAGCGTGACGAATGTGCTATCTCCATTACGAAGGCTTGTTTTACCAGAAGATGCGCTCCCGTCTCATACTTGATTCTGAGCATGCACGCTTTTTGAAGAGTCGTAAAAGCATACATACGAACCATTTTCTCGTCGCAAAACAGGCCGACGAGAAACACGACGAGAAAATCTAGAATCCAGACGAGAAAATAGAGAGCAGGTTCTCTATTTTTCTCGTCGAGATTCACGGCAGTTTTCTCGTCGTAAAACCATACACACGAACGGTTTTCTCGACAATAAAGCTCTCTCTGCACTTTTCTTGTCGGTTTTGGACGAGAAACTCGGTCGTGTGTACGAGGCTTCAGTGTGTGAAACTAGTCTGCCTGTCTGTTTGTAACACTTGGGATGTTTGGACATTAAAGAATTTTGATTGATCTTGGAGTGCAGCCATCGCTTTCATTGCTGGCCTTTGAGCAGCTGGGAACCTGAGTCTGCTCACCCCAAGGTTCCCAGCTGGGCTTCTTAAAAATACCCAAAGCTGCGAAGGCATTCCTAGATTGCTCACTCTTAGACTGCATTCACATCTGAGCATTTTGTTAACGTGCAAAAGCACAGATTTATGGCTTTTTTTTTTTTTTTTTTTTTTTTTTTTTCGGGACTGCGACATTGCAGCAGACAGATCGGACACGTGACACTTTTTTTTGGGACTATTGACAATTATACAGCAATCAGTGTCATAAAAATGCACTGATTACTGTATAAATGTCACTGGCAGGGAATGGGTTAACACTAGGGGGGATCAGGGAGTTAAATATGTTCCCTGGGAGGTGTTTCTAACGGAGGGGGGGGGCTGACTGGGAAGAAAAAGAGAGAGCGCTGTTCCTAATCACTAGCAACAGACTATCTCTTTCCACTCCCGTCAGAACGGGGATCTGTTGGTTTACATTGACAGATCCCCGTCCTGGCTCTCTGCGGAGCGATCGCGGGTGGCCGGCAGACATCGTGGCCGCCGGCCACGTGCATTGGCTCCCCTGCCACGCGCCTGCCCACCCACTGTAGCTGTTAAAGGAACCCCCATTCAGGGGAATGAGCCGACCTGCCGCCGTATAATGATGGCAGGTGGTCGACAAGTGGTTAAAAGCTTTTTGTCCATCCAAAGTGTTTTTCTTTATGTAACCTTTGTAAGATATCGGGGTGATTCAGCTGCAGACTGCGGTTCCTCTTAAAGCACAAGCTGCAGCCATCAGTTGTGCTTATTTTTCTCAGCCAGCTCCCAACTGTAAAATTAAAGTGATACAGAAGCTGTATAGCCACTAATCACTTTCATAGTGCGGATGACTCCTAATGTTCTGGGAGTTTTAAGTAATTTTATAACAAATTTTACATGTGTAAAAAATGGAAAAAAAATGCTCCAGTTCCAAAGTGGTTAAGGAACCTGGTCCCCAAGGGAAGCAAAGCTCTCCCCATCAACATCCAGGGCATTATAACTAGCTGTGTGTCATTGGCTCCCCTTCAGGGACACAGAATAAGGGTACAACAATCCTGCAGCAGTGGCCTTTATCAATCATCAGCAAGGCACCAGGAGTCAAGCAGCCTTAAAAGAACTAGGTCTGATTCTCCCGTGGATGGAGGACCACTGTCCAGTTATTTTTACACTGTTCACATTCTGGGAGTGGACAAGGCAGATTTTACCAACCATCACTGCCTGGATCCAGGGGAAATGATCCCTTCACCAACATTCCCTGGACTTCATTCTAGGCTAAGATATGCCTTTCCTGCAATGCAGATTGTTTGATTACTTTACAAAATAAAGGAAAATAAAAAATGGTTTATTTTTGTGCAAAACTGGCAAAGAAGAACCTGACATACAGACATAGGAATTCTGGGAGATGACCCCTGGCCTCTTCCAAACAGGCCAGACCCGCTGTCTCAATGCCCTCATCCATACTGCTTCTCAGTCACAGGCTTTGGTGGCATGACTGTTGAAACACTGGCCTTGGAGGACTGTCATTCCCACTTTGCTCAGAACCAGTAAAGCCACTTCACGTAAGATATATTACAGTACTGGATATCATTTCACCTGGAATGAACACAGGTTCTTTACAAACTTAGTGATTATTCTGTACCTCCTATTGTGGATTTTTTATAGTTGTAACTTGGCTTAAATTTGGCCTTAAATATCCTATTCCAGAGACCTTGGTCTTAATTTCCCCTCATTAGAGTCTTTATTCAAGGTGTCTCATGTTTTAGACAGACCCCATTACAGAACCCTCTGCTTTCTTTGTTGCATACTCCACTTGGCTGTCCTGCAGAAACCACCCTTTGAACTTATTAGTGAACTCCCCTGTGGTGATCTTTCCTGTAAAGAGACTTTTTTGGAGGCTATGATTGACGTCTGTCCGACGAGTTAGTTGCTCTATAATGCAAAGAGCCTTTCCTAATCTTTTACAAGGATAATGTGCTTGTGTATCCATGATTGTTATTTCTACTGAATGTGGTGTGTCCTGCTCCAAAGTATCCCAAAGAAATTGTTCTCCATTGTCAGGTCTGAGCTGTCAGGATATGTCTGACAGCCACAGCCTCGGTTTGAAAAACATACTCTATTTTGTATCGCCAGCAGGGTCACATAAAGGACACCCTGCTGCTATGTCCACCATTGCTAAGTGGATGAGACGACTCATTGTGAGGGCTTATGCTTTGAAGTATAAGGTAACACCCAGTACCTCTACGTGCTCACTCCACCAGATTAGTTTGCCTTTCCTGGGCTTTTTGACATCCAGCTTTAGTTGCCAGTTTTGTAAGGTTGCCATTTGGTCAGTTCATACCTTCCCCAAATTCCACGAGGTGGATATTCAAGCCTCTGCAGATACAGACTTTGGAAGCAAGGTACTTTCAGTGGCACTCTGAATTTTGGTCTTTGACCTGTACTGCACAATTAAGCTAAGGGTTTTTTACTTACCTGTCAATTCCATATCGTGGAATATGGTACAGGCCACCATCCCCTCTGTTCCTGGGTTACTCTGCAATGCTTGACCAAAATGGAGAGCAGTGGGTAGGGTTATGGGGGTACTCCCAGGGGGAGTATCCAAATGCTTTGCCAATTCCATAAGGTAGCAGCAGCCTTTACCCTATGGTCTATGAATATCCTCTGTGTCCTGTACTGTTCTCCTAAATATGGAAATTACAGGCATGTCATAACACCTTTTCACAATAAAATACACTAATAGCCAGTGTGGGGCCTATTTTAGGTGCAGAATATACTTTCCATTTTAGAATTGGTTTCATATAGGAATCTCTGTGTTTATCCCCAGCTCTATCAATGACTTCTACTATTAAAAGTACAAAATATAATGGGTGGGACTTTATAGACACCAGAGTAACGTTATAACCATAAAAATGCAAAAATACTTTTACTATTGTGGCTGCTAATAATGTCTATAGTGTACCAGAGCACATTTTATATTTTTTATTTTGCGTTAATTTTTGTGTTTTACTTTAGAAGATCTACAAAAGGTAGAGGAGGAACAGAATCAACCTAATATCTCAGTTGTCACTGTATCCGATGCCTTGAATTTAAGCAAAGATGCTGATTTGTCGGCATCAGTGGACATAGATACTAAGTCAAGTCTGGCATCAGCTGAGAGCTCTGGACCTGGCAGTCCTGCCACTGACTCCCCTGTGTTAGTTAATGATTATGTAAGTTCATTTTTTTTATTTATTTTTGTTACCAATGCAAATGTGTACATGTTCCTGAAATCACTATGTTGTTCTTTTGCTGCTCCGTTTATACAGTTTGTGTGTGCGTGAGTATATGTGTATGTATATAAAGCACGTAGAGTTTTACTGAGGATTCAATTACATCTTGAATTGTTGAGAGCGACTATTGGTTGCCATCAAGGTTCAAGTACATGGTACAGTGCACAGTTTATTAGTGTTCATCTCCATATACAGAGTTTATTTTAAAACGCACCGTTAAGCCATTTAAGAAAATAGAGGCAGAAATCATTATATTATCTGAGCAGCTTTGATCCAATCATGTATCAGTGTGATTGTGTATAGACAAAACAATCACAGCGGATTATTGGACGTGATTACTTCTGCGCTAACTCTAAACCTTTATTGTGATGTCCTAGATATACCAAATTCTAAAAATATACCAATTGAAAAAATATCAAAAATGTATATGTGAAAAAAGAATATGTAAAAAAGAAAGAGAGGGTGCTGCTCACATACATTTCTTTTTCGTACATCACGGGACACAGAGCGACTTAGTCATTACTAATGGGTTATATAGATACCTTCAGGTGCTGGCACTGGCAACTTCCAAACCGGAAGTACCCTCCCCTATATAAGCCCCTCCCATCCGGGAGCACCTCAGTTTTTTTGCCAGTGTCTAAGGTGTTGGCCAAAGAGTAACATGTGTTTTCACTGGGCTTGCGTACAGGTTCTTTTACGGGCCTTAGTAAGCTGTTCCGGATCCCACCAAAAAAGCTTCATAGCTAAACGGTCGGTACCCGGGCCTTGCAGCAGAAGAGCAAGGTTTTGCCTGTAATGCCTCTCTTAGGAGGGCTGGACCCTGGGATCCAGAGCTCTGGTCATACCCACGACCAAGATGTTTTCTGTGCAGGGTGCTATACAGGTCCAGGGGAGTGTAATCCTTGGGAACCCGGTCCCTGAAGGTTTAATTACAATGCCTGCCGTGATAGGTGAAGTTTGGGCTTCTGTGGACCAAACAGAGTCCTGCGGCGGGGAACAGGTAAGTGGGGGCCCCCAGGAACTTGGTTCTATTGGGGGACCCCCAAGCCTAATTTGTCTTTCTGTCTGTTACCTAACGGTATTCCCGCTAATATCTGTGTATGCCTGTAACTACTGGAAAATGTAAAATTTTAATAGTAGTCAGGAAAAAAAAAAAAAAGAGGACCGCGGTACCTGTGTTAAACCACTAGAGGCCGCTGTGGTCCATTTTTTCTTGTCATGTGGATCTTTGGTTTTCTCAAGTCAAAAGATCCAGGCAGTTGATAAGTTCTCTGTGGGAATCCACTTCCTCTGCCCTGTTGCTGCGCTCATCCACCGCACAGGCCCTCCGGCAAAAAGGGCCCTGGCTCCTAGTCCCTGCTTGGTTTCGAAAAGGGCGCCAATGGCGCACGGGCGCGTGCACGCGCCTCCTATGAAAAAAAAAGGGGCGGGGCGGGTGGATGACGCTCGATGCGCGCCGCGGCGCTTCTGCGCATGTGCAGGCGTCCCAGCATGTGTAAAAGACACAGTACAAGTGTCAGCTGGATGCAAGCAGAGCTAGCAACAAAACGGTGGCACACAGAGGCGGTTGATGCAGTCATCCCCATAGAAAGACACTTTAGTGGACACCAGCTGGTATATAGCAGCAACTGTGTTAGACTATTACCAGCAAAATTGGTGTATGACGACGGGAATACCTCAGCTTTGTGCTTATAGGATATGTCGTCCAGACGCTCTGGAAATAAGTCTTCCAAGAAGCGAAAGGGGTCTCCATCGGGCTCTGAGGATTTTGGGCATGCTGTACTGCACCAATCTCCCCTGAAATTTCAGAGGTCAGTAGCCGTAGGAACCCCGCAGGAGTACCTGGTACTGCGGCTGTCCCCAGTCCACCTGCTCCTGTATATATAACAGAGGAGGTTTTATCCTCAACTCTGGGAGGATTGGAAGAGAGATTAACAGCATTGATCGCTGCTTCCCTGTCACAGGGAAAGCGCATCCGATCTCCGTCTCCTCCTGCAGAGTGCCTGTTAGTGGAGGAACAGTCCCAGAGATCGACCTACCTGAAGGGGATCAGGTGAGGTTGATTCAGTTATAGAGGAATCAACAGTGGAAGAACCTTTCTCAGCATCTCAGGCTGAAAGATTATGGGTTCAGTCCCTGACTAACATGGTCCGAGCAGCATTTTAAATGCCTCTGGCGGAACCATCAACCACTACTGTTTCCTCGCCTGGGGTCGCTGAAAGCTCCCCAGACTGTCTGTTCCTTCCCAATCCACCCTTTATTGGAAGGGCTTATTTACCAGGATTGGGAGCATCCTGTTAAAATATTTACTCCCCCCAAGAGATTTCCGGTGATCTATCCCATGGAGGATAAGTTCATAAAAAAATGGAGGGTCCCTACAGTGGACACAGCCATCTCTTGTGTAAATAAATCACTGACATGTCCAGTAGATAATGTTCCAATGTTCAAAGACCCAATAGATAAAAAATTGGAGTCTTTACTAAAATCTGCTTTCTCTACAGCAAGCATGGTGACACAACCTGCAGTAGCAGCGATTGGAGTCTGCCAAGCAATGAAAGATCAGTTGAAACAAATCTTAAGGGACTTACCAGATCAGCAGGCTCTTGCCCTAGCTGACCTACCTAGAGCCTTGTGTTGCGGTGGACGCCATAAAGGATACAATCCAACAGGCCTCCCGCTTTACGCTGTCTGTAGACATATGCATAGGCTTCTATGGCTCAAAAACTGGTCTGCTGAAGCTCCCTGTAAGAAATTGCTGATTAGCTTCCCATTTCATGGAGAACGCTTATCTGGAGAAGATCTGGACAAATATATCCAGAAAACTTCTGCCGGTAAAAGTACAATCTTGCCGGTTAAGAACAAGGGTAGAAGTCCTTCTTTTAAGAGGCCTACTTCTCCAGTCCCTGGCACATCGGCTGTGAAACAGTTCCGACGGCCTCCGCGGTCAAATCCAGGGGGCAGAAATCAGGGACAATCACAGGGTAACAAGAAACCCTGGGTCAAGAGAGGTACAAAACCTCCCCCCAAGTCATGAAGGGTTGCCCCCACTCAATCGGGTGAGGGGAAGACTTCAGTTGTTCACAGAGGCGGGACACCATCAGAGACAAATGGGTGATCTCCGCAGTAAGTCTGGGATACAGGCTGGAGTTAAGACATTCCTCCTGCCCATTTTATGAGGTCAAACGTGCCAAGCGATCCCCAGAAGAGAGGATCCCTCCTTCTGGCACTAGAACAACTATTGCTCCAAGGGTAATCATGAGGTTCCCTTGGAAGAAAGCGGGTTCGGGTTTTACTCGAACCTTGTCACAGTCCCCAAACCAAATGGGGACGTGAGGCCCATATTAAATATAAAAGGGCTAAACAAGTTCCTACATATCAGGACTTTTTCGGATGGAGTCGATCCGATCGGTGGCCACCGCCCAACAAGGGCAGGAATGGTTAGCCTCGATCGACATAAGGGATGCTTATTTGCATATTCCCATCTGTCCGGCCCACCAGAAATTTCTACGCTTTGCAGTAGAAGGGCGCCATTTTCAGTTCAGAGCCTTACCTTTCGGTCTGGCCACAGCACCACGAGTGTTCACAAAAATTCTGGCCCTACGATTGGCCAAACTAGGAACACAAGGTGTAACGATAATGGCATATCTAGACGACTTGTTGCTGATAGACCACTCAGTGGAAAAAACTAGAAGTGGTCGTTCACAAGACAATCAAGTATCTGGAATCTCACGGTTGCATTATCAACGAGACAAGTCAGCCCCAAAAACCAGTCAAAAGTCTGGAATACTTGGGGGCTAAGACTGGATTCAAATCAGAGAAAGATTTTCTTACCTCCAGAGAAGGTGTCGTCTTTGAAAGATTTGACCCACTTAGTGGGTACAAAAAAGAAAACCATCCATACGCCTGTGCATAAGGCTGCTGGGAAAAATGGTGGCTTCATTCGAAGCAGTACCCTACGGTCAATTCCATTCAAGGAACTTGCAGAGGGCCATACTGTCAGCCTGAAACAAAAAAGTTCAGGCTTTAGACTTACCAATGTCCCTGTCCCCTTCCGTTCGCAAGAGCCTCCATTGGTGGTTGGTGCCCCAGAATCTGGAAAAAGGGAAACCCTTCAGTCCGGTTTCTTGGAAGGTGGTCACTACAGATGCCAGCCTCATAGGCTGGGGGGCAGTACTGGAGCAATGGTCTCTCCAGGGCAAGTGGTCAGAAGCAGAGAAGGCCCTGCCCATCAATCTCTTAGAGATACGAGCAGCCCGGTATGCCCTAGTAGCATGGACATCCAAACTCCAAGGGTCCCCTGTCAGAATTCAATCAGACAATGCCACAGCAGTGGCATATATCAATCACCAGGGTGGCACCAGGAGTCGTGCAGCCCAGAGGGAAGCGAATTGCATCCTGGAATGGGCAGAAAGATATGTCCCAGCCATATCCGCGGTTTTCATCCCAGGAGTGGAAAATTGGAGAGCGGACTTTTTAAGTCGCCAGCAATTATGCCCGGGGGAATGGTCTCTTCACCCCGAGGTTTTCCAGGCAATGTGCCAGCGGTGGGGAACACCGGATGTAGATCTGCTAGCATCCAGATTCAACGCAAAGGTGGACAGATTTGTGTCTCGCACAAGGGATCCCCTAGCTTGCGGTTCGGATGCCCGAGTGTTCCCTTGGGACCAGTTCAAGCTGATATATGCATTCCCACCGCGATTAATCCGCAGAATCAGGGTAGAAAAGAAACCAGTGATTCTGGTGGCTCCAGCGTGGCCCCGAAGGGTATGGTACGCGGAGATTGTAAAAATGTCAGTGGGAAGTCCTGGGACCCTCCCACATCGTCCGGACCTGCTTTCGCAAGGACCGATATACTACCCTTCCTTACCAGCCCTAGGTTTGACGGCCTGGCTATTGAAGCCCACATTCTAAAAAAGAGAGGGCTCTCTAATCCTGTGGTATCTACCATGATCAATGCCAGGAAGCCGGTATCCAGGCAGATCTATTATAGGATCTAGAAGGCGTACATCACGTGGTGTGAGGCCAAGAAATGGCATCCACGTAAGTACGTAATAGGTAGGATTCTGGACTTCCTACAGTGGGCTGTACATAGGAAGCTTGCCTTGAGTACTATCAAGGGTCAGACGGCCTTGTCAATATTTTTTCAAAGGCCCTTGGCTTTGCATTCATTAGTCAAAGCTTTCATACAAGGAGTGATGCGTATTAGCCCTCCGGTTAGTATTCCCATATGTCCATGGGACTTAAACCTGGTTCTGTCGGTTCTACAGAAACAACCATTTGAACCATTGCGGCACATTTCCTTGGTTCTTCTCACCAGGAAATTGATTTTCTTAGTAGCCATTTGTTCGGCTAAAAGAGTATTGGAATTAGCCGCCTTGTCCTGTAAGGAGCCATATCTGGTTGTCCATAAGGACAGAGTAGTATTACGTCCTCATCCAGCCTTTCTTCCTAAGGTGGTATCGAGGTTCCATTTGAACCAAGATGTGGTTCTTCCTTCCTTTTTCCCCAAACCTAGCTCGGTAGAGAAAAAGTTATTGCATTCTTTGGATGTAGTAAGAGCAGTTAAAGCTTATCTAAAAGCCACTGCTCAGATTCGCAGAACGGATACTTTGGTTGTTCTGCCGGAAGGCCCCAGAAAGGGTCAGGCAGCATCAAAAATCTACTTTAGCCAAGTGGATTCGACAGGTCATAATACAAGCCTATGGCTTGAAAAGGAGACCGCCTCCGTTCAAAGTTAGGGCGCACTCCACAAGAGCAGTTGGAACTTCATGGGCAGTGCATCACCAAGCCTCCCTGGCTCAAGTCTGTAAGGCCACAACATGGTCCTTAGTACACACGTTTACTAGATTCTACCAGGTAGACGTTAGAAGTCAGGAGGATGTCGCCTTTGGGCGCAGTGTGTTGCAGGCCGCAAAAGAGCCTCATGCCTGATGGCGCCCAGCTTATGTATAGTGTATCCCTCCCCTCATTTGGCATTGCTTTGGGACGTCCCATTAGTAATGACTAAGTCGCTCTGTGTCCCGTGATGTACGAAAAAGAAAAAGGGATTTTTATAACAGCTTACCTGTAAAATCCTTTTCTTGGAGTACATCACGGGACACAGAGCTCCCACCCCTCTTTTTGGGACACTTATTGCTTTGCTACAAAACTGAGGTGCTCCCGGATGGGAGGGGCTTATATAGGGGAGGGTACTTCCGGTTTTGGAAGTTGCCAGTGCCAGCACCTGAAGGTATCTATATAACCCATTAGTAATGACTAAGTCGCTCTGTGTCCCGTGATGTACTCCAAGAAAAGGATTTTACAGGTAAGCTGTTATAAAAATCCCTTTATGCGTTCCTGCATGTAAATAGCAATATTTATATTCATAGTTATTAGGGGTGCGCATCTTCACTGGTCTCGCGTTTCGATTCCGCGATGCATCACGATTACTGATGCGCTCCCACTTCCGTTTGGGCCGCCTAGGCGGCCCTTCCTCCAAGCAATCTTCTGGGACACATCACAGGTCCCAGAAGATTGCCCGGCTATGCAGGACAGCTCAGTGAGACATGCGCACCCGGCTGTGAAGCTGCAAGCTGTCACAGCTGGATGCCCACAGTATTATTGCCAGCGCCGTGGACAGGCGGGGGAGAGCATGGAGTGTTTGGGTGGCCACATCGCTGGATTGTGGGACAGGTGAGTGTCTTTTTATTAAAGGTCAGAAGATACTTTTTTTTGTAGCTGCTGACTTTTAATAAACAAAACTTTTACTGGAACTGCTTTGAGTTAAAAATAACCTCACTCCCTTAAAGCGGAGTTCCACCCAGTGGAACTTCCGCTTTAAGCACTTCCCGCCCCCTGACATGCCACATTTGGCATGTCATTTTTTAGAGGGGGGGGTGTAACCTCTATTTTAGTGGGACTTCCTGTCCCACTTTCTCCTTCCTGTCCCGGCCGCCTAGGCGGCGACTCCTCTCGCCCTAGGCGGCCCCTCTGTGACAGCGATCTTCTTGGACACAACAGAGGTCCCAGAAGATTGGCTGGCCATTGGCAGAGCGCAGTGCGCACCCAGCCGTGAAGCCGTAAGCTGTCATGGCCGGGTGGCCACAGTAGATTTGACAGTGGAGAGGAGTGGGGCTCCGTGCGGCCGCATCGATGGACTGTGGGACAGGTGAGTGTCGGTTTAATAAAAGTCAGCAGCTACACTTTTTGTATCTGCTGACTTTTAATAAACTAAAAATAGGGTGGAACTCCCCTTTAAAAAGTGCACTAATCCGGTGCACTACAGGGTACAGGAATTCACACACATGGCTGCTAGGAGGTCAGGAGGGATTAGAATCCACAACTGACAAACAGCCCTGTGAGTTTCACTGTACGGTCTCTGTGCTGAAATTTCTCTGGGCTTTGCACATTCCAGCACACTAGGAGTTAACACAGTGGAATGTGCAAACGGGGGGCGGAGAAATGCCAGCACAGAGCACGTGTAGAAGTACACAGTCACATACTGCTGTTAAAATACCTGTGTGGTAATAAATGCTGCGTTATAATCCATTAAGTGGCCACCGCTGTATGTGCTTTTTAAAATATATGCAGATTCATACCTCATATCTCAGTGTGTATGTATGTATGTATATGCCGCTCATGTGACTGCATGGTCTGGCCCGCCTCTCTCCTCTCAAGTCTCATGTCTCTCGTCTCTCGCTCTCCTGACATCAGTGGGAGTTCTCAGTCCCGCCCACCGACTGTAGCTATCAGATCAGAAGAGAGGCGGGCGGGGCTGACGTCAGGAGAGACATGAGACTTGAGAAGAGAGAGGCGGGCCGGACCATGCAGTCACATGAGCGGCATATACAGTTATATACACACTGAGATATGAGGTATGAATCTGCATATATTTTAAAAAGCACATACAGCGGTGGCCACTTAATGGATTATAACGCGGCATTTATTACAAAACGGTTATTTTGACATGACCCGCTCGGATCGTTCTCCCGGGAGGGGCGGGGCATGTCGGATGACGTCACGGACATCGATTATTGGGGTCGTATACATCGATGCCGCATCGGGGACCCCCGAATCGGGATGCAGCGATTAAATTCAGCACCCCTAATAGTTATGCGGCGCACCTTCTATGGTGAAAATGAAAGTTATGTGATAGATTACGATTTTGTGAGATACTTTGTGTGACAATGAGCTTCTATATTGAGCTATACAGCAAAACTATAAAAAAATAAAATTAATATAAATAAACAGTCTGCATCCGTATAATGTGTCTGTATTCTCCATATTACTGTATAAGTTCATAACAATTCCAATGACGATAAGGACACAAAGTCCACTGTGTGCTCAAATATTAAAAATATTCACACCGTCATTCAAGTGTATCCCGTCACCTTCACTCTAGTGCGCTCACCTTAAAACTTGGACCTAAGTTCTTAGGTCCACTGCGCTTATTCCCCCCCGGGGTATGAATATGATGTTTTTTTCCTTTTAAGATCATGAGATGTTCCTTCTCTCCGTGGTGATAGGTGGTGGATGTCTTTTTAAATGACCCTCATCCTCTATTCCTCATCTCCCAGTCTCTCAAAGACACAAAGGCTGGGCTCTCATATAATAATAAATTGTCTATACCAGGTTTATTTAAAAGTAATGCACTTACATAAAAACAAAAAGTATGTGCCTTTTAACAAATTGTACAGCCGCGATCCAAACACTTAGCGGCCGTCGACGTCACCCGACTCCTCCCAAGTGTTACGTCACTGTCCTTGTGACTTCCTCAGGGAAGTCTCTCAAATTGCTGTATGGAGAGCAGTTGCAATTTTTTATGCTGCACAATATTTGTGCAGCCGTTTATCAAACACATATTTTCGGGAAAAATGTATTTTAGTGCTCACAAACCTAACATAATACTCAATTTTTGACCAAAATGTAAAAGATGGGGTAGCCTTGAGTAAATATGTATCAAACATGTTAAGGCTCAAAATTGTTGTGCCTGTGAAAAACTACAGTACCTAAAATTTTAGGTGACACTATAAAACCTTTACAGGTTATCGGTTTAGAATCGGGCTGAATATATGGTTCTAGAATTTTGACGTCACTCCAACATCCATGGTGATACCCTGCATGTGTTGGGAAATCACTGTTTAAAGAGGAAGTAAACCTTGACGGGTTTTACTTCCTCTTTATTCCCCTGCAAAGTAAAGGTATAATGGGCTAATATGCATCCCATACTAGACCATTATGTGGCCCTTACCTGCAAACGAAGCCTGCAATGTCCCTGCTGGTAGAAGCATTCATCTTCGCCCCTCTTCCTTCCGGGTCTGCCAACTCTGGCTCTGTGACTGGGCGGAGCCATGTGACGTCACTCCTGCGCATGCGTGCGGGAGCCACCGGTCACGGCACACGCTGGGGAAGAAATGGCACGAAGGGCCATTTCTTCACTGCGCATGCACCGATTAACTCCTCAGCGCACTACAAGGTAAATATCTCCTAAACTACACACTTTTAGGAGATATTTTCAGTACATATAGGTAAGCTTTATTATAGGCTTACCTATATGCAAAAATGTCTCAGGGGCGCTTACAACCACTCCTGTAGAGCTGCCCAGATCACCTTTACTGAGCAGCAGATCGCTGCCTGGAATAAAGGCAACGAGCTGCTGCAGCCAGGAGCTTGTTGTCCAGGAAGTTTTTAAGCAGCCTTATGGCCAATACACACGATCCAAAAATCATAAGAAAAATACCGCTTTCAAAGTGATCGTACGATCTGATCGTTAGTACACAGCTTTCGATGGCCAATCACAACAGTTCATCTGATATTCGATGGTGCAAGCACGAAAATTTTCCTCTTAAGATGCCACATAAGATTTTCATTTAATCATTACACTTGTAGTCCGAAAATACAAATACAATACAAAACATGTAACATCATTTTTAATATGAGATTAGCATGCAAAAAAAGATGATCATTCGTCCGATAATCTCATCATGTGTACGAGGCATAAGGGAGTGAAGTGGTTTAATAGTCAGTGAGGGACTAATCATTCCTGCTTTTTTTAAAATTTATGAGTACTGTAAATGTGCAACACGGCTGAAGAAGGTCACATCCATTTTATTTAGTTAAATTGCAGCTGTCAGAGCCTGTTTTGGTAAACCACGGCCAGCATTCTCTAGCAGCTTGTGTTTTTGGCTCTGGTTATGGCTATCTGTGAATATATCGCTGTGTTGTACCAATGGATTGTTAAATGCAGTGAGGATATTGCAGTTTCTGTGCTCTGATCACAGTAAGGAATTAGAACTCCACTGTGAATATGTTTAATTACTGCAGTCAGCCCTTATAAGACAAGCAATGTCTTTTGGGCAGAATGTGAAGTTTGGGATAGATCCACCTAATCAGCATAGGATACCTTATGTGTACACTATGAAGGTTCTTTAGGGGAAATATATGCAATATGCACTAACTCTGATATGTGCTTGTTGTTGAACAGGAAACTGGCTCTGGAAACTTGAGTCAGAAGTCTGATGAAGATGACTTTGTGAAACTTGAGGATCTGCCTCTTAAACTTGCTTTACCTAAGGTATTCTGTTCAGGCTGCTTAGAAATAGTTATTGAAATTATATTTTTTCAAGATATAAAGCTAATGTTTTGTATTCATTTCACAGGCAGAACTGATAGCCGAAATGGAAAAAGAGCAACTAAACAATAATCTCTGTGATGACATTTTAAATGGACAAGGACCTGGTGCTGATTTGCTTGCTGGAGATGCTTTATCACTGAAAGAGCCAGGTGAGTTCCTGAATGTTCATTTTATACAATTGTGATGCCTGGCTGGTGCCATATATGTTAAACCACTTCTGTTTCCTTACACTAAATGGTCAGTTATTTACAGTGCAACAAATTGTTGGCCTAATGAAATTGAGCTATGTACTGGCCAACAAGTTTCTTTTGATAATATTCAAACAAAAGGATACACGTGATATGATCATTTTAAGTTATCTGGCCTTGTGCGTTTTGATTGATAGACTTGTGCATTACCATTTGTGGATACTGTAAAAAGGTTATTTAGGTGAACATGGGAAGCTGGTCACAAATGGCAGGGTAAAGGCAGATGTATTCAATCATTTTTCCTTTTCAGTTTTTACAAATAAAAAAAAAACAGGTTTGATAGTCTCAACAGTAATCTTATTTGTTTCACCGACAAACCCCTTTACTCTTTGCCGAATTCAATAAAAAAAGCTTACACTTTTTTTCTCAGTTGTTGGACTACAAACTGAATCCAACAAAAACTGAAGCCTTAGCTAAAAGAGATCAAATATCTGGGAATATACCTGACACCCCAGGTTTCTTAACTTTATTGCTCTAAATCTCGCTGTTTAGAGAAATAGAAGCCCCTACGCCTTTCTTGGATAGGTAAGAATTACCTCTGTTAAAATGAGGCTACTTCCTAAATTATTTTACCAGTTGGAAATGTTACCTATAAGGGTTCCGTCCACCAATCTAAAAAAAAGTCAACAAGCTCTGTTGCATTTTAAGTGGGTTTAGCGGCAGACAAGTATTGCTTACACACAAGACACAAGGTAGCTTAAACTTTCCAGATATTATGAAATATTATCTAGCAGCCCATCTTTGCCATTTGACCTCCTGATCCACACTATATCTACTTGATAAACGGACTGAAATTTGAACATCTTAGGATCGCCCCTATTCACGCCACAACTCTCTCTCTTTTTTGGTCCTCCAATTTAGGTGTTTTTTAGCCCTTATGCTACAAATTAGGAACATACGGTCATACTGCCAAGGCTAAGTTTTGCCTAACCTCCACAAAATCTCAGTTGAACCCATTTATGTACACCCATTCACTTCCCTCCAGTCTGGAGTGTTGAACCGCTGGCCCCTTGGCTAAAGTTTAACCTGTTCAGTTTTCGTGACATCAACCGGACTACGTGTAAACTTTTCTTCGATGAACTACAGTCTACATCAGGCCTCAAAATTTCAAGTCCTGAGCTACTAGCCAGGCCTTAAGAGTTACTCGCCACCTGTTGCCCCACCCAAACCCTACCTTGCCCCGCCCCTAAACATGCCCTTGCAAATAATCTCATGAAATAACACTGTTAAATGTTTTATTCAGAATTAAGTTACAAAAATAAAGAACAACAACTTCTTTAACAATATTAACATAAAACAATGTAAACATAAAAGGAAAATAAGTGCTTTCCCTAAGTGAACATGTGGTATTAAGGCAAATAAAGTAGGGCTTCCATTCATGGCAAACAAAATGGCATAACAATAGAAAGCCAATTTCAGAGATTTATCTATCTTTTGAGAGCCTCCACAATTGAAACAAATGCATTATAATGGATAGGCAGAGGGCAGGTGAGCCTAGAGGGAGCCCAGCCCTCCTTAATGGCACAGGGGCACACTGGACACCCAGCACATAGCACTATGGCAGCAAAGGTGTCCAGTGCGTCCCCTCACCAATAGTTTCACAGTACAAACAAATGGCCACTGCCCTCACCTTTAACAGGCCTTTGCAGCAAGGATCACATGGAAGGGCAACGCATGCAAAAAAAAAAAAGAGAAATACCTGGCTCAATTTACCGACCGGCCTGCTAACAAACCGAATTTTAATGAGGGATGGGCTCCCTTCTGCTCTCTGCCTATTCATTATAATGCATGTGCTTCCACTGTAGAGGCTCTCAAAATTTAGAGACTAAAACCCCGTTTTTAACGCATACCGCTACACAGGAAAATTTGGTTGGTTAGCAGGTTGGTTGGTAATTTGAGTAAGAAATTTCTGTTTTTCTTTCACCTCCCGCAGTACACCCCTACCTGCAACGCCTCCCGCAGTACACCCCTACCTGCAACGCCTCCCGCAGTACACCCCTACCTGCAACGCCTCCCGCAGTACACCCCTACCTTCAAAGCCTCCCCCTGTAAACCTCTACCTGCCACGCCTCCCGCAGTCACCCTCTACCTCCAACGCAGTACACCTCTACCTTCAACGCCTCCCCTCTCTATCACACCTATGTCTCCCAATCCCTTCTCCCCCTAGCACACCTCTATACCTATAATCCCTCTTCCCAGTATGTCTCTGCCTCCAATGCCCCCCCAGCAAACCTGTGCTTTTAATGACCCCCCCCCCACCAGCACACCTCATCTTCCATCCTCCCCAGCGTACCTGTGCCTCCAATTTCACCCCCATTCTATCATACCTATGCCTCCTATTCCGCCCCCCCCCTCCCCTATTCTATCCTACTTATGCCTCCAACTCTGCCCCCCATTCTATCATACCTATGCCTCCAACTCTGCCCCCTCCCCCCATTCTATCATACCTATGCCTCCAATCCTGCCCCTCCTCCCCCCATTCTATCATACCTATGCCTCCAATTCCCCCCCCCCCATTCTATCATACCCATGCCTCCAATTCTGCCCCCCTCCCCCCATTCTATCATACCCATGCCTCCAATTCTGCCCCCCTCCCCCTATTCTATCATACCCATGCCTCCAATTCTGCCCCCCTCCCCCCATTCTATCAGAGCTATGCCTCCGATTCCACTCCCCCCATCTATCAGAATTGGAGGCATAGGTATGATAGATTGGGGGGAGGGGGGGGATTGGAGGCATAGGCATGATAGAATGGGGGGATGGTGGCAGAATTAGTCATGAGTATGATGGATTAGGGGGGATGATTCAGACCTATGCCTCCAATTACACCCCCCATCCAGCACATATGTTCTCTCAATGCCTCCAGAACATCACAACAGCCTGTTTCATTATCACATACCATTGTCCTGCAGCCATGGGGTCAGGCATCGGTGCACTCCTTGGATGTGTGGGAGGTGTGTAGAGGGGCGGTCCCAGGCGGCTGGTACAGTTTTGGGCAAAGCTGCTGGCCTGTGGGAGGTGGAGAGGGGCGGTCCCAAGCGGAGGTGGAGAGGGGCGGCGCCAGCGTCCATTTTTTTCCCCACATCGCTGCTAGCCTGTGGGAGGTGGAGAGGGGCGGTCCCAAGCTGAGGTGGAGAGGGGCGGCGCCAGTGTCCATTCTGTTCACAAATCTGCTGCTAGCCTGTGTGCGGGACGGAGATGGGTGGAGAGGGGCGGCGCTGGCTGGTACACTTTCTTGCAAAGCTCTGCTTTGCTGCTAGTGTGTGCACTGTGTGCAGTGTGGGGAGGTGGAAAGGTGCGGAGCTGTAGAATACATATTGTACTGGCCGCACTGCGAGTGTGTGAGCGGCGGGAGGGGAAGCCCTGTCCTTACTCGCACTGCTCATAAATTCTCTCGCCAAATGCGAGCAGGCGAGTGCAAATTTTGAGGGCTGGTCTACATACTTCATGGCATCTTGAACCTCGTTTCTCTTTTTGTCCATGGACGGACACAGCTCCTTAAATCTTGACATAGGCAGAACATGTTAGTTATCTTAAAACATGTAACTTTAACAGAGTTGAACAGCCCCTGCCCAGGGGGCGGTCCCTCCGTACATAACCCTCCACCCTTCAGTCCGCAGCCTCAGTTTTTTTTCTGCCTAGCAGAGAAGGACGTGGCTCACTTTTGGGAGAATTTTTTTTTTTTTTTTGTGATATCTTCTATCAACTGCCGGCTGGGCAACAGGCTGGATATTTTAGATCCTTGTAGTCTTCCCAGTTCCGGCCATCGAGCGTGCCAGTCCTTACCTTTGCGCTGGTTCTGCCACAACGTACCCCATGGCTCCAGGGCTGGCCGGTGAGCACATGCTTCGGGGTCCACATATATCTGGGCTTTTTGCTGTCTCACTCACAGTGGACCGGACCGACAGCTACTCCGTACCATCCGTTATGGGTCTGTCAGGGACCCGCCAGCATGTTCTCGCAAGGACGGGTAAGTACGGTTTCTCCTGTCTCGGCAGGATGGAACAGCTGGGCATTCCCGGGATTAAGGGGTTCTCCTGTCCGCCCTTTCCCCTCCTGCCCTAGGGCCCGCTGTGACCAGGGTGTACCTGTGGGGGGTTCTAAATCCCTGTGGGGCGCCGGGGTCCGCTTTCTGTGAGGGGGGGTTCTGTCTCCTGGGAAGTCTCTGCAGGCCTATTAGTCCACATCCCGGGGCCCGGGCGCCATTTTTTGCGGCGTTGACGCCATTTTTAGTGTGCCTTTTTCTATGTTAAAATTTCCATTGGTGGGCATTGTGTCGTGGCCGCGATGTGGCGCAGGTCGGTATTGCGGGCGGCCATTTTCTTGTGGTCCGCGCCCTTTTTATCTGAGGCGTCTGGCAGCCATTTTGGAGTGGGTTTGGCCTCTAGCACTGGCTTTCTGAACGGCGCACAGTTCATTCCCCTTACAGTTTTTTCATCACACACGCGCTGTGTATACAAGGCGGGCAGCGTTGCTTAGTGGTCTCCCTCTGGATGGTGAGTCCCCTGGGTTACCCCCCCCCCCCCTGGTCAGTGCAGCATGGAGGGTGGACTCTTAAGTGTTTTTCACTTGGTCCCTGAGGGCTGTCAGTGGGTGTTTATGGAGTCAGTATGTGACCTTTCTTCCCCTACATTGCCAGAGGCAGCTAATGGTGCCCCTGCAACTGCGGTTTCCATGGATATGCTGTAGACAGTCCTGGAATCATTTGTTGCCAGGGTAGAAATGGCATGCGGGCGTAAGGGGGGTAAAAAAGCGCCCCCTCCCCCCTGCTATCTTCGGTGGAATGTTAGACGGGGCATTTATGAGTGCACTTCTGATGCACTCTAGGACCCTACTGATAGGAGGTCCGAAGCCTTGTCCGGCTCCAGGTTGACCATGCTGGGGTCAGTGTTGCGACCTATATTGGCTGCGACTTTGGTGTCTCGGACATTCACTGAATGGAGGGCAGCACAGTGGTGTAGTGGTTATCTCCCTCACCTGGCAGCAAGAGGGTCACTGGTTCGACCCGGACCCCGTCACCATCTGCCTGGAGTTTGCATGTTCTCCCTGTGCCTGCGTGGGTTTCCTCTGGGTACTCCAGTTTCCTTCCACACTCCAAAGACATGCGCGCCTTTGGCGCCACAGTAAAAACATATACACTAATACATACTCAGTGTGTGTGTATGTAAAATGATTTCCAGAGTCTCTGTATCTGCGGTGGTACTGTGCCGCCTGATGGCTGGAATGCTGGTCCGCTGACCAAGCATCCAAGTGAGCTCTGGCAGATTGCCTTTCAGAGGTTTTTTGGTACCTCGCTGGACGACATTATTAAGGATGTCACTGGAGGTAAGAGCACACTTCTCCCGCAGTCCTCTGAGGGGAAGGAGCCGCGCTATTGGCCTAGGCCCTCCTATTCTGCTCAGAAGCGATATTTTCGTCCGTCAGGGTCAGCTGGCCTCCCAGACTGACAAGTCTTCAGCTGGGGGACAGAGGCATCACTGGACGCGTACGCCGAACAAACCGGCTAACATGCCTGCTGCTGCATGAAATTTCTCTTATCGTTCATGGACTGACACAGCTGGATACTGTAAACGTGTGGGTATACAGTCCCTGACAAAAGTCTTGTCGCTTGTGTACAAATTGACCTGAAGTGCTGCTAAAATATATTTCTAATCAAGATTTTGTTACAAGAAATGGGTCATTTTAATCCCAACAGCTTTTGTAATAATGTTTCAGTGCAAAACGAAACTGACAAAAAGTATTCTAATATTTACAGCTTGGTAAAGCCCATTGAGTAAATTTTTGCCAAGACATAAGTGTTGTCGCCTTGTTATATGAGCTTCACCTGTGACTAATAATGGATCAATTAGGTCTCAGGTGTGTATAAAAAGAACACCAGTACACTAGACCTTCTCAGCTGCAACTAGACCTCTGCAAACATGCCTAAGATTCACCCAGAGACTAAAGTGTTGATTATCAAGAGGCTGAAGACCAGATCCACTGCTGATGTGGCAGACACCTTCAATGTGTCTCAGCGTCAAGTTCAGAGGATTAAAAAAAAGATTTGAAGAGACTGGAGACGTTTTGGACAAGGCCAGGTCAGGCCGACCCCGCAAGACAACTGCTCGAGAGGACCATTTGTTGGCTCGAAAATCCAAGGCCAGCCCATTTTCCACTGCAGCAGAGCTCCACGAGACCTGGTCACCTGAAGTCCCTGTGTCAACCAGAACAGTTTGTCGGATTCTGTCTCGAAATGGCCTCCATGGTCGAATCACTGCCCATAAGCCAGCACTAAACAAAAGACAATTGAAAAACCATGTGGCATTTGCCAAGGGCCACAGCCTGCTAAAAGGATGGACTCTGGAAAAGTGTCAGAAGGTGGATTTTTCAGATGAATCTTCTGTTGAATTACACCACAGTCGCCGCAAATATTGCAGGAGACCAACTGGAACCCGCATGGAGCCGAGATTTACCCAGAAAACAGTGAAGTTTGGTGGAGGCAAAATCATGGTCTGGGGTTACATCCAGTATGGGGGTGTGCGAGGGATCTGCAGGGTGGAAGGCAACATCAATAGTCTAAAATACCAAGAAATCTTAGCTACCTCTTATATTCCCAACCATAAAAAAGGCCAAATTTTGCAGCAGGATGGTGCTCCATCGCATACTTCCTTCTCCACATCAAAGTTCCTTAAGGCAAAGAAGATCAAGATGCTCCAGGATTGGCCAGCCCAGTTACCAGACATGAACATCATTGAGCATATGTGGTGTAGGATGAAAGATGAAGCATGGAAGACGAAACCAAAGAATATTGATGAACTCTGGGAGGCATGCAAGACTGTTTTCTTTGCTATTCCTGATGACTTCATCAATAAATTGTATTTATCCTTGCCAAACCGCATGGATGCTGTCCTTCAAGCTCATGGAAGTCATACAAGATATTAAATTTGGATCTCACAGCACCACTACTTAATTTGCTGACATATTTTTGGATTTTCAGTAAAGTTGTTCAATTTCTGTATAGGCGACAAAACGTTTGTCTTGCCAAAATTTGACCTGTCTGTCTTGATTAAATGATAAATCTTTTTTCAGTGAAACTAATTTTATTTCAGTGCATTAAACATCATTTGGGAGGGCTTTAGCTTTTCATAGGAGCTATTTCTAACACCAATTGATTAATTAAACGTCAGGTTAATAGCAGGAGTTTCTACAAAATAGAGAAGCGACAAGACTTTTGTCAGGGACTGTATGTCCCTGCTTGCAGGAGAAGATCTAGGCAGAATGTTAGAAACATACATTCTAGAACAAGCCAGAGTTGAACAGCCCCGCCCAGGGGGGCAGTGCCTCCGGACATTACCCTCCCACCTGCAGCTAGCAGCCTCAGTTTTTTTTTCTGCCTAGCAGAAGAAGACGTGGCTCTTTCAGTAGCCAGTCTCCTGGAAGATTTTACTATTAAATTGTATTCCTTTGGGAATTTTATTATTTTATATTTGAGACCTTCAATCAACTGTCGGCTGGGCAACAGGTTGGGTACACTTGTATCCTCGTAGTCTTCCCCGTCCGACCATCGAGCGTGCTGATCCTCGCCTTGTGTGCGTGAGACTCTGTTCACGACATGCCCCATGACTCCAGGGGTGGCAGGGTTGCTTTTATGCTCCCGCGGTCCTCTCAAGATTGAACAGTACCTGACTGACTGTATCTTTCGCGGTGGACCGGGCCGACGGCTACGCAGTACTGCTCTGTGATAGGTCTGTCTGAAACAAGCCAGTGGGTCCCTCTGGGACGGGTAAGTAGTCTCTCCTGCTGCAGGTGAGTACATGCTGGCTGTGTTTCTTTATATGGGGGGGTTTCTCCCTGTCTCCCCCCTGTTATGCTGCTCTCTGCACGTTGTACTGGTGCTGTGCTGTGGGGGTGCTTGGGGGTCACTCTGGCCTGGCTGGGGGCGCTCATGTCTGTTAGTGGAAGAGGATCAGTGTTCTGGTGTGTGAGGTGGGGACTTATTGTGTGCGCCATTAGCGCGCGCATTAGCGCGCGCATTAGCGCTGACTGTTTTTTTAAATAATGCGCTCGGCGGCCATCTTGCCATGGTGCAATGGCGCAGTTATATCTGCGTCCGGCGGCCATTTTCTTGTAGCCGCGCGCTTTTACTTTCGGTTTTGGCCTCTAGCAGCGGCGCTGCAGCGCGAATCTCCTCACAATCTCCTCACAGATTCTTCACTCTCCTCAGGCTTAACAGCGCGGTTTCCTCAGCAGAACTGAGCGGTTCTTAAGGGTTGGTGAGTCCTCCGGGTATCCCCTCCTCAGCCTCAGCGTAGCCAGTGGGTGGACTGTATATTCACTGTAGTAGTGTATAAGGTCTCAGAGGGTGGCGATATGGAGTCTGATACACCTGCTTCTCCACACTTGCCTGAGGCAACTGGCAGTGCTCCTGCGGTCCTTATGGACCAGTTGTCGGCAGTCCTGGAATCATTCCTTGTCAGAATGGAAGCGGTGTGCGAGCGTAAGGGAGCTATAAAGCCCCCTCTCCCCACAAAAATCTTTAGTGGAGGAGTGCTCTGATTCAGATATGGGCCTAGCTACTGTGCTCAGGTCCCTAGCTCTGAATATTTTAATGTTTTTGAACAGGACATACCCTTGTGAGAAATACTCCAGTTCTGTGTCAGTGAATGACAGGGCGCTTGTAAGTGAACTCATTGATGATTTGAGGAACACTCAAGCTGGATGCTGTGGCTGTGGTACCTCAGGCGGACGCTGTTTCCCTTGGTGCCTTCAGGCTTTTCTTTTACACAGCTTCCTTACTGTTTTCCTCACACGCTGCGTCGAGAGCAGCATGGATGATACAGTGGTACACAGTGTCGTCGTCCCCCTGGTCGGTGCAGCATGGTGGGGGACTTTATTCATTTATGTCTCTAGTCCCTGTGAGCCTTCTGTGTGATGTCCTGAGGCAACAACAGGGTCCTTGCACCTGTGGTTTCCCGCCATTTCCTGGGGAACGGTCTGAGGATCAGAGGTTACCTGTTACCTGCATGCTGCTTCGGCAGCACAGTTAAGCAGGTTGGAATGATACAGAGAAGATTATGCGCCTCTGCGCCATAATTTAAACTCATCCTATGCCTCTACACTGCATACATTCACAGTGTATGTACCGTATATACTCGAGTATAAGCCGAGATTTTCAGCCCCCCGCCATTGTAAATATTACCTGTAAAGAAGTTGCGGCTGCGGCGTCCATCGTTCAAATTCCGCGGTCTCTTCCTGTTCCTTACTTGATAGGCGAGTCTCAGCAGACACTCTCCTCCTATCACGAACGTTCTCTCATCCTCAGTTTTCCAGCAGACGTCTGTGATTGGCGGAACACCCAACACAGTGTCTGCTGGGAAAACTAAGGATGAGAGAATGATCGTGATAGGCGGAGAGTGTCTGCTGAGACTCGCCTATCAAGTAAGGAACAGGAAGAGACCGCGGAATTTTGAACGATGGACGTCGCGGAATTCGAACGATGGACGCCGCAGCCGCAACTTCTTTACAGGTAATATTTACAATGTAAAAATTTCTATTTACAGGGAACAGCGAGCTAGGGAACAGTGGGGCATCGGCTTATACTCGAGTCAGTAAGGTTTCCCAGTTTTTTTGGGCAACATTGGGTACCTTGGCTTATACTCGAGTATATACGGTATGTGTTATTGGTCTCTGTGTCTGCGTGGGTGTCCCCCCACGTTCCAATGCTGTGTTTCAGTGCCATACATGATATAAACGTACACAATATGTTTATGCACGACTCTAGATACATTCACAGTATATGTATGTATTATACTCTCTGGGTCGGCGCGGGTTTCCTCAGGGGGCTCCGGTGTCCTCCCGCACTCTCATGGTATGTGCACTTCGGCTCTCTGCACAGTATAGACATGTTCAATATGTTTATTGTACATGCTATACATATTTACAGTATGGGTATACTGTCTGCGTGGGGTTCCTCCGGGTACTTTGGTTTCCTCCCACGCGCCAATGGAAATGCACAGCATAAACATGTGCAATATGTTTATTCACATGCTATCATTCCTACACGGTATCTGTGTGCTGTCTGCGTGGGTTTCTTCCAGTGTTCCGGTTTCCTCCCGCACACTGACGGTATGTGCGCCTTTGGCCCTCTGCACAGTTAAACATGTTCATATGTTTATCGCGCATGCTATAATACCTACACGGTATGTGTATGCAGTCTGTGTGGGTTTCCTCTGGGTACTCGGTTCCCTCCCACACTCCATTGGTATGGGCGCTTTCGGCGATATGCACAGCCTAAATTTGTGCGATTTGATATCCACATACTAACATAACTACCGGTATGTCTGTGCAGTCTGCGTGGGTTTCCTCCGGGTTTCCGCCCACGCTACATGACATGCGTGCCTTTGGTGCAATACACGGTGTAAACATACACATTTATGTTTATACACAACACTAAATACATTCACAGTAGTTGTATGTATTGCATTCTCTGGGTCTGCGTGGGGTCCTCCGGGTACTTCGGTTCCTCCCACGCGTCAACAGTGTGCGCGCCTTCGGTGCTATGCACACATAGGCTTGTGCAAAATGTTTATCACACATACTATAGTACCTACACGGTATGCGTATGCAGTCTGCGTGGGTTTCTCCCCCCGCGCTCCAATTTTTCATACTGTGCATTTTCAGCGCTATGCACAGTATAAACATGTGCAATTTGTTTATTCGCAGGCTAACATACCTACACAGTTGTGTACGCAATCTGCGTGGCTGGTTTCTGTCCAAGCCCCGATGATGTGCGCGCCTTCGTCGCTGGCACAGTATAAACGTGTTTAATATGTTTATCCACACATACTTAACTACATACGCCGTATGTGGTTGTATTATGCTCTTTGTGGCTGGGTGGGTTTCCTCCCACACTCTATTTGCGCGTTTTGACGCAATACACAGTATACATTATGTGTTTGTACAATCAGCACTTATCAATGGGGTAGCTGCTGGATGGAGCATTGTCATAAGGATCCCTGGTATCAGGGGTACCACTTTCCACCTGCCTTCAGTGGTGATCAGAAGCGCTGGCTTGGACTGTGTTTGCCAGGCTGAGGTTAGCGTTACGCCCGTAGTGGCTGCGTCTCTGGCGTTTCTGAAGCTTAATGACTGGGCAAAAGCCTCTGCTTCATCTCTGTCGACCAGCAGGTGCACTGCAACTGCTTTAGCCTTTAGGGTCTCTGTGCCCGGGGTGGGTTTGCCCCACCTGTGGAGGCTGAGTTACTGGTCCTCTGACCGGGTTTCTAAGGAAGCTCTGTCAAGTTGCCTTTCTTGGCCAACAGTTGAGGCACCCTGTAAACCGGGGCCTCTCTTCTCCGATACATTGCGGAGTCTCTTTGGGATTTTCATACATCTCGCTGCGGGACGGTCCTGTCGGCCGTGTGCATTGCAGGGGAAGGGTCCTTGCATCCGGAGGTGTTTCCACCTCCTTTACCGGAGGTGGGGCACCGGATGTGGACCTCATGGCCTCTCGACTCACTCGCAATGTGTCAAGATTCGTGGCCAGGTCCAGGGACCCCTGGGCAGACGCGTTGGTAGCCCATGGGGGCAGTATTGCCTGATATATGCTTACCCTCCGCTACTGTTGTTGCCTCGCCTGCTTCGCAGAGTAGGGTCCGAGGCCATTCCGGTGATCCTCATTGCTCCGGAACGGCGACATTGGTATGCCGATCTACTTCGGCTAGTCGCAGACGTTCCTTGGCGACTGCCTATTGGGGTGGACCTTCTGTCTCATGATCCGATACTTTATCCTGCTTTACAGTCCTTGGCTTTAATGGCATGGCTGTCTAAAGCCAGGTGCTGAGGGACCGAGGTCTCTCTGATTCGGTCATCTCATCTATGTTGTTGGCACAGGAATCTTCCCCCAGAAAGATATATCACCGTACCTGGAAGGCTTACATCGCTATGTGCGAGGAACTTGATTGGCGTCCTCGGACGTATTCCGTTCCCAGGATTTTGCTGTTCTTACAGCGTGGTATGACCCAAAAGCTGGCCTTGCATACCATTGAGGGTTTTTAACAAGGTGCTCACCCCGATCTGACTTTGCTGAGGCAGTGAGGCATTGCTATCATGAGCTACTTGGACGATCTTCTTCTGAGAGCGGCTTCTGGCTCAGAATTAGAGGAGGACATGTCTATAGCCAGTCGGACCCTCCGGGAAATTGGTTGGGTACTGAACATACAGAAGTCGGTGTTGGTACAGACTCGGCGTCTGGAGTACCTAGGCTTGATTCTGGACTCCTCGGAGGCAAAGGTTTTCCTTCCTTTGGAGAAGTTGCAGACGCTCTAGTCGGCGGTGAAATTGTTAGCATCCCGCAAATGGTCGTCTCTCCGTTTTTGCATGCGAATTCTGGGCCTCATGGTGGCCTCCTTCGAGGCAGTTCCGTATGCCCAATTCCACACGAGTATTGCAGGAGGAGATCCTGTCAAATTGGAACAGATCTCCATTGTCTCTGGATTCAGGTAAGTCATCTGGTCAGGGCTTCCCTGAGAGGACCGCTGAGATCCCTGGCTCTTTAGTCCGGGAGGTCGTTCCTTCCTTTCCATGGGACTGTGATCACGACGGACGCCAGCCTCACAGTTTGTGGTGGAGTCTGGGGGGGTCCAGTCGACCCAGGGTTGCTGGACTCCGGACGAATCTCGCCTGGCGATCAATGTCCTCGAACTTCGAGCGATCAGACTGTGCCTCTCCAAGTGGTCGCAGAGACTTCTAGGGCATCTGGTCAGGATCCAGTCAGACAACGCCACGGTGGTGGCTTCTGTCAACCATCAGGGAGGAACAAGGAGCTCGGCCGCAGCGTTGCAAGTCGCTCGCATCCTAAGTTGGGCCGAAAGGAGCGTGTCGGCTCTATCGGCTGTTTACATCCGGGCGTAGAGAACTGGCAGGCGGACTATCTAAGTCGCCAGGCGCTGGACCAGGGGGGAGTGGTCGTTACACCTGGAGGTGTTTCAATTTGTCAGAAATGGGGCACACCAGTTGTGGATCTCCTGGCCTCTCGACTCAATTGCAAGGTGTCGAGGTTTGTGGCCAGGTCCAGGGATCCCTGGGCGGACGCGTTGGTGGCTCCATGGGGAATTTATGCCTTTCCCCCAATGAAATAGCTTCCTCGTCTGCTCCGCAGAGTGGAGGCCGTGGGGATTCTGGTGATTCTAATTGCCCCAGACTGGTCCCGGCGCCCCTGGTACGCCGACCTCGTGAGACTGGTAGCTGACGCTCCCTGGTGGCTGCCAATGCGGGAGGACATTCTGTCTCAAGGTCCCATTCTTCATCCTGTATTTAAAGTCGCTGGCTTTAACGGCATGGCTATTGAAAGCCAGGTACTAAGGGACCGCGGTCTGTCAGATTCGGTAATCTCTTCCATGTTGAGGGCCCGGAGATATTCTTCCCGTACGATCTGGTCCACAGAAGGGCCTGGCGGTCTCGTCTGCCACCATTTTTAGGTGGAGCAGGCAGACCGTCATCCAGGCCTATGCCCCTAAGGGGCGGGCGCCTCCCTTTCCTGTCACTGCACATTCGACCAGGGCAATTGGTGCCTCCTGGGCTTTCCGACATCAGGCATCTGTCTCACAGGTGTGTAAGGCGGCGACCTGGTCGTCTGTTCACACTTTCTCAAAGTTTTACAAGGTTGATGTGAGTGCATCTTCGGATGCTTCCTTTGGCCGCAAGGTTTTGCAGGTGGCTGTTTGAGGTTGCAACTCCTCTGTTGAGGCGCTCTGTTTGTTTGGGGTGAAGTTAAGTCTTCTTTTGATTGCTGTTCCCACCCCTTGTTTTTTCTGACACTGCTTGGGGACGTCCCACATGTCGTGATTTAAGGAGCTGTGTCCGTCCATGGACGAAAAGAGAAAATAGGATTTTTTTTGTACTCACCATAAAATCCTTTTCTCTGTCGTCCACGGACGGACACAGCACCTACCCCTCCTTTTTTAGTTTGTACTGCTTTTCTACGAACTGAGGCTGCTGACTGCAGGGTGGAGGGCTATGTACGGAGGGACTGCCCCCTGGGCGGGGCTGTTCAACTCTGTTAAAGTTACATGTTTTAAGATAACTAACATGTTCTGCCTAGTCCTCGCCTATGAACAGGAACATAACCCACATGTCAAGATTTAAGGAGCTGTGTCCGTCCATGGACAACAGAGAAAAGGATTTTACGGTGAGTACAGAAAAATCCTATTTTTCATATTTACAAACATTATGCTTAATCGCGTAAAGTGGTAGTAGAGCCTTTTTTTTAAATGTTTATCTCAGGGGTGCCCAACCTTTTGAGGCGCGAGGGCCACTTTATCGACTTGGTAACCGGTCGCGGGCCACAATGAGCATCAGTGGCGTAGCGTGGGTTGTCAGCACCCCGGGGCAAGGCAAGTCATTTTCGCCCCCTAACCTGTGGACTTTTAGCACTCCCTGACCACTACACTACCTGATTCCTACACTGTCCACTACATTGACCACTACACTACACTGGCCACCTACACTGTCACCTACACTACCCACTACACTGCACTGTCCACTACACTGCACTGTCCACTACACTGCACTGTCCACTTCACTGCACTGTCCACTACACTGCACTGACCACTACACTGTCCACTTCACTGTCCACTTCACTGCACTGACCACTACACTGTTCACTGCACTGACCAATACACTGTCCACTTCACTGCACTGCGCTGTCCACTTCACTGCGCTGTCCACTTCACTTCACTGCACTGACCACTTCACTTCACTGCACTGACCACTTCACTTCACTGCACTGACCACTTCACTGCACTGACCACTGCACTGACCACTGCACTGTCCACTACACTGTCCACTACACTACACTGACCACTACACTGCACTGACCACTACACTGTCCACTACACTGCACTGACCACTACACTGCACTGACCACTACACTGCACTGACCACTACACTGCACTGACCACTGCACTGACCACTACACTGTCCACTACACTGCACTGACCACTACACTGTCCTTATACTGACACCAAACGTTTTTTCTCTTTCGTCCATGGACGGACACAGCTCCTTATAATTCTTGACTTGTGGGTTATGTTCCGTCTATTAGAGGACTAGGCAGACATGTTAGACATTTAAAACTTGTAACTTTAGCAAAGCTGAACAGAAGTAATGGGGAGATATCAGGGATAGGTATTGGGGATGTGGAACATAAAGTATCGGCTTATGCTGACGACCTATTATTCTATCTTTCGACACCACAGACATCCTTAACAGCTCTTATGCAGGAAGTGGACAGATATGGGCACCTATCTAACTTGAAAATTAATTTTGAAAAATCAATACTTTTACCTAGCTATGTACCCCAAGAGATGGCAAAGATATTGAGGAAGGCGTACCCCTTTGCATGGAAGAAGGATTCCTTGTTCTATTTGGGGGTACATATTACCGCAAATCAAAAAATATTATATGACCTTAAAGGAGCACTAAAGCTTCCCTTTTTTTTGCCTAAAAATAACAAACATGTTATACTTACCTCCACTGTGCAGCTCGTTTTGCACACAGTGGCCCCGATCCTGGTCTTCTGGGGTCCCTCGGCGGCTGTCTTGGCTCCTCCCCGCAAGGACTCCACACCTTAATGCGAGTGAGCTCGCATGGTGTGGAGTGATTGCGGGCGCGCTCCCGTGATACAGCGGCGGCCATAGCCACCGACTGTATCACTCGGCCCCGCCCCCCGCGCGCCGCGTCATTGGATGTGATTGACAGCAGCGCCAGCCAATGGCTGCGCTGCTTTCAATCCATCCAGTGTAGCCAATCGGCGGCCAGGCTGAAAAACGAAGAGGATGACGGGGACGAGCATGGGACTTTCGAGGGGCCAGGTAAGAAAACCGGGGGCTGGGGGGGGGGGGCGGTATTGTCGAATGTTTTTTCACCTTAATGCATAGGATGCATTAAGGTGAAAAAACATGTAACTTTACTACTCCTTTTAATTATGCATCCCTAATTACCAGGACAGTGGGGGATTTAAAGAAATGGACAGGACAATACCTAACATGGTTTGGAAGAGTAAGTGCCATTAAAATGTGTATATTACCTAGAATTATCTATATACTACACACAGTTCCGATTAAATTACCAGAAATCTTTTTTAAACAGATACGGAAGGCTTTTGTAGCATTCGTGTGGAATGATAAACGACCAAGGTTGGCTTCTGACATCCTGCGTAGAAGCAAGGCAGAGGGAGGAATGGGACTGCCAGACATATCAGTGTACTATAAGGCAATGTCGCTGGTTCGAATTTTGAACTGGTGCCACGATTCCTCTAATAAAATGTGGGTCCCACTAGAAAAAACAATAGCTGGGAGGAATCTTGCAGGGGCCCCTTGGATTCCGAGTAAGTCGAGAGGACTTTAGAAATGGACATCTCCCCTGACTTGGAACTCTTTCTTAATATGGGATAAGTTGAATAAAACAGGAGAGTATTCCCCCCAGGTGTCCCCCCTAGCCCCATTGGAGGGATTCCCATGGTTCCCTCTGGGGGAGGGGGGGATTCCTGGGGGCATGGGGTCGGGATGGAGATACCACGTGTGGTAAATTCGCCCCGCGGGGAACCCTTGCAACTTATTCGGAGCTGGTTACAGCCCTAGGGAATATACCCACATCAGGTTGGAGGTACTATCAAATGACAGGTTTCTTTAACAAGATGAAACCTCTATTGAGATCATTAAACTCAATTACGGTGTTTGAGGGCCAGTGTGTGCGTTTGAGGGATGCCAGGCATCTGCTGTCTCAGATGTATAGACTGATATTAGGCGCCCAAAAGAGTACAGTCCCATATTTTATCAGAGAGTGGGAAAGAGAACTAAATAAAGAACTGTCAGAGGAACAAATTAAAAAAATGATTAAATCAACTTACTCTACATCTATAAGTTCGTACGTTCAAGAGATGGCCTATAAATTTATGACAAGGTGGTACAGGACACCAGTAAGATTAACTCAGATGTACCCAGAGGCAGATGCACGGTGTTGGAGAGGATGTGAGCAAAGGGGTACATTTCTCCACCTGTGGTGGGTGTGCCCCATGATTAAAACATTTTGGGTATCAATCGCACCATGGATTGAGAGGTTGACCCCCCAGACCTATGGAGTTTACTCCTCTATGCTTTTTATTCCATGGATTACCCGGCCCCATTAAAGTTTACAGGAAGAGTATTACACCACACCTATTGAACGCAGCCAAACTATTGATCCCTAGATTTTGGAAACAGGCTGTCTGTCCAACACTAGAGGACTGGAAAAGGGAGGTTAACCGGATCATGGAAGCCGAAAGGTGGACTCAAGTAGTGAAGGATAAAAAAGGGGAATTTGAGAGGACTTGGGCAGGTTGGATACAGTGTGCACATGAAATTGGCTGAGGATAGGAGATATGGAGGGGGAAAGTAGGGGGCGTAGTGCATTTACAAAGATCCCCAGTATAGTTGCTTATGGGTTAAGCTACAGAAGTATAAAGAACCGGATCATGAACCTTGACCAGGATTGATATAGGTTTTTTATTTTTTCCTCTTTCTCCCCTCCCGCTCTCTCTCATCGACCTCCCTAATAAAGTCTGACTGCGTTGATGGGGTGGAGTGAGATGTCTGCCCCTGAATAGGAGAGAGAGAGAGGGAGTAGAGTCGTGTTGGGGCAGAGGGGGGAGGATAAGGAGTAGGCCAAACACAGGAGAAGAGGGAATGGAAGTAATATTAGGATAGAGAGTGTACATGATCACTGTGAGGACATCACAATTTTTCATTTTATTCCCTTGGGGAATACGGGTTTGTCACTTAAAATTGGGGGAAGAGTAGGTCGGGGGGAGGATCGCCCGAACGTAAACACGGTGAAGATATCACAAGGTATAATCATATATACTTAAACACCATGGCCATTAGTGGCCTCTTAAGAGGCACTGGTAGAGGGGAATCAATAAGTAACATTAAGGGGCAGATTTCAGCCTTGGCTGTTTTTTTTTTGTTTGTTTTTTTCAACGACCCTTGGCGGCTCTTTTCAGTGGTGTGTATGTTTGTGCAGGGGGTCCGACCTGGTCCCCCCGGTTCGACCACTACTTCTGTGGGATTTGAACTCGGTGCTTCAGAAACCTCCCTTTGGGAACATCAGAGAGATTCCTCTTTTGACACTCTCTCAGAAAGTTGCCTTCTGGTGGCCATTACATATGTCAGAAGGGTTTCTAAGTGGCGACCTTGTCTTGTAAATCCCCATGCTTGATCCTTCGTAAGGATACTGCGGTGCTACGACCACAACCTTTGTTTCTTCTGAAGGTGGTTTCGGCCTTTGATCTGAATGAGGACATTGTGCTTCCATCCTTGTGTCCTCGGCCGTCGCATCTCTGAGGTTGAGTTACATCCCTTAGACATGGTACGTGCTCTGCAGGTGTATCTGTCTGCTACGGCTCAGTTTCGGAGGTCAGACTTACTGTTTCTGTCGATGACTGCACTTAAGGGCCTGGCGGTCTCTTCAGCCACCATTTCTCGGACCTGCCAGACGAAAATTCAGGCCTATGCCCTTAGTGGGCGGTCGCCTCCCTTTGCTGTTTCGGCGCATTGGACCAGGGGCAATTGGTGTCTCCTGGGCTTTCTGACTTCAAGCGTATGTTTCACAGACGTGTAAGGCGGCGACCTGGTCGCCCGTTCATCCGTTCATCCCTGCACTAAGTTTTACAGGGTTGATGTGTATGTATCTTCGGATGCTTGCTTCGCCCGCAAGGTGTTTTGCAAGCGATTGTTTGAGGCTACATCTCCATTGAGGAGCTCTGTTTTTTTGGGATGAAGTTTAATTGCTGTTCCCACCCCTCGTTTTTTGACCCTGCTTGGGGACGTTCCACAAGTCAAGAATTATAAGGAGCTGTGTCCGTCCATGGACGAAAGAGAAAATAGGATTTTTGTACTCACCGTAAAATCCTTTTCTCTGAAGTCCATGGACGGACACAGCACCCACCCCTCCTTTTTTAGTTTGTACTGCTTTACTACGAACTGAGCTGCTCAGTGCAGTGTGAGGGGGTTATGACCAGAGGGACCGCCCCCTGAGCGGGGCTGTTCAGCTTTGCTAAAGATACATGTTTTAAATGTCCAACATGTCTGCCTAGTCCTCTCCTAATAGACGGAACATAACCCAAGTCAAGAATTATAAGGAGCTGTGTCTGTCCATGGACTTCAGAGAAAAGGATTTTACGGTGAGTACAAAAATCCTATTTTTTTTATTTATACTGACTCAAACTCTGGCTGGCTGCTCCTTCTCTCCCCAGACCGTATCCACCCCCTCACCTGCAACTTGTATCTTCCATCAGTTCGGAGGAGAGGGGGAGCCTAGAAGAGGTGAAGGCAGCGGTGTTAACAATGCGGTTGAGGCGGAGGCGGGACTCTAGGAGCAAGCGTGATCGAGGATAGGCTAGCCCCGCCACAGCCCCCGCACATTACCCCATTCTTCACACTAATGCTTGGAGATGGCGGGGTCGGGAACCCGCGATCTGGGCTTGCCGACCCGCCATCTCAGAGCAAGACATGGCGGGCCACTTCGGAGGGCACCCCTGGTTTACCTATTTACAGTAAATATCTCCTAAATGTGCACTGTTTAGGAGATATTTACTTTAGCAGCTCCAGTGATGTCATTGGCGCATGCACCCTACGCTTTCAATATACGGCGTGCCGTCCATAGAGAGCAGTGCCATGGCCCGCGCGGCTCAGCCAGTCAAACGATTGCTGCACATGAATCAGGAAGACTGGGTAAAGCTGGAAGCCCTGGATGGCTTTGTTTTCAGGCAAGTCTTTCATAATGTGCTAGGATGCCATGCATACTAGCACATTATGACATTAATTTGCAAGGAGAAGATTTTTCTTTTTTTTTTTCTTTTTTTTTTTTTGCGAGTTACTACCGCTTTATTTCCCCATTAGGGTGCTTGCTAAATGAATTCCCTTCAAAAAGATTTGCTTAGATGGACCCTCACATCCACATCTTATAATGGACATCTTTATGCTTCTCACCACAATTAATACAGGTCCTTCTCAAAAAATTAGCATATTGTGATAAAGTTCATTATTTTCTGTAATGTACTGATAAACATTAGACTTTCATATATTTTAGATTCATTACACACAACTGAAGTAGTTCAAGCCTTTTCTTGTTTTAATATTGATGATTTTGGCATACAGCTCATGAAAACCCCAAAATCCTATCTCAAAAAATTAGCATATTTCATCCGACCAATAAAAGAAAAGTGTTTTTAATACAAAAAAAGTCAACCTTCAAATAATTATGTTCAGTTATGCACTCAATACTTGGTCGGGAATCCTTTTGCAGAAATGACTGCTTCAATGCGGCGTGGCATGGAGGCAACCAGCCTGTGGCACTGCTGAGGTGTTATGGAGGCCCAGGATGCTTCGATAGCGGCCTTAAGCTCATCCAGAGTGTTGGGTCTTGCGTCTCTCAACTTTCTCTTCCCAATATCCCACAGATTCTCTATGGGGTTCAGGTCAGGAGAGTTGACAGGCCAATTGAGCACAGTAATACCATGGTCAGTAAACCATTTACCAGTGGTTTTGGCACTGTGAGCAGGTGCCAGGTCGTGCTGAAAAATGAAATCTTCATCTCCATAAAGCTTTTCAGCAGATGGAAGCATGAAGTGCTCCAAAATCTCCTGATAGCTAGCTGCATTGACCCTGCCCTTGATAAAACACAGTGGACCAACACCAGCAGCTGACATGGCACCCCAGACCATCACTGACTGTGGGTACTTGACACTGGACTTCAGGCATTTTGGCATTTCCCTCTCCCCAGTCTTCCTCCAGACTCTGGCACCTTGATTTCCGAATGACATGCAAAATTTGCTTTCATCCGAAAAAAGTACTTTGGACCACTGAGCAACAGTCCAGTGCTCTGTAGCCCAGGTCAGGCGCTTCTGCCGCTGTTTCTGGTTCAAAAGTGGCTTGACCTGGGGAATGCGGCACCTGTAGCCCATTTCCTGCACACGCCTGTTCACGGTGGCTCTGGATGTTTCTACTCCAGACTCAGTCCACTGCTTCCGCAGGTCCTCCAAGGTCTGGAATCGGTCCTTCTCCACAATCTTCTTCAGGGTCCGGTCACCTCTTCTCGTTGTGCAGCGTTTTCTGCCACACTTTTTCCTTCCCACAGACTTCCCACTGAGGTGCCTTGATACAGCACTCTGGGAACAGCCTATTCGTTCAGAAATTTCTTTCTGTGTCTTACCCTCTTGCTTGAGGGTGTCAATGATGGCCTTCTGGACAGCAGTCAGGTCGGCAGTCTTACCCATGATTGCGGTTTTGAGTAATGAACCAGGCTGGGAGTTTTTAAAAGCCTCAGGAATCTTTTGCAGGTGTTTAGAGTTAATTAGTTGATTCAGATGATTAGGTTAATAGCTCGTTTAGAGAACCTTTTCATGATATGCTAATTTTTTGAGATAGGAATTTTGGGTTGTCATGAGCTGTATGCCAAAATCATCAATATTAAAACAAGAAAAGGCTTGAACTACTTCAGTTGTGTGTAATGAATCTAAAATATATGAAAGTCTAATGTTTATCAGTACATTACAGAAAATAATGAACTTTATCACAATATGCTAATTTTTTGAGAAGGACCTGTATAGACCCATTCCCTAAGCACAAATTTATGTTCAAATGAGAGAAAGCCTTGGGATGCATGGCTATGGAAGAGTGGGAGAGGACATTTGGGATAACGGTAACTTATGCAGCCTCCATAGGGAGAATCGATATAAAATTTTCTTTTATAGGGATCTCACTCCTGAACATCTCCATACGCCTAATCCAGTATTGTCTTCTACCTGTTTGAGAGAAGTCTCTGGGTTCTGTGTATCGTGTACTGGGAATTTCCTATATTTTAACCTTTTATGACAAAATACAAAAACCCTTCCGGAATCCCTTGTTGCCTCCTCAATTCTCTTCCATTCAGCTCATTATCTTCTAGGCTTGCCAAACTAGTCACAAAGTTGATGAATCGCATCTTATTTGCAGCTTTCTGTTTAATTGCTTTAAAATGGAAGCAGACACCTCCATCATACAGGAAGCACTTCGGTGTAGTGTTGTGAAGTGCATACACAATGTCTATAATAAAGAATATTTAACTGCTAGGCCTAACAATTCTATTACTAAATTTAATCAAATTTGGCACCCCAGGCATATTATGGACTCCTCTTAAATCTACTGGCAGATAATGCAATCTATGCTCTGAATACCCAAGGGGAATATTACACATTTTTTTAAAAAATTTTTTTATACTTTACTCTTTCGTTCATGGACTGACATAGCTTCCTATTGACAAGTGGGTATTATCCTATCTTTAGGAGTGACTAGGCAGAAAAAACTTGTAAAAAGTGTTACATCACACCTTCTACAGCACCACCCAGGGGGCGGACCCTCTGGGCATAATCCCTTTCTCTTCACCTCGCAGATCATTTTTTTTCTGTCTAGCAAGGAGAAGAACATGGCTCCCTTCGGGCCCACTGGTCCGGAGGAAAACATTTTTTAAGTTTTATTTTTTGTTTCCTGCGATCTTCGATCAACTGCTGACTGGATGACAGGCTGGATCCTCGATCCTTGTAGTCCCCCCAGTTTCGGCCATTGAGCGTGTGCTGACCCTAGCTACGTGCTGGGTTTTCCACAACATGCCCATCGCTCTACGGATGGACGGTGAGCCTACGCTCCAGGGCTTGCATCGGAGCGCTCAGCTTCGGCTGACCTTACGGCTGAGTCGCAGTAGCCTGGCTGGTGAGCTTACGCTCCAGGGCATGCATACGATCGTTCCCTAGGGTTCAATCACAGCATGCCTGGCCGACAGTCACCTCCATGCGCGGATGATGATCTGTCTGGAATGTCTTCCAGCATGATCCACGCAGGAAAGGTAAGTAGCTCCCCTGCTTCGGCAGGGTGACTTGGCTGGACATTCCTGGAGATATCAAGTAAGTGGTTGTGGCCCCTTTCTTTCCTCTCTCTCTCTCTGCCTTCCCTCCTCCCTGAGCTCTGAGCTAAGGTTGCTGGGGGGCTCCATCTGGAGCGGGGCGGCGCTGTAGCTGTCGTTTAAAATAAATAAATAAAATTTTGCTTACCTGTTGTGTGCCTTTCTCCCTCCATGCTGTCGGCGGCCATTTTGGGGTGGTCCATGCCTGTTGGCCTCTAGTGACTGTCCGGCGGCCATTTTCTTGTGGTTCACGCCAATATGTATATATCGCCGCTCGGCGGCCATTTTCTCGTGGTTCGCGCCCGCTATGGCCTCTATCGACTGTTCGGTGGCCATGTTTCTTGTGGTTTACGCCTGTATGTAATTACCGCCGCCCGGTGGCCATCTTTTTGTGGCCCACGGCCGTTTTTTGCCTCTGTCGGCTCGGCGGCCATTTTCTCAGGGCCCACATTGTTTTCAATACGGCCAATTGGTGGCCATTTTGCGGAAGTCTTCGGCCTCTAGGGTGCATTTCACTGGCACGAATTCACACAGGGAATGCTGAGGAGAATCGGACTCACACAGGCTGCGGTGGGATAGCATCACAGGCGGAGCACACGGCAGCGATAGCGGTACCGTTCCAAGGGTGGTGAGTCCTCTGGGAGATCTGCATCTCTGTAGCAGCTAGGAGGGTGGCCTATTGATACCTTGCCTGGAGTCCCTGTGGGTGACAGGGCGTGGGTCAGCAGGGCGTCTGAAGCAGACGTTTTCCCCCCTGAAACACCTGAGTTGGCAGCTGGTGCCTCTGGAGGCTTTGTTGCCAAGGTAGAAGCGGCGCATGGGAACACGGGAGGTGGAAATCGCCCCCGTCATCTTCTGAGGATAATTCTGATGCAGAACCAGGCCCAGCTGTGGCTTATGGCCCGGATTCTGATGCATCGGAGACTGCAGACCGTGAACGGTCGGACAGTGAGAATGACTCCAAGTCCAGGTCAGCACGCAAAAAGGCTTTGGTATCTGACCTTATCACGGCAATGCGAGATACGCTAAAATTGGAGAATGCTGCTAAAGCAGCAGACACACCGGTCCCCTTTGAGTTCCATAAACTGGCCCACACTGCTAAGGTGTTTCCTTGTGTGTCTTATCTTGATAAGCTCTTGTACAAAGAGTCGAAAGACCCACTGAGGTTTTTTTGCAGCCCCAAAAAATTTGGGGCGGTTCTGTACCCCTTGAGGAGAGTTCCTGAAAAAATGGACCTCTCCCCCGATAGTGGGACCCCCCTGTGTCCAGACTTAACAAGTTACCACGATTCCAGTGGAAGGGGCTCCTGTCTTCAGGGACATTCGCTACCTATACACAGTGGGGGGCTCAGCGGTACGTCCAGCATTGGCTGGGGTTTTTCTGATGGCTCAAACTGAGTATGCAAAAGGGTTTCTCCAGGGGTTAAAGACACGGGAGACGACTCCTAATGAGGTAGCTCTGGCCGACCAGTTGGTACAGGGCCTTGAGTCTGTCTGCGAGTCAGACATGGATACTATTCCCTTGCTGTCTTGAGCCTCCTTTTTATGCGGTGGTGTTACGCCGCCTGATCTGGCTAAGGTGCAGGTCTGCGGACCAATCTTCCTAGAAGGCCCTGTTGGATCTGCCCTTTTAAGGCGACAGACTTTTGGGGCCTCTCTGGATGACATCTTTTAAGATGCCACAGGAGGTAAGAGCACATTGCTTCTGCAATCCAAAGAAGGTAAGGAGCCACGCTATCGGCTAGGGCCCTCCTTCACCGTGCACAAGCGGTTCTTTCGTCCTCCTAGTGCGGCAAGTAAACGACCCCAGGCCGATAAAGCGCCTGCTGAGGGACAGAAGTGTCCCTGGGTTTGCAAGCCCAACCTTGCTTGCCTACCGAACAGATTTTTTTTTCCCGTCCTTAACCGCCAGCTTCATCCGACTTGTCGGGAAGCCCTACATGGGGTGGTCCAAGACCTGCTGATACGCAGGGTGGGCCTTCCTGTCTTAGTACAGGAACGGGTTCAGGGGTCTTACTCAAATCTGTTCGTAGTGCTCAAGGAGGAGGGGGTTCGTCCTGTCTTGG
The DNA here is from genome assembly GCA_029206835.1 of Rana muscosa. NCBI lineage: Eukaryota > Metazoa > Chordata > Amphibia > Anura > Ranidae > Rana > Rana muscosa. The sequence continues at coordinate 226,351,197 of CM055116.1, forward strand.
ATCTCAGGACCCTCAACTGCTTTGTGAAAGTAAAAAGGGTCCGGAAAGGAGTTGGCTCGCTCTGTTGCGCTCCCCTCCAGCCAGGGTTTTCTCTTGTCGTCCATGGACTGACACAGCGTGTCTTATACACCTTTACACGTGGGTTATGTCCCTGCTTGCAGGAGAAGACCTAGGCAGAATGTGAGATGTTATACATACATTCTAAACAGCCAGAGCTGAACAGCCCCGCCCAGGGGGGCGGTCCCTCCGGACATAACCCTCCCACTGCAGTCAGCAGACCTCAGTTTTTTTCTGCCTAGCAGAAGGAGAAGACGTGGCTCTCTCAGGAGCCAGTCTCCTGACCTATTTTTTATTCCTTTTGGAATTTTTTCCTATTTTTTTTTTTTTGAGATCTTCTATCAACTGTCGGCTGGGCAACAGGTTGGGTACAAGATATCCTCGTAGTCTTCCCTGTCCGACCATCGAGCGTGCTGATCCTCGCCTTGTGTGCATGAGACTCAGTTCACGACATGCCCCACGACTCCAGGGGTGGCCGGTGGACTTCCAGCTCTGCGGTCCTCTCAAGATAGAACAGGCCGGCTGTATCTTTCGCGGTGGACCGGGCCGACAGCTACTCAGTACCGCACTGTGATAGTTCTGTCAGAAACACACCAGTGGGTCCCTCAGGGGACGGGTAAGTAGTCTCTCCTGGCTGCAGGTGAGTACATGCTGTGTGTTTCTTGTGTGGGGGATTTCCCTGTCTCCCCCTGTGTTTTTTAATGTCACTCTCTGTGCACTTCGCTGGCGCTGTACTGTGTGGGGTGCCTGGGGGCCATACTGTCCTGGGGGGGGGGGCTCATGCTGCTCTGCATTTCGCTGGGGCTGTTTATTTGAGAGTGAGGGGCCTGGGCGCCGTTCGGCGCCATGTTTGGTGACTGTGCTGTTTTTTACATTGGCGGCCATCTTGCCGTGGTCCGCCAGAGCACATTGCGGCGGCCATTTTCTTGTAGCCGCACCTTCTTCTAGCTCTAGTTTGGCCTCTAGCGCCGCTCAGGAACGGCGCGAATCTCCTCAGTCTCTCTCCTCTCAGCTCACTCACGCTGAGCAGCGCTGCGCCGAGAGACAGGGCAGCAGAACCGAGCGGTCCTGGTCAGGTTGGTGGGTCCCCTGGGCATTCCCCTACTTCAGTCAGCACAGCCTGTGGGTGGTCTCAGAGGGGGACATTATGGAGTCAGAGTCACCAGCTTCCCCTAACATGCCAGAGGCAGCAGCCAGTGCTCCAGCACCTGCGGTCCCTATGGACCAGTTGTCGGCAGTCCTGGAATCATTTCTGACCAGGATGGAAGCTGTGTGTGAGCACAAGGGAGCAAAAAAGCGCCCTCTCCCCACTTTATCTCCACAAGGGGAGTGCTCTGATTCAGATATGGGCCTAGCTGCTGCTGCTCAGGACCCTAACTCTGAATATTTAGATGGTTTTGAACAGGACATTCCTTGTGAGGAAGACTCCAGTTCTGAGTCAGTAAATGACAGGGCGCTTGTTAGTGAACTCATTGATGCTGTGAGGGACACTCTCAAGCTAAATGCTGTGACTGCAGAACCTCAGGCGGATACAGTCTCCTTTGGTTCTTTTAAGACCAAGCCTTCTAAAAAGGTTTTTCCATATGTACCTTTCTTTGACCAGCTCATTGACCAGGTCTGGGAAAAGCCGCAGAAGACTTTCATGGTCCCGCGGCGTTTGTCTATTAGATACCCCTTTGAAGATGCCCTGCTTAAAAAGTGGGCTTCTCCCCCGGTGGTCGACCCTCCAGTCGCCCATTTAAACAAGGCCACCACTCTCCCGATGGAGGGGACTCCTGCGTTTAAGAACCTCACTGACAGGAGGTCAGAAGTGGGGAGTAGAGCCATGTTCGCCTTGTTGGGATCCGCCCTACGGCCCGTAGCAGCGGCGACCCTTGTGTCTCAGACACTCACGGAATGGGCAAAAATTTTGCACCAAACTGTGCAGGAGTATAACCTTCCTCCAGACACTATTGCTCTGGCCCACCAGATGGTGCAGGGTCTGATATATGTGTGCGACGCCACGTTGGACGCGGCCCCTTTAATATCCAGGGCCTCTGTCTCGGCGGTGGTATTGCCTCGTCTCATCTGGTTGAAATGCTGGTCTGCTGACCTAGCCTCTAAGAAGCTCCTGACGGATCTACCTTTTAAGGGTGGTAGACTTTTTGGTGCTGCTCTGGATGACATCATCAAGGATGTCACGGGAGGTAAAAGCACTCTCCTTCCTCAAACTATCAAGGGTAAGGAGGCCCGACGTAAACCGGGTCCTTCCTTTCCAGCAAAAAAGGGTTTTTTTCGTCCGTCAGAGTCCACGGGTAAGCCATCTCAGACTGACAACAGTGCGGCTGGCGGGCACAAGCGCCCCTGGGTGCGTAAGCCGAACAAGCCGGCTCCCAAGCCCGCCTCCGCGTGAAGTCTTGCCCCCGCCCGTCTCTGGGGCGGGGGGACGACTTTGCAGGTTCACGGATCGGTGGACCTCCCGGATCTCCGACCGGTGGGTGTGCGAGGTGGTCACCTCAGGATACAGAATAGAGTTCCGCTCCTGGCCCCCAGACAGATTCTTTCCCTCAAATCTCCCTCTCCTTCCTGCCCGTCGGGCAGCCCTCTTGGGGGCTGTACAGGATTTGATCGGGTCCGGAGTAATTGTGCCGGTTCCGTCCCAGGAGAGGTTTCAGGGGTTCTACTCGAATCTGTTTGTTGTTCCAAAGAAGGACGGGGTTCGGCCAATCCTGGACCTCAAGGCCCTGAATGCCTTCGTGAAGGTGCAAAAATTCCGCATGGAATCCATTCGCACGGTGATCGCTACACTCCATCAAGGGGATTTTCTGGCATCCTTGGACATCAAGGACGCCTACTTGCATGTTCCGATCTGCGCAAGCCACCAGAAGTTTCTGCGGTCGGCGAAGTCCACTATCAATTTGTGGCTCTTCCCTTCGGCCTAGCCTCGGCACCGAGGGTGTTCACCAAGGTGCTTGCTCCGGTCCTAGCTTTGCTGAGACAGCGAGGCATTGCTATCGGGGGCTATCTGGACGATTTTCTTCTAAGAGCAGACAGTGGCTCAGAATTGGAAGAAAGTGTGACTATCGTCAGTCAGACCCTCAGGGAGTTTGGGTGGCTCCTGAACGTTCAGAAGTCGGTTCTAGTCCCGACTCAGCGTCTGGAGTATCTAGGTCTGATTCTGGACTCCTTGGAGGCAAGAGTCTTCCTACCTCCAGACAAACTACTGACACTTCAGTCTGCAGTACAGGTGCTGACGTCCTGAAAATGGTCGTCAATCCGCTTTTGCATGAGAGTCCTGGGACTCATGGTGGCCTCCTTCGTGGCCTTATCTTATGCCCAAGCGCACACCAGGGCTTTACAGAAAGAGATCTTGTCCACTTGGGACAAATCCCCGTTGTCCTTGGATCTTCAGATCCAGGTGAGTCACCTGGTCAGGGCATCCCTGACGTGGTGGTTGAGGTCCCCGGCTCTTCGGTCCGGGAAGTCGTTCCTCCCCATCCAATGGACGGTGATCACGACGGACGCCAGCCTGACGGGCTGGGGGGGGGAGTCTGGGGAGTCCTGTCGGCCCAAGGGCTTTGGACTCCGGACGAAGCCCTCTTACCGATCAATGTGCTGGAGATACGGGCAATTAGACTGTGCCTCTCCTCATGGTCGGAGAAACTACAGGGTCACTCCATCAGGATCCAATCGGACAACGCCACAGCAGTGGCGTATGTCAACCATCAAGGGGGGACTCGGAGCTCAGCTGCGGCTTCCGAGGTTGCCCGCATCCTGAGGTGGGCCGAAAGAAGCGTGCCAGCTCTGTCGGCCGTCTACATTCCGGGCGTAGACAATTGGCAGGCGGACTATCTAAGTCGCCAGACGCTGGACCAGGGAGTGGTCCTTGCACCGGAGGTCTTTCAACTCCTTTGCAGACGGTGGGGCACGCCGGATGTGGACCTGATGGCCTCTCGACTCAATCGCAAGGTGTCGAGGTTTGTGGCCAGATCCAGGGATCCCTGGGCGGATGCCTCGGATGCGTTGGTGGCCCCATGGGGTCAGTATCACCTGATATACGTTTATCCTCCGCTGCAGTTGCTCCCTCACCTGCTCCGCAGGGTGGCGACCGAGGGAATTCCGGTGATCCTCATTGCTCCGGATTGGCCTCGGCGTCACTGGTACGCCGATCTGGTACGTCTCGTCGCAGACGTTCCCTGGCGGTTACCAATACGGGGGGACCTTCTGTCTCAAGGTCCTATATTTCATCCTGCTTTACAGTCTCTGGCTTTAACGGCATGGTTATTGAAAGCCAGGTGCTGAGAGACCGAGGTCTCTCGGATTCGGTCATTTCGACCATGTTAAGGGCACGGAAGTCTTCCTCCAGAAAGATCTATCACCGTACTTGGAGAGCTTACATCGCCATGTGCGAAGAGCTGGACTGGCGCCCACGAACGTATTCCGTTCCCAGAATCCTGCATTTTCTGCAGCGTGGCGTGACCCAAAAGCTCGCTTTGAGTACCATTAAGGGTCAGGTTTCGGCCTTGGCCATCTTCTTTCAGCGACCGCTGGCAGGTCATCCCTTGGTTAGCACCTTTGTGCAGGGGGTTCGCCATGTGCTCCCCCCTGTCAAGCCTCCTCTCCCCCCGTGGGATCTGAATTTGGTGCTCTCGGTCCTCCAGGAACCTCCCTTTGAAAATATTAGAGATATTCCCCTCTTGACTTTGTCTCAGAAGGTGGCCTTCTTGGTGGCCATTACTTCCATTAGACGAGTGTCTGAATTGGCGGCCTTGTCCTGCAAGTCGCCCTTTTTGGTCATCCATAAGGATAAGGCGGTGTTACGTCCGCGACCTTCTTTTCTGCCAAAGGTGGTCTCGGCCTTCCACTTAAACGAGGACATTGTCCTCCCGTCCTTGTGTCCTCACCCATCGCATCCCAGAGAGTTTGCGCTTCACACTTTGGATGTGGTACGAGCCTTGCGGGTGTACCTGTCTGCTACTGCTTCTATTCGGAAGTCTAACTCACTATTTGTCTCTGGTCCAAAACAGGGCCAAGCGGTTTCGTCTGCCACCATTTCTAGGTGGATCAGACAAACCGTCATTCAAGCTTATGCTCTCAAGGGGCGGGCACCTCCCTTTCCGGTTACGGCACATTCCACCAGGGCAATTGGTGCTTCCTGGGCTTTCCGACATCAAGCGTCGGTTGCACAAGTGTGCAAGGCGGCGACCTGGTCGTCTGTTCATACCTTTTATAAGTTTTATAAGGTTGATGTGGCTGCATCTTCGGATGCTTCCTTCGGCCGCAAGGTGTTGCAGGCCGCTGTTTGATGTTGCAACTCCTCCGTTGAGGAGCTCTGCCTTGTTTGGAGTGAAGTTTTTGGTTTTCCATTTATACTGCTCCCATCTCTCTTGACACTGCTTTGGGACATCCCACGTGTAAAGGTGTATAAGACACGCTGTGTCAGTCCATGGATGACAAGAGAAAATAGGATTTTTGTACTCACCGTAAAATCCGTTTCTCTGGCATCCATGGACTGACACAGCACCCACCCTTCTTTTTAAGTTTGTACTGCTTTGTTACGAACTGAGGTCTGCTGACTGCAGTGGGAGGGTTATGTCTGGAGGGACCGCCCCCCTGGGCGGGGCTGTTCAGCTCTGGCTGTTTAGAATGTATGTATAACATCTCACATTCTGCCTAGGTCTTCTCCTGCAAGAAGGGACATAACCCACGTGTAAATGTGTATAAGACACGCTGTGTCAGTCCATGGATGCCAGAGAAACGGATTTTACGGTGAGTACAAAAATCCTATTTTTTCCGGCATCCTTGATCATCAAGGACGCATGCTTGCATGTCTCCATATGCACCAGGCATCAGAGATGTCTGCGTTGGCGGCCGGGGAAGACCACTACCAATGGTGGCTCTCCCCTTTGGCCTGGCATCGGCACCAAGGTGCTTGCCCCGATTCTGGCCCTACTAAGACAGCGTGGCTTCGCTATCATGGGCAACTTGGTCGATCTTCTGAGGGTCACTTCAGACTTAAATTTAGAAGTAAGCGTGTCTATAACCTGTCATACCCTCCGATACTGGTGGGGTGCTGAACACTCAGAAGTCAGTATTGGTACCGTCCCAACGCCTAGTGTGTCTAGGGTTGATTCTGGACTCCTCAGAGGCGTAAAAAAAATTCTCCCTAGGGGAAAGTTGCAGACCCTTCAGGCTGCGGTGTGGCAGTTGACATCCCAAAGATGGGTTGTCACGCCACTTTTATAGGCGAGTCCTGGGCCTCATGGTAGCCTCCTATTGAGGCGGTACCATAGGCACTATTTCAAACGCGAGTGTTAGAGGTAACTCTGTCCTGAAGGGTCAAGTGCCCTTCATCCCTGGATTATCAAAATCCGGGTAAACCATCTAATCAGGACCTCCCTAGTTGGTGGCCGACATCACTGGCATTTCTTTCTGGGAAGTTGGTCCTTCCCTTTTACTGGATGGTGGTCATGGCGGACGCCTGTCTTCCCGGTTGCAGAGGAGTCTGAGGAGCTCAGTCAACCTGGGTCGCTGGACTCCGAAAGAATCCCATTGCAGATCATTGGCCTGAAATCCGGGCGATCTGGCTTTGCCTCTCCACATGGTTTCAGAGGCTACAAGGGCGTCTAGTCAGAATCCAGTCAGTCAAACACCACAGTGGTGGCATATGTCAATCATCAGAGAGAAACAAGCAGCTCTGCTGCAGCATCGGAGGTTGCTCAACTCCTAAGGGGGCTCCCTTACCAGAGGGGAAGCACGCCAGTCATATATCTTCTGGCTTCTCGACTCAATCGGAAGGTATTGAGGTTTGTGGCCAGGTCAAGAGACCCATGGGCAAACACGACACAGATGCGTTGATGGCACTGTGGAGTCGGTACCGGCTAATTTATGCCTTTCCTCCTCAGAAGCTCCTTCCTCATCTGCTTCGCAGACTGGAGGCAGAGAGGATTACAATGGTCCCAATTGCTCAGAATTGGCCTCGGCACGCCGATCTAGTGCGTCTGGTAGCAGACGCCTTTTGACATCTACCGCTAAGAAGGACCTGCTGTCGCGAGGTCCCATACGGCTTGAGAGCCAGGTGCTAAGAGACCGGAGCCTGTCAGACTCGGTGATCTCTACCATGAGGAGTGCTCGGAAATCATCCCCTAGGAAGATCGCACTTGGAAGACCTGCATATCCATTTTTGAGGAAATGAGGTGGCATCCTCGTACTTATTTGGTTCCAGAGTCCTGCTGTTCTCAGCAGGGAACGGGCCAAAAATGTTACTTCAAGTACAATAAGGGAGCAGGTATCTGCCCTGGCTGTCTTTTTCAAACGACCCCTGGTGGCTCACTCTCTAGTGAGAACGTTTGTACAGTGGGTTCGGCAGGCGGCCCCTCCGGGCCACCCTCCACTACCTCCGTGGGGCTTGTGTAGCAGACGTCCTTTTGGCATCTACCACTACTAGAGGACCTGCTGGCGCAGGGTCCCATATGCCATCCTGCTTGCAGTCAATGGCTTTAATGGCGTGGGCTATAAGTGCCTCAGAAACCACCGTTTGAGAACATCAGGGAGATTCCCTTGTTGATTCCCTTGTTGACACAGAAAGTGGTCCTTTTGGTGGCTGTTATGCCAGTAAGAGGGGTTTCTGAGCGGACAGTCATACAAGCCTCCCACAAGGATAAGGTAGTGCTGAATCTTCAGCCTTCTTTTCTTCCTAAGGTCATGTTTCGACCTTCCATCTCAAGGAAGACATGTACTGCCATCCTTGTGTCCTCATCCGTCGAATCCTAAAGAGACGATGTTGCATTCCTTGGACGTTGAGAGAATGCTTGTCTGTTACTGCTACGTTCCGGACTCCAGACTCACTGTTCGTTTTGGTGGCTGGTCCCAAGTAGGGCCCAGCGGTCTTGACGGCCACCATCTTTAGGTGGATCTGACGGATCGTGATAAGGCTTACGCCATGAAGGGTTAGGCGCCTCCCTTTCCCGGCGCATTCGACCAGGGCAAGAGGTGCCTCTTGGTTTACGTCAGTTAAGACAGTTTTCTGAGCCGGCAGCCTTGTCATGCAAGGCTCCTTATCTGATCTTCCACAAGGATAGGTGGTGCTGCGTCCGCAGCCTTCTTTTCTTCCTAGGGTCTTCGACCTTCCATCTCAAGGAAGACATTGTACTACCATCCTTGTGTCTTCATCATTCGAATCCTAGGAGACGACGTTGTATTTTTTGGACGCTGCCTGAGCTCTAAGAGCATCTAGCGTCTATTTCACCAGGTGTGTAAGGCGGCAACCTGCTCGTCCGTTCATACTTTCACTAAACTTTACAAGTTGATGTGTGTGCATCTTCGGATGCTTCTTTCGGCCGCAAGGTATTGCGGCTGTTTAGAGTTGCAACTCCTCAGTTGAGGAGCTCTGTTTTGTTTTGGGGTGAAGTTGTTTTAATGCTGTTCCCACCCCTTGGTTTTTTGACACTGCTTTGGGACCTCCCACTTGTCAATAGGAAGCTGTGTCAGTCCATGAACGAAAGAGTAAATAGGATTTTTTATTCACCGTAAAATCCTTTTCTCTGAGTTCATGGACTGACACAGCACCCACCCCTCGTTTTAAGTTTGTACTGCTTTTTGACGAACTGATCTGCGAGGTGCAGAGAGAGGGATTATGCCCAGAGTGTCCACCCCCTGGGCGGTGCTGTAGAAGGTGTGATGTAACACTTTTTAAAAAAAATATTCTGCCTAGTCACTCCTAAAGATAGGATAATACCCACTTGTCAATAGGAAGCTGTGTCAGTCCATGATCTCAGAGAAAGGGATTTTATGGTGAGTAAAAAATCCTATTTTTCTCCTATTTAAACATTCTTTCCTCTTGTTCTTTCTTATTATCTCTAACCTCTAGTTATGTGGTCTAAATTACAGTAGATAATTAGCAGCTCATATGATTGGATATTCGCCTCCCTGCTATAATAATCATATGCTTCTGTTATATGTATTTTAGATTGTACCAATGGCAGTCTCCTGAACTTTGTCCTTATACCACTTAATTTACTGTCTTGATTGTATGGGAAATTGTACTATTTACAACTTGCTACTATATTAAGTTTATCTCTGCAGTAAAAATTATATATGCAGTATCGTATAACCATTGTTGGATTTGTCTTTAAAGAGGAGCTCTGGTCCTGTTGGGGGAAAAAAGTCAGCAGCTATAAATACTGTAGTGGCTGACTTTTGATAAAAAAGGCTGAGCCGAAGTGGGAGTGGGTTCCTGTCAAAACGAGGTACTCCATGAAGAAAAAAAAGTTTACAGAGAGGAAGGGGGATGAGAATAAGCAATACTTCCCTTTTCAGATGAAGTAAAAAAAAAAAATGTTTTATCGAAGATACCTCTATGGTTGACTGATAACCAGGTACAAAATAGACTGCAGAAAATGTAAATAGATCACCAGGTTCAGAAGGCTTATACCAAATGATGTCAAGAAATAACTTTGGCACAGGATGTAGTATGTGTACACTCTTATCGGTTGCATTGGATGGACCCATGTCTTTATCCTCTTCAGCCTTTAAAACTATGTAAATTATATATAAACTATATATTGGTGGCAAGAACCTTTACATGAAAATGTAACTGTGTTTGGCCAACTTCATGTTCGTGTTTTTTAATTGTTTAATGTATGCTTTCTTTTGTTGCAGAAAGTAATGGAGCTCATTCTGGATGAATCTAAAAGCAAGATCCACAACACAGAATTTCAGAGTTTAAATCTGCACTATACCTTGAGTTTGTAATAAAATGTTAGGACACTGCCGTTAAGGTCCTGTTGAGTAAAAAAAGAAAAAAGGAATGGTCTTTGGCAGCACTGTTCTTGTTGAAAACCACGGTTTATCCAAGAGTATAAACACTGTTCTTTACGTTCTCCTAATCATTCTTTGTATGACTTTTTGTAAATTCTGAATTGTTAGACGTTCTAAATAAAGTTTTGCTTGTTGTATAGTGGTCATATTTATTATTGCCTGAAGTACACCTGTCATAACAGAGGTATGGGGGCTGTCATTACTGAAAATATTCGTTGTTTGCTTGTTTTGGATTTTATACCCTTGATTCAGACCTGTAACATGCTATTAAATTTTTTTTTACAAGATTTACAGAAGCATGTCCCTCTATCCTATGTAGAATAGGAGAGGGGCAGGGTCCCATAGTCCTATCTAGTTTCTGGTGTCCAGTGAATGAGTTTTGTCTTGGTAGGACTGAAAGTGTGTTGGCAGAATCACCGGGAGGAAATGAGGGGAAAAAAAACGAAATAAGGCCGGGTTCACACATGTGTGGTGCAAATTTCAGGTCCCTTTTCACTGCAAATTTCCAAATCGGCTGTTCAGCTGCGATTCAGATACGGTTCTGATGCAAATTTTAAGAGCAGGTGGCCGCCGGCGTCCTTAACAATAGCTGGCTGTTTAGGAGCGTCCTAGCGCCCCCACGCTATGTGAATGAGTATAGGGTATACATTCACCAAAAAAAAGTGTCAAAAATAAATAAAAACAGAGTTTTTAAAACAAATACAATGTCTGCCGACGTAAATCCAGCATCAATCAAGATGAAAAAAGCGATGTACCCCCTGCTCTTACCGCTAAAACTAAGGGATGGGGTCACCTGGTGAGGTGTAGTCCCACCCACTTGTGATGTCATCAAATTATGTAGTGGTGGTAAGCCAGCGTCTGGTACAGAGCTTTTGCTTTTTTTTTTCTGGGGTGGCAGCTATCATCACGATTGACTGTGGATTTACTTTGGGGAACATTGTTTTGAGGGAAGCCTTAAAGGAGTGGGAGGATCTTGAGCATATAGTGGAATGTTAAATTCCCCAGGACATGCTAGAATGTGTGAAGGCAATCGAGCTCATTTGGCTAGGGCAAAAATTTATTTCTTAACCACTTCAATACCATGCACTTATACAGCTTCCTGCCCAAGCCAATTTTGAGCTTTCAGCGCTGTCGCAATTTGACAATTGCGCGGTCATGCTACACTGTACCCAAACAAATTTTTTATCATTTTGTTCCCACAAATAGAGCTCTCTTTCGGTGGTATTTGATCGCCTCTGCGATTTTTATTTTTTGCACAACAAATAAAAAAAGAGCGAAAATTTTGAAAAAAATACGTTTTCTTTGTTTCTGTAATTTTTTTTTGTAAATAAGTACCTTTTCTACTTCAATGACGGGCACTGATAAGGCGGCACTGAAGGGCACTGATAAGGCGATGGAAATAGGGGTGAATATTGCACTAATGTAAAAAATAAAAACCAAAAAAGTTATATCAAAACAAGTTGCTACACAACAATGTGACTAATATTGCAAACAAAATGGGTATAGAAAAAGTAGCGCTGTGCAGTGAAAGTGAGAACAAATCAATGTATCTTTAAGAAAGTGACACCAAAAATAAAAAAAAATTATAAATATCTAATCATAAAGTGTATGCGCAAGTATAAAGTCCATGATATCTATCATAGAAAATCATGAAAGAAATATAAAATGTCCATTCAAAACATATATCCCTTGTGATGAAAGGAAGGACGTGCAGGCTTTATGGGTCATCAAGGAAAAGACATCTTCCAACTCTATATAGAATTAGGTGGAGTACTCTTACCAGAACCCGTGGATCTGCCTGTCGATGACAGCAGATCGCGTAAGCATAGAGAATCCAACACCGGGACCAGTCGACTTGTCTGATGACTCATGGATTTTGGAATCTCAATCTCAGTCGTGACAACTCACTAGTCCTCAGCTCCAAATCTTGGTAAGAAATCCAGAGTATTTAGGACCAACCTGGATTCACCGGGTGTCAGCCGCATTCACGTGGGTATCGAGATGGTTGACTTCTACATAGTCCTACTTGGACGAAACGCCTAGGGCTTGGTACGCCACTTCCCATACTGCTTTTTATTCTGTTCTATGTGATCACTTTTTTAAAATGTCAAATTTTGTGGTTTTATTTCAATAAAACCGTATACTATATTTTTTGACCTGCACCATTGGAGCATTGTCTCTTTTTTTCTGCATGTGAGTCGGAGAGAGCTTCCTTTGGAACCATTTTACAATTTTAAGTCGCCCCCCATTGGGAGTACGTTTGGGTTCAACCATCTCGATACCCACGTGAATGCGGCTGACACCCGGTGAATCCAGGTTGGTCCTAAATACTCTGGATTTCTTACCAAGATTTGGAGCTGAGGATTCTCTATGCTTACGCGATCTGCTGTCATCGACAGGCAGATCCACGGGTTCTGGTAAGAGTACTCCACCTAATTCTATATAGAGTTGGAAGATGTCTTTTCCTTGATGACCCATAAAGCCTGCACATCCTTCCTTTCATCACAAGGGATATATGTTTTGAATGGACATTTTATATTTATTTCATGATTTTCTATGATAGATATCATGGACTTTATACTTGCGCATACACTTTATGATTAGATATTTATTAATATTTTTTTATTTTTGGTGTCACTTTCTTAAAGAGACATTGATTTGTTCTCACTTTCACTGCACAGCGCTACTTTTTCTATACCCACTGATGGGCACTGATATGTGGCACTGGTATGCGGCACTGATTGGCACTTATAGGCGGCACTGATAGGTGGCACGGACGGGCACTGATAGGTGGGCACTGATAGGTGGCACTGATGGACACTGATGCCCAGCAATGCCAGCCACCACACATTGTGGTTGTGCCATCATAGTGCCCATTTGTGGGCACTGATTGGCATTTTTTTTTCTTTTTTTACTACATGTGGACCATCCACATGCTTGGGGCTTCCCTGTGGTCCTGGGGGGCTTCCCTGGTGGTCCAGTGTGGGTATCCGAGGGGGGCTGCGCTGATAAACAATCAGCGCGAACCCCCCCTGTCAGGAGAGCCGCCGATTGGCTCTCCTCTACTCGCGTCTGTCAGACGCGAGTGAGGAAGAGCCGATCAACGGCTCTTCCTGTTTACATCGTGATCAGCCGTGATTGGACACGGCTGATCACGTGGTAAAAAGCCTCCTCCGGAGGCTTTTTACCGAGATCAGTGTAGCGGTGGGTCAGACTGACCCACCGATCGCCGCGATGCGCGCCCCTCCGGGCGCGCGGCGGCTGTTATCCTGCAGGACATCATATGAAGTCCAGTGTGGATAACTGAACCACTTCCCGGACGTCAATATGCTATTGACTGGGCGGGAAGTGGTTAATCATACATCACAGGACACAGAGGAGTTAATGGTCATTACTACATGGATTATGCTGCCACATTCAGGTGAATGCACACTATATCAAAGAGCACAATATATGGTAAACAAAAATTCCTAATGAATCGGATAATTTTGTATTCTATCATGATCCATATATCGTTGAAGATGGTAAAGTGAATATAAAGTTCCCAAAGTCCATCAGGCTCCATATGTTAATGGAGTGGATAATTACTCACTGGCGGCATCTGCATTACTCATCCATAAACAGGACCTGGGTAACCCCCATTGACATGTTAAAACAAGATAAGAGCGCCACTGCCTCAGTGTAGTAATTTATTAAATTGAAGAAAGAAGTAAACTAACTTGCACAATGTAGAAAAATGCATATAGACTTATTCAGCAGAGGGCATGCAGCAGAGTCAGTCTTTCCCAAAGCTGATAATGGTGAGCTAGAGGCCACACTACAGGAAAAAAAAATCCTCCTGGAAGAGAGTCAAGTCCCAGATGGCCCTGTGAGGTGTGTGCCCATTGGGCTGTGTGCAGTTTGGGCCTACTAGGCCCTACAGCATGAACTGATAAGTGCCTTTGTGTTTGAGTTGTGACAGCCTCCCATTACAGTGTTCCCTCCCTTTTTGTGGTGGTTTAGAGCAGCCTTTCTACCAGGGTCTCTTCAGGGGTGTCTAGGTAAAATTCCTAGAATTTGTCCAAGCATTGGCTTTTCATCCACCTGATGGCTTCTATACAAAGGAGAGACAGCAGGGCAATCTGAGTGCAGTATTCAATGTGCTTTAATAGTCAACAATTAATATACACACTCACAAGATAAAGGAAGATGAGCGCTTGGTAGTCACAATACAGGGTTCCTCTGCTCTGAAGAGCATACACTGAGACCTTGAGGGGAGTTTCTCTGATGCACACAGAGCGGGCTTCTGTTAGAAAGAGCCCCGAGACATGGTACAGGAGAAGGTCAGAGACTGCAGACATGGTACAGGAGAAGGTCAGAGACTGCAGACATGGTACAGGAGAAGGTCAGAGTGCAGACATATTACAGAAAACGGTCAGAGAGTGCAGGCATAACACAGGAGATGGTCAGAGACTGCAGACATACTACAGGAGATAATGGCCAATCGGCCCTCTCACCTGACCCACCGATACAGCAACAATGGTTCCTCTGATCAGGAGTCAACTCACTGTAAATTGCCCGTGGCGACTCCGCTGGGTAGAGTCCAGATCTGTATTCTGGCAATGACTCCATTCCTTTCTTTGCCAGGGATGGCGCCAGGCTGTGTTGCTTTCCCTCTGGTGGCGCAGGGTTTTCTCTCTGATGGTATTCTCTCAGCACTGTCCTCTCCCTCTGGAGTCCTGGGTGCACTTCCCTGAAAGCTTTCCCCGGGCTCCTGGCTCTCTCCCATTCAGCTGGGCATGCTGTGTGGGCTGCAGTTTCCATGTTACAGTGGGGCTGCCAGTCCTCAGGACTGTATGTCCCACAATCCTCTTCTTTTTTTTTGTAATTCTATTTCTTCCCTGGCCGATATGAAGGTGGGGAAGAAACATGGGTGGCTACTATGCGAGGAGAGGGAGGGGGGGAAGAAGAGGCTGCAGTGGCATCACTAGGGTTGGTGTCACCCCCTCTCCATCATCTATAGTCGCCCCTCAGTACAGACCACCCTCCACTAAGTATAGACCCCCCTCTGTAAGTGCAGACTCCCCACTAAGTATAAACCCCACCCTCAGTACAGACCCCCCCCCCTCTGTCAGTGCAGACTCCCCACTAAGAATAAACCCCCCCCTCAGGACAAACCATCACCCCTCCATCAGTACAGAACCCCCAGGAAAAACCACCCCCTCCATTAGTAAAGTCCTCCCATAAACCATCCCCCCATTAGTACAGACCCCCTCAGGATAAACCACTTCCCTCCATTAGTAGAGACCCCCCGGACAAACCACCCCCTCCATTAGTACAGACCCCCCCAGGACAAAAAATCCCCCCTCCATTAGTACAGACCCCCCACCCCCCTCCATTAGTACAGACCCCCCCACTGGACAAACCACCCCCCTCCATTAGTACAGACCTCACCCACAAACCTCCCCCCTCCATTAGTACAGACCCCCCTCCATTAGTACAGACCCCACCAGGACAAACCTCCCCCCTCCATTAGTACAAACCACCACCCCCCATTAGTACATACTCCCCCCCTCTATTAGTACAGACCCCGCCTCAGGACAAACCCCACCCGGGCAGCAGCTGGAAAGGACAGTGTGCAGCCGCGCCGGCTGGGTGGAGAAGATCGTGACCGAGGAAAAAATTACGGACCGCCCAGCCCCCCAACGATGTCACTGCACGGGTCTCGCCCCAAATAGACAGCCGCTCTGATCTCCTGTGATAGGAGGATGGAGGGGGAAGGACTTGGGCAGGAAACATCGGCGACGGAGACCGGCAGAGAGAGCGCCTCTGGAAACCAACATGGAGAGGAGGGAGGGGAGCACTCTGGTGCTAGAGCGCCCCCACCTCTGTGGTGCCTGGGTGAACTGCACCCCATCTAGGATCGGCCCTGCCATAATTCCCCCCCCCCCCCTCTACCAAATGATTGAGGTTCATAAAGACATGGAAGAGAGAGTTTGGGGTGGAGAAACTTGACTGGCCTCTTTTCCATAGCCACACTTCTAAACCTTGTGGATAGCCTTCCGAGAAAAGTTGAAATGGTTATAGCTGCAAAGGGTGGGCCAACTCAATATTGAACCCTATGGACTGAGACTGGGATGCCATTAAAGTTAATGTGTGTGTAAAGGCAGGTGTCCCAATACTTTTGGTAATGTAGTGTGTGTGTGTGTGTAATTATATATATACATACATATACACACACTGCCATCAGGTGTCTTGTAAACACCATAAGGGGCAACAGTTCTGGTTTACCAATAATACTTAAAAAGGTATGGTAAAGTGCTGCTCAAGTAATCAAATTCCTTGTAATTTTTTTTAAAGGCCATTTTCAGCTTGTGCAATTTGGTGAGCCACTTACTATTTGAACATCATAAACTATGACCTTGTTATCAGTCATCAAGGATTCAGGATTTTAGTTGACAGTTGGTGCTTCTCATAAGCATAAGTAATCTAGGTCTGTAAAACAAAGGCAGTTACTACTTGTCTATCTACTTCTTTATATCTTCTGTTTAGTACGCATTGGTAGATAAGGTACATAATTATGTGGCAGCAACCAGCATTCTACCAGTGGGCATTATTTTTTAATATTGGTAGATTTTGATGTGCTATCATAGCTTACTTTAGAACTATGAACTTATTCCCATTTCTTTGATGTAAAGATGTGATTGAGGGCCAGAACCCTGGGGTGAGGGGATGCAGACTATTTTCTATATTTTTGCACACTTATTTTGTAAAATAAAACATTGTTGTTAAAAACCCCAATTGACGTAGAAAGTAACTTTCTTTTTAGGCTTTATAGTAGGGTGACCAGACATCCCCGGTTTCAGGGGACAGTCCTCGGATTGAGGACACTGTCCCCGGACTGGATTTGAACAGGGACTGGGGTTCAAAGACAGTCAGTTCAGAATTTAAAAAAAAAAAAAAAAAATCTAAAATTACACACCCCCGCTTTTACTAACTTAGGGGGGTGTTTTTTTTTTTCCATTGTCTGTGCCCCTTTCTGATGATCATGTGCTGGTTGAAGCGGAGGGAATATTTCTTCAGTTTTGGGTGCATGCCTATTCAGCTCCGCTCGCATGTTCTTAAGTCCCAGCCAGCCGCCTGCCTGCTTATCTCCTTGCATTCCCTGGCGGAGTGATCTTCCTCTGTTCCCCACCCAGTAGTAGCCGGGGCCCGGAGAGTGAGACTTGACAGGCTGTGAGGTGGGCGGCGCTGATTGCCGCCATTACAAGTAAAAAAAAATAAAAAATGTCCCTGGATTTCATTAAAAAAAAATCTGGTCACCTTACTTTATAGTTAAAGCCTAATTTTGTTTCCCAGTTGTTGTTAGGCTACAGGTCAGTTCCCCTCCAGGGGATGAATTGTGACTACAAGATTTATAAGGAAAAGGTAAGGGGCTATTTTAAGTGAGTTTTTAATTACTTATGTCTATTTCAATTCATTCTTGGTTGTTCGTACCAGGAGCTGGCAGTGACAGTGCAGTCTCAGACTTAGTAGCCTATGAGGATACAAAGATGAGAGTGGTTACTTATTCCTAAAGGTGAAATCCAAAGTCCCATCACCATTTTCTTTACCAATTCAAAAAGGAGATACAGGCTACATAGATGTTCTAGGTCAGCGACACACTATGTAATGAAGGAAAGATGAGCGCAACCTCCACCTATTAGCATGTATTTTTCTCCTGACAGGAACAGACGCCAGGAAAAGAAAATTATGGTAGATATCAGAAACACTTTTTTTTTTTTAACATTTCCTGCAAAACAATTAGTGAGACTTAAAATATGCAGCAATATTTTATTCATACAGCAGACACCCAAGAACATATGAAAACAGTGAAATATATATACACACCGTATATATATCTGCAGGAAAATGCTGAGACAAATTCTTAATGAACAGGACATGCGAAACCCCCACCAAAAAAATAAAAATAAATAAATATTTAGGGCTTCTTAGTAGGACATGTTAAATTACCCATCATTCAAATGCAGACTGGAACATTTGTTGTCCTATTTTGATATAAGCTTCTCTCTCCTCATCGGTCATGAAGGACACCAGCATGGGGTTCTGACTGACCTCGCTGTACACATGGGGCTGACCGCCAACCATGACCACTGGATCTACAGCCTCTCCTTCCTCCTCATCCTCCTCCTCCTGCTGCTCCGCAGTGTTATTGGGGTTTATTGGAGCAGGCTTTGTGTGCTTTTTTTCTTCATCAGATTCGCTAGTATCACTGTCTGAATCACTTTTAGCAATCTGGGTTGGAGTGGGACCAGATCCAGATTTCGTTTCATGGATTAGAAGCGTTCTGATGACCTCATTGTCACCACCACTGTCTTTCTTGTTAGCATTTTCATCAACGACTGGCATATCAGTTGCTGTGGAAGAAATGAAAATTTGGAAATGGAAGTAAAGATCAACAGAAATCATGTTTATTGGGATTCTCAAACTACAGGAGCATTTTTTGGGATTGAATTTTTTTTTTTTTTTTTTAAGGCTGCAGCAGTATTCTCATGGAGCTTGCAATGTCACTGAGGCAATGACCCTTGTAAAAAAAATTACAGTAGTTTCTTTTTTTGTTGTGCCATTGGGTGTCTTGTGAACACCAAAAAGGGGCAACAGTTCTGGTTTACCAAGAACACTTAAAAAGGTATGGTAAAGTGCTGCTTAAGTAATCAAATTCCTTGACATAATATTTCTTTAAAGGCCATTTTTAGCATGCGTTAAACGTTTGTGCAATTTGGTGAGTCACTTACAATTTTTTACTATTTGAACATCATAAACTATGGCCTTTAGTAGCCCAGGGTCCTTCCATAGGCAAGGATGGTCATTCATGATTGATGACAGCACAAAGCTAAAAGCCCATGGTCTGCTTCAGATGAAAACTGCACTTACATGGTATTTTGGGCAAATATGCCAATTAAACATAGTGCAAAGAAAACAATCTATATTTTTGGTAACATAAATAAATACTTGCAGGGCCCACATTACCGAGGTCATGGCTGCAAGATGTCATTTTGAAATGAAAAATGCAAAATACTTTTTGCTAAATCTGGATATACATTTTTTAAAACCAAGTTCTTCCAGAACAAAGATATCGCAAACCTGTGCTTTGGCTATGAAGTTCAAAACAGGTTTGCTTTGATTTTCCCTCCCAGCAACTTACCTTTCCTTCACTCCGCCATTGTCATATTCAGCCTCAGAGAATAAAGAATATACCCAGTACATGTAGGTATGGGAGAGCATGCGACGCACTCCCCTACTTTTCAGGTGGCAGTTTCTGGGGACGGAGATTAAAGTGAACCTGTTGTTTTGCTGTGCACTAATTAAAGTGCATCATAACATTATTTCACTGTATGTAGGTCAGGTCACTGGATGTAGGGCATGTGTCAGAAACAACCCTGAAAGACATGCTAGTGTCCCCAAGAGCTTCCTTACATGCTGATCTCATGGAATGTGTGACATACATACACACACTGACTTACACGTCAGTGTGTGTGTGTGTACTGACATACATACATACACACTGACATGTAGGTCAGGTAGCCTACCTGACCTACATACCCCGACCTACCTGAGGTAGGTCACACAACCCCACTCGAGAGCGGACTAGCCGTGGTTCCCTTGGATGTTTGGGAGACTTCAAAGGCTCTATTTACCATGGTGTGAGGCAAGCGCTGCTTGGCACATTATTTGAAAGAATCGTCACATTTATCCAGAAAGATCAATATTATTGTTTTTCACTATTGTTCCTCCCTCCCTTTTTTTGGGCTTGAATTCATTGGACACCTATTTATTACTTTATTTGTTTCTATTCTCACTCAGGAGGCCGTGCTGATCATTATTTGCTTTATTCCAAATTTTTTGTGCACATGTACACTTTTTAGATATAGCGGCCTCCACTCTCCCCTCTTTCTCATCAGCTCATCTGTCTCTTGTCTAGGGGTACCTCAGAGGAGAGAGTGCGGGGTCACCACGCCAAGCCTTCACCACAGATGTCTGTGTGGTGGAAGCAAAGTTCTTATTTTACCTTCGGGTCGGTGTTCTGCACCTGAAACCTCCAAAGAGAGTTACCTTGAACAATGTCTGCCAGAAAACGAGCCCCACACCATTAAAGTCCAACACTCCTTTATTCTTCTCAATGCAAAAGTGAACACAATCAGTAGGACTCAGAGAACAGAACAGACAAGGAGGTGTGGATGCCAGTAGGCCCAGACACAATGAACTCTCCACTTTCCTTCCTGAAAGTGTGTTGCGGTCTCCCAGCGAAGGGGGATTTCCTTCCAGGCGGTCACTGATGGAAGGCTTACCTGTCACCGGCAATATGCTGCACCGGGTCTTCAAGCAAGTGTCTCCCACCGGTCCATTATGCCCCCTGGACTCGGGTACCCTCTCCCAGGGGTCCTCTAGGATCTTCTTCCCTTGCGGAACTCAGTGTTGGGCACTGAGCTCCAGACCTCCATCCGAGTACCTCACCCCAGGCTAAAGGTGCCTGGGATGGAACACGACCTCCGAACGTCCTCTAGGCCAGTGTTTCTCAACTCCAGTCCTCAAGGCGCACCAACAGGTCATGTTTTCAGGATTTCCCTCAGATGAAACAGCTGTGGTAATTACTAAAGGCAGTGAAACTGATTACATCCCCTGTGCAAAATAATGGAAAGCCTGAAAACATGACCTGTTGGGGCGCCTTGAGGACTGGAGTTGAGAAACCCTGCTCTAGGCCTAGGCCGCCTAGAGGACCGACACGAACCACCGCCCACAGGCTGAAGGTGCCTGGGACTCGACCCCGCGACAAAGATGTCCGGCCCCTTTATACCCTCTCCCAGCAAGCACGGCGGGTTCCCCGCCCCACCATACCGCTGCCGAGGGAGGACAAAAAGGGAGCACAGCAATGGTTCAACCCCAGACCAAGGCAACAGCGCCACCCGCGGGGCTGCAGGGAACTGCACATCACTGGTGTCTCTGCCAGTTTTAAATACACAGAAAAGTGTATACCCGCTACACATATTTTATATATATATAATCTCCTATTCACTTGGTAAGCGCTAGAGATCACATATACACACACACTAATATATATATATATATATATATATATATCACACAACCCCACTGCCCAGCCAAAAAACCCTGCGCCACTCCACCGCGCCCGCAACCCCCACCCTCCCCCGGTACCGCCCCCTGGTCTTTTTTCCACCTAGCAACGCCCCTGACAACAACCCTAAGCACACAGCCAAGATAACAAAGGAGTGACAACTCTCAATGTCCTTGAGTGGCCCAGCCATTGCCCAGACTTGAACCCGATTGAACATCTCTGGAGAGATCTGAAAATAGCTATGCACCGACGCTCCCCATCCAACCTGATAGAGCTTGAGAGGTCCTGCAAAGAAGAATGGAAGAAACTGCCCAAAAATAGGTGTGCCGAGCATAAAGCATCATACTCAAAAGGACCTGAGGCTTGTGCTTCAAGAAAGTATTGAGCAAAGGCTGTGAATACTTATGTACATGTGATTTTTTTTATTTTTAATACATTTGCAAAGATTTCAAACTTCTTTCACGTTGTCATTATGGGGTATTGTTTGTAGAATTTTGGAGGAAAATAATGAATGTAATCCATTTTGGAATAAGGCTGTAAACATAATAAAATGTAGTGAAGCGCTGTGAATACTTTCCGAATGCACTAAAGCTAATGCTGGAAATTAAAGTGAACCTGTCTTTTTTCTTTTTTTTTTTTCCCCTCTCTGCTGTCTTGTGGGTAATCATTATACAGTCTGTATAGTGATTATCCGCAAGACAGCAGAGAGGAGGAAAAAAAAAAAAAGAAGACAGGTACACTTTAATTCCCAGCATTAGCTTTGTGAATGTGATTAAACTTACAATTACCATTTCAGCTTGAAGGTGCCTGTACTATAAATTTCAAAGGCTACATGAACCTTGCTTATGATATATGACTGCGTGAATAAATCAATATGCATGGATTTTTTTTTTCAATAGATAAAAGCATTATAATAATGAGAAAACACAATGGGGGATTTATCAGCCAAGGTCCATAAAATAGCGGTTTAAATTCATCTAAATTTACCAGGGGGTTGCAGGTCCCCATTTACCGGGCAGAAGTGACTTTAGACATATATAAACCATGTCCTTGATCATAAGTCTGTTTGTTATTGGTAAAAACCATTGCAAGTGAAATTATAGATCTGGAAGAAATACTAAATTTGGTCATCTGTGATTACAGGCACAGGGATTACAAATGCAATGCAGATTGCAGACTCCTCAGTGAAGGAGGCAACCCTTAAATAATGTGGGATAGGTAGATTTAGTCCATGCCTTGCTTGACAAATCTCTCCCCATTCACCCAGTGCATTAGCTACAGTATGTGTCAGTGTAGGTCCTTGAAGCGTGCCCTCACGTTCCAAGGTCCACAAGATAGAAGTAGTGTGAAATATTACTCCAAATTCCAGCTTTACCCAATCCTTATACCATATCAAAGTGTGGTTCCCTGCCACCAGTCCTTCACCCCACATCTTTCTCCAGTACTCACGGAAGCTTTCACTCAGTTCTGGATGGACTTCATGCACTGTACTATTTGTCATCCAGATCGGCTGCTCCTTCACCTTCTTGTCCTTTATCTTTTTCAGCTCTGGTTCACGAACATTAATGGTAATATTTTGCACATACATGTTCCCCATAGATGAGCTTTTGTTGGCCCATCTTCCTTGGCATCCTTCTAGATCTACAGCAGTAATGGCGGCAGACTGTTCATAGCTAGAGTAGACAGGCCTGTATTACATGTCTGATCAAGGATTACGTCACCTAAACTTTTATCAGCATTTGGACACATAGGACGTTCAGCTCTGCTGTTGACAGTAGAACTTAGAAAGACTTACAAAGATCAATAAAAACTCAGATGGCCAACAGGTGAACTACAAAATAAACAAATAAATGCAGGCATGCATCTATTTAAAATAAAAAAATATGAAATGCATTTCAGATTCAACTACAAAAATAAAAAATTAAATTAAAATTGACCCAATTTCGGCTTTTTGTTACCCCCTCGAGTAGTTTTTGTAAGAGAGAAAGAGGGGAAGTACTTGGAGCCAATCAGGTGAGCTGTATGCTGATGTGCTGACAGGAGGAGAGAGCAAGGAGATGGCCTTATCAGTTTGTTGCTGCTCCTTCACTATCCGATCACAGGCTAAGAGCATGGCAGAGACAGGGCAGTTGTTACAAATCAGGGGGCCCTCATAAACACTACCTGACAGGGCTCCCCCTCTGAAAATATCAAAAAGATATTTTCACTAAAATGCCATGGACTCTATGCTAAGCTTTGCAGCCATGGCAGAATTATACCCCCATCGAACAGGACCCATTCGTGAATAGCTGGGTTAAAGCAGGCTGTGAATACATAATATGAACCAAATGCTGATTGCTCTTCAGAGAGAAAAGTACATTTGAAAGAGTCCTTCATTTTTTTTAAAAAAAAAATTGAGATTTATTTTTTGTATTTTTAACTGCCCATTTGGGGGGCCTTTGGGGAAATATGGGTCTAAACAGACCCCTGATGTCTCACATATAAACAGAGAAATGGACAAAGGACACAGATTCAATCAGTCCTTTTCTCTGCAGCCTCAGCTGCACTGCACAGTGAATTGATGGGCAGCGCTCTAAAGCGGTTCATTCAAAAACCGAAGCATAGTAAACAATTTACTATGCTTCCACGATGAATGGACACATGAGCGATCAGTACTAAATCGCTTACTGTGTTCATTCGGGAAAGGAAGGGGCCGGTAAATACAACATATTTATCGGTCCCCTTCCCGCTCTCCATCCTGAAACCGATCCCCCAGTGTGTTTACAGCAGCTGCCAGTGGGAGAAGAGAGGAGGAAAGCCGGAAGCTCTGCGGGGGAGGGGGACACACAGAGAGTCCCAGACAGCAGGTTGAAGGGGGGAGCGGATGCAAGAACCGATCCCCCTGCAGCGCAGCTGGAGGGAGAAAGAAGAGTAGAAGCCGGCAGTGCTGCAGGGGGATCCTCAAGAATCACAAGTGTCAGCAATAAGGCAGTGCAGCCAGTCCTTCTGCTCGTAAGGTGCCCGGGCCCCCCTTTTGAATGGATGAGGCCCGGGCCCATTACAGGAGGGATGGCTGTACTGCCCTATCAGCTGCCCTGGGTGGAGACCTGGCTGTATTGCTTAAACACAGAAAAGACAGGTCACTTGGCTGGCTGGCTGTGCAATAGGGCCATGTAAATCCCAGGGCTGAATGAAAGCAATAAAAAAAAAAATTCTTCATAGGTATAACATATATTTTGAAATGAAGCTCAGCTGCCCAATAAATAATTATGTACATTACTTCAGAGGCAGATATGTTGAAGCCTAAATAAAAAACAATATTCCTTGTTCTCTACAAGCCCTCAGTCACCACATTAGCCTGTAAATTACTAGTATCAGCATGAATTAGGCCTCATTAACATGGGCATACGGATCTGTTTACCCATGCAAAGGCCCTCTTTCCCTGCATGGGTGTTTTTTATTTTGCATGCTGGCATTCCCATTCATGTTTGTTGAGGTGTAGGTGTGTTATGTGATGGGTGAAAAGTGTGTAGAGAATTCACAAAACAATTCAGCAGCTCCACTGGGGGTAGCGCTAAAACTCTAAGCTTGCCACAGGGCTGTGGCTTTGTGTCAATGGCATAAGTTTGAGACTAGGGATGAGCCTGCGACTTGAACTTCGGGGGTTCGTTTGTTCTAAAATCAACTGAACATATGGGGCGTTCGTGGGAAATTAGAGCGCCGAACGCCCCATAATGCACTGCGAGATCGCAGTGCATTGCTGTATGATGGTTGGCCAAAGCATGCACCTGACCTGCATGCTTTGGCCAATCACAGCGCGCTCTGCTGAAAGCTATAATAGGCCAAAGGCAGCTCAGTTGTTGGCATGCAGGCAGTGTATTTTATTATATATATATATATATATATATATATATATATAAAATTTATTTTACATACATACATACATACATACATACATACACACGCACACACACACACACACACACACACACACACATTATTATATATATATATATATATATATATATATATATATATATATATATATATATACTTATACACATACAGCATAGTATATACTCTGCACTTAGTGTAGATTAGATATTCAGTGTAGAATCTATATTCGGGCAGTGTAGTATATTGAAGTGGTTAAGGGGAACCCTGCGCCCAAAAAAAAAAAAAAGGCGTGGGGTCCTCCCCAAAATCCACACCAGACCCTTATCCGAGCACGCAACCTGGCAGGCTGCAGGAAAAAAGGGAGAGCGCTCGCCCCTCCCCCTGAACTGTACCAGGCCACATGCCCTCAACATGGGGAGGGTGTTTTGGGGTCCAACCCAAAACACCTTGTCCCCATGTTGATGGGTGGATGGAGACAAGGGCCTCTTCCCCACAACCCTTGCCTGGTGGTTGTGGGGGTCTGCGGGTGGGGGGGGGGCTTATCGGAATTTCAAAGCCCCTTTAACAAGGGGCCCCCCAGATCCTGGCTCCCACTATGTGAATGGATATCAAGTACATTGTACCCCTAATCATTCACACAAAAAAAAAAGTGTCAAAAAAATAAAAAATTACAAAAGGATGAATGGACATCGCAGGACATTTTTTATTTTTCAATAAAAGACTTGTCCCAAACTGTCTGTCATTTTTATTTTTTTGAGTGAATGTGTAGGGGTACAATGTACCCAATACCCAATCACATTGGAGGGTATGGCCCGGGATCTGGGGGTTCCCTTGTTAAAGAGGGCTTCCAGATTTCGATAAGCCCCCCGCCCGCAGACCCCCACAACCACCGGGCAAGGGTTGTGGGGAAGAGGCCCTTGTCCCCATCAATATGGGGACAAGGTGTTTTGGGGGTGACCCCAAAACACTCTTCCCATGTTGAGGGCATGAGGCCTGGTACGGTTCAGGAGAGGGGGGGGGGCTCTCTTGTCCCTGTACACCCCTTTTTTTGCGGCCAACCAGGCTGCGTGCTCGGATAAGGGTCTGCTATGAATTTTGGGAGGGACCACCATGACATTTTTTTTTTTTTTGGCTCGGTGTTCCCCTTAAAATCCATACCAGACCAAACACGGGAAAGATGTGCCACTTTACAGGAAGACTAAAAGGACACCCCCAGGCACGATATTTGAAGGAATATTTCATTTTTATTGTTTCACCTAAAGCATTATTAAAATCACTGCTCCTAAAAAAAGTTGTTTTTAAAACTTTTGTTTTGCATTGATACATGTCCCCTGGGGCAGGACCCAGGTCCCCAAACACTTTTTATGGCAAAAACATGCATATAATCCTTTATATGCATGTCCTATAGACTTTAATGGTGTTCGCACAAATTTTTTGCCCGTTCGCAAGTTCTGGTGCGAACCGAACCGGGGGGTGTTCGCCTCATCCCTATTTGAAACACTTCAGAGATCCTTCAGAATTCATGGAAAGCTGCTTGAGACAGGTTGTGCTTTAAAACAGGTTTTGCAATCCCATGGACTTGGTATGTGATTGCTTAAAGCGGAGGTGCAGCTTTTTTTTTTTTTTTTTTAAGTCAGCAGCTACTAACAGTGTAGCTGCTGACTTTTAATAAGGACACTTACCTGTCCTACTCTCCCGCGATGTCGGTCCTGCCACGGCGATCGGTCGCTGCTGCCAGGCTCCCGGCTCCTCCATCCTGACTAAGGGAAACAGGCTGTGAAGCCTTACGGCTTCACTGCCCGTTTCCTACTGCGCATGCGCCACTCGCCAGCGCTTTGTGAATGGGCGGCTTGCCTCCTGGGATACATAAAGTTCCCAGAAGGCAGCGCGCCCCATTCACAAGAAGAGGAAACGCAAGTTCTCAATCCGAGGACAAGGAAGAGGCACAGCAGAAGGCAGATTAGGGGACTTACGCATAGCAACAGGCATTTCGGGTGAGTATAAAAAAAAAAAATTATATTCTTTTTTTTCTTTTTTTTTAGGATTTTTAATGTATTTTTTTTTCTGGGTGGACCTCCGCTTTAACCTATTAAAGCAAACGAAAGCCCAAAACATATAGGCTCTTACTAAATTCCAGAGAAATCTTACTAAATTCTAGATAGTTTTCTACTAGATCCAAATGTTTAGCCGTGGAAAAGGTAGTCTGTGTAGGTTCTTTGATTTTAAATCTGAATTGCAGGGAAAAAAAATAAAATAAAAATTCAGCTTTTTTTAATGTACAGTTAACAGAGCATTGGGGTTTTGTATTGCAGTGGATATAAAATTTCTACACACCCCTGTTAAAATGTGAGGTTTCTGTGATGTAAAAAAAGAGACAAAAGATCATTTCAGAACCTATTCCACCATTAATGTGACCTATAAACTTTACAACTAATACTTTGTTGAAGCACCTTTTGGATTTTATTACCGCACTTTTGGGTATGAGTCCATCAGCATGGCTCATCTTGACTTGTAATGTGAAAAATCCACGCTAGCTCCTTAGATTATACTGGTGCCCAAGTGCTAATACAATAAACCAAGGAAAATAATAATTAATTATTCTAATATAAGTATATATGTCAATCGTACAATGAGACTCTAACACAAAAATGAACAACAAGTGATGGTGCTGCAAATAAAAAATTAGCTGGAATATACAGCTAGAAACATATGCAATAAAAATAATCTTGACTTGGCAATATTTGCCCACTCTTCTGTGCAAAAACACTCCAAATCTGTCAGAATGCGAGGGCATCTCCTGTGCACAGCCCTCTTCAGGATCACCCCACAGATTTTCAATCAGGTTCAGGTCTGGGCCTTTCCAAAACTTTAATCTTCTTCTGCTGAAGCCATTTCTTTGTTGATTTGGATGTATGTTTTGGGTCATTGTTATGCGGAAAGATGAAGTTCCTCTTCATGTTCAGCTTTCTAGCAGAAGCCTGAAAGTTTTGTGCCAATATTGACTGGTATTTGGAACTGTTCTTAATTCTACCTTGACTAAGGCCTCTGTTCCAAAGCATGATGCTGCCACCCCCATGCTTCACTGTGGGTATGGTGTTCTTTTGGTGATGTGTAGTGTTTTTGCGCCAAAAAGCTCACCCTTGGTTTCATCAGAGCATAACACATTTCCCCACATGCTTTTGGGAGACTTCTGATGTGTTTTTACAAAATTTAGCCAGGCTTGGATATTTTTCTTTGTAAGAAAAGGTTTCCCTCTTGCCACTCTACCCCATAGCCCAGACATATGAAGAATACAGGAGATTGTTGCATGTACCACACAGCTAGTACTTGCCAGATATTCCTGCAGATCCTTTAATGTTGCTGTAGGCCTCTTGGCAGCCTCCCTGACCAGTTTTCTTCTCGTCTTTTAATCAGTTTTGGAGGGATGTTCAGTTCTTGGTAATGTCACTGTTGTGCCATATTTTCTCCACTGTGTTCCATGGTATATCTAATGCCTTGGAAATTTCTTTGTACCCTTCTGACTGATATCTTTTAACAATGAGATCCCTCTGATGCTTTGGAAGCTCTCTGCGGACCATGACTTTTGCTATAGGATGCGACTAAGATAATGTCAGGAAAGACCTACTAGAACAGCTGAACTTTATTTGGGGTTAATCAGAGGCACTTTAAATGATGGCAGGTGTGTACTGACTCCTATTTAACATGAGTTTGAATGTGATTGCTTAATTTTGAACACAGCTACATCCCCAGTTATAAGAGGGTCTGCACACTTATGCAACCACATTATTTTTATTTTTTATTTCTACTTCCTCCCCCTTAACGATTTCAGTTTGTTTTTCTATTGAATTGTAGAGTTTATAGGTCACATTAAAAAGGTGCAAAAAGTTATAAAATGATTTATCTTTGTCTCAATTTTTTACATCAGAGAAACCTGGCATTTTAACAGGGGTGTGTAGACTTTTTATATCCACTGTAAATGAATGCCAATATGCTGTGCATGTTTTTATCTCTATCTTATTCCTAATAAACTGCCACGAGCCAGGACTGAGCCCAATGGCCTCATTGAACCAATCCTCACACACTGACCTGTCAGCAAGTTCTGGAATTTCAGTCGGCTGAGGCTCGAGCAGCTCACTTGGAAGGACAATGTCTTCTGTTTCCCGAAGCAGCAGAAAAATTGGTTCGATCTGCTCATTGAATTTAGCCAGTAGTGTTCTGGCATCTCTTTTGGGTAGTGACGAAAAATCCTCTTCAACTTCTTGATTGCAGTAGGTACAGCGAAAGAGTTCTGCAAATGAAACAATAAAAGACTTTGTTATAGCCAGTTTTTATATTGTGTTTTGGATAGAGCCATAAGCATATAAAATTGCCCAGATTATATTATAGGACACCAATATCCCTTAAATGACAGAGAATAGAAAACCAAAAACATGTATAGGACTTTACGGGTGAGATTATATACCGTATTTATCGGTGTATAACACGCACTTTTTCCCCTTAAAATCAGGGGAAAATCGTGGGTGCGTGTTATACGCCGACACTCCGCCGATTCCCCTGCTGAAACGAGCGAGAGGAGCGAGCGGAGCCGAAGCCGAAGTACACTCGGCTTTACTCGGCTCCTCTCACAGTCCAGCCCATCTTTGACTGCGCCGCTGACATAGAGAAAGCCGAGTGTACTTCGGCTAGTCTCGGCTCCTCTCGCAGTCCTGCCACTGACTGTGAGCAGAGCCGAGTCTAGCCGAAGTACACTCGGCTTTCTCTATGTCAGCGGTTCAGTCAGTGGAGATGGGCAGGACTGCGAGAGGAGCCGAGTCTAGCCGAAGTACACTCGGCCCGCTCGCTCCTCTCCACACAGAAATCGGCACCAATTTTAAAATCACCGAGACTGACAAGGCTGCAAAGGTACTGGGCAAGGCTGCAGATGGACAGATGGACACTGGGCAAGGCTGCAGATGGACAGATGGACACTGGGCAAGGCTGCATGCTGCATTTAAATGTAAGTTTTTTTTCCTTAAAATTCCCTCCTAAACTTGGGGTGCGTGTTATACGCCGGCGCGTGTTATACGCCGATAAATAGGGTATAGGTATATATATATATATATATATATATATATATATATATATATATATATATATATATATATTGTGAGGGGGTTAACTCGGTAGCGGGTGTGTGTGACCCCCTGGTTGGGCTCCCCACACAAAAACAGGGCCAGCAGACGGAGGTTGTGGTTTTCAAAATCAAAAGGTGCGGTTTATTTCTCTATGTACAGTGACAAAAACACAGCAAAGCCAAAAAGAAACATATAAACAAAATAAATCCTGGTCAACTTGACCTCTGACTAAACATACAGGTTTCCTAACTAACAACTGGGATCAGCCTAGTGCTGTCCTAGTCCCTAAGTCCCTGGTTTAGTAAAAGTCCAAACAAATAGCCACACAGGCTTTGCCTCACCGCACAGGGGTTCACTCTCCCTAGACAGTCCACACAGGTCTGGTTCCAGGCATCAGCTAACACCTAATGAATCTGGGAGTTTTTATAGAGGCCTTAAACGAACTGACAGGCTTCAGCTGGCCTCATCAACTCCCTGCCTGCACGACGCCCAGCCCTCTCCCTAGAGGTATGAGTCATCCATGAGCCCACTAGCCTTAGCTGGGCTTATACAACTCTCCACCTAGTTGTATAAGTCGGCGTAAAGCCTGAATCTGGGCGAAATATATCTACCCCCCTGGATGCAACCAGGTGACTTTACCTTCCTGCTGTCACATACCCCCCCCTCTTGTTTTAACCTCGGGGTTGGAACACCAGCAATCAGGCATTCATGTACTCGAGACAAAGCATCCACATTCCCCATTTGAACGCCAGGGCGATGCTTTACTGTGAAGTTGAATTCCTGGAGGGCCAGGAACCACCTATTCACTCTTCTATTTGTCTCCTTGTTTTGAGCCATCCACTTTAACGGAGCGTGATCCGTAACCATGTCAAAGTGCCTACCTAGCAGGTAGTACCGAAGGGAATCTAGAGCCCACTTCACCGCTAAACACTCCTTTTCAACGGTGGCGTAATTTACCTCATGGGACTTCAACTTCCTGCTGAGGTAAATGACTGGGTGCTCTTCCCCGTTCCAGACCTGGGACAATACTGCTCCTAACCCCACATCTGACGCATCACTTTGTACGACAAAGTCTTTAGAGAAGTCGGGTGAGTACAACACTGGCTGGCTACATAAGGCTTGTTTCAAGAATTGGAATGCTGCCTCAGCCTCGGGGGTCCATTTAATCATGACCGACCCTTTCCCCTTCGTTAGGTTGGTTAGGGGCACAGCCTTAGAAGCAAAGTGGGGAATGAATCGCCGATAATACCCAGCGATTCCCAGAAAGGCTCGTACCTGCTTCTTGCTGTTGGGACGTGGCCAACTCTGGATGGCCTCGACTTTGTTGAGTTGGGGTTTTATTACTCCCCTCCCAATGGTGTACCCAAGATATTTGGCCTCCTCCTGCCCAATGGTACACTTCTTGGGGTTAGCCGTAAACCCCGCTTCCCGAACAGAGTCCAGGACTGCTTGCACTTTTGGCAGATGTGAGGCCCAATCTGTGCTATGGACAATTACGTCATCCAGGTAAGCCGCAGCATACTTCCGATGGGGCCTCAGCATCTGGTCCATTTTCCGCTGGAATGTGGCCGGCGCATTCTGTAACCCGAACGGCATTCTTTTATATTGGAACGCCCCGTCTGGGGTTACAAATGCGGTTTTCTCTTTGGCCAATTTGGCCAGGGGGATTTGCCAATACCCTTTTGTGAGGTCAAGAGTCGTCATGTATCGGGCTGTTCCCAGCCGGTCGATCAACTCATCTATACGTGGCATGGGGTAGGTGTCAAATTTTGTAACTTTGTTCAACTGACGAAAATCGTTACAAAATCGCCAGCTCCCATCCGGTTTAGGCACCAACACAATGGGACTTGACCAATCACTTTGGGACTCCTCTATCACCCCTAAGTTCAGCATTTTCTGTACTTCCTCCCGTATTGCCTCCCGTCGGGCCTCTGGGATCCGATAGGGTTTTAACTTCACCCTTTCACCGGGCGGGGTAATGATGTCATGCTCTACCCCAAATGTTTGTCCCGGCAGCTCAGAGAATACCTCCTTGTTGCGAAGCACAAACTCCTTAACCTCCTGTTGTTGGGGTTGTGACAAGGTGGCTGCTATTCCAACCTCAGGAATCACGCAACCAGTTTGAGCTGGTGAGCAAGTGTCTGCGACTAGGGACTCTCTATCCCTCCAGGCTTTCAACAGATTAACGTGATAGATCTGTTCGGGCTTTCGCCTTCCTGGTTGTCTGACCTTGTAATTCACTTCGCTCACTTTTTCCATTATCTCGTAGGGGCCTTGCCATTTGGCAAGGAATTTACTTTCAACCGTAGGGACAAGTACCAGTATCCTATCCCCCGGGGAAAAGGTACGGGTCTTGGCTCCACGGTTGTACACTCTCTGCTGTGCTAACTGCGCTTGGGCCAAATGTTCCTTCACGATGGGCATTACCTGTGCAATTCGGTCTTGCATCAGGGCGACATGCTCAATCACACTCCTGTGGGGAGAACTCTCACTTTCCCAAGTTTCCTTGGCAATATCCAACAGCCCTCTTGGGTGTCTCCCATACAGTAACTCAAAGGGGGAGAATCCCGTAGAGGATTGGGGCACCTCCCTAACAGCAAACATCAGATAAGGAAGTAGACAGTCCCAATCCTTTCCATCTCTATCCACCACTTTCTTCAACATTTGTTTTAGGGTTTTGTTGAATCTTTCAACCAGCCCATCGGTTTGGGGGTGATACACAGATGTACGTAATTGCGTCACTTTGAACAATTTACACAGCTCCTTCATAACCCGGGACATAAAGGGTGTACCTTGGTCCGTAAGCAGTTCTTTACAAATACCCACCCGGCTAAACACAAGAGATAGCTCTTTGGCTATGGTTTTGGCCGAGGTATTTCGGAGAGGGATCGCTTCTGGATAACGGGTGGCATAGTCCATTATAACTAATATGTACTGGTGCCCCCTAGCGGACTTGATTATAGGACCTACCAAATCCATGGCGATCCTCTCAAACGGGACCTCAATGATGGGTAGAGGGACCAGCGGGCTACGGAAATGTGGCATCGGGGCCGACCTCTGACACACAGGGCAGGAGGAACAATAATTTTCTATGTCCTTCATCACCCCCGGCCAATAGAATCTCTGTAATACCCTCTCTCGGGTTTTCTCTGTCCCCAGATGACCTCCAAGAATGTGCCCATGGGCCAACTCCAACACCAACTTCCTGTAAGGTTTGGGCACCACAAGCTGCTCAACGGTTTCTTCTGCCCTTTTTGCCACCCGATACAGTAGGTCCTTCTCTACGCTGAAGTATGGGTAAGTGCAGGTATTATCTGGGTTCACTAATTCGCCATCTATTTTCACTAGGTTTTCGCGTGCCTTTATTAGGGCGGGGTCTTTCAACTGTTCTGTGGCAAAGTTTTCCCTGTGAACCTCAAGATCAGAAAACTCCACAGACGGTAGGTTTTCGTCTGAGGAGGTGGGCTCCTCTCCAGTTTCTTGAGTCTCCCCTGCCAATACTGATAAGGGAAATTCCGGAGAGTCCTCACCACTCTCAGGGGAGTTCTGGCTATCACATTCCTGGTACATAGGGGCACCAGTGGGGGGCTCAGGATCATCCCACAGTTCCCAGAACTTCGGAAAATCCCTTCCCACAATGGCGTCATACGGTAACTGAGATACTAAGCCCACTGGATGAGAGAGGGTACCTTTGGGGGTCTCGAAACACACTGTAGTCACTGGATACTCTCGGGTGTCCCCATGCACACAAATAACAGCTACCTTGCTATTCCCAGAGACCTCTGTTTTAACTAACTCAGCCTTTATCAGGGTCACAAGGCTACCTGAATCCAGCAATACCACAACATTTCTACCATTAACACACATTTTGCATAAATGTTTCTCAATTCCTCGAATGGCAGTGCATGCGACTGTCGCACACAGCGACTGACGTCTGCCCGTCAGAAAGTCACACTGCATGGGTTCCTCCACAACCGGGCAATTGGCTGCAATATGTCCCGCTTGCCGGCAGCGGTAGCAAACGATCCTTCTTGCCGCCTCTTGAGCCGCTGATTTCCCAGGCTGTTCTCGCCAAACTTGGGGTAGAGCTCCCACCCTCTCACTCTCTCCACCCTTACCCCTTGGAATCCTCTTATCCGCCCCTGGGGATGGTCTGGTCTTAGGGTGGAAAGTCCGAGTGTCTCTGGAAGAGGCCGTCAGGTTCTCTGTAGCCAAGTATTTCTCCACACGATCCACAAGACCATCGGCCGTCTCTGGGTCTCCATGGCTTACCCACTTTTGGATGGCAGTAGGAAGAGCTCTCAAAAACCGATCCATTACAACACGTTCCACAATCTTTGGTGCGGACAAAGTCTCTGGCTGTAGCCACTTTCTGCTCAGGTGAATGAGATCATACATTTGAGACCTGGGGGGTTTTCCAAGCTGGAAAGTCCAGTTATGCACACGCTGAGCCCGGACAGCCTGGGTGACACCCAGCCTTGCCAATATCTCAGCTTTTAGCATCACATAGTCTTTTGCTTGGTCAGGCTCTAGGTCATAGTAAGCCTTCTGCGATTCACCAGTTAACAGAGGAGCCACCAGTCCAGCCCACTGCTCCTCAGGCCACTTTTCTCTTTCAGCAGTCCTTTCAAATGTGGTCAAAAATACCTCTGGATCATCCTCTCCAGTCATTTTTGTCAATAAACGACTCACCCCAAAGGACGCGGTATTAGTGGGACGGCTTTCCTCACTGGTCTGCGGACGTTGCTGCATTACTGCTTCCATTTGTTGTAGTCTCTGCTCTTGCTTCTGTAACAGGTCTATGAAGCGGGCCTCAGATTGCTGCTGGGCTTGTTGCTGAGCTTCCAGACTCTGTTGATGAGCTTGCTGCTGGGCTGCGAAGTTCTGTTGTTGAGCTGCAAGGCTCTTTTGCAAACCTGCATTTGTCTGCTGTTGATTGGCATTTGCTAGAGCCAGCTGCTTCAGTATCTCCTCCATGCTGGCTTAAAAAAAACTGCCCGCATTCTCCACCAACTGTGAGGGGGTTAACTCGGTAGCGGGTGTGTGTGACCCCCTGGTTGGGCTCCCCACACAAAAACAGGGCCAGCAGACGGAGGTTGTGGTTTTCAAAATCAAAAGGTGCGGTTTATTTCTCTATGTACAGTGACAAAAACACAGCAAAGCCAAAAAGAAACATATAAACAAAATAAATCCTGGTCAACTTGACCTCTGACTAAACATACAGGTTTCCTAACTAACAACTGGGATCAGCCTAGTGCTGTCCTAGTCCCTAAGTCCCTGGTTTAGTAAAAGTCCAAACAAATAGCCACACAGGCTTTGCCTCACCGCACAGGGGTTCACTCTCCCTAGACAGTCCACACAGGTCTGGTTCCAGGCATCAGCTAACACCTAATGAATCTGGGAGTTTTTATAGAGGCCTTAAACGAACTGACAGGCTTCAGCTGGCCTCATCAACTCCCTGCCTGCACGACGCCCAGCCCTCTCCCTAGAGGTATGAGTCATCCATGAGCCCACTAGCCTTAGCTGGGCTTATACAACTCTCCACCTAGTTGTATAAGTCGGCGTAAAGCCTGAATCTGGGCGAAATATATCTACCCCCCTGGATGCAACCAGGTGACTTTACCTTCCTGCTGTCACAATATATATATATATATACACACACATACATATACACACACACACACACACACACACCACTGTCTCTCTTATTCATGCATATATGCCTAAGAAAAATTACTCTGCTGCATTGCTGAAGGTGGTTGTATAGAAATCCAAAGTCTCTTCCCTTTGAGGGATTAAGCACAACTCACTTGGAATTATTTGACTTGTGTTATGCCGCGTACACACGATCGGACATTCCGACAAAACCGTTGATTTTTTTTCTGACGGATGTTGGCTCAAACTTGTCTTGCATACACACGATCGCACAAATTTTGTCGGAAATTTCCGATCGCTAAGAACGCGGTCACGTACAACGGCACTATAAAAAAGGGAAGTTCAATACCATGTGCTCCACCCTTTGGGCTCCTTCTGCTAATCTCGTGTTAGTAGAAGTTTGGTGAGTGACGATTTGCGCTTTTCAGCCTCGTGCTTTTCAGTCCGTAAAAATAAAAAACAGGAGATCTTGATTAAAAAAAAAAAACGAAAAAAATAAAAATTCTAAACTTTATTATGGAGACCTGGCTTAAAAAAATGAAAAGATTATTCATGAGATCACGAGAAATAAGAAATCAGTTTGTCAGAACTCTGTGTGAATATCAGCAGCAAAACCACTTCATTATTCTAGCGTTATAAAGAAGAAGAGAATGTGCTGCAATAAAAGATTAAGATATTTGCAGCGCAACGAATGTGCCATCTCCATTACGAACACTAGTTTTACCAGACCGAGCGCTTCCGTCTCGTACTTGATTTAGAGCATGCGTGGAATTTTGTGCGCCGGAATTGTCTACACACGCTCGGAATTTACGAGAACGGATTTTGTTGTCGGAAAATTTGAGATCCAGCTCTCAAATTTTTGTTGTCGGAAATTCCGACAGCAAATGTCCGATGGAGCCTACACACGGTCGGAATTTCCGACAACAAGCTCCCATCGAACATTTTTTTTCGGAAATTCCGAGCGTGTGTACGTGGCATTAGAGTGGCAAAAACGTTTCTCTCTCTTTCTTTCTTTTATATGGATGGGATTTCTAAATGGTTCACAGAACCTAAAGACGTGGGTTCATTTAAACCCACGAAATGCGTTGTGGAAAAAAAAAACACTGAAAAACATCATCATGCAATACTTTGGGAAACACCTTGTTTAGAAATGATAACTAGATGAACATGTGGCATATGGGAGGGAAGAACAATGGCTAACTATAAAACAAAAATTTTAAGTAGGTTTACCAATGGGACCCATTCATGGCCATACTGTTGTGCATTTTATTGGATCTGAGGATCAATATTTTAGAGGAGCATAAATTAAAATGTTTATTTTAACTGTGGTATAAATTGTATATATGTTAGGGCACCTGTAAAGTTCCATACTTATACGCTTTTCTATTCTTTGGATAGAGTCTTGTAATTAGTTTTTTTTTGCTGCTGCAATGGAGATGGGGCTGTTTGTCCTGCTCCAGTACTTTGAGTTGTACCTCAGACCTTGTTGGGTCCCTTCATAAGCAAATGCAAACAAACACAGGGATTCATTGCTGAAATCTTGAAGTTTTGTTGGATTTTAGCCTCGTTATAAAACTTTTGCGTGGCAAAAAAAACCACAGAATTTTTTTATATATAATAAAATCTTCCAATGGAGGCGCTAGTCCTAGTGGCTATGGGAAAAATAGTGCAGGGAAATTTCCCCAATAGGACACAGGTGGTAAAAAGAAAATGGACAGGGGCTGTAACCCTTCTTTACTCTTATTTAGGATAAAAAAAATAGTTTGGGCTTTAGTTCCACTTTTATTAGAATGCTGAATGCACTGTCTGACTTCCAATAGGAGAATCTAATATCTATATCTGCAGATTTATATAAAACAACGTTTACGATAAATACAGAATAACTGACTTGTAATGTGAAATATATCATGCACTTTCAGCTTTTATTTTGTTACCTGTTTTACACAGTTACATTAAAAAGTGATGTTAAAAGTGAATGTTGTGGGAGAAGTGATATACACTAAAAAGTAAGTAGCATCTAATTTATGTGTAGAATTAAGAAAAAGGCCAAAAAAACATATGCAGTATATTTAATGCAAAACATGAGCAGTTGTCATGCATTATTTCTTGAAAGACCCTGTAAGTACAGAATAATATCTGTTCACCTGTCAGAAATGCACTGTGATCCTAACTTTGTATTCTGGGGTAACAAAACAGAACATGTTTGTATACTAAATGGTGTCAACCCTGCCCAGTGGCATTTTGCTAAACTACTGAACCTCCGCCAGTGCCACCACTGTCCCCATCTCCACAATATATGGACTAATTTGTTTGCAGTTCAAGATAGGAACTGAGCAGGCTAATTAGGCTTCTTGAGATAACACAGGGTGGCTTTGAATTTCTGACATGATCAACAGGTAGTTTCTTCACTAATTAAACACACACACACACATACATACATATATACACACACACACACACCATTGAAAGTATTTTGTTATAACAGACCAAAGGGAGCAGATAAATGATGTTCAATGATAGGGTTTACAGATATTTTAAAGAAAATCTTTACTGAGAAAAACATGAAGACCTCTTATTTTGCAAGTGCTAGTAGCCTAGCTGTCATGCTGACCCTTTGGCGTATGTATACGATGCCAAGAACCAACATTATGTTTAGATAGACTTCTGAGGTTTCTCTTACATTCTCAGGCTTTTCTTTGTTCCAGGTCAGTGACTTAGAGCAATGGTTTCCAAACTGTAGCCTGGGGCCCTAATGCGTCCCTTTGCTTGCCTGTATCTGGCCCTTGGGACACTATTCCTCCTACTGACAGCAACGATGAGGGCATAATTCTTGGCACTGAAACCAACAATAAGACACAATTCTTCCCACTAATACCTATGATGGGCACCCTTCCACTTACTGACACCATTGATGGGCCACTATTCCCCCCACTGACACCAATGGTCGGGGCACCATTCTTTCCAATGACAACAGTGATGGGGCACTATTCCTCCCACTGACACCTATGATGGGATACTATTCCTTCCACTGACACCAATGATGGGGTATTAATCCTCCCACTAAAGATGTGGTGTTGCTCTATCGTAGGGGTAAGGCCCCATACCATTTGACGCCCTCTATGCTTACCATCCTCAAAGCTTGGAGAGTGAGCTTGAGCTTCGAAACAAGGTATTTCCTCGCAGTTTTCCCTGCATACTCCCCTATGGATCAATCCAAATCTACCACATTTTTACTCTATCCCAGATCCTCAAGCCTGGAGGAAATTCCATATAAAAGCATTATCACATATGTGGACCAAGGTAATATAATTGCTTTCCTTACTATGTGCTCGAGATACATAGACAGGAAAAACAACACATAATAAAATAAGTAAACTTTGACTTATTTTATTATGTGTTGTTTTTCCTGTCTCCAGGCAAACAACCCTCCCTTCTTTTTATCTTTTTCTACAAGCCTTGATGAGATCATCACCGGGGTGGAGGAGCATCTCTCTGCACTTGCCAAATGTGTTCATTTTTAAAGCTTAAATGACTATGTTATCATCTATGCTGCAACATTGAGCAGTATTGGCAAGTTCCATACCACATCAATATTCATACTCTTAAAAACTATGTTTCTATGCCCTTGTCTTTGATTGTTTCCTATTTCTGTTGAGAAACTTGCATAATCACTCTGATTTATGCCAATATATAAAGTTGTGTAGTGCCCTCCCCAATATTTGGGGGCACTATATGGAAATTTAGGGGCAGTCTGAGCCAGTAGTTGGGCTCAGACCAATTATAGTTCAAATTGATTGCTCTGCTCCGGGTGTGATACTGCCCGGCAGTGTTATTCTTATTTGCCTGCAGGTGGCACTGTCACCGCCGGCACAGGCTGGATCACGGGGGTATCAAAGCACCTTGGGTGTCCTCTCTCGGCAGCCATGCAGTGGGCGTGGTCTACCCGCTGTGCATGCTGGGAGAGGGTACAAAATGGGCAGACACCATTTGACGTGAGGCGATTCCAGGGGAACCCCAAGGCTTTCAGGGGGCCCTCTGGTCCAGTGAGCGTGCCTCGTGGCTCACATGGCACGAGGTGCGCGGGTGTGTTTAGGCCTCGGGCACCTTTAGCCCGAGGCTCTGCTGCTGCATCGTAGGCCCAGCTCCCTTAACAAGGGCCTACACTTCGGAGAAGGATCCCAGGCTGCCCGTTTGTAAGGGGGCCCATCTTTAGGAAAGGAGTTCCAGGAGAAGATCAGTCCCGGGGGAGATAGCGACGGTACTGCTGTCTCGGGGAGAGGCCTGCCTAAAGGGGGATCCATCATCTGACATCCGTGCTCCATCCCGGCTGCTAGGACTGCTCTTATAGGGACTACCTGAGTGAGCAATACCCACTCAGGCTTGAGTGGCGACGAATATATATATATATATATATAAAGTGTTGCGTGCCTGAACCTTCCTCTACATCTTCAACTTTCCTGCCTTTGCTTTCTTCAAGTTGACTCAAAAGTAACAAAAAGAATAAAGCCTTGCTGATTAGGTTTTACTCGTGTGTGGACATTGGCCTTATTCCTGAATACACTGGTATACCCAGACAACAGAGCTAAAGGATCCACTCGTGGGAGGTAACTCGCTGCAGACCCAAAAAGGTAATTAAACAGTGGATTCCATACTTAAAGTGTGGATCCGGCGTAGCCGCAGGGGAAGAGTAAAGAGGGAAGTGCAAAAACCCACCCTGGGAGCTACAGTTATAATATTTTAACGTTCAACATGGAGTACTTATTATATTTCTTTGTTACCCTTAGCATAATAGACGCTAGACCTAACTCCTGAAGAAGCTCTGCCGAGCGAAACATGTAGAGAAAGTGGTAATGTCTGTTCAAATGTATTACTAAGGGAACAATTTATGTATGATTTCAATATCCCATTGTCTCATGTTTTTTAATACATTTTGTAATAAAGTTTTTTCAAATTTCTACCTCAGTCCATTAGTGACTTTGTTATTGCTTATACGACACCTTAAAAGTCCCGAGGCCCGTGACCTCTAGCCCTTTCAATTTTGTCTTCCATATTGGGATGTGGTGTCTGATTTTTGAGTACTCATTCTTACCTCTGTTCTACAGTCACCTATGCTTTGTTACCCTTGTGATGTTGAATCTGGAATAAATGGCTAGTAGACATTCTGGACCTTGACAGGGACGATTGGTCCGATATATGGGGCCTCTCATTTAAGCAACTCGTTACTCTCAGAGATCGCCTTCAAAATATTGTGTAGCTGTATCACAAAAGCACCTACTGTATACTCAAATTGAAATTGTTCTATTCTACAAGCATCAGAGATGGTGCTAAGCTTAACTGAGAGAAACATGAAGATTGGAAGTGATGACCACTCATTCTGCAAGTGCAAGTTGTCTGGCTCTCATACTGACTTTTGTCTATAATCACTTTGCCGATATACTCCATCACAACTGTAAAAATTAAGGAGTCTACTTTATATGCGGAGCTCCCTGTATTTTGTGCAGCCCACCAACCAAGTAGAGGGAAGGGCTCTAGAATGATTGAGCTCCAGAGAGTCTTCTATGCCCAGTACTAGTACCTGCTCTCCATTTTGATCTGCTTTTTGCTTACCTACAACTCTCCAGAAACTATAAATGTAGTGCTTTGTTACTCCTTACTCTGCTAACCTAGGCTCTGTCCCAGAACTACCTTGTGGTAAATACTATACATCCTTGTATACAAAATCAAGTTATGTTTTAGCTCTATTGGCCCCTAGCCATTTCTAAATCACCTGACAGCTTTATAAAAAAAACACTCATTTTTAGTTTTTACACAGACTAATTACAGAACCAAACTTCAGGGTGGGCTCACAACTCATACCTGTAAATGGGTCAAATAGCTGGTTGACTTCCAGGTCGGAGTAGGTGCTGTGACATCCAGGGCACTTAAATGAAGCTCTGTTGGTGGACTCCCTCTCATCTGACTCGATCTTGCGGCGAATGTGATCAAGTTTATATTTAATAACATCTACGAGCACCTTGTAGTTGATGTAGTAATAATTGTATTTGGTACTCTTCCCATTTGGTCCAGTCTGGACACGCATGCGAAACTTGATGATTTTATCAGACCTCAGGGTTTGCAGGATGGTTCGAAGCTGCTTCTTTTCAAACTTGAGGAGCAGGGCAATGTCCTCTTCCTTGACGCAGGGGTATCTGATGAGCACATCCAGGGTCAGGGAGTACTCAAGACCATAGAACCCTCGGACCAGGTATTTGGCAAGTCTTTTCAGGGCAGCAGGCACTTCTGTCATGGTGTCTTGATCCCCCATTGTGAACAGACTAAGGCATGTATTTTCTGTAGGTGCAAAACACCAAAAACTATACCATGCAGTATGACTGAGGTTTTGTACTAGACCAAGAAAGCTGACTAAACCCAATAAAAAGGGGAGTAAATAACATGTACAAGAATTACAAAAGCTATGGCAGCCAGAGAGGACAAGCAATATCAAAATATATGCAGTGATTTGAGTGTTCAGTTATGGAAAGGAAAATCATTGGCAGCGTATCATATCAATTAATTCCCTGAGGATTTCTTTTGTCAAAAACCATGCTTGCAAACAGGTGTAACAAGCTCAGGAGCATTAACGATTTCAGCACTTTGCATCATTCAGCTCTGTCTGCAATACGTCAGTGTAAGATACATGGCTACCCAAAGGCTTTTATATATCCTGACTGCAGCCACAAAGACATTTACACAAATTAAGATAAAAACCTCATCCAAAGTGTCTCCTTTACTGTCACTATCGTGCAGGTCAACCTTTAAAGTGCATAGCACAAATAGTCTCTGTAATCAGTACTTTCATAAGAATCAGGTAGGGCTTTACATATGTAAAAGCTTCATCAGAATATCTAGTTTTCACCCCATATACTCAGTGCCGGGACAAGGTCCTTCACCCTGGGCACCGAATATGGCAAACTGCGCCCCCCCCCACCACCACCACCACCACCTGCTGCCAGGTGAAACGTGTCACTTGCCACCGTCACCTGCTGCCAGGTGAAACATGTCACTTGCCACCATCACCTGCTGCCAGGTGAAACATGTCACTTGCCACCATCACCTGCTGCCAGATGCCACGTCACTTACCGTCACCTGCTTCCACGTGTCACTTACTACCGTCACCTGCTGCCAGATGCCACTCGCCATCCATAGCCTGGCACTCTCTCCCTCCCCTTCAGTTGGGCATGCTGAGGGCTGCAGTTTCACTCTTAGGATTGCAATGGGCCAGTCCTCGGGCCTACATGTCCCATGCGCCTTTTGGATTATTATTTTTTTCCCCTGCCCAATAGGAAGGAGATGGTGCCGCTCCCCGCTCCTGGGTACAGCAGCATGAGACGGGAGGGAAAAAGAAGATCCTGCAGCTCGGCTGTTCTCTCCACACAGAGACACAGCAGCTCTCCCCGCTGCTGACTGAAGGAGGGAGGGGGAATGGGCAGGAAACAGAGTCCTCTCCTGTACTCATCCACTGGTCATTATTGTCCCATGAAATGAAGCATGAAGCACTGACTTGCAGGCTTCATCAGAAAAGTTTCCTACCTTCTTTTTAGAGATATGTTTTAATTCTAATATTTAAATAATGGAGATCTAACTCAAATCCAAAACCCATACTGGAGACCAATAAACTTGCACTTGAAAGCCGAACCGCACAAACAGATGGACACCAAAGTATTGTACAGACCTAAAAACTTTCCATACTACCGATACTCCTACAGATGGGCACCAAGATATCCCTACAGACCTAAACTTTCCATACTAGTACTGATACTCCTACATTGCTCCAAGTTATCCATTTTCAATCTGAGCTTTTCCAATTGTATCAGGAGTATTTACAGGTAATAAATACCAGAAAATTTGTATTTCCTAGATATCCAAGCTTATACCAGCTCTAAATCATCCTGGTCTCCTGAGCATGAAGAGTTAAGTCTCATTTACACTAAATTAATTATTGACCATTTTGCTGGATATTTCAGCCAAGGTTGCACTTCTTCATAAACCGTGGCCTAAGACAGCAATACTGCCCCTGCATAGCCTGTATTTGATTGGTGGCATTGTGTACTATGCACTTAATGGTTACCCATTCATTCTATAGAACTTGGTTCTGATTCTCTCCTTGTAAACTGTGAGCCAACACTTCATGGTTAGGGTTGCCACCTCATCCCTTTAAACCCGAACACCTTTGAATTACTCAGGTTCTGGGGCTAATTAACCTCTTGTCCACCGCCCACCGTCAAATGACGGCAGGCGGAAGACTCTCTCGTTCTGACAGGACGTCATATGACGTCCTGCCTTTAAATGGAGCTAGCGGGCGCGCGCGCCCCCGGCGCGTTGCTGGGGACCCGATGCGATGGCCGCTGGGCACCCGCGATTGCCCAGTAACCGTGCAGGACCTTGGATCTGTGTGTGTAAACACACAGATCCACGTCCTGTCAGGGAGAGGGAACCGATGGTGTGTCCCTTGTACATAAGGACAACCATCGGTCACCTCCCCCAGTCAGTCCCCCCCCCCACAGTTAGAACACATCTAGGAAACACATTTAACCCCTTCCTCGCCCCCTAGTGTTCACCCCTTCCCTGCCAGTCACATTTATACAGTAATCAATGCATTTTTATAGCAGGGATCGCTGTATAAATGTGAATGGTCCCAAAAATGTGTCAAAAGTGTCCGATCTGTCCACCACAATATCACAGTCACAATAAAAATCGCAGATCGCCGCCATTACTAGTAAAAAATAAAAATAAAAATGCTATAAATCTATCCCCTATTTTGTAGACGCTATAACTTTTGCGCAAACCAATCAATATACGCTTATTGCGATTTTTTTTTACCAAAAATATGTAGAAGAATACGTACTGGCCTAAACTGAGGAAAATTTTAATAATAAAAAAAAAAAAAAAATGGATATTTATTATAGCAAAAAGTTAAAAATATTGTGTTTTTTTTCAAACTGGACGCTCTTCTTTTGTTTATAGCGCAAAAAATAAAAACCGCAGAGGTGA
Source organism: Rana muscosa (assembly GCA_029206835.1). Classification (NCBI taxonomy): domain Eukaryota; kingdom Metazoa; phylum Chordata; class Amphibia; order Anura; family Ranidae; genus Rana; species Rana muscosa. The sequence goes on from CM055116.1 coordinate 226,395,840, forward strand.
TCAAATACCACCAAAAGAAATCTCTATTTGTGGGAAAAAAAGGACGCAAATTTCGTTTGGAAGCCACGTCACATGACCGCGCAATTGTCATTCAAAGTGTGACAGCGCTGAAAGCTGAAAAATGGCTTGGGCAGGAAGGGGGTTTTCGTGCCTGGTAGGGAAGTGGCTAAATGCAGGTAAGGCACCAAGTGAGTTTAACCACTTCAATACCATGCACTTATACAGCTTCCTGCCCAAGCCAATTTTGAGCTTTCAGCGCTGTCGCAATTTGAATGACAATTGCGCGGTCATGCTACACTGTACCCAAACAAATTTTTTATCATTTTGTTCCCACAAATAGAGCTCTCTTTTGGTGGTATTTGATTGCCTCTGCGATTTTTATTTTTTGCACAACAAATAAAAAAAAGAGCGAAAATATTGAAAAAAACTATGTTTTTCTTTGTTTCTGTTAATTTTTTTTGTAAATAAGTACCTTTTCTACTTCAATGACGGGCACTGATAAGGCGGCACTGAAGGGCACCGATGAGGTGGCACTGATAGGTGGCAATGATTGGCACTCATAGGCGGCACTGATGGGCACTTATAGGCGGTACTGATGGGCACTTATAGGCGGCACCGATGGGTGGCACAGACGGGCACTGATAGGTGGGCACTTATGGGCACAGATGGGCACTAGTAGGTGGCACTGGTGACACTGATGCCCAGCAATGCCAGCCACCACACATTGTGGTCGTGCCATGATAGTGCCAGTCAGTGCCCATTTGTGGGCACTGATTGGCATATTTTTTTATGTTTTTTTAATATATTTTTTTATGGTTTACTACATGTGGATGGCCATGGGGGCCATCCACATGCTTGGGGCTTCCCTGGTGGTCCGGTGGGGCTTCCCTGGTGGTCTAGTGTGGCTATCCGAGGGGGGGCTGCGCTGATAAACAATCAGCGCAAACCCCCCGTCAGGAGAGCCGCCGATCGGCTCTCCTCTACTCGCGTCTGTCAGACGCGAGTGAGGAAGAGCCGATCAACGGCTCTTCCTGTTTACATCCTGATCAGCCGTGATTCGACACGGCTGATCACGTGGTAAAAAGCCTCCACCGGAGGCTTTTTACCGAGATTAGTGTAGCGGTGTGTCAGACTGACACACTGCTTCACCGATCGCCGCGATGCGCGCCCCCCCGGGCACGCGGCGGCTGTTATCCTGCAGGACGTCATATGACGTCCAGTGTGAATAACAGAACCACTTCCCGGACGTCAATTTGCTATTGACTGGGCGGGAAGTGGTTAATTACCTCCTTAATCAGCCTCAGAACCTTTGTAAGTAATATGTGTTCAGGTTTAAAGGGACGAGGTGGCAACCCTATTTATGGTTTAGATTATCACACTTGGTTGCATGCAATGAATCACTATGCTTGTTGCACCAGGTAGATTCTTTTTTTTATGCAATTTGTAGCTATTAAAACAAGTCAGCTGTGGTAGCTCTGTTATTTTTGTCTTCACATGTTTTAAAACCCCAATAAATGATTGCCAGACCTTAAAGGAACCCTGTACTCAAAATAAATGCACAGACTGCCATTTCTGACTTGCTAGTTGCCCTGCTGGCATACTGATCCTCTGGCTCCAATAGTTTCTGTTGGTTAGAGGAAGGGACATAGTTTCTGTTTTGCTATGTAGTATTGTTCACTTTAATGTATATCTGCCTGTATCCTTACAATTATCTCCCCCAACTAATGACAAACTTGGCTGTCTATTAGTGCTCATATAGTTTGTATCTAGAAGTTGTTATCCACTTGGATCATGTTCATGAAGGATGGAAAATCCCTTATACAATAGACTTTATGTATGTGCCCATAGTCTTTTACCCGTTAATGGTCTGGACATTTGGCAGAAAAATTACTGGAATGAACATATGTGGCCATACGCTCTAATCTGCAGAATGTAGAGTTCTATTACAAATGTAATTACGGCTGCCATCTCATCCCTTTAAAACCTAACACATATGAATTACACTTATTATGTAGCTGCTCTAGGTGGTGTTTAATATAATTCAGTATATTATCTGCAATAATGTGCTACAGAGCTGGTGTAATTCATTCAGGGTTAAAGGGAATAGGATATAATCCTAAATAGGCTGGATTCACACCTATGCAGTTTTAGTGCATTTTGCAGATTTGCACTACAGAATGTGTTCCATAGGAAACTATGTTAAATAGATAGTGCAAATCTGCAAAATGCACTAAAACTGCATAGGTGTGAATTCAGCCTTATGTAATAATTCAGCCATCAGAATACATAACTGCCCAGTATTAAAAGCTAAGAACATTCATACCTGTAAGGAATGCCACACCTGTACATCTTATATTGTGGATAGCACTATGACTACTTGTCAGGTGCAGTATGTAAGCTGGAATAATGCAATGTAAAAGACCATAGCTTCTCAATTCAGTCAACGTGAGCAAAATAGCGGTTGATTATTACCAGGATCTGGGTAGAGATCACTATCAGATGTCAGGATGGATTCTGATTAGTTGGTACTGAAGTTTGCACATTTCTATACCTAGCCTCTTAATCTCTTGTGTGTACTTTATGTAGCCTGGGTAATAGATTGAAGTTTGGAGTATGTCTTTCTGGGTATAGAGCATATAAATCAGTAAAAAGCTTACCTCTAACACTGCTGACTGATGCAAGAGCAATGGGAACATGAATGTGTTCAGCTTCATCACACAGGTTTACGTGATTAATGAGGCCACACAAGGAAGATCATTAAAACCTTTTGGTCAGCTGCGGCCTTTTTTGTGTAAAGCAAAACGGATTCCACCAGGCAACACACTCCAAATATATCTTCAACACAATAATACAGTATACACATACATGTACAAACTGTTGTATTCAGGGGCTGGTTCGCTTTTTAAATTAGAGTTTATAAACTTGTGTGTTCATTATGTAGCGCCTCTCCCCTCACTTTCCCTCTTGGTTTCTTCTCGTTTAAGCGGCTGATGTCTAGGGGTACCTGGGAGACGAGAGTACAGGAACACTACGCCAAACTCTCCCCTCGTGTGTGTATGAGGGTTGAGCAAAGTTAGTTGAATTACCTCCGGGTCTGTTCACTGCGTACGAAGCCTCAGTTGTTCCATGGAGATGTGTCTGCCAATAATAGAGTCCCACACCAATCAAAAGTCCAACACTCCTTTATTTCTCTGCTTTCAGGTTAAACACAATCAGTTGAAATTTTAGTAGCAGACAAACAGGGGGTGTGGGTACGAGTAGGCCCAGGCACAAATGAACTCTCCTATCCCTTTGCTAGCGAATAGGCCTGGCGCACGGTCCCTGCCACCGACCGTGAGTTTTGGTCGCTGCCACCGACCGGATGAACTGTTGAGGCCCCTGCCACAGGCCTAATAGCAGGTTTCTGCCACTGACCTGAGTTGAATAGTTGGACCGCTGCCACCGGCCATAGAACGTGAACTATTTTCCTCTCTGAACTTGGCCCCTGTTCAGGAAAGATATCCCTCCGGGCGGTCTCCAGAGGTTCACCCGGCACTGGCAATATGCTGCACCAGATCTTCGAATGAGTCCCTCCTCCGGTCCCTTACGCCTCTGGATTCGGGTGCCCCACTCCCGGGGCCCCCTAGGACAATCCCTCCCTCGCGGGACCCAGCGTAAGGTACTGGGTCCCAGGCCTCCGGCTGAGTACCTCAGCCCAGACTGAAGGTGTCTGGGATGGAACATGAACTTCAAGTGTCAAGGCCTAGGCCGCCTGGACACCGACCGCCGACCGCAGCCCTCAGGCTGAAGGTGCCTGGGACTCGAACCTTGTGGGGAAGATGTCCGCCCCCTTTATACCCTCTCCAAGCAAGCACAGCGGGTTCCCCGCCGTACAACTGCTGCGAGAGGTCACAAAGGGTACGATGGTTCAACCCCAGCCCAAAGTGACAGCGCCACCTGCTGGGCCGCAGGGATGTCCTCACCAGATTTAAAAGTATATGCCGCTACACTCTCCCCCTGGTTATTGAACACTGGTCCCCAGTGTCTGGAGCAAACCATGCCCAAAAAGGGGCCAACATAGCCTGATCCAGAAACCGACGAACAATTTCAAAAATACAAAAAAAATATATTTTGAAAACTAACTAAACAGTTGTGCCTGAACCTGACATGAAAGGGGAGGGAAGGGAAACAAACAACACATAACAACATTTTGCATCACATGTTCACATTAACATTTCCCCCACCCATCCTGACTAAGACCCACCCCATTCTCAGTGGAGAGAAATTATTTTCCTTCTATAAGTGTGTGAGTGAACAGTGAATATCGGTGCGCAACACTGCCACCTGGTGACAGTGCCGCGATAACTGCACTGGTTGAAGATTCTTTTTTTTTTCCTGGCTCTAACTACCCCAAAGTCCATGATCACTTTGTGGGATGGAAGAATGAAGAACAAACAACGGCAACAGTCCTTCAATTCCTCCAGAGAGCACAAACACCCAATAACACGGGCACAGTTACTGGGTTTTCCAGAGAAACAACCCCGGAATGTTCAGCAGCAACAAAGCAAAGCAAGAACGGAGTCTTTTTTTTTTCTCCTACAAATAGAACTTTGGGTACGGCAAGACAAGGGGTTTTAAGTGCTGGTCCATTGTCTCTACATGGTATTCGACATCCTCCCCTTCTTTGCGCCAAATTAACACCTTGTCTGCGTGGATGTGCCGACCCAGCATCCATTCTGCCTTGCAGTCCTTGAACCGTTGAGAGGCTTTGGGGGAACACGCGAGGTACCTGCGGGTGGTGGAACCTGAATGTGCGTCCACACAAAATCGTTGTACCAGCGTTCCCGACAGACTTCCACTTCATATAAAAGCCCCTTAGGTAAGTACGGGTATTCCCACCCGAACTCGTTAGCAACTTTTTGGCAGAAGAGGCGTGTAGTCTCGCCAGCGGAGGCATAGTGGCCCAGTCTCCCTCACCCGGTAGGACAATGGCGTCCGGGTGACGAGGTGCCTTGATCACCTCCATCCTGGGCATAGGCGCCCGCAGCAACAGTCTCTTTTCCCCGGTGCTAGATGCAGGTGGCACCGGAGGTAGAAGGGCAGACTGGGGACGGGATCCCTCCTCAGGCAATGGTGCCTCCACCCGGGTGTACTATCCCCTGTAGACATGGGTGGATCCCTGACTCTGCGAGACGAGGAGAGAGGCATCTTGTCCCAGCCCTTCTTGGCGAAAAGTTCATCTATGATGACGTTGTCTCCCGGATCGGAGAGCGACTCTAGGTCGGAGGTGTCACACTCCTCCGCGGGCTGGTAGCCTGTAGTAGAGGCTGAATTTCTACCCCCCGCGGGCACACAGGGCCGTGAATCCCCGACACCTCCGCCCCAACACCAAGTCCCTCTGCCCGGCTTACCTCGGCCCAAGGTTGAGAAGGGATGTCCGGGACTCTTCCGACCGGATACATCCGGGGCGGGCGTAGGCGAGCAGGGTGATCCACCGCGACCGCTGGACGGGGCAACCAAGCCAGTCTTCCTCTTTGGCGGTGGACACTGGGAAACAGTGGTGACCGAGTCAGCATCCTCGGATTTCTCCCGTAGCTCTGTGATTGCGACCTCCCCTGCAGTCGCTGCAGTGCGCACAGGGCTGGCTGTAAAAGCAGTGATTCCTCCTTCTTGAGTGGTGTGGCCTATTGCGCGGTTGAGGTGGATGGTTCTGGGTTTCTCAATAGGTGGCTCCACCTCAAATAGGAACTCTCCGCAGGCCTCGCAGCGCCCGAATGGCTTCAGCTGACACACCAGTCCCGAACAGCCGGGACAAATCAAACCCAGGGCCTCAACGTCCATGCATGAGTACAGGGCGAATCATCCTCCGGGCTTTAGCCGAATCCCCGTATCCGTTATCGGAGCAGCAGTAGTCAGATTCGTGGTAGTAGGATGAATTGGAATCCACGATGCATTGCTGAACATAGCAACTCTCTGCTGATCCATTGCGCACTGCATTGTTGGCGCCAAAGCCCCCATGTGTAGTCCTTCACACAATTGGACTCCTCCCCTCTTGCACTCCAGTTCGCGGGCTTTCTCCTACCCTGGGTCACGCTCACGAACTGAGCAGGGAGGGTGTGCCTCGTGGCGCAGTGGCCAATATGGCCGACCTACTCGGAACTCTTCTGGGCAGACACTTTCAAATTCCAACAACCTCAGCTCCATTGTAGCACGAACACATCCCGGACCAGAGCCCCCACTGCTCCGGTCCCTTACGCCTCTGGATTCGGGTGCCCCACTCCCGGGGCCCCCTAGGACAATCCCTCCCTCGGGGACCCAGCGGAAGGTACTGGGCCCCAAGCCTCCGGCTGAGTACCTCACCCCAGACTGAAGGTGTCTGGGATGGAACATGAACTTCAAGTGTCCAGGCCTAGGCCGCCTGGACACCGACCGCGGACCGCAGCCCTCAGGCTGAAGGTGCCTGGGACTCGAACCTTGTGGGGAAGATGTCCGCCCCCTTTATACCCTCTCCAAGCAAGCACAGCGGGTTCCCCGCCCCGCCGTACAACTGCTGCAAGAGGTCACAAAGGGTAACGCACTGCAGCGATGGTTCAACCCCGGCCCAAAGTGACAGCGCCACCTGCTGGGCCGCAGGGAACTAGACATCACTGATGTCCTCACCAGATTTAAAAGTATATGCCCGCTACAATTATATGCAGAATAAGATACAGGAACCTTAAAAAAAAAAACATAGTAAACTCCCTTTGGTTGCTGGGTTAAAAAAACAAACAAAATCATTGTTTTCACTTATAGTATAACTAAAGGCATTTTGTTTTGTTTTGGATAGAGTGGGGAGGGATTAGAATATATGTGATTTTTTTGCTGTCTGTGCCCCTGTTAGGGAGATTCACCCTTTCTATTTGTCCTGTTTACTGTCCTGTAAAAGTTAAAGAAAATTCCACATTTTGGGTTAACATCAGAACACGAATAGTGGGGAAATCTTCCAATGGGGATAATTCTGATGACCCTGGTGACACATTGGAATTCCCTCATTCTCTCACTTCCTGTTTGGCTATGGGGAAGAAATTGAAGGGAACTCTCCACAATGGGACACAGATGACCCCCCCAAAAAAAAATGACATTGGTTATAACCCTCTCTTCATCCAAAAAAAAAAAAAAAGGAAAATTGTATTAAAGCGTTTGTTAACCCCCCCCCCCCCAAAAAAAAAAGGATACTGCTCCTTTAAAGCATGTTATATGACACAGTGCTTGTCCTGTGTCATTTGGCCCCCTGTAACACCTAAAAAAAACCTGGCTGATCCTGCCAGTTTCTCCCCACCCCTCTGTAAACTGACCACGGTGTATTATGGCTGCTGAGACCAGACACCGTGGTCAGTTTACTTGCCTCTGTCATCAGCAGCCTGCTATCTGCTCTCCTCTCTGCTCATGTGCCCTCCTCTCTCCTCCCCTTTCTGACTGTGTGTGAGCCGCCCCTTCCCCTCCTACCTAATTTAGGAGCCAGGATTGCGATCACATGACCAGCCAGCTCTCTCCTCCTCTCCCCTCCAGACTGACATCAGCAGAGGATTCTCAGCCCCGCCCACTGCATCTCTCAGAGGAGAAAAGGAGAAAGCTGGCCAGTCATGTGATCGCAATCTCGGCAGTGAAATGAGTGTATTTGCAGCATTTTTTTTTCTAAAACTCCCCCACAGAGGATACTACAATAGGAGGCAGTGCTGATGGTGTATACAGGTTAGAGTGGCTTAACAACCACTTTAAATACTTACTGTAATTTTCCTTTCCTGACACCAAACCACGGCAGCATACTAGTGATAGTGCTCCTCCTCTTGACTACTCCCTCAGGACCAGTGAATAGCATAAAAAAGGAGTAGTTAGCTGCTCCCCCAGTCTTCCCCATTCTTTGTAACAAGCTACATACCGAAATGTACAGGGTGGCCCCATATGCTGCCATGGTAAGTATTTGATACAATTTTCTGTTTTCCTGACGCCAACATGGCAGAATACTAGTGATAAATAACTAGCTGCCAGGGTAGGTTTTCCTTGCAAAATCTATTTTTTAATTAGGATGGGAAAGAAGACTGAGGCCTGGTTCACACTGGGGCGACAAACGCTCCGACATTGGGAGCTCATGTCGCATGACGTGTGAAAATCAATGTTTCCCTATGGGAGCCGTCCTAACTGGTCCGACACATGTCGGTCCGACTTTGAAAATGCTCCCTGTACTACTTTGGTCCGACTTCAGCCCATTGACTATCATTGAAGTCGGATCAAAGTCGGACCGCAGTCTTGCATGGTCCGACTTTGGCATGCGACTTGTGCTCTGCTGCTCTTGAGGGGGGACTCCAGGCCAAATTTTAAATAAAAAACCGGCGTGGGTTCCCCCTCCAGAGGCATACCAGGCCCTTGGGTTGCCCCGGAACATGTGACTGTGACGTCATGAGAAGCCTATATTAATGCGGAGCGGAGCGGAGAGCCAGTATTACAGCGGGAGGAAGCGACGCGTCAACATCGAGGAGGAGAAGAGGGAAGAAGAAGCCGACGGCGACGGGAAGCCCGGCCCCTCCACTAGCGAAAGAGCTACCAAGATGTTAGTGGAGGGGCCGGCAGAAGGACAACGGAGAGCCGGACGAGACAACGGGAAGACCGGGCCTCTGTTAGCAAGAGAGCTAAAAAGAAGTTAGCGGAGGCCCGGCGGAAGAAAACACCGGAGAGCGGGAGACGACACCGGAGACCCTCGAAGTCGGAAAAGACCCCCGGAAGTCGGAAGAAGACCCTCGGAAGTCGGAAGAAGACCCCCGGAGCTGTGCAATACATTACTTTGAAAACCTGTGTAGTGTTTTTTTATTGCAATTTTTTTCTACCAGGTGAATGGGTAGGGGTACGATGTACCCCATACTCATTCACAAATGGGGGGGGGCCGGGATCCGGGGGCCCCCTTATTGAAGGGGGCTCCCGGATTCTGATAAGCCCCCCGCCCGCAGACCCCGACAACCAACGGCCAGGGTTGTCGGGAAGAGGCCCTGTCCTCATCAACATGGGGACAGGGTGCTTTGGGGTGGGGGGGCCGCAGGTCGCCCCCCTGCCCCAGAGCACCAAACCCCCCATGTTGAGGGCATGCGGCCTGGTACGGTTCAGGAGGGAGGGGGGCCGCTCTCTCGTCCCCCCCCCCCTCTTCCCCTGCGGCCTGCCAGGTTGTGTGCTCGGATAAGGGTCTGGTTTGGATTTTGGGGGGGACCCCCACGCCATTTTTTCGGCGTAGGGGCGCCTGTTCAAATCCAGACCAGACCCAAGGGCTTGGTATGCCTCTGGAGGGGAACCCACGCCGGTTTTTTATTTAAAATTTGGCCTGGAGTTCCCCCTCAAGAGCAGTACAGCACAAGTCGCATGCCAATGTCGGACCATGCAAGACTGCGGTCCGACTTTGATCCGACTTCAATGATAGTCAATGGGCTGAAGTCGGATCAAAGTCGGACCAAAGTAGTACAGGGAGCATTTTCAAAGTCGGACCGACATGTGTCGGACCAGTTAGGACGGCTCCCATAGGGAAACATTGATTTTCACACGTCATGCGACATGAGCTCCCAATGTCGGAGCGTTTGTCGCCCCAGTGTGAACCAGGCCTTAATGGTCTCTCCTCCAAAGTCCACTGTTGACAAGGCACCTGGGTCTACTCTGTAATGATTGAAAAGGTATGCTAGGACGACCATGATACCTCTCTACAGATGGATTCCATAGATGCTCTTGAATGGGCTGCCCATGAGGCTGCAACCGCTCTGGTAGAGTGCGCAGCACCCGCTGACAGAGGGTCACAACCCCTCACCCTATATGCGCAACCAAGCCTGCTAGAGTTCAGGCAGTAGCCTCTTATCCTTAAAAATTTCTAGCTGGAAGGATGAAAGGCTTATTAGATGGTCTGAAAGCAGCAGTTTGTGGACAGATATTTTAAAGTTCTGAAAACATCACATTTGTGTGGCTTTCCTGTGTGATCTTCTGGAAAGTTAGGTAATTCCCAGATGTCTGTCAACCACTTGCCGCCCGCCCACCGTCATACGACGTCACCCCAGAACGGCCCCTCTCGCATGCAGAGCGGCGATCGCGGCCGCGCCATGTTCCTAGGACACGGTGCGACCCCAATCTCTGTAAAGTGGTGATGACGTGGCTCTTTAACCATGTGATCGGCTGTGTCCAATTACAGCCGGTCACATGTAAATGCGGAAGTGCCGGTAATTGGCTCTTATCTCCTCACACTGACAGAGTGTGTGGCAAAGAGAGACGATCAGCGGCATCTTCTCGCAGGTGACACCTGGACAGGTAATCCGGGCACTGATCATCAGTGCCCTGATTACAGTAAACCCCCCAGTGCCACCAATCAGTGCCCATCAGTGACACCAATCAGTGCCCATTAGTAATGCCAGTCAGTGCTGCCTTTCAGTCCCTGCTCATCAGTGCCACCTATGCGTGCCCATAAGTGCCGCCTATCCGTGCCCATAAGTGCCGCCTATCCGTGCCACCTATCAGTGCCCACCAGTGCCACATATCAGTGCTCATCAGTGCGGCATATCAGTGCCCATAAGTGCCACCTCATCAGTGCCGCCTCATCAGCGCACATCAGTGAAGGAGAAAAATTACTTATGTACAAAATTTACTGACAGAAACTAGGGAAAATAAAAAAAAATTCACAATTTTCTGTGTTTTTTCGTAAAAAATAAAAAACCCACCAGTGATTAAATACCACCAAAAGAAAGCTTTATTTGTGTGAAGAAAGTGATTAAAAATGTATTTGGGTACAGTGTTGCATGACCACGCAATTGTCATTTAAAGTGCGACAGTGCTGAAAGCTGAAAAATGCTCTGGGCAGGAAGGGCCCTGTATTGAAGTGGTTAAATGAAGGGCTGTCGCTACCTTTGGTACAAGATGATCGACAGGAGGCAACTCTACTCTTTCTGGAAAGAAAGCAATGTGTTTTTCTGAAGCTCCAAGAACCTGAATCTTGGACATCCTTCTGCCTGAAGATATTGCGATAGATACTGCTTTGTAGGTAATGTCCCAACTCAAACGCTGCTGTGTTGGAGCAAACGGTTGAACTGACAGGAAATCCAGCAACACCGATAGGTCTTACTTGGGAAAGCCTCTCTTTCTTGGTGGTTGAATCATCATGACTGCCTTCAAAAATTGTGCAAACTAAAGGGTCTTCAACCATTTAAACTTTGTTATTGCCAATACAACTGACACTTGTAACCTCAATGAGTATAGGTTAAGGCCCATGTCTAATCCGGCCTAGAGCAATTTCAGAACAGCTGCCATCGGAGGCGCAGTAGGATCAAAGTCTCGCCCTGGGGAGAAAAACGCAAACTTTTGTCAGATTTTGGCATAGATGCTGTTAGCAGAGTGTCTTCTAGCACTCAACAAAGTAGAGATCACTCTGGAGCAACCTAGGTTCTTCAGCCTCCCCTTTCAGCCTTCATGCTTGCAGCCCCAGTCTGCGTATGTGCAGAGGGGACTTGACTTCTGTATCCTGAAGTGAATATCCAGGGAAAAACCAAGGCCTCCGTGGTCAATATGGAGGAATCTTATTATGGGAGATCTTTGAGGAAACATATAGGCTAGATTGCAGTTCCAGGGAGAGACCAGAGCATCTGTCTCCTCTACCTAGGAGTGCGGAAACCGGGTTAGATATCTCCCAAGTTTGTGATTTCTGTGGGAAGTGAAGAGGTCTGTCTGTGGTAGGCCCCACATGTGGACCAGCACAGAGAAAATCTGGGGTGTAAGGCCCACTCGTGATCTTGGAAGCTTGCATGATAGTCGGTCTGCCTGTGTGTTCAGATTCTCTGGGTGGTAATCTGCTCTCGGAATTTGTAGGTGATTTTCCGCCCCAAACATTATGGGTTTAACCTCGCTCAATAGCATATTGCTGCAAATTCCTCCCTGGTGTTGAATATAGGCAACCGCTTTCCTGCTGATCAACTGCAGAGAGACTGGTCTTCCCTGGTCAAAAAGTGCTAAAAAGGCTGCTTGAACTTCCAGTGCATTTGAGACCACCTCCCTTGGTTGGGAATCTCCACTTGCCTTGAATCGACAGTTGCTCGCAATGCGCCTTCCAGGCTGTCTTGCCGACATGATTCATAACAGTGATCCAGTCTAACGGCTCTAACGGGATGAGACTTCCTTAAGGTCTCTCTCTTTGGCCACCACCGAAGACTCATTCTGAGTGACACTGTTATTAACTGTGCTAGATTCTGTTTCCTCCATTGTGCTAAGAATCCCCGCTAAAACTGATGCAGGTTCCAGTGCGCCCAAAGGATGATGACATTGTGCCCAAAAGATTGAGGCACTAAAAAGCTGTCAAACAAGCGGAAACCACTGTCTTTAGAATTCTCTTCCTCACTGTCCCGGTTTCCTCTGGAAGAAGCAAAACAGAGGAATTTGCTGGTATACCAACTGTTCAGTCTGAGAAAGTTGGATTTTTTTTTTTGGAGTTAATGATCCAGTCATATCTCTACAGGGTGTGTATGAGGATCTCTTGGTGCGTCAGCAATTGTTGCAGACCTCTGGTTAGAGGAAAAAGGTCGTCCAGGTAATGACAAACCCAGAGACCCTGTTCTCTGAGTGGAGCTAACACGGCACTGAGAACCTTCGCGGACATTTCTCAGAGACATACACGAGCCAAAAGGTAGGCTGTTAAACTGAAGATGCGTCTGACTGATCGAAACACATATTTTGGAAAAACTTGAGATGTAAAGATAGGATTCTGAAGATCTTGTAATAGCATCTAGCCATCTGGCTGCACTGTTTAAATTAACTCTGTCTAGAAGTTCCCTAAGAGGATAAAACAGTTCAACCTCTTCAGATATGCAACTGGACACCAGCCACTAGGGATGAGCTTCGAGTTCGAGTCAAACCCATGTTTGACTCGAACATCGGTTGTTCGGCTGTTTGCAGAATTGCGAACATTATGGACCATTCACGCCCAATTTCGAGTGGCGCGTCACGGGTCCATAATTCACTGTGGAATCGCAGTGCATTGCTGGCTGATGATTGGCCAAGCATGCACTATGACCCGCATGCTTTGGCCAATCACAGCGCGCAAAAAACTGAGAGCCATAATTGGCCAAGCCAGGGTGGTTTTGGGCAATTATGCCTCAGGGGATTTAGTACACGCCCCACACTATATAAAGCGGCCTGGAAGTCGGCCTTGTGTAGAGTGTTGCGGTGTTGGTTAAAATACAGACGGAGAGAGAGAGACAGTGTATTTTGATTTGAGTTAGATAGCGCAGGCAGGCGAGTCAGTTAGCTGCAGTTACAGTGTATAGAGGATATATATGCATCCTAGGTGTTGTATATATATTTATACACTGTATTCAGTTTAGCTAGATCTGTTCCTGTTATTCTCTAGGCTTGTGCAATTTGTTTCATAACAAATCGAAATTCGTCCGAATTTACAAACTTTTGGACATTCGGAAGCATTCGAATTTCCGAACAAAGCAATTACGAATAAAACCGAATCCGAAATAAATTATATTGCAAATAGCGAATGCCCGAATGTCTTCGGCATAATTCGTTATGAAAAAAGTTACGAATGTACGAATCCATTCGAAGCACAATAACACTCTGCTCTGCTCTCTGCTTCTACCTCACCGTGCTGAACTCCCTCTCAAAATGGTGTACAGGGGCGGAGGCTATAACCGCATGTAAAAAACGAAAGTAAAATACGAGATTTCGAATCGTTACAAATAACCGCTATGTATTTAGAAAAGTACAAATCCAATCGAAGCACATTAGGCATAATAGGCAGTGTCGTTGTGAGAGAGACACAGAAAATTACGAATCAACGAACCCAAAAAAAGTTACGAAAGTAGGAGTTGTGTCCAGAATCAACGAAAAACAATGTACTCTCCTGAAAGTACGAATTAGTCCGAACACGAAAAATCCTGTCTAGCAAAATTACGAACGATTACGAATCAACAGGACCGAAAAGAAACGAACCGAAACTAAACAAATTTTTCCGTTGTGCACAAGTCTATTATTCTCTATACTGTGACAGGCAGGCGGGTGATTATGCTAGCTGCAGTGTTTCACTTAGTGTACTGTGTCATTTGCATAGCATTCACCTAAAGCTTACCTGAATACAATTAGTGGTGTTCTCATAATAAAACCACAGGCAAGGAGCTGCATTAATTTTAATTTAGTGTACTTCTGTCCTTTGCACAGCGTTCACTTAAAGGAACCTGAATACAATTGGTGGTGTTCTCATAATAAAACCACAGGCAGACAGCTGCAAGTATTTTCAGTTAGTGTACTGTGTCCTCTGCACAGTGTGCACCTAAAACTAACTGAAGACAATTGCTGCTTTTCTCATACTAATACCACAGCAGGCAGTTGATTCTGATAGCTGCATTATAATCAGTATATATATATATATATATATATACAGTCAGGTCCATAAATATTGGGACCGCGACACAATTCTAATCCTTTTGGCTCTATACAACACCACAATGGATTTAGAATGAAACAAAGATGTGCTTTAACTACAGACTTTCAGCTTTAATTTGAGGGTATTTACATTCAAATCAGGTGAACGGTGTAGGAATTACAACAGTTTGTATATGTGCCTCCCACTTTTTAAAGGACCATAAGTAATGGGACAGATTAACAATCATAAATCAAACTTTCACTTTTTAATACTTGGTTGCAAATCCTTTGCAGTTAATTACAGCCTGAAGTCTGGAAAGCATAGACATCACCAGACGCTGGGTTTCATCCCTGGTGATGCTCTGCCAGGCCTCTACTGCAACTGTCTTCAGTTCCTGCTTGTTCTAGGGGCATTTTCCCTTCAGTTTTGTCTTCGGCAATTGAAATGCATGCTCAATCGGGTTCAGGTCAGGTGATTGACTTGGCCATTGCATAACATTCCACTTCTTTCCCTTAAAAAACTCTTTGGTTGCTTTCGCAGTATGCTTCGGGTCATTGTCCATCTGCACTGTGAAGCGCCGTCCAATGAGTTCTGAAGCATTTGGCTGAATATGAGCAGATAATATTGCCCGAAAAACTTCAGAATTCATCCTGCTGCTTTTGTCAGCAGTCACATCATCAATAAATACAAGACAACCAGTTCCATTGGCAGCCATACATGCCCACGCCATGACACTACCACCACCATGCTTCACTGATGAGGTGGTATGCTTTGGATCATGAGCAGTTCCTTTCCTTCTCCATACTCTGTTCTTCCCATCACTCTGGTACAAGTTGATCTTGGTCTCATCTGTCCATAGGATGTTGTTCCAGAACTGTGAAGGCTTTCTTAGATGTTGTTTGGCAAACTCTAATCTGGCCTTCCTGTTTTTGAGGTTCACCAATGGTTTACATCTTGTGGTGAACCCTCTGTATTCACTCTGGTGAAGTCTTCTCTTGATTGTTGACTTTGACACACATACACCTTCCTCCTGGAGAGTGTTCTTGATCTGGCCAACTGTTGTGAAGGGTGTTTTGTTCACCAGGGAAAGAATTCTTCGGTCATCCACCACAGTTGTTTTCCGTGGTCTTCCGGGTCTTTTGGTGTTGCTGAGCTCACCGGTGCGTTCTTTCTTTTTAAGGATGTTCCAAACAGTTGATTTGGCCACACCTAATGTTTTTGCTATCTCTCTGATGGGTTTGTTTTGTTTTTTCAGCCTAATGATGGCTTGCTTCACTGATAGTGACAGCTCTTTGGATCTCATATTGAGAGGGGACAGCAACAGATTCCAAATGCAAATAGCACACTTGAAATGAACTCTGGACCTTTTATCTGCTCCTTGTAAATGGGATAATGAGGGAATAACACACACCTGGCCATGGAACAGCTGAGCAGCCAATTGTCCCATTACTTTTGGTCCCTTAAAAAGTGGAAGGCACATAGACAAACTGTTGTAATTCCTACACCGTTCACCTGATTTGAATGTAAACACCCTCAAATTAAAGCTGAAAGTCTGCAGTTAAAGGACATCTTGTTCGTTTCATTTGAAATTCATTGTGGTGGTGTATAGAGACAAAAAGATTAGAATTGTGTCAATGTCCCAATATTTATGGACCTGACTGTATATACATCCCACCTTTGTGCAGATACATCTCACTGCAGGCCATTAGTATGTCTGGAAGGCAAACAAGGAGAGGCAGACAGTCACGAGGCAATAAAAGAGGGCAAGCAGGCTCTGTGTCTAGAGGCAACAGTGCTGGTCGTTGACACGGTACATCCTCATCAGCATGTGGCCGTGGGACACGCTTGTCCTTCTTTTCGGCAGCTGGCCATGTTGAGCCGCAACATGCCAAAGACTTGGTAGAGTGGATGACCAAGCCGTCCTCATCCTCCTCATCCTCTATCACCCAGGCTCAGGGTACTTTGGCAAAGCAGCTGCCAAAGCGGCCTCTTCCCTCGGCTCAATGGCATCAGTCACTCCTTCCCTAGCCCCACCATGTCCTCCTGAGGAGTCCCCCGAACTGTTTGACCACAGTGTTGGGTACATGCTCCAGGAGGATGCCCAGCGTTTTGAAGGCTCCGATGATGGAACCCAGCTAGAGGAAGGCAGTAACGTGAGCCCAGAGAGAGGGGGTAGTAACGTGAGCCCAGAGAGAGGGGGTGCCCAACAAGGACAGCTATCTGGCAGTCATGTTCCCCCAGCTGCAGCATACTGCCAGATTTGCTTCAGTGATGAGGAGGGAGGGGATGATGAGGTCACTGACTCCACGTGGGTGCCTGATAGGAGAGAGGAGGAGGCACATCTCCAACAAGGCAGGATGCCCTCCAGGGGCCAGCATAAGAGCAGCACACTGACTGCATCACACTGCAGAGCTCCGCATGTGCTGGGCGCTGCTGTCTCTGCGCGTTATTCCAAAAGTTCTTTGGTGTGGGCCTTTTTTCAGACGTGTGCAGCAGATCGCACCATTACCATTTGCAACATATGTCTGAATTGTATCTCACGTGGCCAAAGCATCAGCCGCTTGGGCACCACGTGCTTGAGCAGACATATGTCGACCTGCCATGCAGTTCGTTGGCAAGCATACTTAAAAGACCCACACCAAAGAACAAAGTGGACCTCTCCTTGCTCCTCATCAGCTGGAATCTCCAACCCCACTATACCTTCAGTCCTCTCTGAAACCTGCACTGAGAGGAATGAAGGTGTAGAATTAGGTGTGTCACAGCCAAGTACTTGCGGGCAATCTGCTATTGGTATACCGACGTCAGATTGTACCAGGCAAATTTCCCTGCCCCAGCTGCTGCACCGCCGAAAGAAGTTCGCTCCCAGCCATCCACATGCCCAGCAGTTGAATGCTAGCTTGGCTAATTTGCTAGCACTTCAACTGCTGCCTTTTCAGTTGGTAGACTCTGCCCCCTTCCGTGAGTTTGTGGAATGTGCGGTTCCTCAGTGGCAGGTTCCCAAAAGCCACTTTTTCTCACGGAAGGCGATTCCGGCTCTCTACCGGCATGTGGAAGGCAATGTCTTGGCCTCGATGGACAGGGCGGTTGTCATGGATATGCATTAATGTCTGTCTGCCATCTTACCTTCCTCCTCATGTGTTCATCTAGAGACCAGACCTCCTTCACCTGGCTTCCTTTATAATCTCCTCCCAGCCTGACTCCACCCCAGGCCCTATCACTGAACACTATATTAACCTGTGCACTGCAAGCCTGCTTGGCTGATCAACGTGTTTGTTAGGCATTGTGTGTTTGGGTTCCTGCCTGCCGTGTGCTACGTCTGTCTCTCTGTTACGTTATTGGCTTGTCCCCGACCATCCCTGTCTGCTCGTGACCCTTGACCTTCGGCTCGTTCTTCGTTATCCTTGTCTGCTTGTGGCCCCTGACCTTCGGCTTGTTATTCGGTTCTCTCTATCGTGTGCTGCTGCTTCCCCTTATCCTACGGGGCGTGAGCTAGGAAACTCCAGGGGCCGCGACCTGGTCCCAGCCTGCAGCGTAACATCCTCACCACTAGAGGCCCTGGAGAAGACCAGCTGGGTCTTAGACTCCGCGCCCTGGGGAATCTTGGCTCTCGCTTCCGTTGGGATCCCGGTTGTGCTCCTCTGGTCCCGCTTTCCACAACCACCCAGTTTCCTATCCACAGAAGCCAGCCATAGGGTTCACTACCTCGCGGTGCACTCCTGTCCCCCTACGGTGTGCATCTGTCACCTGGCCACAGGTGACCCTGACAGTTTGATCAGCCATGAACCCGGCTGACATCCCGCTACCCGCGGATGATCCATTGCAGGGCATAGTTTGCAGACTTGAAACCCAGGAATCGAATCAGACTCAGGTGATGCGATTCCTCCAGGATCTGGCTTCTCGCTTCGAGCAGCTTCAGGCCTCCTTGGGAACCCTGAATCCGCAACCTCAAATACAATCAGCGGCTGCACCTATTGCACCAGTCGCAGCCACACACTCGCTACAACTGCCAGCTCCGTCCCGTTTCTCTGGGGACTCCAAGGCTTGCAGGGGGTTCCTTAGCCAATGCACGATTCATTTTGAGCTCCAGCCCCAAAACTTCCTGTCTGATCGGGCTAAGGTAGCCTATATCATTTCCCTCCTCTCTGGTGAAGCTTTAGCCTGGGCAGCCCCTCTGTGGGAACTGAATGATCCAGTGGTTTCTAGCCTGTCTGGTTTCTTGAAACTTTTTCGGAATATCTTCGAAGAACCGGCTCGTGTCTCTTCAGCGGCCAGCACCCTTTTACGTCTCCGCCAAGAGTCTGCTTCTGTGGGACAGTATGCCCTTCATTTCCGCATACTGTCGGCTGAGTTGAGCTGGAACAATGAGGCCTTAGTCGCAACCTTTTTGCATGGCCTGTCTGATAGAGTGAAGGATGAATTAGCTGGAAGAACCATCCCCACTGATCTGGCCGGCGTTATCTCCTTGTGTAACCAGATCGATATTCGCTTTCAGGAGAGGACCTTAGAAAAGCAACGCCAGCCCTCCTTGGTTCTTAGTCAGCCTGAGCTCCCCTCTCTTCGACCCGTAGAGCATCTCCTACCAGCTGAGGAACCCATGCAGCTGGGTCGGACCAGGCTATCCCCCGAGGAACGTGCTAGGCGCAGAACTCTTGGTCTGTGTCTTTACTGTGGGGGCAAAGGTCATTTTCGTGACACTTGCTCTCTTTGTCCAGAAAAACGTTCGGGTCCACTTCATCTGGAAAGTGGAGTATTGGACCCAGAAATATCACCTTCCCCTTCTCGTCTTCTGCTTTCTGTGTTCCTTCATGTTGGTGCTTCTTCTCATTCGGTCTCAGCATATCTGGATTCCGGAGCCGCTGGTAATTTCATGGACTGGGAAATCGCATCGTCCATGAGACTTACTCTTTTGCCCCTCACCACGCCATTGGTGGTCTTGGCGATTGATGGTACTGTTCTCCCAGGGGGACCTATCCGCTTCCAGACCCTCCCTGTTAAGATGTCGGTAGGGACACTCCACCAGGAGTGGATATCCTTCCTTATCTTACCCAAGGCCTCAACGCCTATAATTTTGGGTCTCCCATGGTTACAGCTCCATTCTCCTCATGTGGACTGGACTACTGGACAGATCCTGGCTTGGGGTCCCTCCTGTTCCTCCTCCTGTCTACCCAAGGTTGCCCCCTGTGAATCTGAGCCGGTCATTCATTCCAGGTTGCATAACCATTTACATTTCTCTGTCCCTAACCACCCTTGGACGCACAGCCAGGCTAGCTTGTCTACAAGTCCTGCAGTCGCTACGTCTTGCGATGCGATTCAGGTAGTCGCTACACCTGACTCAGCTATTCACTCTGCCTCTGTACTAGTTATGCCAGTCCAGCCCATGCCCAGTGAGCCTCTTACTTTTTCTTGTTCGGGACATTCTGCTTGTCCTTCAGCTATTCAGCTTGACTCCGGCGACATGTCACCTTCTAACCAACCTGACTTCAGGGTTCCACTGACATCTGCCCAGTCTGATGGTCCTGTGCAAGATGACCAGTTCCCCTTTAAGGGTCTAGGGGACCCTCCTCAGATTCCTGTTGATCCTCTCATGCCCTTGCTTATTCCTAGAGAGCCTTTGGTCCTCAATAGATCTTCTTGTCATCTCCCTACCTCGTTTTCGGTCTCTGAGGATAATTTTAAGTACGAGGTTAGACAAGTTCTGGATTCTCGGCTCTGCAGAGGCATTCTTCAGTACCTTGTGCATTGGAGAGGTTTTGGTCCTGAGGAGGCGTCTTGGATCGCTGCATCTGATGTCGCTGCACCTCATCTGTTGAGAAGGTTTCATCAGAGATTTCCCTTTAAGCCTGGGTCCAGGCGGGGGAGGGCCCATAAGAGGGAGGGTACTGTCATGGATATGCATTAATGTCTGTCTGCCATCTTACCTTCCTCCTCATGTGTTCATCTAGAGACCAGACCTCCTTCACCTGGCTTCCTTTATAATCTCCTCCCAGCCTGACTCCACCCCAGGCCCTATCACTGAACACTATATTAACCTGTGCACTGCAAGCCTGCTTGGCTGATCAACGTGTTTGTTAGGCATTGTGTGTTTGGGTTCCTGCCTGCCGTGTGCTACGTCTGTCTCTCTGTTACGTTATTGGCTTGTCCCCGACCATCCCTGTCTGCTCGTGACCCTTGACCTTCGGCTCGTTCTTCGTTATCCTTGTCTGCTTGTGGCCCCTGACCTTCGGCTTGTTATTCGGTTCTCTCTATCGTGTGCTGCTGCTTCCCCTTATCCTACGGGGCGTGAGCTAGGAAACTCCAGGGGCCGCGACCTGGTCCCAGCCTGCAGCGTAACATCCTCACCACTAGAGGCCCTGGAGAAGACCAGCTGGGTCTTAGACTCCGCGCCCTGGGGAATCTTGGCTCTCGCTTCCGTTGGGATCCCGGTTGTGCTCCTCTGGTCCCGCTTTCCACAACCACCCAGTTTCCTATCCACAGAAGCCAGCCATAGGGTTCACTACCTCGCGGTGCACTCCTGTCCCCCTACGGTGTGCATCTGTCACCTGGCCACAGGTGACCCTGACAGCGGTCAGCGGTAAGGTGCATATTACCGCTGACTCATGGTCCAGCAGGCATCGACAGGGACGTTACCTATCTTTCACGGTGCATTGGGTGACTCTGCTAGCAGCTGGGAAGGATGCAGGACAAGGTGCAGTAGTGTTGGAGGTTGTTCCGCCACCACGCCTCCAAAATGCTACTACTGGTGATTCTGACACACCTCTCCTCCACCCCCTCCTCTTCTTCTTCCTCCATGGCCTCTTCCTGTGCTTTGTCCTCGGAACCAGCGGTGCTCCATAGGCGTTCAAGGGGCTACGCAAGTACGCAGGCAAAAAGATGCCATGCGTTGCTTGAGCTGGTGTGCTTGGGGGACAGGAGCCACACTGAGGCAGAGTTTCTGTCAGCTCTGCAGGGGCAGGCTCAGAGGTGGTTGACGCCATGCCAGCTTAAGCCAGGAATGGTGGTTTCCGACAATGGCACCAATCTCCTCTCCGCCCTCCGACAGGGACACCTGACCCATGTGCCCTGTTTGGCTCACGTCCTTAACTTGGTGCTGCAGCGGTTCTTGGGCAGGTACCCGGGCTTACAGGAGGTCCTGAGGCAGGCCAGGAAACTCTGTGGGCATTTCCGCCGGTCATATAATGCCAGTGCTCGGCTGGCTGACCTGCAAAAGGAATACAACCTGCCCAAGAACTGCCTAATCTGTGACATGCCCTCCAGGTGGAACTCTACGTTGGCCAGGCTGCAGCGGCTGCACACGCAGCAGAGGGCCATCAATGAGTTTCTGTTGCAATATGGCACCAGGACAGGGTCCAGGGAGCTTGGAATTTTTTTCCCCACGCCAGTGGGCCATGATCAGGGATGCATGCACTGTCTTGGCACCGTTTGAGGAGGCCACGAGGATGGTGAGCAGTGACAGTGCATGCATCAGTGACGCTGTCCCTCTTGTCCACCTGTTGGAGCACACGCTGCGTGGAATAATGGACAGGGCACTTGAGGCAGAACAGAGGCAGGGAGAGGAGGACTTCCTTACCTCTCAAGGCCCCCTTTATCCAGACAGTGTTCCTGCTGGCCCGGCTATCACACAGGAAGAGGACGAGGAGGAGAAGGATTGTGTCAGCATGGAGGTGGAGCCTAGCACTCAGCATCAGCAGCAGTCTTCAAGGGATCAATTACAGTCCCAAGACACCCATGGACTTGTACGTGGCTAGGAGGAGGTGGCTGCGGATCATGTCGTCCTGAGTGACCCAGAGGACTCCGGACCAAATGCCTCAGAAAACCTACGCTGCATGGCCCCCTGATCCTGCAAAGCCTGCGGAAGGATCCTTGTATTCGTGCGATCAAGGAGAGGGATCATAACTGTCTGGCAACCCTCCTTGATCCACGTTACAAGGGTAAGGTTGCGGACCTTATCTTGCCGTCGCAGAGGGAGCAGAGGATGAAGCATCTTTGGGAGGCCTTGCAGAAAGGTCTGTGCAATGCGTTCCCAGAGACAGGGAGGTTACAATTTCCTGGTCCTGGACAACGTGTTGCTGAGGCTTCGGTCAGTCAAAGAAGGAGCGGTAGAGAAGGTGGCCGTCTGACCATTGCGTTCAGACAATTTTTTAGTCCGCAGCCCCAAGGTATGATCGGTTCCAGCAACCATCGCCAGCATCTGGTTTACATGGTGCAGGAATAACTAGGGGACTTGGACACCTTTCCCACCGAAAATCCTCTGGGTTACTGGGTCTTGAGGATGGATCACTGGCCAGAGCTTGCACAGTATGCAATTGAGATACTGGCCTGTCCTGCATCCAGCTTTCTTTCAGAACACACATTCAGTGCTGCTGGAGGCTTTGTAACCGATCACAGGGTGCGCCTGTCCACCGACTCGGTCGATCGACTGACCTTCATAAAAATGAATCAGTCTTGGATCACCACCAGCTATCAAGCACCTGATGCTGATGTAACCGAATATTTTTTTTTTAAATGTCAGATCCCTTCAAGACTGCCTATGCTGATGCTGAGGGTCTATCCTGTTATGCTGAGTGACTATCCTCTTCCTCCTCAATGATCATGCTGATAGCTTGTAAGAACACCTTTGGTTCTGGGCACCGCCACCAGTGGCTAAGGCCCAATTTTTCAGCCCCTGTTTAACAGGGCGTGTATTTACAATTTTTGATGTAATACTTTGCAGCAGGGCTCATTGCTGCGCTCCAACTACAGTATCTGTGAGGGGTTGCAGTGTTGTGGCACCAGCACCAGTGCCTAAGGCCCAATTTTTCTGACCCTGTTTAACAGGGGCGTGTAATTACAATTTTTGATGCAATACTTTGCAGCAGGGCTCATTGTTGCGCTCCAACTACAGTATCTGTGAGGGGTTGCAGTGTTGTGGCACCAGCACCAGTGCCTAAGGCCCAATTTTTCTGCCCCTGTTTAACAGGGGCGTGTAATTAAAATTTTTGATGCAATACTTTGCAGCAGGGCTCATTCCTGCGCTCCAACTAGAGTATCTGTGAGGGGTTGCAGTGTTGTGGCACCAGTGCCTAAGGCCCAATTTTTATGCCCCTGTTCAACAGGGGCATGTAATTACAATTCACAGCAGGGCCCATTCCTGCGCCCACCAAGAGTAACTGTGAGGGCTTACAGTGTTGTGGCAACACCACCACCACCACCAAAGGCCCAATTTTTCTGTGCCTGTTCAACAGGGGCATGTAATTCCAATTCTTGATCTAATATTTCACAGCTGGGCCCATTCCTGCACCCACCAAGAGTAACTGTGAGGACTTACAGTGTTGTGGCGCCAGCAGCACCACCACCAAAGGCCCAATTTTTCTACCACTGTTCAACAATGGCATGTAATTACAATTCTTGATATAATAGTTCACAGCAGGGCATTCCAGCACCCATCAAGAGTAACTGTGTGGGGTTACAGTGTTGTGACAACACCAACACCTAACGGCCAAATTTCTGCAGAGTATATACGGCAGGCCCCTACTTTCAAACATCCAACTTACAAACGACTCCTACTTGCAAACGAAAGGAGACAACAGGAAGTGAGAGGAAATCTACCCCTAAGAAGGGAAATTCTCTCCTGTAAGAGATAATATGGGAAAAAGGTGTCTTCTCTCCACTGATGCTTTATCACCAATCCTTGTTTCAATAAAAACCCCAAATTTTCAAAAAACATTTGTCATTGGGACGGAAAGTGAGGTGAAATGTTCTGAACAGGTACACAGACAGCAAAACAAATGTAACAGGGGTGATAACCCTTCCCTATGTTTTCCAAAAAGCTGGAGCTACACTTAAAAAATGTACCTGTTCCAAATTACAAACATATTCTACTTAAAAACAAACCTATAGTCCCTGTCTTGTTTGCACCGCCTGTATACTGCTGTTCAGAGTATATAGGGCCTTTTTTTAATTTGGGTGCGGGATTCCCCTTAATGTCCATACAAGACCCAAAGGGGCTGGTAATGGGCTGGGGGGGGGGGGGGTACCCATGCCATTTTTCTTAATGATTTTCATCCGTATTGCTGGGACCAGGCATTACATTAAAGCCGCAAGCAGTTTTAAATTACTTTTTTTCCTTTATAAATGTCATTTTGTGCAGGGACAGTTCTAAACACGGGAAACACGTGCCACTCCACAGGCATATTTTAGACACCCCCTAGGTATAATATTTAAAGGAATATTTCACTTTTTTTTTTTCACTTTAAGCATCATTAGGATCACTGCTCCCGAAAAAACTGCCATTTTTAAAACTTTTTTTTTTAATTGATACATGTCCCCTGGGGCAGGACCTGGGTCCCCAAACCCTTTTAGGACAATAACTTGCATATTAGCCTTTATATTAGCACTTTTGATTTCAAACGTTCGAGTCCATTGATTTTAATAGGGTTCTAAAGTTTGTGCGAACTTTCGGTCGGTTCGCAGGTTCTGGTACGAACCGAACCGGGGGGGTGTTCGGCTCATCCCTACCAGCCACTATCCTTTGCGAACCTAAAACAGGGTCGAATAGAAAGCTGTATATTTTTCTGTGAATGGAACTGGGACAATGCCATCCTGGGTCTGAAGTGTCTGTATGTATTGTAGTCGTCCATCTGGTTTTGTGGTGAATCTGGCAGCTTGGTGGGAGAAAACTGGCCTGGAGAAAGAGCAGTGAGGAATCTCCCAAAATGACCATGAGTGACTGATACCTTCACCCAAGAATCTGCACAACTTGCTGTCCAGATACCCATGAAGCGTGCCAATCTGGCTCCTATCGCAAGAGTCTGGGCGTGTGCTCATCAAAATGGCTTAGTGGGTTCTTGCAGCATACTCAAAGTTTTTGACTTATGGGCCTTGAGAAAGGTCGTCCGTGTTCCCTTCCATCCACTACCTGGGACCCTGGCCTGACAACAGGCTCTAGGCATGCTGGACCTAGAGGAGCGGTACCTGCTGGGAGAATTTTTTTTATCCCTTTTGCTCCCCTTCTTGTGGGAGCAGACCGGACTTGCCACCTGTCACTCCTGATATGGCTGTCTCCAATTTACTACTGTAGCAGGTATTTAAATTTGGGGGGGGAGCATCTGGGTCATTTAACCCAGATGTACTAATTGTTAGGGAATCTGAGAATCCCTTTTGTGGTTCTTGGAGGACTCTGGTGGTGCAAGGTTCCCTGTGGCCTGCAGGTGGCGTTGTCGCCCTGGGTCGGAGTTGAACCTGCACCGCAAGACTGTTCCTTTTTGTCCTTTCCTGGCGCCGGTGCGGCGGGGCGGGGAACCCGCTGTGACGCGAGGGAGAGGAGATAAAAGGGGCGGACGCCCTGACCTCGGGGTTCAGAGTTGGAGGACGCGGCCGCACCCAGGCACCTTCGGCCTGGGTGCTGGCGTTCCGGAGTTCCGGGCCCAGGTGCCCTTGACCTGGCCGGAGCGAGGGATGGAGTCCATCCCAGGCACCTTAAGCCTGGGGTGAGGTACTACGGCCAAGGCCTGGAGCCCAGGACTTCGACTGGGTTCCGCGAGGGTGGAGGAGTCCGAGGGGTCCTAAGGTGTTGGGACCCGTATCTGAGGCGAGGAGGCCGGGGAGTGTAACCCTTCCGAATAGCCCGGTACAGCATTAATCCGGTGACGGCGGGGCCTCTGGTAACTCCCTTGGAGGGATGTCTTCTCCCTGACAGGGGCTGCAACGTAGCGAAGGTAACTCCAGTTCCTGTTCACTAGAGTCGCTGGAATAGACTCTGCAACTAAAAGGTCCATTTAACAGCCACTGTGCTTAGCAACCGTTGGTGAAACCTCAACGGTTTCGTTTCTTTGAGGATTGTGCCTTGACCTACTCCCCACCAATACTGTACTGTTCTATGGGTCTCAAACTGTCTGCTTGCAAAGGACTATTTGTTTGCCGTTATGGAATAAATACGTGTTGGACCCTTTTCAGTGTGTGGTACTCCAATTACTGGGAGCAAAGGGGGGGTTATCAGCAGAACAGGACTTGGCTCTGAGCGTATACACAGCCCGAATGTAATTTTATGCTGGCCTTCACTTCTACATGCTGTAATCTAGAGGACATGGGCCGTGGCGCACCTCGCTCTCCCCTTCAAGGTACCCCTAGACCGAAGCCAAAGTAACCGCTAAAGAAGAGAGAGAGGGTGAGGCCGCTACACTACCAAACAGAGTTTTTCTGTCATAAGGTATCTTACACTAATTTTGCTTTGAAGAAGCAAACACAGTCCAAGGTTTTAACCATAGGGCCCTCTTAGCCATTTTTGAGTATAGCATTGCCCTGACTTTAAGGCTTCCCTCTTTAACTGCTGCCTCTAAATCCTTGGGTCCAGAAACCTTGAACACTAGCCACTGAGGTAAGGGCCACTGCCGGACGGCAGGCCCCCTGACCACCTCTTTACTAGACTACTGCCGCATCTTCTGTAGGCAAGGATTCAAATGATGCTATATCTGATTCCTGACAAGAATAAGACTTGAATCGATGACTGAAGGAGAATCTCTTTTCGGTCTTTTGCCACTCCTGCTTTATTACCTGTTGTAAAAAATGATTATGTTTTTTTTTCCATGTAAGGAAAAAGAATTGCCATTTTGAAGAAATGGGAAATACGACCTTGTCTTTTACACCGTAATGGCTTGCTTGATTGCCTGGGTATATGTTTTCCCCGAAAGAACAACTGAAACCAAGCAGCTTCAGGTCTTCCTTTGGTGAAGAGGAGCTCTACTATTGTCTGCAGGCTGCCCACTCACCAGTGTAGCCAAACTAAGTGGTTAAGCGCTACCTGCTTAAGTGCCAGGTTGCTTTTCCAGTGGCCTGATTGGCAACCAGGGGGGCTGCCTAGTCGGATTATTGAGTGAGCTCAAAATAGAATCTCGTGCCGCCCTCTTTAATAATGATGATATTTGGGCATTGCATGTCAACTGCGAACTCCACCAGGCAGCCTTTACACACCAATCTATTGGGCATAGGTACTGCGCCACAGGCCCTGCAGGACTTTTGCAGGATTCAGAATTACATTTGCTTGAAAGATGCATTTGCCCACTCAGCCATGGCCAGAGCTACTTTTACTGGGTCTCCTGCGTTGCTCTGGGGAAGAGGAGGTAAGACGTCTTCCTGGGAATTTTTACCGGCATCTATGGCTATGCTCCACTGAAGAATGTCTGTCGTCTCTGGCTCTTGATCTTTTAGAGCGTGAGCATGCGGGGAAGAAATAAATCAAAGCAATCTGCATAAGGAGGCACTGTTTTTCCTGAAAACTTACCGACATGGTGGTTCCCTACCTTTGAATTTGAGGGTCTTTTTGAGGCTAACTACTCTTTTTTTATGCTATTCACTGGTCCTGAGGGAGGGGTCAAGAGGCGGAGCTCTATCACTAGTATGCTGCAATGTTGGTGTCAGTAAAAAAGTTTTGCCTTTAGTTACACTTTAACCGCTTAAGGACTAGAAGGATTTGCCCCCTTAATGACCAGGCCGTTTTTTGCGATACAGCACTGCGTCGCTTTAACTGACAATTGTGCGGCTGTGCGACGTTGTACCCAAACACAATTGATGTCCTTTTTTTCCCACAAATAGAGCTTTCTTTTGGTGGTATTTGATCACCTTTTTTTTTTGCGCTATAAACAAAATAAAATTAAAATTTAGAAAAAAAAACAAAACAATATTTTTTACTTTTTGCTATAAAAAAATAAATAAAAAAATGTCTTCATCAGTTTAGGCCAATATGTATTGTTCTACATATTTTTGGTAAAAAAAATAAAATAAATCGCAATAAGCGTATGTTGATTGGTTTGAGCAAAAGTTATAGCATCTACAAATGAGGTTGTAGATTTATGGCATTTTTATTTTATTTTACTAGCAATGGCGGCGATCTGCGATTTTTAGCATGACTGTGACGGACGGATCGGACACTTTTGAATTTTTTTTGGGACCATTGACATTTATACAGCGATCAGTGCTATAAAATCGCACTTACTGTGTAAATGTCACTGGCAGGAAAGGGGTTAACACTAGGGGGCGATCAAGGAGTTAAATGTGTTCCCTGGGAGGTGTTTCTAACTGTGGGTGCGGGGGGGGGGGGTGGAACTGACTGGAGGAGAGAGATCGCTGTTTCTAATCACTAGGAACAGCAGATCTGTCTGTTTACATTAACAGATCCCCGTTCTGGCTCTCGTGGAGCGATCGCGGGTGGCCAGCGGATATTGTGGGCGCCGGCCACTCGCATCGGCTCTGGTGTCATGCCACGGGCGCACCTCCTATCGCTCTTAAAACTACAGCGATTCGCCCCGGAGAGCCAACCTGCCGCCGTATAATGACAGTGGCTGGTCCTTAAGCAGTTAAAGTGACACTAAAGGTTAATTTTTTTTTTTTAAATAACAAACATGTCATACTTACCTCCACTGTGCAGTTTGTTTTGCACAGAGTGGTCCCGATCCACTTGTTCTGGGGTCCCACGGCGGCTCTCTCTGCTCCTCCCCGCAATAGATAACCCCCTCTGGGAAGCTCTCTCCCGAGGGGGTGACCTTGCTGGCACGCTCCCTTGTCATACACTCGATGTCCATAGCCGCCAAGTGTATGACTCGGCCCCGCCCCTGCGTCATTGGATTTGATTGACAGCAGCGGGAGCCAATGGCTGCGCTGCTTTCAATCTATCCAATGAAGAGCCGAGAAGTCGTGGAGACAGGCAACGCGGAATCGCGCCCATGGAGATTCGGGGCTTAGGTAAGTAAAAAGGGGGGTCTGGGGGGCCGACAATGCAAGGTGTTTTTTCACCTTCATGCATAGGATGCATGAAGGTGAAAAAACACGAAGGTTTACAACCCCTTTAACTTACAGTAAGCCACAGTCACATGATCATCCAGTGCTAGGCCCTTCCCCTCTGTTTACTTGCTGGGTGGTACCTTCTTCCAGGTGTCCATGTTGCTGCCTGCGTGGCATAGATAATTCTCATTGATTGGCCAACAGAGGGTTCTTTCAGGATCCAGAAGAGAACAGATGTCATATTAAAGGGGAGTGACTGGTGAAGGTTAACATGTGGCGCTGGTCACCATTCTCATTAGGGCTGAAAACAATGGGAAACTAAACTTTCTCAATCAGTTTCTAAAGTCCACAACACAAAGCATGCACCGCTCAGGCCAATGATGTGCAATATCCCTCCAGGTGCTTGCCCCGGTTCACCACCGTAACTAGATTTTGTAGAAGAAAGAAAGTGGATGCACACTGGAACGAGACGTTTGCCTGACAGGAATCTTTATTGTCGCATGCCAGACAGATGATACAGGACCAAAGTTAACGTTTCACATGGATATACCGTGATTGTTCACAACAATCAGTTTTTAGCTTTCATTTTCAAAGTTCAAGGCAAGGTTCACACTGTTGTGATCAGATTTTAATCTGACTTTCAGTGCAATTATGTAGTGCTACTTGGATGTGGTTTGCTCATTCTATGGGGCCAAAATCTCACTGGAATTGCACAAAAGTAGTACAGTAACCTTTTCCAAAATCTCACTGAGCTAAGTTGCATTGATGTGAACTAGAGCTGCACGATTCTGGCTAAAATTAGAATCACAGTTTTTTTGCTTAGAATAAAGATCCTGATTCGCTCACGATTCTCGCGGTGTAACATCGTCTTTCACATTATACCAAAAAATTGGACTAACTTTACGATTTTTTTTTTTAATTCATTAAAGTGCATTATTTCCCCAAAAATTGTGTTTGAAAGACCGCTGCGCAAATACAGTGAGACAAAAAATGGAACAACTGCCATTTTATTCTCTAGGGTCTCTGCTAAAAATAATTATATAATGTTAGGGGGTTCTAAGTAATTTTCTATCAAATAATACTGATTTTAAAGCGGAGCTCCACCCTAAAGTGGCACTTCCGCTCATCGGAACCCTCCCCCCCTCCGGTGTCACATTTGGCACCTTTCAAGGGGGAGGGGGGATGCAGATACCTGTCTAAGACAGGTATTTGCACCCACTTCCGGGAGTCCTCTCTGCGGGTAGTACGTCACTTCCCGCAGAATACCCGTTGTGTTCTGGGAGACACTCGGCTCCCAGAACAAAACAGGGACCAGTGAAAATGGCGCAGCGCGACTCCCGCATGCGCCGTAGGGAACCGGGCAGTAAAGCCGCAAGGCTTCACTTCCTGGTTCCCTCACCGAGGATGGCGGTGGGGGCAGCAGAGTGACGAGCAATCGCTTGTCTTCTGCTGCCGACGTCGCTGGACTCCAGGACAGGTAAGTGTCCTAATATTAAAAGTCAGCAGCTGCAGTATTTGTAGCTGCTGGCTTTTAATATTTTTTTTCAAGGGAAACTCCACTTTAACTTGTAAGTAACAAGTATCAGAAAAAGGTTTAGTCTTTAAGTGGTTAAACTGACCTCTTTTACAGACCAAAGTTCATTCCTTTGATCTAAAATGTTACAATGTTTCTCTTTATCTCTGCCTAATAGAGAACTGGTCTGCATTGAATCGAGGAAATGCCGTTTTAATATTGTGATGGGGGTTGAATCGCAATCTCCATTCTTTTATGATTTAAAAAAAAAAATACACTTCAAATGTTTGATTCTTTAATTTCAATGGAATCATGCAAGCTTAAAAATATTAAAAAAATGGTAATCAATACAAGCCGCCCTAGTGATTACCCCACTGTTTTAACAGGAAGATACAGTGCATCAAATCCTAATAGCAGCCACTTTAAATATATATAAACCTGTGAAAAAATATAGTCAACACACTAAAATAGAATGACAAACTATAAGTGGCGCTAAGTGAATATAACAATTATAAACTGTGATTTAAAAGTAATAGTGAAATATACTTAAACCATAAAAAAAAAAAAGGCATAAAGACAAAATTCCAAAAAAAAACGTTTTCAAAGGTGGCTGACATGGGTGTGGCTACACGGCAGGCTATTGATAATCTGATTAAGCGTGTGTGGAGTTCCGTGTGTTACAGACTCTATTATCAGCCACCTTTGAAAACGGCGCTCGCAAGTGGAGAGGACAGGTAGAGAGTGGTTTATACACTATTTTGTGACCTGCGCTGATCCTGGGTCCGCCGTGACCTTTATTCGTTGGTTGTGACAGTTTGAAGTTAATGCTGTGGATTCGATTGCAGTGTGATTTTGGCTTATTTTACTGGTTACCATGTGTGTGCAATATTTGAAGATTTTGTAGTACCAATAAAACTGACTTTGCAGTATTACACTATCCTTTGCATTTATTTTTTGCATTTATGTGGAGCTTGTTTGAGAATCACTGCATCGGATGTGGAACCAATCCACCTAGTTGAGAGGTGCTGTCTGCTCATTTGCCAAAACACGAGAGTGTGAGGCATTGCATTGCGGTGAGTGTCCAATCTGAAGAGGGTTTTGACTCACTTGAACACTGTGGTGTGGTGGAAGCGAAGAAGATTAACATTTAATTTTGAACACTACTATTGCACACCTATATGGACTCGATTTGTGTTGTCACTTTATACACGTTTTTTTGGAATTTTGTCTTTATGCCTTTTTTTATTTTTTTTAAGGTTTAAGTATATTTCACTATTACTTTTAAATCACAGTTTATAATTGTTATATTCACTTAGCGCCACTTATAGTTTGTCATTCTATTTTAGTGTGTTGACTATATTTTTTCACAAGCTTAAAAATATAGTATAAATATAATTTTAAGGTACAACCACAAAAAAATGCAATGTTATAACAAGGGCATTTAATAGGGGTCCATGAGGACACAGTTTGCATCTGTAACAAGCTTTCTATGCTTAAACCAGCGGTGAGTGGGGGATGTGTCTGTGTCCTATTGTAGATTTAATTTCATGTTACAGACACATAACAGGAAGTAAATGGAGAGGGGAATTACAGTAATTCACCTCTTATTCTTGTGACATCACAAACATTTTGGATTTCCCATCACTTTCTGTATCAGAGACCAGTGGCGTCGCTAGGGGGTGGCTATTGAGGCTAGAGCCCTGAATCTGGGGACCATAGCCCCGAGTCTCTTGCTGCCGTTGCCTCTCTGCAGCCATGGTGCCGTGATGATTGCAGCGCCTACACCAGCCATTGCCCACAAAAAAATTCTTACCACCCGCGTGACCCCCCCCGGGGGCCTGCAAAAAGGTTGGTGATTGCTGCTTTGGGCTCTAGCCCCAGATCTTTTGGAGACCTAGCAACTCCCCTGTCAGAGACTATGCTCAACAGGACCAATCGTGACGTGAATCTCTGCAGCAGAGATACAGCAACCTTGCAGCGGTGCTAACCTATTCACATTCTATCCCAAAACAAAAAAAAAAAAGGAAGGTTTTGGTTTTACATACACTCTTACTCTTTTTGCAACCAGTAACTGGCACCTTGCTTTGTGCTATGCCAGCTTATTACTTTGTATCACATGCAACATTTCTGCCATTTTAAATGCTAATCGTTCATGAAGGTCCCCATCAGAGTGATTATATCATTCTCTACAGTGACCGTTGTAACCAACTTTTCATCACTACACCTGTGAATAACATGTCATATTCCTAATGCACACCAATCACACTGCCCATTGGGCCAGATATGCTTTCCAGGTGACAGTACAGTCCAACAGCCTTTTGCAACCATTCTAGATTCATAATCTGTCCAGAACTAGGTCCACAAGTCCCGGGGGATCCAGCCAGGTTGACAACAATGTATCGAATTTACCAGGACGCCCTCTATGTTGGAAAATAAACCTCTCCAGCTGTAAAGTGTCCCCCATTTGGACGATCCATTCCCTAAGACCCCTTTCACACTGGGGCGGGAAGAAGCGGTGGCGGTATAGCAGCGCGATTTTCAGCGCTGCTATACTGTCGTTCTTACCGCGGTATGCGGTCGCTAGGGGGGTTAATTTAACCCCCGCTAGTGGCCGAAAAAGGGTTAATACCGCCCGCAAACCGCGGCTATTGCCGCGGTTTGCGGGCGGTATTACCGCGCTGTCCCATTGATTTCAATGGGAGACCGCGGTAAAGGAGCGGTGAACACACCGCTCCTTTACCGCTGTAAAGAAGCGGCTAGCAGGACTTTTGGAGCGGTCCTGCTAGCGCACCGCTTCAGTGTGAAAGCCTTCGGGCTTTCACATTGAAGGCACAGGGCAGGATTTTTTCATGCGGTTTAACAGCGCTATTATTAGCGCTAAACCGCATGAAAAACGCCCCAGTGTGAAAGGGGCCTTAAGACCCCTTTCACACTGGGGCGGGCAGAAGCGCGATTTTCAGCGCTGCTATACTGTCGTTCTTACCGCGGTATGCGGTCGCTAGGGGGGTTAATTTAACCCCCGCTAGTGGCCGAAAAAGGGTTAATACCACCCGCAAACCGCGGCTATTGCCGCGGTTTGACCGCGCTGTCCCATTGATTTCAATGGGAGACCGCCCGCTCCTTTACCGCTGTAAAGAAGCGGCTAGCAGGACTTTTGGAGCGGTCCTGCTAGCGCACCGCTTCAGTGTGAAAGCCTTCGGGCTTTCACATTGAAGGCACAGGGCAGGATTTTTTCATGCGGTATAACAGCGCTATTATTAGCGCTAAACCGCATGAAAAACGCCCCAGTGTGAAAGGGGCCCAACGTGGGAGGGTTAACTGCCTTCCACCGTCTAAGAATGATCAAGCGAGCCTGAAAAATGGCTCTAGCTATAGCTGGATTAGAGTTATCATCAAGGGGGAGGTCGTCCAAAGTGCCCAGTGTGCATGGCTTGGGGTATGTCGGGATATTCACTGAAAATGCCTTATTAATAATGTTCAGAACTAGAACTGCTTTTCACCTTGTGATTTGATACAAAGTTACAATGATGCAGTATAATCACTGGGAGAGAGAAGACTGATGAGATGCTTCCTCCTGCCTGCAGCATGCAAATTACATGATCTCAGCCTAGACAAAGTCACTGACTGGTGCACAGAAATGCCTTTTATGATAAAAAAAAAAAAGTAGAACTTTTCTGAAAAATGTTACCATTGCTGTATAGTGTGACATTGCAGAAAGGTATTTTACAGACTTGTAAAGTAATTAAAAGAGTACACACACAGAGGCCATTCTTGTTTTACATAACCTTTATTTCTTGTACTTAAATTTTTTCATTTATCTTCCTTTTATAATTTATTATTTGACCACCATCTGCAACCAAGTGTACCAATGAATGATGGCTGTGCGTAAAATGGGAATATGCATATTAAAGCGGAGTTCCACCCATTCTCTGAACTTTCTCTGTATTGCATCTCCTTAGCTCATCCTTTTCACAATGTCATTTTTTTTTTGCTTAGAAATACCTTTTTTTCTTTTATTTCTTCTTGACTTCTGTGTCTCCGCCTAGGCAATTATGTCACTAGGTGATTTGCAAAGGTTCCTGGGATAGCGGCATCATGTATCCCAGGAGTCCTTGCGAATCGCCTATTGCCAAAATCTCCCGTTCTTTGCAGACCGGACATGACACGAGCAGATGCTGACCGGAGAAAGGGAGGAGAGGGGTGATCGGGGGAAACATTTTGAGAGCCTGCAGCTTGCTTCTCCCATCACTGCCTGAGTTCAGCTGAGCTGCAGCCTGCTGGCCCTGTCAACACTTCACTGATGGAGGGGGGGGCGCAGGAATGGGGGCTTGACAGCACCTGCTACCACTGCCAGCTTCCTTGATGGAGTTACCCCTCTGGTGGGTGTCACCCAGGTGCATCCCCGCACCCCCATAGCAAAGCCACTGGTACACAGTACACCCAGGTAGCAGCTAGAGAGGACAGTGTGCAGCAGCAGCCACGCTGCCTGCCCGGGGGATTAGTTACAGTGACAAGCACAAACTCAGCAGCATAGTAGTGAGTAAGAAGGAAAACACCAGCCAGGCACGGCCGCCAGAGGTGTTTCTGCTGAAAATAAAAAACTACCAAAAGGAAGCCATGGTTTTTGCCACTTTCAGGATGGTGTCACCTGGGTGTGGACCGCACCCCTCTAGCAACGCCACTTCATTCGGGCGGATTCCCTGCCTGATCCGACTTCTATTACCTTCCTCTCCTCTAAATTACATGATGCTATAGCAATGGGGCGGGAACTTCCACCGACGCTGACATTGCTATAGCAACCGGTCAGTAAGAAGGATGGCCTCGCTGAGGTGTTACTGCACATGCACAGAAATCCAGGAAATTAACACAGGAGGGCTTCAGATGCCCACAGCTAAAATGGAACCAGCCTGCTTCCAAGATCTGTGAGTAACAAACTATTTTTCAAGAAAACTAAAGCGCAAAAAATATGACATGTTAGAAATGTTCATTTACATGTTTTGACAATAACAGAGCAGTCTTTAAAGAGAAAGAAAAAGTTTGGGGGACTGGAACTCCGCTTTAACTTTTCTATTATTCCTTGTAATAATCTTGTTGGTTTATATTGCTTTTCCCCTCCCTCAAGTCCTTTCTATACATATTTTTTTTAAATAAAAATTTCTAGCACTCCTATTGCCTCTTTTTCAACATACTGTATATTGCTGTCTATATTTACTATTTCCTTTAAACTCTATTTCTCTCACTAATATCCCCATATTGCAGCAATCCATCACTAACAAAAGCTCATTGTGCTCCACCCATAAATATAAAAGTGATAAAGTGCTCCCTAAATAGTATGTTTAGACACGTTTGTGCCTTCATCAGGAAATAAAGTGCATTGGGGAGTGTGCTTGGTGCAACAAAATTTAACAGTGAAATCTTCGCCCTCTATTAGGGCCTCTTCTTTGTATATCTTTTTTTGTCACGGAGCCTGTGTTCATGTCGTGATGTCACTTTGCACGCACACATCATGGACATCATTATGCTAATACACACTACCAATGTAACCTCAAACATGCAAGCTTTTTAAAGCCACAATCTAACTCTTCTATTCTATCTCCATCAACCTTTCTTATACAGTATACTGGAAGAACAACTAGCCAAACCAACTTTTAAGTGTGGGAAGGGAGGCATTTGGGTCATGTTTTTTCACCTTAATGCATCCTATGCATTAAGGTGAAAAAACATCTGACAGTTACGGCCCCCCGTTTTACTTACCCGAGCCCATTCACCTGCTGCGCTGGCCCCCGAGGTCCTCTTCTCCGCTCAGTCTGGAGTGGATGGATTGATAGCAGCACGAGCCAATGGCTGCGCTGCTGTCAATCACATCCAATGACGCGGTGCGCCAGGCCGAGTGATACAGTGGAGCAGCTTTAGCCGCCGGCTGTATCACGGGAGCGCGCCCGCAAGAACTAGCTCCCATGAAGGGGGTTAGTTCTTGCAGGAATGAGCCGAGACAGCCGCCGAGGGACCCCAGAAGACCAGGTTCGGGGCCACTCTTATTTTAAAAAAAACAAATTATCCTTTACAACCCCTTTAATTTAGAACTAAATGATGTTGGCAATTCACGAGAGGTTCCATGGCATGCATGGGCAATGTTGCACTATGACGTCACAGTGCAGATGTAGAGCAACGTAGCAGCAAGACTATAAATAGAAGGGGACAGTTGTGACATAACATAGTCTTAGAAAACAAAAAAAACACTACTTATTTATATCACAACTGTTCAAAGAGTACATCAAATAAGCAATAGTAAGAATTTAAATGTACTGTAGTTTTGTTGTACATTGAAAAATAGCTTTGTTAATTCTATAGCTCTGTCTTTATAAAATGTAATGATTTTTTTTTTTTTCCTACATTGTGCATAGGGATACAAAATCTTGCTGCCCCCCTATCATGCAATGCAGGAGACTGTTGCATCACCAGGATTGTAGATTGCCAAATTAGCTTGTCCCGGTTTATGGAATATCACTTCTCATTGGCTTTATGTTCCCACGGGGGTATGTCTCATAGCTCCAAGAGGTATTACTGTCCGTTAGAATAATATTCAAATGTGTTTTAAGCTTCCGTAAATAATAAATTGGGGGTAGATTTGTTATGTCAGGTGAAAAAGGCAACAAACATTTATTATATCATTACTCCTGTTATCCAACAAAGTAACGCAGAGGTCTCTTTTGGCCCACTGCGCTTTCATATTGAATGGTGGTGGGGAGGGTGCAGTCAAAGCATAGAGAAGGACAGTATGAGTGATGATGAAGCCTCTGTAACATATGTATTTACAAATTGGAACTCCACCTTTTACCACCCCAGCCGGTTTTCGCCTTAAACTCCCTATATGTACCTTTATTCATGTGGTCTTCAGCTATAACACCATGCATTCTTCTTTTTCACAATATTATTAGAATATTTCCTGGACCGAGTATCGCTTTCATAATGACATGCGAGTGCCGCTCAGTCAAGCAACATTGTATAGAGGGTGTCCAAAATTACACCTCTCTGGGGTTGCGTTATCACACAGCCTGGGCTCATATGAAGTGGACTGAATAGCAATGGCCATCATTTAAAATCAAATAAAAAATATATTGTCACAAAATAGCAATTCTGACCAAGCATATGATTTTTGGGGTGGAAGGTTACCTCTAGTGTAAGCTACTCAAACAAACAATCCTTTGATTCAGGTACATATTTTATGTATGTGATTGTAATGTTATTTAATGCATATATTTTTATTGCTGAAGGAGATAAACCACTTCCAATTTAAAGCCGATTTGCCATGCACAGCAAGCATGGAAAAGAACTCTGCAAAAGTTTAATAACATGTGAGTGATATCACTGAAAAACAGTAAGTTCTTGTCTATTAAATTAGAGTAATGCAGGCAAGGGGATACCCGTTTGAGTCCTACTTCTAGAACGTTCTAGTACTTTAATAAAGACACAACACCAAGTGATAGTAGAATTAGTATTTTTTTTTTTTCCTTCAATAGATTCTTATACCAGTATAGTTAAATCACATTGCATAAAAAAAGCATTTGGTTTATCAGTGCAAAACAGAATATAATTACTACAAGGCCCACTCAGGTTAGGATGCTTTTTTTTTTTTTTTTTTCTTAAATTAAATTAAACTCCACTTAAAGGCCTTACTTAACATAATGCTATACAAAGGAGGTAGACTTGAAGAATAAGCAAAAAAAATGTTTAAAAATTAGGTTTGATTCACCTAAACAGATCTACATGAAAATATTAAATGGGACTCATTAATTTGTGATTCACTAGTTGGACAAAATCAGCATTAATATATT
Source organism: Rana muscosa (assembly GCA_029206835.1). Taxonomy (NCBI): domain Eukaryota; kingdom Metazoa; phylum Chordata; class Amphibia; order Anura; family Ranidae; genus Rana; species Rana muscosa. Next base: position 226,434,331 of record CM055116.1, read on the forward strand.
AAGGCTTCACTAAATCAAATTGGCTCACCCCTAGCACACACTGCGCTTTATTACTTTAGTTTTAAAGTAATTATTTCAATCTTAATCAAATCCAGTAATAGTCTGAGTTAGGTCTAACAGTCATATAGAAAATCAGCATATCAATGTAAATTGTAAACTATTTCACAATCTCACCTTGTACCATAAAGAAGAAAGCAAAACCTATCAGTAAAAGCTATAAACTAGTATGACATTTAGAGCTCATCTTTCTTCCAAAGACCTCTAAAAACAATTACTGGAAAATCCCACAAGGCAATGGCCACTTTTCCTGCATACTACAGGTACACTTTAAAACCAGGTCTTTAAGGTGACCGAAGGTTCATCAGGTTAAGGTTAGCACAATGCATTATAGTAGTCTTTAGTAAATCTTCCTGCTAACGGATCCGCTTGATAAAAGTCTGCAATATACTGCTTTGTTTAGTACACACAAAACTGAAGAGAAGCATCTTATGCGAAAATATTAAACGGATTACGAGAGCCTGATGTACAATGTGTGTACTGAACATACAATTATATCAAATCTCTACAAAAACAAACATTAGCATTTTATTTACATTTCCCTGCATTTGTCACAATACAGTAAACCATTTAAAATGAGATTGCTGTTTTGTTAAATTGTTCTGGAACACTTGCTCAGTATTAATGCAAGCATTAAAGTGGAACTAATCCCCCAAAAAAAAAACAAAAAAAAAAAACACACACGCTGGCATGTGGTGAAATATATTAGTAATCTATGGCGACTTTCTTTTTGGCTTCATTTTAGGGACAGAACAGCTGTCTGCTCTGCATGTAACTTTGCTCACGGCATACCACCATATGCAGAACATGTCTAAGCTTGTAGAAAGGAAATGGATAACATATGCTCATTTAGATAAATATTGTAAGACTCTGGTTTGGACATATGATTGGTTAAAATGGCTTCCAAGACTTAAATAAATCTCACTATTAAAATAAATACATATTTTAAAGGAGTGCAATCTGCTAGTCGCATGAGAAGAGTACACAATGGCTTGTTTTTGCAGTCTCTTTGGGAAGAGAGTAAAGTGGCTTCAAGTCAAGAAAGCTTCAATTTTCTATGGGCTGCAGAGTTCCAGCATTTGTCCTCTCACCAAGGCATACAGGGGTCTGGACAGTCCCTAAGGTAGGCCTCAAACTTGTTCTCAGAAACTGACATCATGGTTGTGTATGTGGTAAGCTGCAGGAAATAAAACAAAAACACACATCAAGACACAAAATCATAGAACATATTATATAATCATAAAGCAGCAGCACACAAAAGTGGGCTTGTGGCAGCCAATCCAGCTAATTGGATGCCTGATTTTACTTTCTAACAAAGACTTCAGAAATACAATTGGTCATTGATTATTCTGGACATTTCCATCATGTTGTCTGGCTTTTATTAGCCCAGCCCATGAACTCCTGAAAGAGAAAGCTATGTGGACTGTACTACTAATATATCACTCATGTGCTTTATTATTTTTATCTTCCAAGTGTACACTGCATGCATGCTTGGGATTTACAACCAAAGAAAATTCCCAGCTCAACTTACCAGCCAGCCTGAAACCAACCGAATTATACTTATAGTTTGCATTAAAAACAGGGCTTTCGTTCATACGGTTAGGATTCAGCACACCTGCCAGTTTACATCCCAAGAAGCCTTATATAATGCACTGCAGGTTCACCATCTACTTCATTCTCAACATCACTTTCTTATTATTCATCTTCTTGCATATTGTAAAATGTGATAAAAATGTAAAAACAAGCATTCCGGAAACATAGATAACTGGAGCATCAGTAGAGGAATACTGAAAAAACAGGTTATATTTTTTTTCATTGACTGTACAGGGGGTCCCGAGTTACGAACATCCGAGTTGTGAACATCCGAGTTGCGAACGACTCCTACTTACAAACGGGGTCCTGAACTCCATACTTAGCCATCCGTGCAAATAAACACTTAAAAACAACCTAATTACATGCCTACCTGTTCCTCTCCATACCCTGCTGTGTCCTGTGCCTGTATTGCGGCCGTGGCCTGATCCAGCCTAGTGTGGCCTAGTGAAGCCTGCAGATCCCCGGTCTTTCCTGCCCCGCAGAGGTGCACCACGGCCGGCCTGGCCTGGACTCGGATGTGCAGACACTGCTGCTCTCACATGCTTCACCAGCCAACCATCTCCCTGCTATGATCTGGTGAGCTGCCAAGCGGAGACTGCCTGTGTGGGCTGGTTGAGGTGTCCTGGAGCCCAGCATCTTTACATCCTTCTGCCTGTCTTGCAGCGTTCTGGGCCTTCCCTGCCTGGTGCTCCCAGCCAGCCACCCTCACTGGACTGCAGATGTTCTCCACCCCCCACATACAGTACAGAACTGCATCAGAAGGGCCCGGAAAGCTGGCGAGATTACATACTGCACTGTTCTGTGCAGTACATTCTATCCCTGTGTCCCAGCATGAGCTCATGTCATCTGCCTATAAGGAGCACTTAAAAAAAAAAAAAAAAAAAAAAAGGTACTGTCCCGATTTACAAACAAATTCGACTTAAGAAACCTACAGTCCCTATCTTGTTCATAACCCGGGGACCCCCTGTATGCCACAAAATATCAAAAACAGATAAGAGTGCAAGTACTCTTATACTGCCTAAAGCTGAACTGGGGACAAAAAAAATAAAAATGGTTTACACTAGCAGTGGTTCTTCCTTTCCATTGCAAGAGTTAACTGCTGGTTTTGCCTAGGGGATGAAGAATAAGGTTATACACTTGGATTTGTGTGAACACCGCTCTAGGTTAGTCTCCCATCATCACCTCCACTAAACACACAGACCAGGTGCTGGCCCTGTCTATCATGGATTCCAAAGAGCAAAAAATAATTCTGGTTGGCTACACGTTCATTAAAATCACCTTTATTTCAGAGAGATAGATTATGTATGTATGTATGTATGTATGTATGTATGTATGTATGTATGTATGTATGTATACACACACACACACACACACATATACATACACACACAGTATTTATTGGCGTATAACACTCACTATTTTGTGTGTGTGTGTATATATATATATATATATATATATATATATATATATATATATATATATATATATATATATATATATAATTTGTGTGCAATAATTGGTTTGATGACAGCATCACAAGAATGATATAAAGAACAGAGTGAATAGAAAATAAAAATGGAACCCAATTTTTGAAAAAAAAAAAAAAAAAAAATCTCTATCGGGGTCACCAGTAGCAAAAACCTAGGATGCACTTTATTCATTCCTAAAAATGTGACATCCCATTCATGGTGGAGCCCTACAGGTTTCCGGTGTACCCAGACGGAAGTTCCAGGAAATGTCCTTTTTACACAGAAGTCGGAACTTCTCACCATCTCTCCTGGGGACCATGATCTTTTCTACACCTTATATAGATACAGCTCAGGGATTCCCTGCATGACAACCGTTGAAATGATTAGCTACATTGGTTGAATGTTTCTTGGTCAAGTGAAATGCATGCTCAATTGGGTTGAGATCAGGTGATTGACTCAGCCATTGCAGAATATCCCACTTCTTTTCCTCCAAAAGCTCCTGGGTTGCTTTTTTAGTGTGTTTTGGATCATTGTCCATCTGTACTGTGAAGCACAGTCCAATCAACTTTGCTGCATTTAGCTGAATCTGGGCTGACAGTACATCTCTAAACACTGCAGAATTCATCCGGCTGCTTCTGTCACATCATAAACAAACACTCATGACCCAGTGTCACTGGAAGCCATGCATGCCATCACACTGCCATCACCATGTTTTACAGATGACGTGTGCTTTGGATCATGAGCGGTTCCAAGCCTTCTCCATACTTTTCTTCCCATCACTCAGGTACAGATTAATCTTAGTTTCATCCGTCCAAAGAATGCTTTTCCAGAGCTGGTCTGGCTTTTTTTAGATGTTTTTTGGCAAAGTCTAATCTGGCTTTTCTATTCTTCAGGCTTATGAATGGTTTGCACCTTGCGATGCATTTGCTCTCGTGAAGTCTTCTCTTGATGGTCTACTTTGACAATGATACGCCCACCTCCTGGATGTTGTGAATAGGTTTTTCTTTACCATAGAGAAGATCCTGCGATCATCCACCACCGTTGTCGTCCATGGACGTCAAGGCCTTTTTATGTTGTCGAGCTCATCAGTGCATTCTTCTTTCCTCAGAATGTACCAAACTGTTGATTTGGCCACGCCTAATGTTGCTGCTATCTCTCTGATGGATTGGTTTGATTTTTGAAGCCTTACAATGGCCTGTTTCACTTGCATGGACAGCTTCTTTTGAACGCATGATGTCCAGCAATAGATTCCAGATTCCAAATGCAAAAATACCACACACACACACACGCGATCGGAATTTCCGACAACAAAACCGTGTTTTTTTTTCCAACGGATGTTGCTCAAACTTGTCTTGCATGCACACGGTCGCACAAATGTTGCTTGGAAATTCCGAACATCAAGAACGCGGAGACGTACAAACACTACGACAAGCCGAGAAAAATTAAGTACAATTATTCTGAGCATGCGTAGGACTTTTGTGCGTCGGAATTGGATACACACGATCGGAATTTCCGACAAGAACTTTTGTTGCCGGAAAAATTCAGAACCTGCTCTGAAACATTTGTTGTCGGAAATTCCAACAGCAAATTTCCGATGGAGCCTACACACGGTCGGAATATCCAACCAAAAGCTCAAAGCGAACATTTGTTGTCGGAAATTACGATCGTGTGTACGCGGCATTAGATTTTCGGACGACCGAACATCCGTTTTTTGTGGCATGCTAGTCTCATGTCGAAAGCGAATAGGTTACTCACAGTACAAAAACTTTCGTACGACAGAATACAACGTCAGAAGTGACGTACTGTGTTGAATAATTTTGTATGTATTCTTTCATTTCTGAGCATGCGTAGTCGTGCTCTTACGATTTTTTTCATACGAAAACCGAACTAATGAAATGAAAATCAGACATTGAGTTCACATCTGACAAAAATTTTATCGTCCGCACATCCAGCTTTTGTCTGTCGAAAAAGCGAAAATAGTCTGTCAAAAGCACCGTACCAACGATCCGAAAATCGCCAGACAGCTTGTCGTCCGAATTTTTCCAATCCGATTTTCATATCATGTGTACAGGCTTTTTTTTTTTTTTTAAACAGAAGAGGCATACGGGCCTTTAGAATCAACTCCAGACCTTTTACCTGCTTCATTGTTGAAGAAACAGAGTAGTCCACACCTGGCCATGAAACTGCTTCTTATTCAATTGTCCAATTACTTTTGGTCCCTTGAAAAAAGGGGGTATGGCTATTCTTAAAGCAGAGCACCACCTTTAAAAAAATTAATATTAAAAGCCAGCAGCTACAAATACTGCAGCTGCTGAATTTTAATAAATGGACACTTACCTGTCCAGGGCGCCCGCGATGTCGGCAGCAGAAGACAATCGTTAGTCTCTCGGCTCCCCCTGCCGCCATCCTCGGTGAGGGAATCGGGAAGTGAAGCGTTGCGGCTTCACTGCCCGGTTCCCTACTACGCATGCGCGAGTCGCGCGTGTTCACTAGTCCCCATTGTGTTCTGGGAACTGTGCGTTTCCCAGAACACAGGGGGGGGGGGGGGGGGTTTCTGTGGCTATCTCTCCCCGGAGGTGGGAGCAAATACCTGTATTATACAGGTATATGCACCCCCCTTCCCCCTGAAAGGTGCCAATTGTGGCACTGGAGGGGGGGGGGAGGAATCCGACGAGCGGAAGTTTCACTTTAGGGTGGAGCTCCGCTTTAAGAGCTGCATTTCCTAAACCCTTTTTCTGATTTGGATGTACATACCCTCAAATTAAACCTGAGCGGCGTGTGCACTTTCAGCCCATTTTATTAGACAACTATAGCTTGAACATGTTTTGGTAAATACCTGAAAAAAAATTGTGCCTTTGGCCAAGATATGTATGGACCTAATTATTTTATATATATATATATATATATATATATATATATATATATATATTATATTTTATTTATTTATTTATTATGACAAAATGACCTCCAATCTAGGAATCCTTTTCAGGACTGAAGGATGGTATGATGGAAAAAACACCTTCAAGCAGCAACTCAATCACCCACAGTCATGAAAGAAAGGGAAAATAAAGAGGTGCTCCAATGGTGCGGGTAAATGTGGGTTTTTTGGAAAACTGACAAAATTTTAAAAGTGATCACAGTACAAAAGATAAAGGACAATAAGTGGAGTGGTGAACCAAACCCGACGCGTTTCGTACACAAGTACTTCAAAAAGGATTCCTAGATAGGAGGTAATTTTATCATCACTTGGAGACCACAGGGATATCCAGTGAATCCAGAGTTTAACGTTGGGATTCCCTTGCAACGAACGACCATCTGCAATTCGTGTGGTACATCCAGAGTCTTCCTGCCAGCTGATGCGACTTTCCATTGGGATTTCATACGCTTTAACGATCTGCCTAATAAGTAGATCCATAATTTCCGGTAAGAGTATTTTCTCTTACTCCTTTGTCTGAAGGTTTATGAGATGACCAATATTGTCACACGTCTGGTTCTGAACATCACATTTCACGGTCTTTGAACGTGAAATGTGGACTTTATGTGGACTTTAATTATTTTTTACCTTTCACTTGGTGCGATTCAGTTTTTAGCGCTGCATTTTAGTTATAAGGTGTTTTTGGACATGTTTTTATAGATTTGCTGAAATAAAGGTGATTTTACTGGATGTACAGCCAATCAGAATTATTTTTTACTCATTGGAATCCGTGATGGACGGGGCCAGCACCTGGTCTTTTTCTTCCGGGTGGAGATGGGAGACTAATCTAGAGCGGTGTTCACACACATCAAAAAGTAAGTACATGGCAAGTATATAACCTTATTCGTCATCCCCTAGGCAAAACAAGCATTTAACTCTTGCAGTGGAAAGGGAGAACCACTGCAAGGGTAATCATTTTTTGCCCCCAAAGTTCAGCTTTTTTGCTCATTATATGCTTGCCTTATTCTTTGTTGCTGCAGGCCTCCTGTTTGTGCTACCCATCCGCTGAAACCTCTTCCTTTTTCTGCCCGACTGGTCTGCAGCAATCCTGCTGGAAGACTCAGAGCATCTGTCCACAGCGCAGGAGAGCGCAAAAAATCTGAGGAAAACGCTTGGACAGCCGCACTCCAAAAAAGGTTATTTTATTTAAAACAACAGCCACAGCAAAAAAACAGCAAGTATGAGCTGACATGTCGCACTGCGATTCAGTGCTTAATCATGATGATTAAGCACTGAATCGCAGTGCGAAACGTCAGCTCATACTTGCTGTTTTTTTGCTGTGGCATGTTATTTGTGCTTTTGTTTTAAATAAAATAACCTTTTTTGGAGTGCGGCTGTCCAAGCGTTTTCCTCAGATTTTTTGCATTGTCATATGCATTGCCTGCACCCACGGCTCTGGATCTTGTGAATGAGTCACCAGTCACATCTGAGCGGTAACGCTCTCCCAGTGCAGGAGAGCACTGGCTGCTGGCAGAGTGAGGAATAAGGTAGGTATATGCTCCTATTGAGGCGGAGGGGATGCACAAAAGCACCACTCTAAGTGCAGCATTACCAATACATTTTAATGAGTAAAAGCAAAACTAGGTCTGAAGAAGGAGCGCATGCTCCGAAAGCGCGTTCACCTATTGGTCCTCTTACCATCCGGAAGTAACGGACAGCAACACGGCTCACTGCCTGTTAAGGAAATTTCACGTCCCTGCCTCTCCTTACATCCAAGTGCCTGCAGCTTAGGAAGTGTCGGCTTCCACCCGCGCAACCCGCTCCACGCTACTGCCTTGCACGGAGATGAGATACGGACTCTCCAGTTCTACATGCCCATTTTAAATCTTTGTTTGTGAGTATGTATGCTCTTTTGCTTTTACTCATTAAAATGTATTGGTAATACTGCACTTATAGTGGCGCTTTTGTGCTTCCCCTCCAGCTTACCCAGGATTTGCTTCACATTCACACTGGGCTGCCTTCAAAGTGCTATCAGATGGACAAAAAAAAAGGACTTTTTATATAGTCTTGTGTTAAAAATATTGCTTTTATTATTTTTTCCCCTATATCTGAATTAGCTCCCACATCGCCTTTGGTACAAGCGCCAACTTTCTCCTATGTATATCCTCCTATTGATCATCTCCTAGGTCATACAAGCTGTTAATCCTTGAAGTGATGAGGAGAACCCATTGCAAGGATAAAGATTTTTCATCCTAGGAGTTTTCGCTTTAAACACCTAATTGCTATTAAAGAGATTTTGGAGGTAAACCATTTTATTTCTAAAGTGCCCCGGGAGCTCAAAGAAAAAAGAAAAAAGAAAAAAGAAGAAAGAAGAAAGAAGAAAGAAGAAAGAAGAAAGAAGAACCCCCGCCGCTGTAATTCAGGTGCCCAGCGTCCGAAAAAGGGGCCGGACGCCTTAATAGGGGTGCCAGCGGGCAGGTATAGATTCATGCAATGCATGAATCTATCCATTAGTCATATAGGGGATGGCGTGACAGAGGGAGCAGCGCCCGTGCGCCCTTAATGGACGCACCGCCACTGGCTATATTGCACACAGGCCGCAGTGGTGGGGACCACAATATAATGCCTCCAGGTTCACTGAACATTAAAGGACGTTACAGAAAAAGCTGACTAACCCCACCAACCTTCACCCAAAAGGGATTACACAGTTTAAGCGATTTGTACGTTTTTAAGTGCGTATATCCTGATGCATTGATGTAAAGTTTACCTTGTTAAGAACAGGCTTTGTAGAAAGCACATCATAGATTGTTGTAAATGAAATGTCCTGCAAAGATAAAAAGAAAATAAGTTACAGCATTGTGATAAATGGTAAATAAAAATAAAAATCTGCTCTATCAAAATGTTTAACCACTAAGCCCCTTCATGACCAGGCCATTTTTTGCCATACAGCACTGCGTTGCTGTAACTCACAATTGCGTGTCTGTGCAACGATGTATCCAAACAAAATGTATGTTCTTTTTTCCCCACAAATAGAGCTTTCTTTTGGTGGTATTTGATCACCTCTGGGGTTTTTATTTTTTGCGCTATAAAACAAAAAAGACTGACATTTTGAATAAAAAAATAAAAAAAAAATGTATATTATTATATATTGATTAGTTTGCGTAAACGTTATAGCGCCTACAAACTAAGGGATCTTTTTTGGCATTTTTATTAGTAATGGTGGTGATCAGAGATTTTTAGCGGGACTGCGACACTGTGGTGGACAAATCGGACACCAAGTGACAGTTTTTGGGGGACCAGTGACACCAATACAGTGCTTTGGACTAATTTACACTGTACTAATATACACTGGGAGGGAAGGGGTTAACATCAGGGGCGATCACAGGGTTCAATGTGCTCCTAGGGAGTGATTTCTGTGTGGGGGGTTAGCTTAACTGGAGGAAAACAGAGATCCGTGTTTCCGCTTAGCAGGAACACAAGATCTAAAATTTTCCTCTCTGACAGAACTGCGGTCTGTCTTTACATATGCAGACCGCCGGTCTGCCTCTCCTGTCAACGATTGGCGGGTCCCAGTGGACATCGCATCTGCCAGACCCACCGATTGACTTCTGCTGTGTCCAATCACAGCGGGTTACCGGTGGCGCACACGCGCGCCCCAGACCCGGAAGAGGAGACAACGTACAGATACGTTGTTTCGCGCAGCTGGGCCACCCTTCCGCAGTAAATGTGCGTTGGGCGGTCCAGAAGTGGTTAAAATAGTAAAAAAACGAGAACTTTGTTTAAAACTAGACCTTTTCAACAACACTTATGCCGCGTACACACGACCATTTTTCTCGTCGGGAAAAATTTAATTTTTTCTCTTTGACGAGAAAAACGACCGTGTGTGGGCTTCTCATCATTTTTCCCGACGAGAAAAAACGGCATTAATCACGACGAGAAAAATTAGAACATGCTCTAATTTTTCTCGTCGTGATTCACGGCATTTTTTTCCGCTGCAGTTTTCCCATAGGGAAACACTGCCAGGGAGCCCACACACGGTCGTTTTTCTCGACCAAGAGAAAAAATGTCAGGAAAACCGGCCGTGTGTAGGGAACCAAGCCCTTCCTCGTTTTTCCCGTCTATTTTCTCGATCGTGTGTACACGGCATAACATATATTTCTGAATGAAGCAGGGGGGCTAGGACAGGACAACGTTTTACTCCCTCTTCTTCAAAATTGGTGGAAAAAATAAATAAAATAAAAAAAACACACAAAAATCAGTGTTAGGCTTAATTAATATTATACAGGATTTATAAAGTGCCAACAGTTTGCACAGTGCTTTACAAAGTGAGGGCAAACAGTACAGTTACAAAACAATTTAATACAATGGAAGAGGAATCAGACAGAGCTTACAATCTAAGAGGGAGGGTCAAGTGATACAAAAAAGGTAATAATTTGTGTGGGTGGGGGGGGGGGGGGGGGTAGGGATATTTTATATTTGCTCCCTTTTGGGTCAAGTTACCATTTAAAGCATTCCATTATATCTGCTTGGTAAAAAAATAAATAAAAAAAAAAAGTTCATCCTGGAAGAAATCCAGTAAGCTTGAAACGTCTTGTGCTCTGTGTGAACTGCAAAATATCTCCCCCTTTACATCAAGAGAATTTTTTTTAATACGGATATATATATATATATATATATATATATCGGCCATAGGGCTTCAACCATATAAATAAATAAACAACCTAGACTTACAAACATGAAATGAACCTGAAGTGTGCCCTGGTCTGATGGACGGTATGCCAAAATAAGGGGGCATACCCAGATTAGTAATAAGTATTTTGTGGAGAGAAACGAATTTGAGAAATGCCCTAAAAAGGGGATGGGAGGGTGGGTATCACGCACCGGAAACCAAATACGGCGTAAGAAGGCCAATATGGTGGCCTGAATTTATGGGAGGAGCCCGGGGGGGGAATATAACCAGCCCGCTCGCCTGTGGGCCTTTATCGGTTTCCTGTGTGCCGTACTTGGTTTCCGGTGCGTGATAACCACGTCACTAGGCCGACTATTCGAGTCAGCGTGCACGAATTGCGTGGCCACAAACATCCGAGGCGTTCTCATTCACAGTTTTTCGTACAACGTGTCTGGCTCGGCTGTCGTAGGTAGGGTTTCATTTCATGTCGTGCATTGATATCTTTTATCACGGAGACTTTGTTACTAAAACTTACGAATCTCCCCTAATGAAACCCTAAACATAGCCACTGATTTGTGTCGCCATCATTAGTCATTTCCTGTGCATCACTCTGATACGAATCCAGTCGCGTCCACATCGCACCGGACGTTCAGGCATGCCGCACTCGCCATTGTTCACCTATACACCATACTCATCGATGCGCGTCTCTGTTATGATAAAAAAACATTCCAATTATTTCCACCATTTCGTTTGTCATATAACGCGCTCCGATTCGAATCCAAGTCGCATCCACAATGCACAGATTTCGTCCCGGTGTGCCCCAGTTGTTTAAGCGGCCTCATTTCAGTACATGCTCCAGAATCGCTCGTTGTTAGTCACACCTGCAGCGCACCGACTCGTGCCTCTGTCATGGGAATTTCTGTCACTCATTTCATTATCACGCATCCGATTTGAATCCACGCGCATTCTCATGTGCAGGTTTGCTTCAAGCGCCGCACCGATTCGTGTCTGTCATGGGAAATTTCTGTCACTCATCCGATTCGAATCCACACGCATTCTCGTGTACAGGTTCGTCTCAAGCGTGCCACAGTTGTTGTTGGCCTCATTTCAGTACATGCTCCAGAGTCGCTCGTTGTTAGTCGCACCGATTCATGCCTCTGTCATGGTACATTTCTGTCACTCATTTCACCGCCACGCTCCACCATCTGATTCACTCACTTACTTGTGTTCAAATCAGCTAGTCAAACCCTTCACCACTTATCTGTCATTTCTTCTCCAGGTCAGTCAAGTTCAGTAGGTCCATCCTGCACCAGGTTGCACGTCATTTCACCAGGTAAAAAAAATTAAAATAGAAATAATAATAGGCCTAATTTCGTTCTGTGCTCCACAGTCTGACTCGTGGGTTGTCGCAGTCGCGACACACCGATTCGTGCCTCTATCATGGCATAAAACATTTCACTCATTTCAATTCACGCACCGGTCGCTTCGAGTCCAATCCACTCAAATCAACACCACAGAGTCGCACTCATCACTTCAGCTCTACAGGTGTAGTTTGCATTGCCTCACATCTCTCCTCAGATCCGGCGATCACTTCACATTGAGTCCTTCTTACTCATCACGGTTCGTTCAACCATCGCCTCACCGCAACAATTCATACGGATTCACTTCATACTTCCCAACCAATTTATTTTACCCTACCACCGATACATATAAAAGATATGTTGCATTTCCTACCACAGTCTGATTCGAAGCTAGTCGCGTCAGCGGCATAACCGTTCGCATTGGATACATCCCACACCGATTCATACCACTCACTCCCGGTACCCTACAAACGATTCGTTGTTAGGTCATATCACTCACTGATTCAAATCACTGTCATGCCACAAGCATCACTCCGATTCGAGCCTAGTCGCCTCGGCGGCACAACGGTTCGCATCGGTCGTACCCCAAACATAGATTCGTAGTGGTTCTTACCATACCCTACAATTTGTTATTCATATTATTTCCACCGACCAATTCGGATCGCAGTGGCAGCTTCACACTCCATTCCAAACCTAGTCGCTCCGGCGGCACAACGGTTCGCATCACGGATATCCTGCACCCCGTCATAAACCACGATTCGTTACCCATGTAATTACTACTAACCGATTCGTGTCACATTACATTCGTACACATCACAACCCGAGTCAAACCTAGTCGCATCGGCGGCACAACGGTTCACAACACAAGTATCCCACACACCAATTCGTAACAGTCCCTATCACAAACCTACAATTCGTTACGTATGCTACTTTGCAGTTTGTTCCTACATATACAATTTCTACTATCCTTTTCTTTTTTCGCCTATCAGTAAGTGACCTTTTCTTGCAATCGCTGCAAGATGCACATCTCATCACAAACTCCTTGCAACCACTGCGAGAATCGCATCTCATCACAACCCCTTGTAATCACTGCAAGATACGCATCACACCATAACTCCTTGCAATCGCCACAAGATACTGATCTCATAACCCTTTGCATTTGCTGCAAAAAATAAAAAACGCATCTCAGCATACCCATTTTGCAATCTCTGCAAAAATAGGATTTTTTGTACTCACTGTAAAATCCTTTTCTCTGACATCCATGGACTGACACGGTGTCTCTTTACACTTTACACGTGGGTTATGTCCCTGCTTGCAGGAGAAGACCTAGGCAGAATGTGAGATGTTATACATACATTCTAAAAGCCAGAGCTGAACAGCCCCACCCAGGGGGCGGTCCCTCCGGACATAACCCTCCCACTACAGTCAGCAGACTTCAGTTCGTAACAAAGCAGTACAAACTTAAAAAGGAAGGGTGGGTGCCGTGTCAGTCCATGGATGTCAGAGAAAAGGATTTTACGGTGAGTACAAAAAAATCCTATTTTCTCTTACCATCCATGGACTGACACGTGTCTCTTTACACGTGGGATGTCCCAAAGCAGTGTCAAGAGGGATGGGAGCAGTATAAATGGAAAAACCAAAACTTCACTCCAAGAAGGCAGAGCTCCTCAACGGAGGAGTCGCAACTTTAAACAGCGGCCTGCAGCACCCTGCGGCCGAAGGAAGCATCCGGAGATGCAGCCACATTAACCTTATAAAACTTAAAAGGCATGAACAGACGACCAGGTCGCCGCCTTGCACACTTGTGCAACCGACACTTGATGTCGGAAAACCCAGGAAGCACCAATTGCCCTGGTGGAATGCGCCGTAACCGGAAAGGGAGGCGCCCGCCCTTTGAGAGCATAGGCTTGAATGACGGTTTGTCTGATTCCCCTAGAAATGATGGCAGACGAAACCGCTTGGCCCTGTTATGGACCAGAGACAGTCACAAACAGTGAGTCGGACTTTAGAATAGAAGCAGTAGCAGACAGGTACACCCGTAAGGCTTGTACCACATCCAATATGTGCAGCGCAAACTCTCTGGGATGCGATGGGTCAGGACACAAGGACGGGAGGACAATGTCCTCATGTAGGTGAAAGGTCGACACCACCTTTGGCAAAAAGGAAGGTCACGGATGCAACACCGCCTTATCCTTATGGATGACTAAATATGGCGACCTGCAGGACAAAGCCGCCAACTCAGACACCCGTCAAACAGAAGTGATTGCCACTAAAAGGCCACCTTCTGAGACAAGACAAGAGGGGAATATCCCGGATATTCCCAAAAGGAGGTTCCCGGAGGACCGAGAGCACCAAATTCAGATCTCACGGTGGGAGAGGAGGCTTGACAGGAGGGAGTACATGGCGAACCCCCAACACAAGGTGCCAACCAAGAAATGACCCGCTAGAGGTCGCTGAAAGAAGACGGCCAAGGCCGAAATCTGACCCTTGATGGTACTCAAAGCAAGCTTTTGGGTCACTCCACACTGCAGAGGACGCAGGATTCTGGGGACGGAATACGTCCGAGGACGCCAGTCCAGCGCTTCGCATATGGCGATATAAGCTTTCCAGGCACGGTGATAGATCTGCTTGGAGGAAGACTTCCGTGTCCTTAACATGGTCAAAATGACAGAGTCCGAGACCTCGGTCCCTCAACACCTGGCTTTCAACAGCCCTGCCGTTAAAGCCAGAGACTGTAAGCCGGATGAAACATAGGACCTTGAGACTGAAGGTCCTCCCTCATCGGCAACCGCCAAGGAACGTCCGCGACGAGACATACCAGATCAGCGTACCAGTGATGCTGAGGCCAATCCGGAACAATTATAATCACCGGAGTTTATATCAGGCGATAAGGACCCTATGGGGCCACCAACGCATCCGAGGCATCGCCCAAGGATCCCTGGATCTGGCCACAACCTCGACCCTTGCAATTGAGTCGAGAGGCCATCAGGTCCACATCCGGCGTGCCCCACCGTCGGCAAAGGAGTTGAAATATGCAAGGACCACTCTTCTTGGTCCGGCGATTGGCGACTCAGATAGTCCGCCTGCCCATTGTCTATGCCCAGAATGTAAATGGCCTACAGAGCCGGCACGTTTCTTCCGGCCCACTTCAGGATACGGACTACCTCGGAAGCCGCAGCTGAGCTCCGAGTCCCCCCTTGATGGTTTACATACGCCACCGCCGTGGCGTTGTCCGACTGGCTCCTGATGGAGCGACCCCGTACTCTCTCCGACCTGAGGAGAGACACAGTCCGATGGCCCGTATTTCCAGAACAGTGATTGGTAAACGGGCTCGTCCGGAGTCCAAGGTCCTGAGCCGACAGGACTCCCCCTCAGCCCGTCAGGCTGGTGTCCGTCGTGAGTACCGTCCATTGGATGGGAGGGGAACGACTTTCCGGACCGAAGAGCCGAGGATCTCAACCACCATGTCAGGGGCGCCCTGACCAGGTGAATCACCTGGATCTGAAGATCCAAGGACAACGGGGATTTGTCCCAGGTGGACAAGATCTCCTTCTGCAATGCCCTGGTGTGTGATTGGGCATACGGAACGGCCGCGAAGGAGGCCACCATGAGTCCCGGGACTCTCATGCAAAAAAAACGGATTGACAACCATTTTCTGGATGTCAGCACCCGCACCGCTGACTCAAGTGTCAGCAACTTCTCCAGAGGTAGGATACCTTTGCCTCCAAGGAGTCCAGAATCAGAACTAGATACTCCAGACACTGAGTCGGGACCAGAACTGACTCCTGAATGTTCAGGAACCACCCGAAGTCCCTGAGGGTCTAATTGACGATAGTCACCTTTCCTCCAAGTCTGAGCCACTTTCTGCTCTTAGCAGAAGATCGTCCAGATAGCCCACGACAGCAATACCTCACTGTAACAGAAGGCTAGAACCGGAGCAAGCACCTTGGTGAACACCCTTGGTGCCGAGGCTAGGCTGAAAGGAAGAGCCACAATCGATAGTGGACTTCGCTGATCGCAAGCGCAGAAACTTCTGGTGACTTGCGCAGATCGGAACATGCAAGTAGGCGTCCTTGAAGTCCAAGGACGCCAGAAGAAAATCCCTTTGGTGGAGTGTAGCGATCACCGTGCGAATGGATTCCATGCGGAATTTCTGCACCTTCTCGAAGGCATTCAGGGCCTTGAGGTCCAGGATAGGTCGAACCACGTCCTATTTTTGGGACGACAAACAGATTCGAGTAGAATCCCTGAAAACTCTCCTGTGACGGAACCGGCACAATCACTCCGGACCTGATCAAATCCTGTACAGCCCCCAAGAGGGCTGCCCGACAGGTAGGAAGGAGAGGAAGATTCGAGGGAAAGAATCTGTCTGGGGGCCAGGATTGGAATACTATCCTGTATCCTGAGGTGACCACCACGCACACCCACCAGTCGGAGATTCGGGAGGACCACCGATTCGTGACCTGCGAAGTCGTCCCCCCACCCCAGGAGTCGGGCGGAGGCAAGACTTCACGCGGAGACGGGCTTGGGAGCCGCTTGTTCGGCTTACGCACCCAGGGGCACTTGTGCCCACCAGCCGCACTGCCGTCAGTCTGAGAGGACCTACCCGTGGACTCTGACTGACGAAAAAAGTACCAGTTACTTACCGGTAATGGTCTTTCTGGTAAGTCTTCCAGGACGGCACAATGAGAGATGACTAGTCCACCTGACAGGAAACACAATCAATCAAAGAGGTTAAAAACCCCACCCCTCCCTGTGCTCCTCAGTTTGTGAAAAAGTACTCCACACTAGTGCACGAGAGTGAAAAACAACATACCACAACAACTCATATATATATATATATATATATATATATATATATATATATAGAGTTGTTGTGGTATGTTGTTTTTCACTCTCGTGCACTAGTGTGGAGTACTTTTTCACAAACTGAGGAGCACAGGGAGGGGTGGGGTTTTTAACCTCTTTGATTGATTGTATATATATATATATATATATATATATATATATATATATATATATATATATATATATATATATATTAATATACTTAACCAGAGCGGTGGGAAGTAGGCCTGCCGTCCTGGAAGACTTACCAGAAAGACCATTACCGGTAAGTAACTGGTACTTTTCTCAAGACGTCTTCCAGGACGGCACAATGAGAGAGAAGCAAGTAATTTGCAGGCCTACCTTAGGGTGGGACGACCGCTTGCAGGACCTTCCTACCAAATGAGAGGTCCTGAGGCGACAGCAACTCCACTCTGTAATGCTTCAAAAAAGTGTTCTGGCTTGACCATGTCGCAGCTTGGCAGATTTGTTTGACCGAAGCTCCGGCCCTTTCTGCCCAGGAGGTCGCCAGAGACCGAGTGGAATGTGCTTTAACCTTCGGGGCTGTCTTAGCAGCCTGGTCATAAGCTAGGGAGATTGCTTGTTTTATCCACCTAGCTATGGTTACTCTAGAAGCCTGTTGGCCCTTTTTCTGACCAGAAAAATTAATAAATAAGTGGCTGGATTTTCTGAAAATGCTAACTCTATCCAAATAAGAAAGCAGACATCGTCTGACATCCAAACAATGAAAGGAAGCCTCCCTTTCATTCTGGGGATTGGAACAAAAGGAAGGGAGTATTATTTCCTGCGTTCTATGAAATTTTGATACTACCTTGGGAAGGTACAGGGGGTCCTGCCTGAGAACAACCCTGTCCTCAAATAAACGAAAAAACGGCTCTTTAATTGACAGAGCCTGCATATCACCTACTCTTTTGGCTGTCGTTATCGCCAGCAGAAAGGTAAACTTAACTGTGAGAAGTTTAATAGAAATACTGTCTAAAGGCTCGAACGGAGCCTTAGTTAACTGTTCTAGAACCAAGGAGAGATCCCAGGGTGGAACCCTAGAGATCTGTACTGGAGACATTCTGTCCCTAGCTGACAGGAATCTTTTAATCAACGGGTCCTGGGACAATCTTCTGTCCAGGAAGTAAGATAAGGCTGCTACCTGAACTCTTAGTGTCTTGGTAGCCAGCCCCAGATCAACTCCATCCTGGAGAAATTCCAGAATGACTGAAGTTTTCTGTTGGGAAACCTCTCTCTCTGAACACCAGCGAGAGAAGACCCCCCACACCTTAGCATAAATCCGCCTGGTGACCTCCTTTCTACTAGAGAGGAGAGTGGTGATCACTCTCTCTGAACAGCCCTTCTCCCGCAGGTTCTGCCTTTCAAGCACCAGGCCGTCAGTTTGAAGAAGCTGGGCTCTGGGTGGAAGACCGGACCCTGAAGAAGAAGGTCTGACCGAACTGGTAGATGGAGAGGGGGAGCTACCGACCAGTTCTCCAGAGTGGGAAACCAGGCTCTCTTGGGCCACCAGGGGGTGACCAAAATGAGACAGCATTCTGAGAGGTCCAGCTTCTGCAGGATCCTCGGAATCAGACTCAGAGGAGGAAAGGCATAGGCCAGATGAAAACTCCACACCTGGGCCAGCGCGTCCACTCCCTCTGAGCCCCATTCCCGGGTCAGGGAAAAGAACCTCTTTAGCTTTTTGTTTTCCCTGCGGGCGAAGAGGTCTATCTCCGGATTGCCGAACCGTTGGCACACCAGATCGAACACCTCTGTGTTCAACTCCCATTCTCCCTGGAGAATCGGGTGGCGACTTAAAAAGTCCGCCTCTACGTTGTGAACCCCTTTTATGTGAACCGCTGTGATAGAGGGAATCTGGAGCTCTGCCCAGCTCAGGATCTCCAGAGACAAAGCCAGAAGGGTACGCGACCTGGTGCCTCCCTGATGGTTCAGGAATGCCACTGTGGTGGCATTGTCGGATAGAATCTGGACCTCTCGGCCCCTGACTCTCTCCTCGAAGGCCTTTAGAGCCTCCCGGACCGCCAACAATTCCCGGAGGTTTGAGGAGGCGCCCCTCTGACCTCGGTTCCAGGAACCCTGAGCTCTGAGCTCGTCTAAGTGAGCCCCCCAACCCCAGGCGCTTGCGTCTGTGGTTATCCTGAGAGGGTTGGACTGACTCCACAGACGACCCACCAGTAAATTCTGAGGAAGGAGCCACCACCTCAGAGATTCCTTTGCCACAACTGGGATGGGGACCCTGTAGTCTAGAGATTCCCTTGATCCGTCCCAAGAGGATAGAAGGAATTCTTGGAGAGGTCTGGAGTGGAGCTGAGCCCACGGCACCGCTGGGATGCAAGAGGTCATTAGACCCAGCACCCGCATGATGCTTCTGAAAGAAGATTCCTCTGCCTCCAACATAGACCTGACCGTTGTCATAAGACCTTGGACCTTGTCCTGGGGTAAAACAAGTTTTCTTTCTAAGGAATCCACTAGGAATCCCAAGTAAACTTTCTTCTGTTCTGGGACCATCGAGGATTTTTCTTTGTTGATGATCCACCCCAGGCTTTCCAAGGTGCTCACGACCCTGGCCAGGTCTGCAAGAAGGAGATCTCGACTCTGATTGTAGAGAAGCAGATCGTCGAGGTAGGGGAATACTGCTATACCCTGCAGGTGCAGGTAAGCAATCACCTCCGCCATGATCTTTGTAAAGACTCTTGGACTGGATGACAGTCCGAAGGGAAGCGCAGCAAACTGCCAATGCTGCACTCCCTGGGCGGAAGTGATTGCAAACCTGAGGAAGGCCTGATGTGCTGGGAATATCGGGACGTGTAGATAGGCGTCCTTTAGGTCTATGGTCACCATTAACACCCCCCTCAGAAGAAGCTTCCTGAGAGTGTACACGCTCTCCATCCGAAACCTCTTGCGACGCAGATAAGCGTTCAAGGGTCTCAAGTTTATTAGTCGATGCTTCCCTGACGGCTTTGGAACAACGAAAACGTGGGAATAGACGCCCAAACCTTGTTGTTCCGTAGGTACTGGGATAACTACTCCCTGCCTTTCCAGATCTGAGACATTCTGTACCAGACCTGCAGCTTTTAAGGGGTCCCTGGGTAGATGCGTTACCAGAAACTTCGGGGGAGGGGAGTGAAGAAACTCTAGCTTGTAGCCCTCTTTTAAAATTTGGAGGACATGGGGGCTCTGAGATATGCTTTCCCATCTGGGGAGAAACTGGGAAAGCCTTCCCCCTACCCTTACGTCACTTAGAGTTCTTGTCATTAGGCTTTTGGCTGGAGAAAAGGATACCTCCCTTCTGTTTGTCCTTGCCAGCACTCCACCTCCTAGTATTGATAGGTCTTTTGTCTGAAGACCGGTTCTTACCCTGGGGGCCTCGAAAAAATCTCCTTTTTTCCTTTTTAGGTTTGGTAGGAAATTTCTTACCCTTTTCGGTGGACCTGGACAAGGCTTGGTCAAGTCCTGTACCGAAAAGAAGGGAGCCCTCAAATGGGAGACCACATAAACGGGTCTTGGATGCACTATCACCATCCCAGGTTTTAACCCATACAGCTCTTCTAGCAGAGTTTAAGAGGGCTCCAGTCTTTGCGGTGGTTCTTACGGTTTCTACCGCTGCGTCCGCTAGGTACGCCACCGCGTTACCTATTAGCTGCAACGACTCCAAGACTTCCTTGGATTTGGAAGTGCCTGAAACATGGTCCGTTAATTTTGAGATCCATGCATCTGCATTCCTGGCTACGCATGCTGAAGCCAGCGCCGGGCTCATGGCTGCCGCATTGGCTTCCCAGGCCCTCCGCAAGGTGGTTTCAGCACGCCGATCCATCTGATCTTTGAGGTTACCAGTATCCTCAAAGGAGAGGTCAGACTGTTTGGATACCTGGGCTAAGGAAGCATCCAATCTGGGTGTTTTGAAGAACCTATCTTCATCCTCCTCCTTGAAAGGGCACCTACGTTTCCACGTTTTTGGTCTTAAAAGCTTCCTTTCAGGATCCTTCCATTCTTGAAGGATAATGTCCTTCAGTGCCTGGTGGACGGGGAAGGTTTTGGGTTGAGACTTCAACAAACCCTGATACATTCTATCCTGTGCGGAAACCTGTTCCGCAGGCTCCTGGATCTCCTCAGAAGCATAAATTGCCCCAAGGAGGCCCTCCATATCATCGGCCGAGAAGATGTGCCTTCCTGGCCTGGAGCCCTCTTCCTCGTCCTCTGCCTGACTATCCACCAGACCCTCATCAGATACTTCTCGATCGGAGATATCTGAATCCTCCTCCGGCTCCGAACCCTGTGAAGGTAGGGATTTTAGAGGCTGCGGGCGTCTTAACTACCCTGGGAGTCAAAGAACTCTCCTGAGAGGAAGAGCCCCCCCCCACTTGTCTGAGGTTCTGGTTCCCTAGACCTGAGTGAGGATTGAAATTCCTTAAGCGTAGTCAGCATCTGGGTCTGGACAGACAAGAAGTCTTTCATGACCTGAGATGTTTCTTTTCCAGCCAATTTCTGAATGCATTTAAAACAGAAAGGTCTGGAATAGTCTGGAGGCAACCTATCGTTGCAGTAGCCACATCTTTTGATGCGAGCAGGGGCTTTAGAGGGACGGCTGGTAGACCCCTGGGCAGTGACGTCCCCTCCTGCAGAAAAAAACAAATATACACAGGGAATTTTTTAGTACCAAACACCCCTGTGCAGAGCAAAAGGGGGAAGAGTCGGGGTACCTCCCCCATCATAACCCCTGCTGGCTGGGTAGGACTCACCTCCTGTGGCCTCCTCTGTAGCCTTGGCCGTACCGGGCCTTTCCTCATGCTCCATGCGCCGTCCGGGCTCGAACCGTGTCGCTAAGAGCAAACAGGAGGAATGGGCGCCTCTTTTCCTGGCATCTTTATAGAGGAAGCTGGCTGAAAAGACGCCGGCCGTCGCCATCTTGCCATAGACCGGAAACCGGAAGTGGCGCGGCGCGCGGTGACGTCATTCCGGGCGCTAGAGGAGGAAATCAATGAGTCCTCCAGGCCATGGGAAAATGGCGCCGCACATGCCTGAGCGGCGCCAATAGCCAGAACAGCGCTTCACCGCTGGGTTCACCACCGCATCTGCGGGAGACCTGCCAGCCCCCCCTCCGAAGTGGACACCCACCAGGTAGGGAGGAAAAAAAGAGGAAATATTTGGCCCCTGAAGCTTCCAGGTACCCTGTACCTTAGGGCTTCAGAAAACTCAGGGGGGTTCTTCAAGGCTATTCCTTCCCCCCTGAGTATGTTACAAAAAAAGGGGGACCCCCAGGAAGGATGAGCCCATCCTGCTAGGTCCAGAGGCTTCCTAAGCGTTCGACCTAGGTCCCAGGGGGAGACCTCCAGCACCAGGCCTTTAGGTCTTTGTTATTTTCTAAACGGTTTCGCTGTGGGGAAACACAATCAAAAACTGAGGAGCACAGGGAGGGGTGGGGTTTTTAACCTTTTTGATAGATTGTGCTTCCTGTCAGGTGGACTAGTCATCTCTCATTGTGCCGTCCTGGAAGACGTCTTGAGAAAACCCCGTTTTGCTGGAAAGGAAGGCCCCCTGTTTTCGGCGGGCCTCCTCACTCTTGCTAGTCTAAGGAAGAAGAGTGCTTTTACCTCCCATGACATCCATGACGATGTCATCCAGAGCAGCACCGAAAGGTCTACCACCTTTAAATGGTAGATCCGTCAGGAGCTTCCTAAGGCTAGGTCAGCAGACCAGCACTTCAACCAGATAAGACGACGCAATACCACCGCTGAGACAGATGCCCTGGATATTAAAGGGGCCGCGTCCAACGTGGCGTCGCACACATAAACCAGGCCCTGAACCAGTTGGTGGGCCAGAGCAACTGTGTCTGGAGGAAGATTATGCTCCTGTACAGCTGGGTGCAACATTTTTGCCCAACCTGTAAGTGTTTAAGACACAAGGGTCGCCGCTACCACAGGCCGTAGGGCGGATCCCAACAAGGCAAACATGGCTCTGCTCACCACTTCTGACCTCCTGTCAGTGGGGTCCTCAAATGCAGGAGTCCCCTCCATCGGGAGAGTGATGGCCTTGTTCAACCGGGCGACTGGAGGGTCGACCCTGGGGGAGAAGCCCACTTTTTAAGTAGGGCATCTTCAAGGGGTATCTGATAGACAAACACCGCGGGACCATAAAAAAATTCTTCTACGGCTTTTCCCAGACCTTATCAATGAGCTGGTCAAAGAAAGTACATATGGAAAAACCTCTTTAGAAGGCCTGGCCTTAAAAGAACCAAAAAGGAGACTGTATCCGCCTGAGGTTCTGCATCCGCAGCATTTTAACTTGAGTGTCCCTCACCGCAGTCATGAGTACACTAACAAGCGCCCTGTCATTTACTGACTCAGAACTGGAGTTTTCCTCATAAGGAATGTCCTGTTCAAAACCATCCAATACATTCAGAACTAGGGTCCTGAGCGGTAGTGGCTAGGCCCATATCTGAATCAGCGCACTGCCCTCATGAAGTAAAGTGGGGAGAGGGCGTTTTTTCGCTCCCTTGCGCTTGCACACAGCTCCCATCCTGGTCAGAAATGATTCCAGGACTGCCCACAACTGGTCCCTAGGGACTGCAGGTGCTGAAGCACTGCCTGTTGTCCACTGACATTTAGGGGAAGCTGGTGACGGAGACTCCATATTGCCCCCCTCTGAGACTCCTCAGATAAAAAGTCCACCCACAGGCTGTGCTGACTGAGGAGGGGGCGCCCAGGGGACTCACCAAACCGGACCAGGGACCGCTCCGTTCCGCTGTCTGTACCGCGCTGGTGAGCTGTGAGGAGATTGCGAGGAGATTTGCGCTGTTACAGCAGCGCTAGAGGCCAAAACTAGTGCTGAAGAGCGCGCGGGCTACAAGAAAATGGCCGCCGCACTTCACTGAGGCGATCCGCGGCAAGATGGCCGCCATGACTCAGCAAAAGTGAAGAATACAGCACACACACAGCGCCACTCGGTGCTCAGGCCCCAAAACGCACAAAAAAAGGCCCCAAGCATATCTGCAGACCAGCATTAGCCCCTCCAAGAACAGTGTGACCCCCAGGCACCCCACACAGCACAGCGCCAGCAATGGTGACAGAGAGTGACAATGAAATACAGGGGGAGACAGGGAAAATCCCCCACAGAGAAACACACAGCTTTTTGTACTCACCTGCAGGCAGGAGAGACTACTTACCCGTCCCCTGAGGGACCCACTGGTGTGTTTCTGACAGGACTATCACAGTGCAGTACTGAGTAGCTGTCGGCCCGGTCCACCGCGAAAGATACAGTCAGTCAGGAACTGTTCAGTCTTGAGAGGACCGTGGGAGCATGAAAGCAAACCCGGCCACCCCTGGAGTCATGGGGCCTGTCGTGAACTGAGTCTCACGCACACAAGGCGAGGATCAGCACGCTCGATGGTCGGACAGGGAAGACTACGAGGATATCTTGTACCTAACCTGTTGCCCAGCCGACAGTTGATAGAAGATTCTCAAAAATAAAATAAAAAAAAAAATTCCAGAAAAGGAATAAAAATAGGTCAGGAGACTGGCTCCTGAGAGAGCCACGTCTTCTCCTTCTGCTAGGCAGAAAAAAACTGAAGTCTGCTGACTGTAGTGGGAGGGTTATGTCCGGAGGGACCGCCCCCTGGGTGGGGCTGTTCAGCTCTGGCTTTTAGAATGTATGTATGTATGTATGTATGTATGTATGTATGTATGTATGTATGTATGTATGACATCACACATTCTGCCTAGGTCTTCTCCTGCAAGCAGGGACATAACCCACGTGTAAAGTGTAAAGGGACACCGTGTCAGTCCATGGATGGTAAGAGAAACATGCATCTCAGTACAAACTCCTTGCAATTGCTACAAATAAAACGCATCTTAGGGTTTACCCACTTGCAATCGCTGCAAAACATGCATCTCAACATATACTCCTTGTAATCGCTGTAAGTACACGGCTCAGCATAACTCCTCGCAATCACACTCAACGGTGCTCATACAGCCCACTTCAATTCTTCTTAGTGGCACTCAACCTGTCTCCAGTGGCATTCATACGAGCCACTCATCGTTTTTGTCTGCCTTTTCTCCCCAACTTTGCAAGAGGATCATTCTCCAGGCTCGATCTTTCGTGTCACGCCTCCTGGTCTTCCTCTCCCAGACACAGGACCCGACCAGATCCTTAACTTAGACATCGTGCCAGTAGCGGACCTGTCAGTAGGGGAGGACTTCCTTACTACGTGGAATGGTATGTCAAGGTTTATACCAACAACGTCGCCCCTATCACCGCAGGTAGTGACAGATGCCGCAGTCTCCACAGGCTTTGCTGCAATTTTTGGCCACCATTGGTTT
Organism: Rana muscosa; assembly: GCA_029206835.1. Classification (NCBI taxonomy): domain Eukaryota; kingdom Metazoa; phylum Chordata; class Amphibia; order Anura; family Ranidae; genus Rana; species Rana muscosa. The sequence continues at coordinate 226,459,560 of CM055116.1, forward strand.
GCAGGACCATGGCCTCCAGAGGATACTCTTAACCCAGGGTTTATCTGGACCAGCTCTGGGGTCATATCTGGACAGGACAAGCCTTGGCCTTCACCACTGACAATCATGTCCTTCCTACGCAGGCTGGCACAACCATCTCCACAGCACCAGTTTAATGTCCACTGTACTCCAAAACATCCCGCTCCGCGGAAACAATAGACACCAAGAACATAGTGGCTTTTATCTCATATTGCTATAATCGCATGGCCCTGTTCCACAACACTGTCCAACCATACTTAGCCAGCATCCAACACTTTCGGCTTAACGAGATCCCGCAAAACCATCCATCCAAAACGACAACCCATAATCAAGCCAAACGTCTGCCTACAAGTGCCATCTCCCGGGACATGTCTACTATCCTTGCTAGTTCTCCATTTGGCCTTCTCCCCAGCCTGGTCATACAAGCAGCCATCTACTTGGCTTATTACGGCTTCCTGCGGCCTAGCGAGTTCACCTACAGCAACCCCGCCGGCCAAGTTCTGTGTAGACGTCATTTGACGCGCTACCAAGATCATTTCATCCCCCACCTTGCAGTATCCAAAACCCAGAAATCAGGCTCTGGGGTAAGTATCCACCTCTATAAAACAAACAATATCTGATGTCCAGTAACCATACTCGATCGCCTACTGTCACACCTACTGGAACAGTCAAACTCTACCCCCTACTTCCTTTTCCGACTAAACCCTTGAGGGCCTGCCAGTTCATCAAACACGTGAGGATTCTTCTACGCATCCTACACCTCAACCCCAGTCAGTATTCCGGTCACTCCTTCCGTATTGGAGCAGCCTCAGCCGCTACCGGCATGGGGTCCCAGATCATGTCATTAAGAGACTAGGCAGGTGGAAGTCTGCCTGCTTGGCCCGGTACATCCCCAATCCTCAGGTGGAAATGGCACAAGCATTCACCAAACTTGCTCAATGAACAAAGCTAAAATCAATAAAATATATTACACCCCTACCTGAAATGTTTTTCCCCCCTTATTTTGGCATACCGTCCATGAGACCAGGGTACACTTCAGGTCCATTTCATGTTTGTAAGTCTTATGGTAAGTCTATGTTGTTCATATCCGTATCGGCCATAGGGCTCCAGAGATTTTATATATTATATTACACACACACACACACACACACACACACACACACACACACACATTTAGCGTTTAGTTAACATCATAAGACCCTCCCTAAGCTGAAACAGTATTATTTATTCATTTCAGCCATTTTGTGAGACCAGAGTGAGTAGCAGCAGCTGAGAGAGCAGCAGTGTACTTGTAATTAGCGTATCACTTGCCACATCATCTGCCACAAGTTGTGGATTGTCCACTTGCCACATCACCTGGCCACGTCACCTGCCACAAGTTGTGGATTGTCCACTTGCCACGTCACCTGGCAACATCACCTGCCACAAGTTGTGGATTGTCCACTTGCCACAAGTTGTGGATTGTCTACAGTGCAATGCAAGCAATTAGTTTTTTTTTATATTTTTTTTAATGGTTTTTCATCATTTGCCATCATTTGAGATTTCTAATGTAAAAAAATAGGTCACCTTTAAAAACGCGGCAAAATGTCGGTACCGCGTTTAGCGTCTGAACCCATTTTTTTTGCTTCTGGAAAAACGAGGTTAAACGCAACTGCCTAAAAACGGCAATAAACGAGACTGTGTGCATGGACACATAGGATAACATTGAATGTGTTCAGGAGCAGTTGAAAAAAGTGTCCAACTGCCTCTGAACGCGAGTTTAACAGCGTCTCGTGTGCATGGGGCCTTACACACATTGCTAGCTGCTGTTGCTGAACTACGACCACAGAGGCTTCAAGAAATAAAACAAAATTATTATTTTTTTGTGTATGTGGCAGATAGAATCTTCTACTTGCTGTCCAATAGACACAATAGACCTTGTATTATCTATTCTTTGGACTATGTGTAAAACATAGGTCATGTATTTGTCAACATGGATGTTGTTATTTTATGGCCATTTCAATACTAGAAGAAACTTTTTTTTTTCAAAAAAATCATCCCACTAAAAAATGGGGGTATTTTGTAGCCCTAACACTCTACCTGTAGACAACACTGCTCCTCACTAATACAGTCCAGTGAGTAAGCGTGGTCATCCTTGGACAGGAGATGTGTTACTGACAGTTCACCAGGTGAAAATAAAGGAAAAGGGGAAAAAAAAAAAAAAAAAAAAAAAAATCCAATATAGCTATAATTTTTAAGGCTACAGTAATACGGTACAACATTTGTGTTCTTGATGTTAGGAAATGCTTTAAGTTACCTTTTGTCCTGTTTGGTTCATGCATTTCATGGCCGGATCTCTTCTGTTATCAATGAAAAGTGGAGGCTTCCAGTGGTCATAGTTTGTTTCCAGGACATACCATTCACCCTTCTGAGTATTCAGTCTGAAATATAGCCACATAAATTAATAACTACACCTATTAGATTATCTAATATAGCACAGCATTCTACTACTGTTGCAACATTGGGACTGATCATGTGACAATATGAGAGGCAGCATTCCCCTTAAAGTGGATGTAAACCAGATTTTTTTTTTCTTTTTGCTGTCACAATGTAGTGTATAAGATTTCCTATAATTTGTGCCAGGTCTTGCCACAAAAAGTTAATCCAGCTCTGAGCAATCCTCTTTTATTGTTCAGTGAGATAAAACGGACAAACAGACTTACCTTTGTCCGTTCCGCCCCCTTGCTTTGAGTGACAGGTTATTTACATATCTTGTGCACTAGCTTTAGACAGGCATTATTTTTTTAATTCTCACCCCCACTCCTTTTCTGAAGTCACGTGGTTACTTTTCTGGATTTTGACTGGATGTTAGTGATCATAGCAGAAGGAATACACAGGAGAAAATGCATGTTGTCAAGGGGAGTGTAGAGGTGGGCGGGGAGTCTACCGACATCACGACTCCACCCACCGAGCTCCAGACAACAGATCCACCCACAGAATCTGCAGTTTTTCAGGTCTCATAACAGAGGGGAGACATTTGACAGATAAGGATACATGCAGGAGGCATCTATATCCTTATAGATAAGCACTATGACAGTAGTTTAGAAAGGATGAGAGTGGATTTACATCCACTTTAAGCACTTAGGAAGTTGGTAATGATATTTAAATGGAATTGTGTATCGGTTTCAAGAGAAACAGCAGCAAAATTAGATATACAGGGAAGTAGTAAAATCCTTGTAATTAACTTATACGAACAGGAGAGAAATGTTTTCATACCCCCCTCCCTCCCAATAAAAAGACAAGTTAAACAATAAATTAAATGTAACATGCACAGGGTTACAGGCAGATTAAAATGAAAAAATGAACTTGCCACAAAATCACTTTTTTTTTCATTTCCATTAGCTTAATATATATATATATATATATATATATATATATATATATATATATATATATATATATAAAAAAAAGAAGAAGAACATAAAATCTGAGTGAATACTCACTCCCAGAAATTGATGGAGAACTTCCTGCTGCGTGTGATCACACAGGCCTGGCCAGGCTTGTTACCTCCCAGGATGAAATATGCTGGGGCCAGCATCTCTGTTTTCGATAGAACTTCTTTAGCGTCATCATAACTGCACATATAGATGGAAAGGGGGGGGGGGAAATAAAAAATGTGTTACTATATGTTTAGGAGTTATTTATTTTGGTTAATAAATTCTAATCCCAGATATCTTTTGAATGCACTCTCACCCAAATATTGGAAATACAGAATAAAGCCAATCCATGAAAATAGAAAATCCTAAAAGGTTGGCAATTATACTGGCCTTACATAAAGAAATGTATAAACAAAATATACCAGGGTGCAGTGAGGGATCAGAGAAAGGAAAGACTGATGGAAAGTCTATAACAGACCAGACTGTATATATAAAAAATAAATAGCTTGAAGGATAGTTAAACTTTTTATTTTATTAATAAAATATATATTAGTTATACAATTAACAAGATTGCATGAAGAGGTCCAACAGTAGTACAAAGATCAGACAGATCCAGGTAATAAGGAGATATGCAATATTTATAACTTGCAGAAGCAAAAATTGTCCTTACCTGGTTGCATTTTCCAGCACACTTCTGGTTAGAAAGCCCATCCACACCCCTTGTCTTTTTCCAAGTATCCACTCCAGGATTCCTATACATACACAGAGGAGGAGTACAAAGCTGGGTATAACACTAGTAGAATTTTAAACAAAAATTCTAAGAAAATTCTTAGTACATTTGAATGTCGTTCAGAAGTCATTCAAGGTTTCGTTTGCTTTTAACATTTGATTTTGGAGTGATTCCATGATAATTATATTACCTTAAAAAAGGAGTTTAATTATCAGTGACAGCGCTTCTGAACTGGATTCCATTTTTGGCAGTGATCCTATATAACAAAATGCTTTACTAAAAATGATTGGATTATGTCATGTGATCATTGCACATGTGAAGATGGCTAATACGACACGAATTGAAAAACAGAAAGTAAGGCCCCTTTCACACGGGGCGGATCAGTCATGATCCGCCCCATGAACCTCCACTTGCTCAGCAGGGATCGCTCCTGTTGATCCCCGCTGAGCCGGTGGATGACTGGGCGGTCCCCGCACACTGTGCAGGGACCGCCCTCTCAGACCTCCGCTCTCCCCTATGGGGGGATCGGATGAACACGGACCGTCTGTCCGTGTTCATCCGATGACGGATAGAAAAATAGAAATTTTTCTATCCTGAAAAACGGAGCATAGCGGACACGGGTGAGATCGGATGTCAGCGGATGTTCATCCGCTATCCCATAGGGAAAAATGCATGTCCGTTTTTCATCCGAAAACGGATGGGTGAAAAACGGACATACGGTCCGCCCGTGTAAAAGGGGCCTAATAGAAGCTCTCAAGGGCCCTTGAGCAGCAGTTTAAGTCCAAACAAGAGGAGTTTATTCTGATCAACAATGCGACAGATTGTAGTCCATCTTAGTGAAGACGTTGACAAAGATGGACTGTATTCCCTCGAAACACTGAGCTGAATAAACTCCTCATTTTGTCAACAACCTTCTGTTCATCTACTAATGTTATTTAGCTGCAGTGCACCCAGACAGAATTCAGTGATTTCCAATGAAGTTTATATGACATTAGAGGTGTATTAACCACTTGCCGACCACCACACAAACATTTACGTCATCAGAATGGCACGGACAGGCAAATGGACGTGTGTGTCTCTCACACACACACACACACACACACACACACACACACACGTCCCCTTTAATTTGCCGCCGTGTGGTCGCGTGCGGCGCTCTCGCGACCACCGGTGTCCCGCGATCGGGTCACAGAGCTGAAGAACGGGGAGATGTCAGTGTAAACACAACATCTCCCCGTTCTTCCTAGTGACATGTCACTGATCATCTGTTCCCTGTCATCGGGAGCACCGATCAGTGACGTGTAACTCGTAGCCACGCCCCCCAACAGTTAGAATCACTCCCTAGGACACACTTAACCCCTTCACTGCCAGTGACATTTTTACAGTAATCAGTGCATTGTTATAGCACTGATCGCTGTAAAAATGACAATGGTCCCAAAATGGTGCCCAAAAGTGTCTGATGTGTCCGCCATAATGTCAGTCACAAAAAAAAAAAAAAAAAAAAAAAAAAAGCTGATCGCTACCATTACTAGTAAAAAAATAATAAAATTATGAATAAAAATGACATAAAAACTATCCCCTATTTTTTTAGACGCTATAACTTTTGCAGAAACCAATCAATAAAACGCTTATTGCGATTTTTTTTTACCAAAAATATGTAGAAGAATACGTATCGGCCTAAAGTGAGGAAAACATTGTTTTTTAAATATTTTTTGGGCATATTTATTATAGCAAAAAGTTAAAATTATTGCATTTTTTTCAAAATTGTCATTCTATTTTTGTTTATAGCGCAAAAAATAAAAAACCGCAGAGGTGATCAAATACCACCAAAAGAAAGCTCTATTTGTGGGAAAAAAGGACGTCAATTTTGTTTGGGAGCCACGTCGCACGACCGCGCAATTGTCAGTTAAAGGGACGCAGTGCCGAATCGCAAAAAGTGGCCTGGTCTTTGGCCAGCCAAATGGTCCGGGGCTTAAGTGGTTAAACAACATTTCTGTACTTTAGATATTGATGGCAGAAGGGAAATACTTTTTTGAATAATTATACAGGTATTGAGTTTATTTTTTTAGTTTTTTTTTACCACTTCCAAACCAGGCCAATTCTGACATTTCTCACAAGCATGTTAAAATCTGCATTTTTTTTTTTGCTAGAAAATTGCTTCCTCCAAACCCTGAATATATTTTTTAAAAGCAGAGACCCTGGAGGAGAATAAAATAGTGGGTGTTGAAATTTTTATGTCACACAATATTTGCGCAGTCATTTTTAAAACGCAAATGTTTAGGAAAAAAATACATACACTCTACAGGCATACTCTCTGCTTTACGTACCCTTGCAAGTAAAGACACATTGGCGTCTATGGGAAATCTTGGTCAGCTTGACATGGCACTACTCCCGGTTTTTAACATTTACTTCTATGAGAAATCTAGTCAGCTTGACATGGCACTGCTCCCGAACCATAAGTGACAGGGACACCAAACTTGGGGCGCACGAGAGGGGACCCAGGACTACAACATATCCACATTTTCGGTTGGTTAGCTTGCCTAGTTAATCAGTTATGTATGTAAATGACTATTGCAATGCCGTACATGCATTGAGAAGTGGGGAAAAAAAATAAAAAATAAATAAAAAATAAAGGGTATTGCTTCACTTTAAGTACATTTTTTAACCAGTTGTCCACCAAGGATGTCATATGACGTCGCTGACTTTGAGGGGGGATATCTGAATGATGCCTGCAGCTACAGGCATCATTCAGATATCATTATTTTCTGCCAGCGATTCTGTGCACCATAAGTATGATCATAGCGGCAGTTCCACCGCTTGATCGTTCTTATAGGCGGCGGGAGGGGACATCCCCTCCCGCCGCCATTCTGTGTTTCTCCGGGCTCTCCCGTGCCATCAGGGGCCTGGAGAACGAATCGGCTGGCATCGCATGAGGATCATAGAGATTTCCGGTGACCAGATGGTCACCAGTCATCTCTATGACCGTCGGAGTCCCGGGCAGGAGAGATGTGGGGTCTTATTGACCCGCATCTCTCCATAAAGAGGACCTGTCACAATAGATTCCTATTACAAGGGATGTTTACATTCCTTGTAATAGGAATAAAAGTGATAAAATAAAACAAATAAAAAAAAAAAAAAAGTAAAAAACGCCCCTGTCCCCGGTAGCTCGCGTTCAGAAGCGAACACGCATGTAAGTCCCGCCCACATATATAAACGTCGTTCAAACCCCACATGTGAGGTATCGCCGCGTGCGGTAGAGTGCGAGCAACAATTCTAGCACTAGACCTCCTCTGTAACTCGAAAATAGTAACCTGTAAAAAAAATAAAATTAAAGCGTCGCCTATAGAGATTTTAAAGTACCGAAGTTTGGCGCCATTCCATGTGTGTGCGCAATTTTAAAGTGTGAAATGTTAGGTATCTATTTACTCGGCGTAACAGCATCTTTCACATTATACAAAAAAATTGGACTAACTTTACTGTTTTTTTTTTTTTTTTTAATTCGTGAAACCGTTTTTTCCCCAAAAAAAGGAGTTTGAAAAATTATTGCGCAAATACCGTGCAAGATAAAAAGTTGCAATGACCGCCATTTCATTCCCTAGGGTGTCTGCTAAAAAATATATATATATATATATAAATAAATAAATAAATAAATAAATAAATAAATAAATGTTTGGGGGTTCTGATTAATTTTCTAGCAAAAAAAATTATGATTTTTACTTGGAGAGAAGTGCCAGAATAGGCCCGGTGGAGAAGTGGTTAAACATGCTCTTGTCCCATTGTTTACTTAAAAGTGGGGTATGCCTGTAATGTATTTTAGTGCATACAAAACACAATATAATATCCAAAATATAAAAGATGATGTTATGCTGAGTAGACACCCAACATGTCATGCTTTAGAATTGCACACGCCTGGGGAATGGCGACAAAATGATGGTACCTAAAAATCTCCATAAGCATTGCAAAAATCTCCATAAGCATTGCTTTAAAAGCCTTTAGAGGTTACCAGTTTAACCAAGTTAAACAGGAGGTCTGGTACTAGAATTATTGCTCTCGCTCAGACATTAGCGGTGTGGTTCAATCACCGTTTACATATGCGTGTGGGACATACATACCTACATATGTGTTTGCATTTGCATGTAAAAACAGGGAGAGGGTGCCTTCAAATTTTTTTGACATAATTTTTTTATTTTACATGGTCTTTAAAAAATATAGTTTTTTTATCAACTTTATTGCTATCATAAGTGATGAAGTGCATCCCTTGTGATATCATGGGCAGGGACAGGTACACTTTACTGAGAGATCTGGGCTCTATTATACCCCAGATCTCTCCTCTGACTTCAAAAGCATGCGATTAAACCCTTGGGTTTGTTTACAAGCCGTTACTGGCTTCTAAAGCATCTGATAAAACCAAAGTGTTAAAATTCTTGTCATTTCCGGTTTCATACATCACAGCAGGAGTGGGTTCAGATGTACCCTCCTCCTCTCTTGGTTTACCAGACACGATAGGTTGCAGCGATCCCTGGCTCCTCAATCACACCGAAGAGCTCGGGAACAGTACAGTGGCAGGCATTGGCGAGGGTAGAGAAGGCAACTTTACACCTTCAGCTTGCTCAATGGACAATTTAGCAAACCGTCACCAAACAACAAGTAGAAGACCCAGCACTGTGGCAGATGTGTGTAAAACACAGATTGTGCAGATTTGCCAGGTAAAAATAAAACAAGTTTATGCAGCAAATATCTTACCTAGGTATCCTCCATCTAAATTGAAACGTTCATTCATAGTGAGAGTAAGGATGCCCTGTAAGAAAAGCAGAAACATTCAGAAATTTACCTTACCACCCTGCTAACATTCTCAACTTTATAGAATTTTTTTTTTACTTTATAAATTACACCTAAATGCTCTTGTATGACAGCCTAAACAAGTACCAATTATAGATACTACGTGATGTACAAGCCCCAATAATATAAACTAAAACTTCCTCCCCTGATTGAGACACAAATGAAGGATAATTTGGCCCAATCGCACCCTCTTTCAGACATTGCAGCTCACAGTGGCGGTTTTCAGCAGCACTGTCAATCTAGAAAGCAGTGGACAGGACTAATGCTGACCATACACGCACAGAATATCGTCCGAAACTGGTCGTTTTTGGAAAGATCGTTCGACAATCGTGCCGTTAGTGGACCCAACTTTACCGTCGATTTGGACCGTGGGCCCGGGGGATGTGGCAACAAACTTATCTGTGTGTCTTTTTTTTTTTTAATCTTGCTACAAAACAAAAAAACAAAACAAAACACCCAACAACACACAAGAGGATTGCTCAGAGCTGGATTAACTATTTGTGGCAAGACTGGGCACAGATGACTTGACATCCTCTACTGTACCAGGTAGTAGTCTTCATAAATAAATAAATAAATACATTTCCTTACATCCACTTAAATTAAACTTGTCGTTTTGCTGTGCATAGGCAAACCACAAGATTACTTTAACTAAATTTATCCTCTTCCCGCCGGCCGTACGCATATATGCGGCCTCTCTGCGGGTAAGCATTAAAAAACCAAAATGCCACATATATGCGGCCCTATGTAAACATCTTTATGTGCCGAGAGCAGGCACCCTGCACGCTCCCAGCACAGAGACCAGCGGGTACCAGAAATCTCCCAATGCATACTTACGATCGGGAGCTTTTCAATCATGTGACCATTGTGACAGCCAATTACAGCGGTCACATGATCAGAATTGCCTGCCTCTGCTTCCCAGCATTTAGAACCTCTCAAAGGGCCGAAAGGCGGCAGCAGTAAGGATTTACTTTCCTCTTCAACATGTGACAAGACTAAGCCAATAGTAAACACTTGCATAGGATTAAAGCTTACGGGTTTCAGTCCAGTTAGTATTCCGATGTATCCAGCAAAACTCGTAGACATGAAAACTGTTTTATTATTCCTTTGGAAATTCACGTTGACAACCATTGGTTTAAGGAGCTCAGAGACCATCCATGAATTGTTCTTCACATCCCATCTAATAAAAAAAAATATTTTTTTAAATGACAACCTGACACTTTCACCCTCTTTCTGCCCTCGTTCCTTTTCAGATTTCAGCGCTGTCACACTTTAAATGACAATTAGTCATACAACACTACCCAAATGAAATTTTTATCATATATTTTTTTAGACAGATAGAGCTTGCTTTAGATAGTATTTATTTACCACTGAGTTTTTTTGTTTTTTACTAAATAAATAAAGATAAAAAAAAAACCCCACACACACACGTTTTTCTTCCTTTTGGTTATAAAAGTTTACAAAATGATCTTTTTTTCCTCCATGAAATGAAGGCCAAAATGTATTCTGCTTTATTTCTTTGGTAAAAATAACCCAAATCAGTGTATATTATTTAGTCTGTGGGAAAGTTAGAGAGTCCAAAAACTATGGTATATAGTTTATAGGAAAGTTGATCAATCGTGACAGCCCATCTAATTTCTTGAGGCCTAAAAATGCCAGGATATTAAAAATACTCCCTAAATGACCCCTTTTTGGAAAGTAGACAGTCCAAGGTATTTAAGTAAGAGGCATCGTGAGTTTTTTGAAGTTGTAATTTTTTTTCCCCCTCACAATTTTTTGAAAAAATTAAGAAATAAAATCAAAAATTATGTTTTCTTTTTTACATACCATTTCTTAGAGAAGTACAGAGTCACCATATGACTGGTGTGGCGGTGATCAGGGACACTTAACTGGTGACAGTATGTGTGGGGAATTTTTTTTTTCGCCACAATGATTGCTTAGAACAGGAATGATAAATGTTACAAGAAATATTTTCATCCAGTGTGTACTATTGTGAAGTGGCGATTGGCCACAGCTATCCAATGGTGCAGATGAGCTGTGATTGGCTCTGTGACCAACCACAGAGATCAACACAACAATACACAATGAAAGGCTATGAATGAAAACCATTTATTGTGTACAACTGTCATGTGATCTGCTGCGATTGGTGACAGCGATCACATGGTACCGGCAGCAGCCTGGTACAATTATTTGTTGTCTGGTGTTTCTGGTAGACACAGCAGGTGACAGATCGTGCCACAGCGTGGCCCCTCAGGGTGCACGCGAAGAATGATCCTGGGAGGGCATTCACTTAGGCTGTGTGAGTAAATACGTATGTATACTATACATAGACAGATCAGACGTAACTATACATACTAATCAGACGTAAACAGCCACCTAAATGTTGAGACCTGCATTTGCCACCTAAACAGCCCTGATCTGTCGAGGCATGAACTCCAAAAAGTAACATCCATATGAATGGCAGGACCCAAGATTTCCTAGCAGAACTTTGCCCAAAGCATCACACTGCCTCCAGCCAGGTAAGTGATACACACACACACACACACACGATGTAAAAGAAAATGTGATTCATCAGACCAGGCCGCCTTCTTCCATTGCTCCGTGGTCTAGTTCTGATGCTCACATGCCCATTGTAGGTGCTTTTGGCTGTGGACACGGATCAACATGGGCAGCCTGACTGGTCTGCACTGTGTTTTCTGACACCTTTCTATTGGAGCCAGAAATAACCTTTACAGCAATCTGACCTACTGTAGCCTCTGATTCTACTAAATCAGACTATATGGACAAGCCTTTGCTCCTGAAGTGCATTATGAGCTACAGTTTTGGAGTTGCTCTGACCCAATCATCTAGCCATTGCAATTTGCACTTGTCAAACTCGTTTAAATCCTAACGCTTACCCAATAATTTTTGCTTTCAACACATCAACTTAAGGGACATGTTCACTTGCTGCCTAATGTGTTTAATTTACTTTCAGATGCCATTGTAACAAGATAATAAATAGTATTCACTTTACCTGTCAGGGGTCATAAAGTTATGGCTGATCGGTGTATACACACATACTGTGTGTGCAGCCAGATCACTTCCTAGGAAAATGAACAACTGCTTTGATTATTGGCCAATAGATGCTTCTCTTTCATGAAATGTGTCTAGTGGAGAAGATCTTGGTGGGCTCGTCAACATGTATTTATTTTACAAGTATCTAGTATAAGTATCTGAGAGATATGTGTATCCAAGCGCAAGCTGATAGAAACGCGCTTACTCACCCAAGAAATAATCCAAAATCCAGGTTTCTTGCATGAATTAACTTGCCTGTATATGAACAGAGAAACTTTAGATGCCAAAAAATACTTAACTTACGGTATGCTAAACTAGAACGAGCAAACATAGAATGTTACCTGAGGTATCTTGTGCCACTACTGATGTACAAACAGAAAAGACTTCATAAAAGATGTTGAACAACATAATTTCCCCTGGAAAGAAACGTAAACAGAACAGGGTTATACGCTGACATTTGAGGCCAATATACAAGATGCAAGTCTTGCCTCTGTCCCACATTACAAGGCTTTAGTGTGGTGGGCCCCAACGGTTCTTACTGAGCCCTGTGTGGGTTGTACCACTCTTACACAAAAATGTTGCAAAAACTTGTAGGAACTTCCCTACCCAATAGGTACTGACAAACTAGTTTCAAACTATGTGCATTTTCTGGATAAAAACATAATTATAATATACCTGCAAACCCCAAAACTAGGCCACAGATACCAAACCTGTCCATAAGAGAAAAAAAAAAAAAAAAAATAGGATTTTTATAACAGCTTACCTGTAAAATCCTTTTCTTGGAGTACATCACGGGACACAGAGCGACATAGTCATTACTAATGGGTTATATAGATACCTTCAGGTGCTGGCACTGGCAACTTCCAAAACCGGAAGTACCCTCCCCTATATAAGCCCCTCCCATCCGGGAGCACCTCAGTTTTTTGCCAGTGTCTAAGGTGTTGGCCAAGAAGAAACATGTGTTTTTCACTGAGCTTGCGTACTGGTTCTTTTGGGCCTCAGTAAGCTATTCCGGATCCGACCAAAAAAGCTTCATAGCTAAACGGTCGGTACCCGGGCCTTGCAGAGAAGAGCAAGGTTTTGCCTGTAATGCTTCTCTTAGGAGAGCTGGACCCTGGGATCCAGAGCTCTGGTCATACCCATGACCAAGATGTTTTCTGTGCAGGGTGCTATACAGGTCCAGGGGAGTGGAATCCTTGGGAACCCGGTCCCTGAAGGTTTAATTACAATGCCTGCCGTGATAGGTGAAGTTTGGGCTTCTGTGGCCAAACAGAGTCCTGCGGCGGGGAAAAGGTAAGTGGGGGCCCCTCAGGAACTTGGTTCTATTGAGGGGACCCCCAAGCCTAATATGTCTTTCTGCCTGTTACCTAACGGTATTCCCGCAAAATTCTGTGCATGCCTGTAACTACTAAAAAAATGTAATAATTTTAATAGTGGTCAAGAAAAAAATAAAATAAAAATAATAATATACTGCGGTACCTGTGTTAATCCACTAGAGGCCGCTGTGGAACGTTTGTCATGTGGACTAGTTTCTTTTTATCAGAGCAAGTCCAGGCAGATGGTGAGTTCTCTTGTGGGAAACTGCTTCCTCTGCCATGTTGCAATGCTCGTCCATCCCCCGGCCTGCGGCAAAAGGGGCCCTGGCTCTTGTCCCTAGTTTCCCTTTTCAAAATTAGCGCCGAAGGCGCACGTGGCCACGCGCCTCTATATATAGAGGTGAGCCGGGAAAGGGGGCGGAGCTTGGGGGATGACGCTCTGTGCGCGCCGCAGCGCTTCTGCGCATGTGCGGGCGTCCCAGCATGTTAAAAACCACAATTATGTGTTGTGAGCTGGCTATGGAGTGCAGAGACAGAGCTGGCAACATTTAAAAAGAAAAAAAAAAAAAAAAAAAAAAAAGGCATACAGCAAGCGGTTGATGCAGGCATCCCCATAGAAAGGCACATTAGTAGACACCAACTGTTTTTATAGCAGCATTTGTGCTAGACTATTGTCAGTAATGTTACCTGCATAATGTGCATTTTCTGGATAAAAACATAATTATAATATACCTGCAAACCCCAAAACTAGGCCACAGATACCAAACCTGTCCATAAGAGAAAAAAATAAAAATAAAGTACCCATCTACCATATATGGCAACTCGATTTCTTTCATAATCTAACCTGTCCTGGAAAAATGACAGCCAACATCTGATGTGCAGCTGAAAGTTGGACCAACTGCATGGGATATCTACCGTCCTAAAATCATGCACTGCGGTTGGGTGGATTACACATGAAAGGTGCCACGATTTCCGGCTGCATTGATTAACTTGAAACACAGTTTATAACCCCTGCAGGACTACAAAAGAAAGGTTTTGGCAGAAATTTGGTCTTACATTAGCATCAGACAGCCACAGATCACCCCAATTATAGATCTCTTCTTTATCTAAAAAAATTCAGGGATGGCTTACTTACACATCCCTAGAAATAACCATAGTAACCAAGCATGGGGGGGGGGGGGCTCTTACTTAAAGGAGTTCAGAATCTTATATAAAAATGTAATAAAATAAGAAAAAATGCGCTTCAATCATCCTGACACCATATCAACCATGGTGCTGGGATGATTGAAGCGCCAACACCAGCCATTTCCCCGATAAATTGGCTGCAAAAAATAAATAAAAAATTTAAGAATTCTGGCAGAGCCCCTCCCGAGACTAGACTCTGTATCCGCCCTGGTCTGAATGGACACGCAGAGCAGCGGCTCAGAAGCGAGCCTGCTTGGGTGCCCCCATAGCAATCTGATTGCTGTGGGGGTATTCGGCAGGAGCAAGGAGCGCCAACGAGGGACCTGAGAAGAGAAGGATCTGTGCAAAACCACTGCACAGAGCAGGTAAGTATAGCATGCTTGTTATTTATAAAAAAAAAAATTGATACTTTAATTATCACTTTAACTTCAAATATCCAATCGTGTGCAGATGAAATAAGTGGACACAAATTGCTTTTTACATGATTGAATAATCAAAGTCATTATTCACACATTCTCAACTTCTAGTAAATCAGCCTAATTATGTCAGCATAATGAATTGTATTGTATGTAGGGTATTCCTGGCTGTCACTTAACAGTTATTGCTGCTCTTAGTAAACAAAGCTCTGTGTGTATCATGTAAAAGTCTAAAGGCTGTACCCCAATGTCTCCCTAGGCAGAAACAGTACAAGTATGCTAGACTGCTTGAAGCGCAGGAAGTGGTTACCTTTTGTACCACTTGCCCCATGGTATTAGATTGTAAGCGCTTATGAGCAGGGTCCTCCAAACCCTCTTGTATTTTATTTTATTGTAACTGTACTTTCGCTTTTAAATTGTGAAGGGCTGTGCAAACTGCTGGTGCTATATAAATCCATAATAATAATTCTGCTTTTGTCCACATTTTTTCTAGTGGTGATAATATGACTAGTGATAAAAACTGATTAAAATTATACCTAGTGGTACACCAGCTGCATCTGCAACGCCTTTTATTTCTTCACCAAATGGACTTGGAAGATTTCCAATAAGCAAAGGCTGTAACACAAACGCATTAGATGTTAAAGCATTAACAACTCCTTACTATAGCTCACAAAAATAATAAAAAAATATAATATAATATAATATATATATATATATAGATAGATAGGACAGACACACACATATTAGTAGTGCGTGTTTGAATCTAATACCTGCGAGATACAGTATAATTCTGGCGTTTTATCTACATATGTATTCAAGTTTTTTTTTCATCTTTAAATAAATCAACTGAAAGATTTTATACTATTGGAGTGTTTTTTCCTTCTATACTCCTGTCCACGGCTTATGGGGAGACTTGTTGGGAAGACAATCGATGGTGCATTCCCCATAGGAGCTGATCAATACAAACATCTGAAGGATCCCTTCTTTGATGATTCTGATCATTGCCCAAGTGACCTTTCTAGAGATAGGTCTACAATATCCAGTAAGCGCTCTCTATAAGGCCCCTTTCACACTGAGGCGTTGAAAAAACGCTCAAAAATTATAGGATTTTGTACCTCTATTTTACCGCGATCGCAGTAAAAATAGCGCTAACGCGTATGCGTTTTTACCGCGTTCGTGCTAAAATTAGCGCGAACGCGGTAAAAACGCATAGGCGTTAGCGCTATTTTTTAACATAACGCTTATGCCTATGCGTTTTTACCGCGAATCCCATTCATTTCAATGGGGATAGGCGTTTTTGCAGCGCTATTTTATGCGCCCTAAAGTTGCTCTAAAAAAGCTGTTTGCAGGATTTTTTTCAACGCCCAGCCAGCAAAACGCCTCAATGTGAAAGCCCTCAGAGATTTCACATTGAGAATGCTGGGGCAGGATTATTTCAGGCGTTATTACAGCGCTATTTTTACCGCGAAAACGCGGTAAAAACGCCTCAGTGTGAAAGGGGCCTAACAGAAGTGGAGGTAGGGGTGGATCTGGGGGCTCCCCCCCCCCCCGAAAAATTAGTGCTGGGCCGGCGGGTGAATGAGCGGGAGGGCTGGTCAATCAGCAGGCGGGGGGGGGGGGGGGGGGGGGGGACAGTGAGATAACATCATCTCTCACCAACCACCCTGCATCACTGCAGTTCCACCCTCACTGTGCAGCCGCGGGCAGCAGAGAGATTACATCATCTCTGCTGCCTGACTTCACATGTTCAATGTTTTATATTGTATAAGCGCAGCTCTGATTTTTTTCTATATTTGTATGTACTGTACTTTGTTTATATCACATGGTTGAGTTACTGCTCAGCACAGGGTTCTATATAACTATTATTTAACATTAGCATTGTTTCAGTACACACACACACACACACACACACACACACACACACACACACACACACACACACACACACTATATAATTGCTCCTTTAGCATTTTTGTTTTGTAGTGTTGAAAAAAAATACCTTTGTGGTTTACTGCTCTGAATTACAAGCAGGGAATGTAAAGCACTCAATTTATCAAAGTGTATTTCATGAGAATCATTTTCACAGCCACACAGCCAGTTTCATTCTAAACATTCCTTTTCATTCAAAAGTTTTGATCTGTCAGTTTCCATTGAAGCTATATGTGAGCAATGTAGACAGCTATTTTTTCAGGTATCTTATACATAGCAAAGAACACAATCATTACAAAATGATCCTTCCTACAAGTCCCTGCTCCCACAAGAACACGGGCTCTAACATACTGCCAGACACACATGCTCATACTGTAGGATTGTAGTGCAAGGTTATGTAAACCTAGCAGCAGAGGTGTAATGCACACCTTCATAGCAAGCTGGTACTTTAGTGCCTGGACTTTTTCAGATTAGCACAGATGGTCAGAATGATGGCTGTTTGCCTAAAGTATTATAAAAAGGAGCATCTAGTATGTTCTAAAAGACTAATGTATCCATAGACTAGCCATTGGATTACAGAGGGCCAGGTGGATTTCTTCTTTTTTAATTGATCGGTTTATAAAAAGAGGCATTTGTGAGTACCAGTCTATATTACTATATAATAAAAGGTGTTTTTTTAATGTGTCACATGATGCTGGTGCTCCATTTGTCCATCTGTTTCTAAAGATTTCCAATGAGAAGGACACTGCAAAAGGCACTGGGGGAGATTAAGGCTGGGTTCACACTTGTGCTAGCGGGGCCCGGTCTTCTCCGTCGCCTTCTTCCCTCTTCGATGTTGACACGTCGCTTCCTCCCGCTGTAATGCTGGGTGTGCGGTGTGCTCCGATTTATATAGGCCTCTCATGATATCACATGCTCCGGGGCCACCCGGAGCTTGTGACTGTGACGTCATGAGAGGCCTATATAAATCGGAGCGCACCGCACACCCAGCATTACAGCGGGAGGAAGCGACGTGTCAACATCGAAGAGGGAAGAACGCGACGGAGAAGACCGGGCCCCGCTAGCAAAAGAGCTGGAAGATGATAGCGGAGGCCCGGCAGAAGGAAGAAAGAACCGGAGAGCGAGAGAAGAACCGGAGAGCGCGGAGACGAGCCCCCGCCCGCAGACCCCGACAACCAATGGCCAGGGTTGTCGGGAAGAGGCCCTGTCCTCATTAACATGGGGGCAGGGTGCTTTGGGGTGGGGGGGGGCCGTAGGTCACCCCCCTGCCCCAAACCCCCCCATGTTGAGGGCATGCGGCCTGGTACGGTTCAGGAGGGAGGGGGGCGCTCTCATCCCCCCCTCTTTTCCTGCGGCCTGCCAGGTTGCGTGCTCGGATAAGGGTCTGGTTTGGATTTTGGGGGGACCCACACGCCGTTTTTTTCAGCTTAGGGGGTTCCCCTTAAAATCCATACCAGACCGAAGGGCCTGGTATGCTCCTGGAGGGGAACACATGCCGTTTTTTTTATTTGAAATTTGGCGTGGAGTTCCCCCTCAAGAGCAGCACAGCACAAGTCGCATGCCAAAGTAAGTCGAATCATGCAAGACTGCGGTCCGACTTTGATCCGACTTCAATGATAGTCAATGGGCTGAAGTAGGATCAAAGTCGGACCAAAGTAGTACAGGGAGCATTTTCAAAGTCGAACCGACATGTGTCGGACCAGTTAAGACGGCTCCCATAGGGAAACATTGATTTTCACACGTCATGCGACATGAGCTCCCAATGTCGGAGCGTTTGTCGGACAAGTGTGAACCCGGCCTTACCAAAACTGGAGCACTCAGAATCTAGGGCAGCTGTGCATGGTAGCAAATCAGCTTCTTACTTCAGCTTGTTCAATTAAGCTTTGACAATGAAAGCTGGAAGCAGATTGGTTTCTATGCAGAGCTGCACCAGATTTAGAATTTTGCAGTTTTAGTAAATACCCCCCTGTGTATTACACAAACAGTGAATTATCATCTGCAAGGACACTTTTTAAAGCCTCATTCACATGGGCGTAGTTTATTTGTACACCCATATGAAGAGCCATCTTTGCCCAGGTGGGATGTACAGGTGTTCAAATCAATGACAGGTGGTCGGCTGCACTGATCTCCAAAGGCATATCTATGCAAGTCTGATGCACAGCTCAGAATTCAGACAGACTGAGTCCTTACCTGTGTATTGGACCTGCACAGATTTACACTCTGAGATAAGCAGCCCTTTGCATGGGTGTATGGATGGGTACGCCTGTGTGAATGAGGCCTAAGAGTTTGGAGCAGGATTGTATCCTTTTTCCAATCAAGTGCTGACTGTTTCTATCTAGCTATGACAATGTCACTGATATGAGATTCTCAGCATAGCAATTCTAATGTAAACAGACTATTCAGGAGGCCATATTTATTACACTGTGAAAATCAATAATTTAAGTCACAGCCACTTACCAATGTGTTATCCACTATTTCGAGAAGTTTTGGAGAAATGGATTTTGCCAGGTTCTTGATATGCTGAACTAGTTCTTTTAGCTGCAGACAAAGATAAAAATAGACAATGATGTTATCATGGTAACGTTTCATGTTTACTACAATGATGACCACAATAACAAAAAGCATTTCTAAATTTGAACACATCAGTTTAAAGTTGGCCATACACAGACCGAGATCCAGATGGTTTAACAGGGGATTGGCCAAATTCTAGTCAGTGTGCGACTTTCCCCACTTCATGAGGAGAAGATAAGGGCGCTCTGGTAGAGGTGGTCGGAGGGATGATAGTGACGAGATGGGACTTCTGGCAGCACTTTGGTTAGAGAAGCAACTCTGAAGATATAAAAAAGGAAAAGAAAGGCGCCTCCAAGTGTAGTATGCAAAATTTTATAAAGTGCACAAAAAGGGTTAAAAGCACTTACAAGATAGTTCAGTGTTAAAAAAACATGATAAAATCAGGAGTCCTCATCTGTGGCACGTGTCCATCCTTGGTACGGTGGTAGAGAGCAGTGTAGAGCCGTCCAGCAGCTGTAAAGCGTTCTCATACGTGCCGGAGAGAGGAGGCAGCAGGGAAGCCTGTGTTCACTGCGGGACACACAAGGCTGATGGCGTCAGTGGGGAGAAAGGGGCGGCAACGCGTTTTAGAGCATGTGCGGCTCCTTCTCTGATACACGTTACCGCCCCTTTCTCCCCACTGACAGCATCAGCCTCGTGTGTCCTGCAGTGTCCTCTCTCCGGCATGTACGAGAATGCTTTACAGCTGCTGGATGGCTCTACACTGCTCTCTACCACCGTGCCAAGGATGGACACATGCCATAGATGAGGACTCCTGATTTTATCATGTCTTTTAACATTTAAATGATCTTGTGTTTTAACCCTTTGTGCACTTTATTAAATTTTGCATACTGCACTTAGGAGGTGCCTTTCTTTTCCTTTTGATAGAAGTTGATCAACTTCTGTTGAAGGAACGGGTTGGAAAAAATTTCTTGCTTGGCAGCTGCAGCCAATGGTATTGCACCGGCACTGAAAACTTTTTAATATTTATTTTGAGAAAGGAAAGGAAAAAGGAAAGGAAAAAGGAAAGGAAAAAGGAAAGGAAAAAAAGAAAGAAAGGAAAGGAAAGGAAAGGAAAGGAAAGGAAAGGAAAGGAAAGGAAAGGAAAGGAAAGGAAAGGAAAGGAAAGGAAAGGAAAGGAAAGGAAAGGAAAGGAAAGGAAAGGAAAGGAAAGGAAAGGAAAGGAAAGGAAAGGAAAGGAAAGGAAAGGAAAGGAAAGGAAAGGAAAGGAAAGGAAAGGAAAGGAAAGGAAAGGAAGAAAGAAAGAAAGAAAGAAAGAAAGAAAGAAAGAAAGAAAGAAAGAAAGAAAGAAAGAAAGAAAGAAAGAAAGAAAGAAAGAAAGAAAGAAAGAAAGAAAGAAAGAAAGAAAGAAAGAAAGAAAGAAAAGAAAGAAAGAAAGAAAAGAAAGAGATACAATGCATCTTTCTCTCCTTCATTCAGAGAGAAAGAAAAACATGGACAGCCTTTACAGTGACTGATTAATTGGCTATCACAGATCAAGCGTCTTGGAAGCCGGGAGTTCCTTAGTGCGGGATCGGGGGGGAGGATACAGTGTGCAGCGTATGGTCTGGGTAATGACAGGCTGACCCCCCCCTCACCCCTTCAACCTCTGCAGCAATGCTGGCAGCACTCATACGTCTATTTCCCAAAGACAACCTCTGGATATGACGCTGAGCATGTGCACTCAACTTCTTTGGTCGACCATGGCGAGGCCTGTTCTGAGTGGAACCTGTCGTGTTAACCACTTAACGACCGCCCACTGTAAATATACGTCGGCAGAATGGCACCGACAGACAGAATCACGTACATATACGTGATTGCCTTTGTATAGTTGGGGGTTCCGATCGGACCCCCTTCTTTACAGTGGGTGGTCGTTTTACCTTCGGGAGCGATCCGGCATGAGGGGACGGCCGTTCGATTCCGGCCCCCCCCTCTCGATCGCTCCCGGCGAATGAGAGAGCTTCCCCTGCCTGTGTACTGTTTACACAGGCGGGAGGAAGTGATGTCATCTCTCCTGCGGCGCTCACATATACCGAGCGCCGTACAGGAGAAGATGCAGGTTAGTGCACAAAACAGCACACTGACACCAGGACACATAGGTACATAAATCGCCCCCCCAGACACCCCCCAGCCCCCAGTGTCACTGATTGCAGTGATCACTAAATAAATGGTCACTGCAATCAGTGACATTTGTGACTGTAAAAGTGTCAGTACATTTAGTTTTAGGTCCAGTGTAGCCCCCTAACCCCCCCTAATAAAGGTTTAACCCCCTGATCACCCCCCAGATAACCCTTTCACCCCCTAGCACCGCCGTCGCTAAGCGATCATTTTTCTGATCGATGTCTTAGCGTCGGCGATGCCGATCGGTAGCCAGTAAAATTTTTTAGGTTCGCCGCAGGTTTTTATAGCGTCAGGTACCCCCATATATTATCTAATAAAGGTTTAACCCCATGATCGCCCCCAGGTAACCCTTTCGCCCCCTATCACCACTGTCGCTAAGCGATCGTTTTTATGATCGTTGTCTTAGTGTCGGCGATGCCGATAGGTAGCCAGTAATTTTTTTTTTAGGTTCGCCGTCAGGTTTTTATATAGCGTCAGGTACCCCCATATATTACCTGATAAAGGTTTTAACCCCCTAATTGCCCCTAGTTAACCCTTTCACCAGTGATCATCATATAAGTGTTACGGGTGACGCTGGTTAGTTAGTTTGCTTTTTATAGTGTCAGGGCACCCGCCGTATATAACCCAATAAAGGTTTAAACCCCCTGATCGCCCGGCGGGTGATATCAAATTAGGTTTTAGCGTCAGAGAGGGTCTGCGTCACACCCCAGGCAGCGTCAGGTTAGTGCCAGTAGCGCTAACACCCACGCATTAAGCATACACCCCCCTTAGTGGTATAGTATCTGAACAGATCAATATCTGATCAGATCTATACTAGCGTCCCCAGCAGTTTAGGGTTCCCAAAAACGCAGTGTTAGCGGGATCAGCCCAGATACCTGCTGGCACCTGCGTTTTGCCCCTCCGTCCAGCCCAGGCCACCCAAGTGCAGTATCGATCGATCACTGTCACTTGCAAAACACAACACACATAACTGCAGCGTTCGCAGAGACAGGCCCTGATCCCTGCGACTCCAGTGCTGTAGGAGGGGATTTCACCACCACAGTTAAAAAAAAAAAAAAAAAAAAAAAAAAGCATATATGCCGAAGCATTGGGGCAGCAGGAGCGATTTTGCTCCTAATGCCGCGTACATACGGTCGAAATTCCGACAGAGGCTTGCCCGTGGAAAAGTCTGACCATGTGTACGCGGCATAACTTTTGCGGGAAGATGCCCCCATGCTTCGGCATATATAAATGGTGCATGTATGCCCATCATTAGAAGTGGGTGGATGAAGGGCGGTATTCTAATGGTGGGCATACCCACCGATCAATCTTTTTTTTTCGTTCGGCCAACAGGCTGCATGAAAAAAAAGATTACAATACATGTCCAACAAGGACCAGCAACGTACTGGTATGTTGCTGGACTTTGAATGTTTATACCAGAATGATGCCTGCGGGTTAGGTATCATCTTGGTATCATTCTTTTCAGCCAGCGGCCGGCTTTCATGTAAAAGCAATCCTAGTGGCTAATTAGCCTCTGGACTGCTTTTACAAGCAGTGGGAGGGAATGTCCCCCCCCCCCGGATATAAAAAGCGCCATTGGGAAATTGGGAAAGCATTTTTGGGAAAGCATTTTATCACACCGATCTTGGTGTGGTCAGATGCTTTGAGGGCAGAGGAAAGATCTAGGGTCCAATAGACCCCAGTTTTTTCAAAAAAGAGTACCTGTCATTGCCTATTGCTATCATAGGGGATATTTACATTCCCTGAGATAAAAATAAAAATAAAATAATATGGAAGCAACAGTTTAAAAATAAAATAAAAAAGCAAAATTAATAATAATAAAAAAAAAAAGCACCCCTGTCCTGCCCTGCTCTTGCCCAAAGGCGAACGCAAGCATCGGTCTGGCGTCAAATGTAAACAGCAATTGCACCATGCATGTGAGGTATCACCGCGAAGGTCAGATCGAGGGCAGTAATTTTAGCAGTAGACCTCCTCTGTAAATCTAACGGGGTAACCTGTAAAGGCTTTTAAAAATGTATGTAGTTTGTCGCCAATGCGCGTTTGTGCGAAATTTTAAAGCTTGTCGTGTTTGGTATCTATGTACTCGGCCTAAGATCATCTTTTTTATTTCATCAAACATTTGGGCAATATAGTGTGTTTTAGTGCATTAAAATTAAAAAAAGTGTATTTTTTCCCCAAAAAATGCGTTTGAAAAATCGCTGCGCAAATACTGTGTAGAAAAAAAAAAATGCAACACCCACCATTTTATTCTGTAGGGCCTTTGCTTTAAAAATATATATAATGTTTGGGGGTTCAACATAATTTTCTTGCCAAAAAAAATATGTTTTCATGTAAACAAAAAGTGTCAAAAAGGGCTTTGTCTTCAAGTGGTTAGAAGAGTGGATGTAAGCTTCCTAATGTTGTGTATAAAATGCCAGAACAGTTCAAAACCCCCCCAAATGACCCCATTTTGGAAAGTAGACACCCCAAGCTATATACTGAGAGGCATGTCGAGTCCATGGAATATTTTATATGTTGACACAAGTTGCGGAAAAAAGACCAATTTTTTTTTTTTTGCACAAAGTTGTCACTAAATGATATATTGCTCAAACATGCCATGGGCATATGTGGAATTACACCCCAAAATACATTCTGTTGCTTCTCCTGAGTACGGGGATACCACATGTGTGAGACTTTTTGGGAGCCTAGCCGCGTACGGGACCCCAAAAACCAATCACCGCCTTCAGGCTTTCTAAGGGTGTAAATTTTTGATTTCACTTCTCACTGCCTATCACAGTTTCGGAGGCCATGGAATGCCCATATGGCACAAACCCCCCCAAATGACCCCATTTTGGAAAGTAGACACCCCAAGCTATTTGCTGAGAGGTATTGTGAGTATTTTGCAGATCTCGCTTTGTCACAAAGTTTTTTTTTTTTTTTTTTTTCAATTTTCAAAAAAGTACTTTCTTCATTTTCAAAAACAAATGAGAGCTGTAAAATACTCACCATGCCTCTCAGCAAACAGCTTGGGGTGTCTACTTTCCAAAATGGGGTCATTTGGGGGGGGTTTTGTGCTATTTTGGGATTTTATGGCCTTCGAAACTGTGATAGGTAGTGAGGAGTCAAATCAAAAATTTGTGCCTAGAAATCCTGAAGGCGGTGCTTGGTTTTCGGGGTCCCGTACGCGGCTAGGCTCCTAAAAAGTCCCACACATGTGGTATCCCTGTACTCAGGAGAAGCAGCAAAATTTATTTTGGGGTGCAATTCCACATATAACCATGGCATGTGGGAGCAATATATCATTTAGTGACAACTTTTTGTAATTTTTTTTTTTGTCATTATTCAATCACTTGGGACAAAAAAAAAATATTCAATGGGCTCAACATGCCTCTCAGCAATTTCCTTGGGGTGTCTACTTTCCAAAATGGGGTCATTTGGGGGGGTTTTGTACTGCCCTGCCATTTTAGCACCTCAAGAAATGAGATAGGCAGTCATAAATTTAAAGCTGTGTAAATTCCAGAAAATGTACCCTAGTTTGTAAACGCTATAACTTTTGCGCAAACCAATAAATATACGCTTATTGACATTTTTTTTTACTAAAGACATGTGGCTGAATACATTTTGGCCTAAATGTATGACTAAAATTGAGTTTATTCGATTTTTCTTATAACAAAAAGTAGAAAATATCATTTTTTTTCTAAATTTTCGGTCTTTTTCCGTTTATATCGCAAAAAATAAAAATCGCAGAGGCAATCAAATACCATTAAAAGAAAGCTCTATTTGTGGGAAGAAAAGGACGCAAATTTCGTTTGGGTAAAACATTGCATGTCCGCACAATTTACAGTTAAAGCAGCGCAGTGCAAAATTCTGAATTCACCTCTGGTCCTTTAGCTACAAAATGGTCCGGGGCTTAAGTGGTTAAACCGCTGTATGGTCTTCGTCACCGTGCTGCAGCTCAGTTTCAGGGTCTTGGCAATCTTCTTATAGCCTAGGCCATCTTTATGTAGAGCAACTATTCTTTTTTCTTATCCTCAGAGTTCTTTGCCATGAGGTGCCATGTTGAACTTGCAGTGACCAGTATGAGAGAGTGAGAGCGATAACACCAAATTTAACACACCTGCTCCACATTCACACCAGAGACCTTGTAACACTAATGAGTCACGACACCGGGGAGAGAAAATGGCTCATTGGGCCCAATTTGGACATTTTCACCTAGGGGTGTACTTACTTTTGTTTCCAGCAGTTTAGACATTAATGGCTGAGTGTTGAGTTATTTTGAGGGGACAGAAAATTTACACTGTTATACAAGCTGTACACTCACTGCTTTACATTGTAACAAAGTGTAATTTCTTCAGTGTTGTCACATGAAAAGTTAATAAAATATTTACAAAATGTGAGGGGTGTGAGCTATGTGACCAGCACACTAATATACACTACTCAAATTTTTTTTAAAAAGGAACACTTTTGAATCAGAACTCCTGGGATATTGATCTGGTCAGTTAAGAATCAGAGGGGGAGGGGTGTATACAGAGGGGGTCGTTAATCAGTTTCAGCTGCTTTGCTGTTAATTTCAATTAACAACAGGTGCACTAGATGGGCAACAATGAGACGGCCTCCAAAACAGAAATGTTTTTTCAGGTGGAGGTGTCTGACATTTTTTTTCCCTACTCATCTTTTCTGACTGTTTTTCACTAGTTTTGCATTTGGCTAGGGTCAGTGTCACTACTGGTAGCACGGGGCGATAGTTGGACCCTATAAAGGTTGCGCAGGCAGTCCAACTCCTTCAGGATGGCACATCAATACGTGTCATTGCCAGAAGGTTTGCCGTGTCTCCCAGCACAGTCTTAAGAGCATGGAGGAGATTCCAGGAGACAGGCAGTTACTCTAGGAGAGCTGGACAGAGCCGTAGAAGGTCCTTAACCCATCAGCGGGACCGGTATCTGCTCCTTTGTGCAAGGAGGAACAGGATGAGCACTGCTAGAGCCCTACAAAATGACCTCCAGCAGGCCACTGGTGTGAATGTCTCTGACCAAATAATCAGAAACAGACCTCATGGGGGTGGCCTGAGGGCCCGACGTCCTCTAGTGTGTTCTGTGCTCACTGCCGGACACTGTGGAGCTCAATTGGCATTTTCCATTGAACACCAGAATTGGCAGGTCTGCCACTGGTGCCCTATGCTTTTCACAGATGAGAACAGGTTCACCCTGAGAATATGTGACAGACGTGAAAGGGTCTGGAGAAGCCGCGGAGAACTTTATGCTGCCTGTAACATCATTCAGCATGACCGGTTTGGTGGTGGCACAGTGATGGTCTGGGGATGCATATCCATGGAGGGACGCACAGACCTCTACAGGCTACACAATGGCACCCTGACTGCCATTAGGTATCGGGATGAAATCCTTGGACCCATCGTCAGACCCTACGCTGGTGCAGTGGGTCCTGGGTTCCTCCTGGTGCACGACAATGCATGTGGCGAGAGCATGGAGCCAGTTCCTGGAGGATGAAGAAATTGATACCATTGAATGGCCCCCACGCTTTCCTGACCTAAATCTAAAAGAACACCTCTGGGACATTATGTTTCGGTCCATCCGGTGCCACTAGGTTGCACCTCAGTCGGTTCAGGAGCTCAGTGATGCTCTGGTCCAGGACACCATCCGTTGTCTCATTAGGAGCATGCCCTGATGTTGTCAGGCATGCATACAAGCACTTGGGGGCCATACAAACTACTGAGGACCATGTTGAGTTGTTGCAATGAAATTTCAGCAGAATAGACTAGCTTGCTGCATAATTTTTTCACTTTGATTTTCGGGGTGTCTTTGAATTCAGCCCTCTGCAAGAGGATAATTTTCATTTCCATCAAATGATGTGCAATCCTCTCATTCCTAACACATTACCCAGTCCATATCAGTATAGATTTCCAGAATGAGATTTTGCCCCATTGAGATCTGATGTGTTTTCAAAGTGTTCCTTTCATATTTTTGAGCAGTGTACTTTGTTCAATAGAGCTTTATTTTAAAGTCACTATATGAAAATTACAACAATTTTGGGGTCTTGCTGGATTCCCTTTATCATGCCACCACTGAATAAAGGTAAGTAATGTGCTGGGGGGCACATCTCTCATGATTGTTCCATATTAAGGCCATCTGTTCGGTTCCTCCTGCACATTATATTATGTTGAGTTTCAAGTAACATTTGGAGTACAGCTGGGATACTACATGTTTGTTTACACAATGCAAGTCTATGAGCTGATCAATGAATTGAAAATGTATTCCATTTCCCTTACCCAAATCCCTTCCATTCCCTACATGACACATATTCTTTACTTACAGTATGATCTTGGTGCAACGTCAAGGGAGCTTTTTATTTCTGGTCCCTTATCTCACAGTAAATCTGTCTCTTAATAAGTACGTTACATGGTTGCAAGCAGATATGCCCAAGAGGAAGATCAACAGAAATACGCCCAGGGTCTCTATCCACAGAAATAGTGGTCCTATTATTTACAACTACAAAGAGTTGGATGAATGTATACTGGTCTGTATGGGTGCTATAACCATATAAAACTACAATTGTTCTTTGTTGTATTGTATAAAACACTTTGCAACTTCAATCATGACTCGTTACCTTGAAAATCCTTTTCTTCATGACTCCCTATTACTCTTGCCGTTATGACATAAAACAATACAAATACCCCATGTGTGATTAATACATTATTTTGGCAATATTATCTGAGCAGTTTCCTGGCGGTTAAGCAGTCATTCTAGTAGCTAACCTTCTCTTCCTGTAGTGGCCAAGCTAAAATTCCCACTCATAAAAGAACAAACAAGGGAAAGAGGAAGTTTGTAAAAAATGCAGAACTCAAAAAAAAATATTGACTTTAAAAAGGCGTTGTTTCCACTATTGCAACCCCAAAGTCGCACGATTTACAATGCGACTTTGCAATGCGATGTCATGCGACCAGTGAAAACCATGCGAGAACAAGTCGCACCAAAGTCGGAACAAAGTAGTGCAAGGACCTTTTTTGGAGTCACTGCGAATTGAGTCAAACCAATTAGAACGGGGACCATTGAAATACATGGTTTTAACTTGTCACGCGACTTGACATGTGTCAAGTCGCACAACAACTCGCAGTAGTGGAAACAGAGCCTAAAAGGTTTAAAGTGGAAGTAAACCCGCCTATCATTTTCAGCCAATGAAGCTGCCATCTTTGCCTCTGTTTAATCTACAACAGTCATGATGCTGCACATGGGATCAGTTATGACACCAGCCATTGGATGGTTTGACAGTTTGGTTGAGAGCACAACCAATGGGATTGTTACATTTCCGGCAACTGTTTTATGGATGGGGTTTACTTCTGCTTTAAGTCCAATTCTAACTCAAAATATGTGCTCTCTGAAAATACAAAATACTTTCTGTTTAAGATGTGGAATGATGTCACTTGGATGCCCCTTGACTGAGATATGTCTTTATATCCTATACCAGAGGCCTGACAGGCTCTTCTATAAAATCTCTGAACATTGTGCAATGACACTGTATATTTTTGTTCTAGAGAAGTATGTAGTCACGTGTCGTTTTGCAATCAGTCAAATGCAGAGATCATGTGACATTTTAACTCAAGATGCTCAGCTTGGTGTGAATGTAGAGTAAAAGCTCTTTCACATGGGCGGTCCTCCCAACGGACTCTGCTGTGCCAAGCGGGGGATCGATCCTCTGATCACCACTAAGCAGGCAGAGAACAGGTCCATCTCTGCTTACTGTGCAGAGATGGACCTGTCAGAGCCCCGCTCTCCCCTATGGGGAGATCGGATGAAAACGGACCACCTGTCTTTTTTTTATCCCATCCGATCCTCAAGACGGATGGAAAATAGGGTCTCCGTCCATCTGGATTTCAGAAACAGGATCGGATCTCGACGGGTGTCAGAGGACATGTCACCGCTGACATGCGCCGCTCCATAGGAGTGAATGGAGTCAGTTTTTCAGGCGGAGCTTAAATCGGAAAGCCCGTGTAAAAAGGGCCCCATCATGGAAAAATGAGCGGGCCAACACTTTATTCACTTACCGGGGCCTTCTTATCACTAATCAGCTTCTGCCATCTTTCATAGGGGGGCTGGTCCAGATTTATGGTATACCATTGGACATTTCCTTTAAACCTGTAAGTAATACATCAAGACACAGTGTTAGGAGTGGTCTGTAGTAACAAACACTACAATTATTACTTATATCTGTATATGTTGGGTAAAATTTTTATTTTAACAAGCTTTAAAGCCCACTAAACATGGCGTCACACTGTGATGTCCAAACAGAACGATAAAGTGCACTCTTGGTCTGAGTCGCTAAAGTGGCACTTGTATACATGCCAAACTCACTCGGGGTACACACTGAGAAAAAAAAAAAAAAAAAAAAAAAAAAAAAAAAAAAAAAAATCGGAAGAAAAATTCCCTATGAGGCACGATCGTTCGATTTTTCTATAGTGTGTACACAACTTTCAACTATCCAATTCAGACTTTCCTAAAGAAAATTCCTGACAAACTCCAAAAGGTCTCCTTGTACATGAACAGAACTAACAGTTTTCATTTACTGTATACCGTTTTCGTATGAGAAAAATTGGATACGAAAGAGAAAAAGAGCCAATTCCCTCATCCACACAATGTGGATGGAGGAATACTTCCTGCCGAGTCATTGTATTCTGATGGCGGAGAGACTTTCCCGCTGTCAGAATACACTGATTAGTGCTGCTGGCTATAGCCGGCGGCATTGATCATCCAGGAAAAACCCAACACGCAAGCTGCTTGTACAGATGTCGATCGGTAGATTGACTGATATACAAATCAGCCTATCCATATATAGATCGAAATTAGAGTTGGACAAATTTCAATGTATGGCCTCCTTCACTGAACACCCCTGGAGTCCTGAAATTCAAGGCTCTCAGACGATGCATTTGGATGCAAAAAGCGTCGGGAGACCCTACTGTTGCCATTTGATAAAGCGCTGTTACCATCTTCTAAATGTAAGTGTTCCTACCTACATTAAATACCCTTTTTATACAGTATCACACTATGTGCCTTTTCTTTCCTTTTACTTTTTGCCGTATATCTGGTATCACTACCTGGCCCTAACCAGGCACTATCTGCAAGTGTCATCGCTATCTGGATACAAAGGATACTTCTTTCCACCTTCTGTATTTGATTGAAGTTTGAGGTTCCTGTTTGAATCGCAGCCGGAGATTGGCTGTCTACAGCGGCTTACCTATGTCTGGTTGACCCTCCGAACGTATGTTTTTGGGGTCCACTCTCTCTGGTAAGCCTTTTCTACAACCGATTGGTGGTGGTTACCTTAAGTGCACTCGCTTCACGTCAAGTTCATTTAGGAGCACTATTATTTTGATTGTTATCCACCATTTTCACCAGCATCTATTTATTTTGCTTTCATTAATGAACTCAGTATTTTCTGGTGACTTTTACGTTATACAATTCACATCACTGGAGGACTATTTGAATATTCAAATTTTTTTGTTTATTTCAACCACTTATCACTGCTATACACTGCACTTTATCTGAGTGCAGTTCTCATTTAGTTTAGCACTACACTTTTTGTAGTGTTTGTATTCCACCATTGTTCAACTGGTTGTGTGAGCTGCTATTCAACCAGGCAGCGCGGAATTTTTTGTATTTGTATACAATGCTGTACCCAAATGAAATTTTTATCATTTATTCCCCACAAATAGAGCTTGATTTTGGTGGTATTTGATAACCTCTGCGGTTTTTTTTTTGTTAAAAAAGAAAGAAAAAAAAAAGACAGATAAAAAATAATAATAAATATATATATATATATATATATATTTTTTGTTATAACATTTTGTAAAAAGGTAATTTTTCTCCTTCATTTATGTACACTGATGAGGCTGCACTGATGGGCACCGATAAGGCGGCACTGAGAAGTGGCACTAATAGGTACCGATGGGTGGCAGTGATGGGCACTGGTAGGTTACACTGATAGGCAGCATTGCTAGGTGGCACTGATAGGTGGCATTTATTATTATAAAGGCAGGCACTGGCAGCTGGCACTGATAAGGCACATCTGCCTCCCTCTTCGGGACCGATGTCCCTTGTGAAAGAGCCGGTGATCGGCTTTTTTTTCTCCTCACGCTGTTGGCTGTTTTTTCTCCTCACGCTGTTGGCTGTTTTTTCTCCTCACGCTGTCGGCGTGAGGAGAAAAAATAAATAAAAAAACATGATTGCCGATTCTTTGTTTACATCACGTGATCAGCTGTCATTGGCTGACAGCTGATCACGTGGTAAGGGGTCGGAATCGGCCCCTTACTCGGATCGGTGATCACAGCGTGGGGCGCACGAAGGGGAGGCCGTCTATTGACGGCCTCCTGGATTTTCAGGTCTGCGCTGAGGCTGTCATTTGGCTATAGCGCGGGCCTCAAGTAGTTAATGAACATAGAAATAAGTGAAATCAACCAAGTTATGGTAAATCAAGCAACCAGTAGACCACTATAAACAGTGGTGTAGAAAACGAAAAAGAAAACAAGGCTCAACACATATGGCCTGAAAGTGCGGTGAATATACCGGTAAGATTACTACAAACTTATAAAAAAGGTACAGGGGGGGGGGGGGGCTGTAGGGGAAGAGGAGGTTGGGAATGAGGAAAAAAAAAAAAAAAAAAAGGGAAAGTGGGGAGAAGGGATATCACGCTACTCATGAGAGGGCCCTGGGGAAGCAGCAGGAGCTGTATCCGCTACAAAAGAGTCAAAATCAGCAGAGAACCGGAAGTGTAACCAAACGGTCCACGTAATAGTGTGGTCTTCACTCTTGTCGGCATCCCACGCTAACATCCATTCAATATGTTCGATCCTGTCCATTTCACAGGCCCAATCAGCTAGAGAGGGGGGGGATCAGAGGTTGACGCCACGCTCTGGCAATAACTGAACGTGTAGCCGTCAGCAAATGGCGAATTAAGCTCTTAATTTGTTCGTATGACCCCGGTAACATAGATAGGACGGTTAAGCGGGGTTCATTGGGATATTTGTCACCTACAAGAATAGTGGGGCAGCGGTACCACCTAGAGAAAATACAGTAATTCCATTCGATGAGATAGATAATTTAAAGAGAGCGCCAGTGTTTTGCCCCACTCCATATCCTCCGGAGACATATTCATCTCCCTTTCCCATTTTGAGAGGAATGACGGCGAGTTTGGATAGGAGACCTGAATCAGTAACTGATATATCAGGGATAGCGAATGCTCTGGTCTGTCCGACTAGGCTGTATGTGGTCTAGTCATATCGTCAACGTTTGGTATTTTGTTCATAAAGTGTGTTAATTGAGTGTGTTCAAGCCAAGCCATAGAAGGGTTGTGGCAGGAGAGCATGTCCGGTAGGGGAATCGGTTGTCCAGCGCGAAGCGTATGACTCAACAGAGGAGCCTCTAATTTTTGCCACATAAGAAATTTAGATTTAGCACAAGTCGGAGGGAAAGAGTTAATATCAAATAATGGAGTCAAGGGGTTGGGTCTTAAATAATAATAATAATAATAATAATATTATTATTATTATTAATACCCAAAAGGAAAAAAAAAAAAAAAAACAAGAAAACAAAAACAATAAACAAAAAAAAAAAACCACACAAGAAAAAAATAAATAAACCACAAGAAAAAAAAAAAAAAAAAAAAAAAAAAAACACAAGAAAACACCACATTCAGCCTGCAGTGTTGGATGAAAAAACATAACGTGTGTACCCAGCCTAAAACTTTCTGTGCTATTTCATTACAATTAAAGTGGAGCTCCACCCTAAATATCAACTTTTGCTATTTGGAACCCTCCCCCCCTCCGGTGTCACAATTGACACCTCTCAGGGGGGTGAAGATACCTGTCTAAGACAGGTATTTTCACCCACATCTGGGAGTCCTCTCTCCGGGAATCTGCGGGAGTGACGTCACTTCCCGTAGTGTTCTGGGAGACACTCGGCTCCCAGAACACAGGAGGACGAATCAAAACGGTGCAGCGCGACTCGCGCATGCGCCGTAGGGAACCGGGCATGAAGCCGCAGGGCTTCACTTCCTGGTTCCCTCAGCAAGGATGGCTCGTCCTCTGCTGCGGACGTCACTGGACTCCAGGACAGGTAAGTGTCCAAATATTAAAAGCCAGCAGCTGCTGTAGCTGCTGGCTTTTAATAAAAAAAATTCCGGCGGAGCTCCGCTTTAACTAGATTCAGAAATAGTAGCTGCAGAATGAAGGCTTGGATTCCACCGTAATGCTTTCATGGTATATAGACAGTTTGATACCATTGTCCCTTCAAACATGGTAGTAAATATGGCCCGTTGTGATTTCAGATGCCTCTTTAATACATAGCTACTTCCCCTTGTCAATGACAACAATGTTACCAATAAAAACAAACACAAAGTGGCAACTAGAAGAACAAACGTCCTAAAAAATACTTTGTAACTTACGTAGGTCCTGAGGGGGGGTAAGTTCCACTTCTGCAGTTCTCTGTGTACTAAAAAAACAAAAGCAAGTACAACGTCATTATTGTCCTGGTAAAAAAAAAAAAAAAGTCTTTACCAAAAACAGAACCTTGCTGTATATGCAAGGAAGTAAAGCAGATATTCCACGTTTCCAGGAAGATCCGCTTTAAAAATCTGACAGTGGTTCTAACTCTTCTTTACTAAACCGGGGTGCACATTAACCACTTCAGCCCCGGACCATTTGGCTGGTCAATGACCAGGCCACTTTTTGAGATTCGGCACTGCGTCGCTTTAACTGACAATTGCACGGTCGTGCGACGTGGCTCCCAAACAAAATTGACGTCCTTTTTTTCCCACAAATAGAGCTTTTTGGTGGTATTTGATCACCTCTGCGGTTTTTATTTTTTGTGCCATAAACAAAAATAGAGCGACAATTTTGAAAAAAAAAAATGCAATATTTTTTACTTTTTTCTATAATAAATATCCCCAAAAAATGAATAAAATTTTTTTTTTCCCCTCATGTTTAGGCTGATACGTATTCTTCTACATATTTTTGGTAAAAAAAAAATAAAAAAAATAAAATAAATCGCAATAAGCGTTTCTTGATCGGTTTGCACAAAAGTTAGTGTCTGCAAAATAGGGGACAGTTTTATGGCATTTTTATTTTTTTTACTAGTAATGGCGGCGATCATCGATTTTTATCTTGACTGCGACATTATGGCGGACACATCGGACATTTTTGACAATTTTTTGGGACCATTGTCATTTTTACAGCGATCAGTGCTATAAAAATGCGCTGATTACTGTGAAAATGACACTGGCAGTGAAGGGGTTAACCACTAAGTGGCGCTGTAGGGGTTAAGTGTGCCCTAGGGAGTGATTCTTACTGTAGGGTGGCGCAAGCCCATCCACAATGCCGCTTCTTTAAAGGGGACGTATATATACGTCCTTCTGCCCAGGGGTGCCATTCTGTCGACGTATAAGTGCGTGCGGCGGTCGGCAAGTGGTTAAATTCACGTTGTTAATTAAAAGGTTGACTATTTTTAAAAAAACTGTCCATTTTAGTTTTCGGCTTCAGTCCAGAATTTTCATTTTGGTGCACCACTACGAATGACATTTGATTTTGCTCCCATCCGCAAATAGAGAATGTACGCTGTATTGTCAAAAGTATTGGGACACCTGCCTTTACGAACACACACGAACTGTAATGACATCCCAGTCTTAGTCCGTAGGGTTCAATATTGAATTGGCCCACCCTTTGCAGCTATAACAGCTTTAACTCTTCTGGAAAGGCTGTCCACAAGGTTTAGAAGTGTGTCTATGGGAAGGTTTGACCATTCTTCCAGACGAGAAGGCCTGGCTCGCAGTGTCTGCTCCAATTCATCCCAAGAAAGAATGATCAAACATTCCCACAGACACACTCCTAAACCTTGTGGACAG
The DNA here is from genome assembly GCA_029206835.1 of Rana muscosa. Taxonomy (NCBI): domain Eukaryota; kingdom Metazoa; phylum Chordata; class Amphibia; order Anura; family Ranidae; genus Rana; species Rana muscosa. The sequence continues at coordinate 226,495,012 of CM055116.1, forward strand.
CCTTCCCAGAAGAGTTGAAGCTGTTATAGCTGCAAAGGGTGGGCCAACTCAATATTGAACCCTACGGACTAAGACTGGGATGCCATTAAAATGCATGTAAAGGTGGGTGTCCCAATACTTTTGACAATATAGTGTCTATAGAATTTAAACCGATGCATTTTACTTGAGTTTTTCTTGTGCTTTTATAAATGGAAAAGCACTTCAAAAACTGCTCAGTGTGAAAGCAGCCTATTGTCCAAAAAAGGTGGCGGTAATGGCCGAAATAATCTCATATTTAAAATTCACGTTATTACTTAAAAAGTTGAATTCAATACAATTATATTTAAAAAATATATTACTGTATTTTTTTTTTTTAAATTGTCCATTTTGGTTTACAGCTTCGGTCCAGAATTTTCAATTTGGTGCACCACTACTAACATTTGATATTGCTCCCACCCGTACATACCGAACGTATATGCAGTTTCAGGGGGTGAATAGCGCTACAATTTTTTTTCCATAAATACAACCCATTCATTGTATTTTTGACAAAAGATTCCAACTCTCTCCCCTCTACCCCCCCCAAAAAAAATAATAAATATATATATATATATATATATATATATATATATATATATATATATCTCTCTCTCTCTCTCTCTCTATGGCTTAAAAAATAAAATCACATATGAAATGATCAGAAGATCCCTAATCTAAGCACACAGGCTGTTCTGAGCGTTTTTTGGCTGAAAAAAACCAGAACTAGTGTATTTAACCACTTCAACCCCGGGCTTTTTTTACCACCTCAATACTGGGCCTATTCTGGCACTTCTCTCCTACATGTACAAATCATCATTCTTTTGCTAGAAAATTACTCAGAACCCCCAAACATTATATAATGTTTTTTTAGCAGACACCCTAGGGAATAAAATGACGGTCATTGCAACTTTTTATTCTTGCACGGTATTTGCGCAATAATTTTTCAAAAGCCTTTTTTGGGGAAAATAAATGGTTTCATGAATTAAAAAAAATAACAAAACAGTAAAGTTAGCCCAATTTTTTTGTAAAATATGAAAGATGATGTTACGCTGAGTAAATAGATACCTAACATGTCACACTTTAAAATTGCGCACACTCATGGAATGGGGCCAAACTTCGGTACTTACAAAATCTCCATAGGCGACGCTTTGACATTTTTTACAGATTACTAGGTTAGAGGAAGTCTAGTGCTAGAATTGTTGCACGCACTCTAACGCACACGGCGATACCTCACATATGGGGACTTATGTGTGCGTTCGCTTCTCATCGCAAACTACCGGGGACAGGGGCGTTTATTTTTTTTTTTTTTACACTTTTATTCCTATTACAGGTCCTCTTTATGGAGAGATGCAGGGTCAATAAGACCCCACATCTCTCCTCCAGGCTGGAAAGCATGAGATCGTGAATTATTTTTTCACTGATCTCATGTTTACTAGCCGCAATTGCGGCTTTGTTTACTTCTGAGGACCCGGGCGTGACGTTATCACATCGCGCCCGAGCCTCCGACGGTCATAGAGATGACTGGTGACCAGTCATCTCTATGCTTCCCATCCGGCGCCGGACGATTCTCTCCGGGTCCCCGATGGCACGGGAGAGCCCGGAGAAGCACCGGATGGTGGCAGCGGGAGGGGGGGGGGGGATGTCCCCTCCTGCCGCCTATAAGAAAGATCAAGCGGCGGAACTGCCGCTATGATCATTCTTATTGTGCGCAGAATCGCCAGCAGAAGAGAAGGATATCTGAACGATGCCTCTAGCTGCAGGCATCATTCAGATATCCCCCCACAAAGCCGAGGACGTCATATGACGCCCACCCAGGATGGGAGGTCCCATCTGTAGACGTCATATGACTATGGGCGGTATTGAAGTGGTTAAAGGAGTTTTCCAGCTGTAAAAACGCTCTAAGCCCTAGTTCACATTGGAGGGATCTGGCATGTCAAATTGGTGGCAATGGCACGTTCAAATTGTTGCGACGCCGCATTTGCGGCACCGTAGGGTTCCCAAAAGTAATTTCTGTACTACTTTTGGCGACATTGGGGTGCAACTGTCAGTGTGAAGGAAGGCTAACTCTCATAAAAGTAAAAAAAAACGCAGGTATTGTGCATTTATCAGCATTTTTGAGCCGCAAGCTTTTGTGGGAGTATAGTTTTGCTAAAAAAAAAAAAAAAAAAAAAAAGCTACTGCAAAAACGCTGAAAACCTCATTCCACAGCGAATGCTACCGGTATTTTTATAACGTCCAGTGTGTATGAGGCCTAAGGCCGGGTTCACACTATTGCGAATTAGATGAGGGTTTTTCCCCGCATCCAATTTGCATAGCAGGAGATTAGGATTGGCTCTCTATGGAGCCGGTTCACACATCTCCGGTGCGATTTGCACAGGGTCCCTGTGCGTCTTTTGGTCTCAGGCCAGAAATCAGCCCTGAAGCAGTGAATGGAGACGCACTGGACCCCCTGCTGTGAGCCCAGCCTACAAGTCAAGCTGGAGACTGCCTCATGGTCCCTAAACCCTCGATCACACCAATGCGATATTTCGGGTGATTTGACAGTTCTAAATCGCATGACAAGTCACACTCCTATTTGCATCGATAGAACAGTTCAAATAGTTGCAACTCAATTCGCGGCGACATTGAAAAAGGTTCCTGCACTACTTTTTTTGAGACTTGCATTGACTTCTGTTGACTGAAGTCGCAAGCCACAATGAAATCGCAAATATCTGCAGCTTTGAAATGGCACTGAAGTAGCGCAATTTCAACGCACTGGTGTGACTAATGGCCCGTACACACGATCCGAATATCGTACGACTTTTTCCGCTTAATAGTCGCAAGTAGAAATTGAATAGGGTACTAAAGTCACGAAAAAAGTGATGTCATGTGTTGTAATGTATTTGTATTGTATTTTCAGACGACAGCTATTCTGACTAAAGGAAAATGGTACGATCTGGTATCGTATGAGGAAAATTTTCGCGCTTGTCCGATCGAATAATATCGGATGAGTTGTGATCGGCTCTCGAAAGTAGTGTACACACAATCCGAAAATCGTACGATTCTTCCTCGGATGACCGTTTTCGTCCGATATTCGGATCGTGTGTACGGGCCATTAGGCTTCCTGTGATGGGGGCACAGACAGAAATAAAAACAGATGTGCTCTGATCCTTCTGCCCTTCATCCAAAACTAAAATAAAAGTTTTGCCTTTAGTTCTTGAAGTGCGAGTGATGAGTACACTGCACCCCATTACTGAGCACAGCTCTGGGTACACTGGGGGTCACACAGCCTGGATCAGAAGGGAGATCTGCCTGTGTATGATCAGGAGGACTCTCACTGCTGGGACTTGTTGTATATCGCACTCCTATACCGGCAATCAGCTGACACTCACCGGAGGGACATCCTGAGCCAGCCCCGGTCCGCACACCGCCAGGACCGCACACACCAACACCGATCCCCACATCTTCTCTTCCTGGTCCACACTGACACCTGTCACATGACAGCTCCAGGAGTGTACCACTCCACACCACCGGGGGAGCCACAGGGCGGCCCCGCTATGTACAGTGCTCAGTGTACTGCTCTCCTCCCCCCTCCTCCACAATGGTATCTCCCGGTCACAGGACAGGAGTCACGCTGTCAGTACAAACAGGAAGACAATGTGGGCTGAAGAGGAATGAGCGCTGGAGGAGGAAGTTACTATGTGTGTCATCTATTACACAAGCCAGGGGAACACCTGCTACAAGAAGTGCTCACATACCATGGTTTAGTATGGGAATAATACAGGCAAACACAACTCCCCGGCCACTTTATTAGGTACGCCTGTTCAATTGTTTGGTAACACAAATTGCTAATCAGCCAATCACATGGCAGCAACTCAGTGCATTTGGACATCAAGACATGGTGAAAACGACTTGCTGAAGCTCAAACCAAGCATCAGTATGGGGAAGAAAGGGGATTTAACCAGGTAACGTACTGCGGCAGGTTGGCTCTCCTGCGCGAATCGCCGTCGTACGTGGGCAGGCGCAGTTGTGGGTGAGCATGCCCGCTGCAAGCTGTGCAGAGTGTCTTCTGCTACTGTAGCCCATCTGCTTCAATTGTGCATTCAGAGTTGGTATTCTTCATGTCTTGGTTGTAACAAGTGGTTATTTGAGTTACTGTTGCCTTTCTGGCATCTGGAACCAGTCTGCCCATTCTCCTCTGCTCTGACATCAACAAGGTATTTTCCTCCGCACAACTTCCACTCACTGGATATTTTCTCTTTTTCAGACCATTCTCTGTAAATCCTAGAGATGGTTGTGCGTAAAAATCACAGTAGATCAGCAGTTTTTGAAATACTCAGACCAGCCCGTCAGGCACCAACTTCTATTCAGCACGGCTCTACTTTTACCTGACAATTACATGGTCATGGAACACTATGTAAATGAAATGTAGCTATTCCCCTCCTACACACACACAAATAGAGCTTTCCTTTTGATGTTATTTGATCGCTACTGTTTTTTTATTTTTTTTATTATATAAATGAAAAAAAGTCCAAAACATTTTGAAAAAAAAAAAAAAAAGCAATAATTTCTACTTTGTTGTAAAACATCCAATTTCTTCATAAATTTTGGCCAAAATGTATTCTGCTACATGTCTTTGGTAAAAAAACAATCTGATTATTTGGGGACACAAGTATAGTTCTCATCGTGCTCAAGATACTGATCCGTACAGACATTGTAATGGCGATAATCAGTGTGACTGTGATAGTGCGGCTGGCAATTCAGCATTAACAGACACTGGCTGGGAGGGTCACTAACTGAATTGCTGACGTAGGTGTTGCTAGTGACACTAATATAGTGATCAGTGATAATACTGTACACTCTACTTATGGCACTTTCTGGGAAGGGGTTAACATCAGGGGGGCAATCAAGGGGTTAACTGTGCGCCTAACAAGTGTAATGCGTGCTGCTTTTACTCTCCGATCCGGTGCCTTTTATCTCCCTGAGTTGATTTCAGGGAGAACAAACAACCGGATAGATGTCTGTGTACAAAGTTCTGTGTGTTTGTAAACACATAACCCTGTGCTGTGCTTGGCCACAACTGATCAGCAGGTATTGAGCCAAAATCATTGGCTGAAACCTGCTGACAAGCCCATGCTGTGTCCAATCACAGCACGTCAGTAGGGGGCACGTGCATGTGCACCTGAAAACCTGGAAACAGGCGGCGACCTACAGGAACGTTGCCTAGCCTGTAGCTGCTGCCTGCCTGCAAGTAGTTACACTAAACTTTCTCTAAACATATAAACATAGTGTTACCGTCATGATTTGCTCCATCAACCACTCCTTTATTCCCCACAACATGCAAGCTAAGGGCTCTTTCACATAGGTGTAGTACAGCCTAAAAGCTGCACTGGACTGTTCACAAATCAGTGCTTTATACATAGTGTGAGGAGAGATCTGCGATCTCCCACAGCAACAGGCCTATGTGAGCAGGTAAACCAATGACAATGGCTATTCAATTAAATAGCCAAGCAAATCTTCCTTCTATGCCTGGCAGAATGTTAATAGGCCTTGGTGTCCATTCACTCCCTGTATGTTATTATACCGTGTTTCCCCGAAAATAAGCCCGGGTCTTATATTAATTTTGGCAACAAAAGACACAGTAGGGGAGATTTACAAAAACAGGTGTACTCAGAATCGTGTGCAGCTGTGCATGGTAGCCAATAAGCTTCTAACTTCAGCTTGTTCAATTAAGCTTTGGCAATAAAACCTGGAAGCTGATTGGTTTTTATGCGGAACTGCACTAGATTTTGCACTCTTCAGCTTTAGTAAATAACCCCCAGTAGGTCTTATTTTTGGGGTAGGACTTGCCATGTATTGTTCGGCAGTGGCGGCTGGTGCTCAAAATTTTTGGGGGGGCGCAAACAAACTGAAAAAAACCCCAAAAAAAACATCAATTGCCGCCACTGTGCCCATTAAACGCAGCCACTGTGCCCAAACGTCACTAGTTTGTCCCCATATGCAGCCAGTTTGTCCCCCATAAATACAGCAAGTTTGTCCCCATAATACAGCCAGTTTGTCCCCCCAATATACAGCCAGCTTGTCCCCCCAATATACAGCCAGTTTGTCCCCCCAATATACAGCCAGTTTGTCCCATATACAGCCAGTTTGTCCCCCATAAATACAGCAAGTTTGTCCCCATAATACAGCCAGTTTGTCCCCCCAATATACAGCCAGTTTGTCCCCCCAATATACAGCCAGTTTGTCCCCCCAATATACAGCCAGTTTGTCCCATATACAGCCAGTTTGTCCCCCATATGCAGCCAGTTTGTCCCCCAAATGCAGCCAGTTTGTCCCCCAAAAGCAGCCAGTTTGTCCCCCAAATGCAGCCAGTTTGTCCCTCCAATATACAGCCAGTTTGTCCCCCCAATATACAGCCAGTTTGTCCCCCAAATGCAGCCAGTTTGTCCCCCAAAAGCAGCCAGTTTGTCCCCCAAAAGCAGCCAGTTTGTCCCCCAAAAGCAGCCAGTTTGTCCCCCAAAAGCAGCCAGTTTGTCGTCCCCCAAATGCAGCCAGTTTGTCGTCCCCCAAATGCAGCCAGTTTGTCCCCCAAAAGCAGCCAGTTTGTCCCCCAAAAGCAGCCAGTTTGTCCCCCCAATATACAGCCAGTTTGTCCCCCCAATATACAGCCAGTTTGTCCCCAAAAGCAGCCAGTTTGTCCCCCAAATGCAGCCAGTTTGTCCCCCCCAGCCCTGCACTTACCTTCCTCGGGTCAGCGCCGTCCTTCTTCCGTCCTCGATGTCTTCTCCTGCCCTCAATGTCGCTTCAGCCAATCGGGTTACTGGTAACCAGACCCGGTGAACCTGATTGGCCAGGGAACGCACCCCCCCGTGCGTCCTCTCATTAGGTATTTAGAAGCCGATTACAGCCCTCAGGCTGTAGTCGGGAAGCCTATCAGAGCCGCTGGCTCTGATAGGCACTTCTAAAGGCCAACCAGACGCTGTTATTCAGATGGCCGGCACTCAAGGGGCCGGCCATCTGAATAGTGGGCGGCAGCAATACATAGGTTCATGCAATGCATGAACCTATGTATTGTTGTGGTGAGTGACGGCCGGGCGCAGAAGCGAGCGGGGGCGGCGCTTCTGCGCCCACTATAGTCGCGCCGCCACTGTGACAGTGGAAAAAAAAAGGACATTTAAAAAAATAAAAATAAAATAAAATAAAAATAAAACTCTTAAAAGGGCCCGTTTTTTTTTTTTTTTTGGTGACCACAGGAGGAGGGGGCGGCGCCCGGGCGCCCCCTATGGACGGGCCGCCACTGTTGTTCGGTCCTCTCTCCCTGTCTGACAGGAATCCCCAGTGTGAACTGAGTTAAAATGCTTGTAAAATCCTAGAATCCACTCTATTACAGTATTATATAATGTACAATGTGTGTTTCTGCAATATAATTATGCCAAATACCTTTGTTATAGCGCTTCTGTGACCCGCTGGAGCTCTGTTCACCGCAATTATATTACAGAAACACACCCATTGTACATTATATACAACTGTAATACAGTGGATTATAGGATAGGATTTTACAAGCATTTTAAACTAGGGCTTATTTTCGGTGTAGGGCTTATATTTCAGCCCTCCTGGAAAATAGCGCTAGGTCTTTTTTCGGGGAAACACGGTATATGTGTACATTCATCAGAATTTCCCCATCAAAATGTACAATGACATTATCACATTGATGCACACTTGTTTTTTAATATTAACCACTTCAGCCCTGGAAGAATTTACCCCCTTCCTGACCAGAGCACTTTTTGCGATGCAGCACTGCGTCGCTTTAACTGACAATTGCGCGGTCGTGCGACGTTGAACCTAACCAAAATTGACGTCCTTTTTCCCCCACAAATAGAGCTTTCTTTTGGTGGTATTTGATCACCTCTGCGGTTTTTATTTTTTGTGCTATAAACAAAAGAAGAGCGACATATTTGAAAAAAATGCAATATTTTTTACTTTTTGATTTAATAAATATCACAATTTTTTTTTTTTTAAAACAATTTTTTTTCTAAGTTTAGACCGATACGTATTCTACATATTTTTGGTAATTTTTTTTTGCAATAAGCGTATATTGATTGGTTTGCGCAAAAGTTATAGCGTCTACATAATAGGGGATAGATTTATGGCATTTTTATTTTTTTTACTAGTAATAGCGGCGATCTGCGATTTTTATTGTGACCGTGACATTGCGGCAGACACATCGGACACTATTGGCGCGTTTTTGGGACCATTCACATTTATACAGCGATTAGTGCTATAAAACTGCACTAATTACTGTGTAAATGTGACTGGCAGGGAAAGGGTTAACACTAGGGGGCGATCAAGGGGTTAATATGTTCCCTATTGAGTGATTGTAACTGTAGGGGGAGGGGACTCACAAGGGGAGGAGACCGATCTGTGTTCCTCTGTACTGGGAACACACATCGGTCTCCTCACCTCTGACAGGAGGTGGATCTGTGTGTTTACACACACAGATCCACACTTCTGCCGTGATCGTGGGCAATCGCGGGTGCCCAGCGGACATCGCGACCGCCGGGCACACTCACCGGGTCACGAGCGTTGCCGCGGGTGCGCGCGCGCGCCCCATAGACGGCCGGGAAAAAAGGACGTCATATGACGTCCGCCCGGAGGGAGGGAGGGTTCCTGCCGGCGTCATATGTCTATGACCCGGTAGGAAGTGGTTAAACACCTTTATTTCTCAGAAATTTGTATTTTTTGCTAAAAATTAAAGTCTTTACATCAAATGGCACTTTTTTTTTATTTTAATACACACGTCATAGAACCTCACAAATATCATCATTGGCATTTTAAAGAAAACATGAACTCTGGAGGTCATACCCCAAAAAAAGTCAGAAGGCAAAGGACTGGTTCACCAGCATTGCCTGTGGTCTCCCTGCAGTTGATAGTTCTCCATTACTCACTTATAGGGATGAGCTTCGTGTTCGAGTCGAACATCGGCTGTTCGATCTTCGACGAAGATCGAACGATTTGGGCCGTTCGCGCCAAATTCGAGTGACGCGAACGGCCCACAATGCACTACGCCATCGCAGTGTCATCCAGGCGCTGTGATTGGCCAAGCATGCACTGTGACCCCGCATGCTTGGCCAATCACAGCGCCGGCAGCGAGGAGAGCAATGATTGGCCACAGGCAGGATGCCTGTGGCCAATTATTGCTGAGGGTGTTTAGTACACGCCCCACACTATAAAAGGCCGCCAGCACGGCGGCCTAGTGTAGTGTGTTCCGGAGCAGGGAAAGAGCAGCATAGGCAGGGACAGTGACTTTTATTTCTTTCTTGCTTAACCTGGATTCCTTTAGTTTAGGGAAAGAGAAGGATAGGTAGGGAGAGTGTCAGTGTGTTTTGTGCTTGTGCTATAGTGTGCTTAAAAAAAACATTTTTTCTAGGGACAGAAAACTCTAGGTAGGGAGAGTGTCAGTTTCTTTCACTGTGCAAGTCCTTGTTTCCAGGGACAGGGAAGGACAGTGAGTGAATTCTCCTTGTGCTATAGTGTGCTTAAAAAAAACATTTTTTCTAGGGACAGAAAACTCTAGGTAGGGAGAGTGTCAGTTTCTTTCACTGTGCAAGTCCTTGTTTCCAGGGACAGGGAAGGACAGTGAGTGAATTCTCCTTGTGCTATAGTGTGCTTAAAAAAAACATTTTTTCTAGGGACAGAAAACTCTAGGTAGGGAGAGTGTCAGTTTCTTTCACTGTGCAAGTCCTTGTTTCCAGGGACAGGGAAGGACAGTGAGTGAATTCTCCTTGTGCTATAGTGTGCTTAAAAAAAAACATTTTTTCTAGGGACAGAAAACTCTAGGTAGGGAGAGTGTCAGTTTCTTTCACTGTGCAAGTCCTTGTTTCCAGGGACAGGGAAGGACAGTGAGTGAATTCTCCTTGTGCTATAGTGTGCTTAAAAAAAACATTTTTTCTAGGGACAGAAAACTCTAGGTAGGGAGAGTGTCAGTTTCTTTCACTGTGCAAGTCCTTGTTTCCAGGGACAGGGAAGGACAGTGAGTGAATTCTCCTTGTGCTATAGTGTGCTTAAAAAAAACATTTTTTCTAGGGACAGAAAACTCTAGGTAGGGAGAGTGTCAGTTTCTTTCACTGTGCAAGTCCTTGTTTCCAGGGACAGGGAAGGACAGTGAGTGAATTCTCCTTGTGCTATAGTGTGCTTAAAAAAAACATTTTTTCTAGGGACAGAAAACTCTAGGTAGGGAGAGTGTCAGTTTCTTTCACTGTGCAAGTCCTTGTTTCCAGGGACAGGGAAGGACAGTGAGTGAATTCTCCTTGTGCTATAGTGTGCTTAAAAAAAACATTTTTTCTAGGGACAGAAAACTCTAGGTAGGGAGAGTGTCAGTTTCTTTCACTGTGCAAGTCCTTGTTTCCAGGGACAGGGAAGGACAGTGAGTGAATTCTCCTTGTGCTATAGTGTGCTTAAAAAAAACATTTTTTCTAGGGACAGAAAACTCTAGGTAGGGAGAGTGTCAGTTTCTTTCACTGTGCAAGTCCTTGTTTCCAGGGACAGGGAAGGACAGTGAGTGAATTCTCCTTGTGCTATAGTGTGCTTAAAAAAAACATTTTTTCTAGGGACAGAAAACTCTAGGTAGGGAGAGTGTCAGTTTCTTTCACTGTGCGAGTCCTTGTTTCTAGGGACAAAGAAGGAAAGTGAGGGGAATTCTCCTTGTGCTATAGTGTGCTAAAGCATTCCTCATCAACCATCTTTGAAATCCTTGATTTTTGGACAGTCAGGGAAATTGTCGTTGTGCTATTCTGTGCAAAAGCAATCATCCTCAACCATATTTAGAAATCCTTAAGTAAAGGGACAGAGAAGGACACCTGAAGGTAGCCCTTATTGCTTTTTTCCCATCTCCCTGCAGGCCATCTATTAGAATGTCTGGAAGGCAAACAAGGAGAGGCAGACAGTCAGGAGGCAATAAAAGAGGGCAAGCAGGCTCTGTGTCTGGGGGCAACAGTGCTGGTCGTGGACGCGGTGCATTGTCATCAGCACATGGCCATGGGACACGCTTGTCCTTTTTTTCGGCAGCTGGACATGTTGAGCCACATCATGCCGAAGACTTGGTAGAGTGGATGACCAAGCCCTCCTCCTCCTCCTCATCCTCTCTCACCCAGGCTCAGGGTACTGGCAAAGCAGCTGCCAAAGCGTCCTCTTCCCTGTTATCAATGTCAGACTCATCATCAGTCACTCCTTCCCTAGACCCACCATGTCCTCCTCCTGAGGAGTCCCCCGAACTGTTTGAGCACAGTGTTGGGTACATGCTCCAGGAGGATGCCCAGCGTTTCGAAGGGTCTGATGATGAAACCCAGCTACAGGAAGGCAGTAGGGTGAGAGCAGACAGAGGGGATGCTCAAGAAGGACACCAATCTGGCAGTCATGTTCCAGCAGCTGCAGCATACTGCCAGATTGGCTCCAGTGATGAGGAGGGAGGGGATGATGAGGTCACTGACTCCACGTGGGTGCCTAATAGGAGAGAGGAGGAGGAGGATGAGGAGGAGGCACATCTCCAACGAGGCAGGATGCCCTTTGGTGGCCAGCGTAAGGGCAGTACACCGACGGAATCACACCGCAGAGCTCCGCCTGTGCAGGGCGCTGCCTCTGCCCGTCATTCAAAAAGTTCCTTGGTGTGGGCCTTTTTTGAGGCTAGTGCATCAGATCGCACAGCTGCTGTTTGCAACATATGTCTCAAGCGTATATCGCGTGGCCAAAACATCAGCCGCTTGGGTACCACATGCCTGACCAGACATATGTTGACCTGCCATGCAGCTCGTTGGCAAGCCTACCTCAAAGACCCACACCAAAGAACAAAGCGGACCTCTCCTTGCACCGCATCAGCTGGGATCTCCAACCCCACTATAACTTCAGTCCTCTCTGAAACATGCACTGAGAGGAATGAAGGTGTAGAATTAGGTGTGTCACAGCCAAGTACTTGCGGCCACTCTGCTAGCAGTACACCGACGTCCGATTCTAGCAGGCAAATTTCCCTGCCCCAGCTGCTGGACCGTCGAAAGAAGTTCACTCCCAGCCATCCACATGCCCAGCGGTTGAATGCTAGCTTGGCTAAATTGCTAGCGCTTCAACTGCTGCCTTTTCAGTTGGTAGACTCGGCCCCCTTCCGTGAGTTTGTGCAATGTGCGGTTCCTCAGTGGCAGGTTCCCAAACGCCACTTTTTCTCACGGAAGGCTATTCCGGCTCTCTACCGGCATGTGGAAGGCAATGTCTTGGCCTCGCTGGACAGGGCGGTCAGCGGTAAGGTGCATATTACCGCTGACTCATGGTCCAGCAGGCATGGACAGGGACGTTACCTTTCTTTCACGGCCCATTGGGTCACTCTTTTGGCAGCTGGGAAGGATGCAGGACAAGGTGCAGTAGTGTTGGAGGTTGTCCCACCGCCACGCCTCCAAAATGCTACTACTGGTTGTGACACACCTCTCTCCTCCACCCCCTCCTCTTCTTCTTCCTCCATGGCCTCTTCCTGTGGTTTGTCCTATGAACCAGCGGTGCTCCGTAGCCGTTCACGGGGCTACGCAAGTACGCAGGCAAAAAGATGCCATGCCGTGCTTGCGCTGGTGTGTTTGGGGGACAGAAGCCACACTGGGGCAGAGGTCCTGTCTGCTCTGCAGGGCCAGGCCGAGAGGTGGTTGACGCCACGCCAGCTTAAGCCAGGAATGGTGGTTTGCGACAATGGCACCAACCTCCTCTCCGCCCTTCGACAGGGACAACTGACCCATGTGCCCTGTGTGGCTCACATCCTTAACCTGGTGGTGCAGCGGTTCTTGGGCAGGTACCCGGGCTTACAGGATGTCCTGAGGCAGGCCAGGAAAGTCTGTGTGCATTTCCGCAGATCTTATAATGCCAGTGCTCACCTGGCTGAGCTGCAAAAGGAGTTGAACCTGCCCAAGAACCGCCTTATATGTGACATGCCCACCAGGTGGAACTCAACGTTGGCCATGCTGCAGCGGCTGCACACGCAGCAGAGGGCCATCAATGAGTACCTGTGCGACTACGGCACCAGGACAGGGTCAGGGGAGCTTGGTTTTTTTTCTCCACGCCAGTGGGGCATGATCAGGGATGCATGCACTGTCCTGGCACCATTTGAGGAGGCCACGAGGATGGTGAGCAGTGACAGTGCATGCATCAGTGACACTGTACCTCTTGTCCACCTGTTGGAGCACACGCTGCGTGGAATAATGGACAGGGCACTTGAGGCAGAACAGAGGCAGGAAGAGGAGGACTTCCTTGCCTCTCAAGGCCCCCTTTACCCAGACAGTGTTCCTTCTGTCCCACCCATCGCACAGGAAGAGGAAGAGGAGGAGGAGGAGGAGGAGGAGGATTGTGTCAGCATGGAGGTGGAGGCTGGCACTCAGCATCATCAGCAGCAGTCTTTTAGGGATGATTTACAGTCCCAAGAAACCAGTGGACTTGTACGTGGCTGGGAGGAGGTGACTGCGGATCATGTCGTCCTTAGTGACCCAGAGGACTCCGGAGCGAATGCCTCAGCAAACCTACGCTGCATGGCCTCCCTGATCCTGCAAAGTCTGCGGAAGGATCCTCGTATTCTTCGGATCAAGGAGAGGGACCATTACTGGCTGGCCACTCTCCTTGATCCACGGTACAAGGGTAAGGTTGCGGACCTTATGTTACCGTCGCAGAGGGAGCAGAGGATGAGACAACTCCGGGAGGCCTTGCAGAAAGGTCTGTGCAACGCGTTCCCAGAGACTGGGAGGTTACAAACTCCTGGTCCTGGACAACGAGTTGCTGAGGCTTCGGCCAGTCAAAGAAGGAGCGGTGGGGAAGGTGGCCGTCTGACCGATGCGTTCAGACAATTCTTTAGTCCGCAGCCCCAAAGTATGATCGGTTCCAGCAACCATCGCCAGCGTCTGATAAACATGGTGCAGGAATATCTAGGGGCAAGGTCAGACTTGGACACCTTCCCCACCGAAAATCCTCTGGCTTACTGGGTCTTGAGGATGGATCACTGGCCAGAGCTTGCACAGTATGCAATTGAGCTACTGGCCTGTCCTGCATCCAGCGTTCTTTCGGAACGCACATTCAGTGCTGCTGGAGGATTTGTCACGGATCACAGGGTGCGCCTGTCCACCGACTCGGTTGATCGACTGACTTTCATCAAGATGAACCAGTCTTGGATCACCACCAGCTACCACACACCTGATGCTGATATAACAGACTAATTGATTTTAACATGTCACATCCCTTCAAGACTGATGCTGATGCTGAGTGCCTGTGCTGTTATGTTGACTGGCTATCCTCCTCCTCCGAGTCCTCAATGATACGATTGATGATGATAGCTTGGAAGATCATTTTTGTTTATGGGTGCCGCCACCAGTGGCTAAGGCCCAATTTTTCAGCCCCTGTTTTACAGGGGCGTGTACTTACAATTTTTTTAGCAATAATTTGCCATAGGGCTCATTGCTGTGCTCCAAGTACAGTATCTGTGAGGGGTTGGAGTGTTGTGGCACCAGTGCCTAAGGCCCAATTTTTCAGCCCCTGTTTAACAGGGGCGTGTCATTACAATTTTTGAAGCAATACTTTGCAACAGGGCTCATTGCTGTGCTCCAAGTACAGTATCTGTGAGGGGTTGTAGTGTTGTGCCACCAGTGCCTAAGGCCCAATTTTTCAGCCCCTGTTTAACAGGGGCGTGTCATTACAATTTTTGAAGCAATACTTTGCAACAGGGCTCATTGCTGTGCTCCAAGTACAGTATCTGTGAGGGGTTGTAGTGTTGTGCCACCAGTGCCTAAGGCCCAATTTTTCAGCCCCTGTTCAACAGGGGCATGCAATTACAATTCTTGATGTAATAATTCACAGCAGGGCCCATTCCTGCACCCACCAAGAGTAAGTCTGAGGGCTTACAGTGTTGTGGCAACGCCACCACCACCACCACCACCACGAAAGGCCCAATTTTTCAGCCCCTGTTCAAAAGGGGCATGTAATTACAATTCTTGATGTAATAATTCACAGCAGGGCCCATTCCTGCACCCACCAAGAGTAAGTCTGAGGGCTTACAGTGTTGTGGCAACGCCACCACCACCACCACCACGAAAGGCCCAATTTTTCAGCCCCTGTTCAAAAGGGGCATGTAATTACAATTCTTGATCTAATAATTCACAGCAGGGCCCATTGCTGCACCCACCAAGAGTAACTGTCAGGGCTTACAGTGTTGTGGCACCAGCACCACCATCAAAGCCCCAATTTTTACTACCACTGTTCAACAATTATATGTAATTAAAATTCCTGATATAATAGTTGACAGCAGGGCGTTCCAGCACCAACCAAGAGTAACTGTGAGTGCTTACAGTGTTGTGCCAACACCAACAACTAAGGGGCCTATTTCTGCAGAGTATATACGGCAGGTCCCTACTTTCAAACATCCAACTTACAAACGACTCCTACTTGCAAACGCAAGAAGACAACAGGAAGTGAGAGGAAATCTACCCCTAGGAAGGAAAATTCTCTCCTGTAAGAATAAATATGGGAGAAAGGTGTCTCCTCTGTACTGATGCTTTATCAGCAATCCTTGTTTCAAGAAAAACACCACATTTCAAAAACAGTTGTCATTGGGACGGAAAGTGAGGTGAAATGTTCTGAACAGGGGCACAGACAGCAAAACAAATGTTACAGGGGTGATAACCCTTACCTATGTTTTCCAAAAAGTTTAAAAATAGATTTTTGGGCTGGAGCTACACTTCAACAATGTACCTGTTCAAAATTACAAACACATTCTACATAAGAACAAACCTACAGTCCCTGTCTTGTATGCACCGCCTGTATACGGCTGTTCAGAGTATATAGGGCCTTTTTTATTTGATGTGCGGGGTTCCCCTTAATATCCATACAAGACCCAAAGGGGCTGGTAATGGGCTGGGGTAGGGGGGGGGGTCATGGGGTAGCTATGCCATTTTTCTTAAAGATTTTCATCCATATTACCGGGACCAGACATTACATTAAAGCCGCAAGCAGTTTTAAATGGCTTTTTTTTCCTTTAGAAGTGTCATTTTGTGCAGGGACAGTTCTAAACACGGGAAACACGTGGCACTTCACAGGCATACTTTAGACACCCCCCAGGTACGATATTTAAAGGAATATTTGACTTTTTTTTTTTCACTTTATGCATCATTAAAATGACTGCTCCCGAAAAACGACCGTTTTTAAAACTTCTTTTTGCATTGATACATGTCCCCTGGTGCAGAACCCGGGTTCCCAAACCCTTTTTAGGACAATAACATGCATAATAGTTGTTATAATTAGCACTTTAGAATTCGAACATTCGCATCCATTGTATTTAATAGGGTTCTAATGTTCGTACGAACTTTCGGTCCGTTCGCGGGTTCTGGTGCTAACCGAACCCGGGGGTGTTCGGCTCATCACTACTCACTTACCATGGCTTGTTCTGCACTGTGTCTCTGTGTGAAGGCAGAGACAAGGTTTTGCTTCCTTACGTCAGAACCTCCAGCAAAAACAGTAAGAAGCACAGTAGTAACATCGCCAAATCTCCTGAGACTAGCAGTCCTAAAGGTCGCAGTGCCTTCGATCTCAAAATGCAGATATACAGCTACAGCTTAGTGGCTTGGAAGTTAGCACTTCTGCTTGCAGTACTGGGGTCATTGGTTTGGATCCAGGCCAGGACACTATCTGCATGTTCTCCCTGTGCTTGCATGGGTTTCCCTTGGGTACCCTAATTTCCTCTCACACTCCAAAGACATGCTGGAAGGATAATGGACCCCTGTCCATGCATGTGAAGTAAGGACCTTAGATTATTTGATCTTTGGGGGGGAAGGACTTCAAAATAAAAAAGGTACAATGTTCCAAGTAACTGCTTAGAGTAGACACAATTAACATTAAAAATTGTTCCCTGTAACATAGCAAGTCATCATGTTTTGAGTCCAGTATACCTATATATACATCCTGGACTGGAAGTGGTTATATACCAGGATCATGGTTGCAACTGCAGCCATGATCCTGGTGTTATTTTTCTGGGCCGGGCATTGGCTTTCATGTAAAAGTGATCAGAGCAAGCTCTACAGCCACCCAATCATTTTTACAGGGCTCAGAAGGCCCCCACCGCTGCCACCAGCCGACGTTCCTGGGCTCCCCCCATTCCACCAGAGAGCCCTGGACCACTCTAAATGGTTGGGCTGTCTGCCCACAGTGGAGATGTTCCTCCATCGCCTCTGTAATTAATGTTTTTGTCTAGGTATTTGGCAGCTAGAGCGTTCTTTGCCTCCCTAAACTTCCATTTCTTATTGGGAAAATCCACTATTCACTTTATCGTGCATGAAACATGTGAGGTTATATGGGACGAACTGAAAGGCATTGTGATGCCGCAGCCAACTCATGAATAGGGATGAGCTCAGGCGTGTTTGCATTGAACACATGCAGAGCCCGCGCCAAGGAAGTCGGCACTGTCGGAACCGCGCTGCGCTAATCACAGGCAGGGAGACATTGTCCCGATGCTCAGCTGCAGAGATCGGGAAATGTCTCCCTGCCTGTAATTAGTGCAGCGCGGTTCCGACGGTGCCTACTTCCTTGGCAGGCTCTGCATGTGTTCAATGCGAACACGCCTGAGCTCATCCCTACTCATGAATGATAAGCAATTTGAGAGGCACAGTAATTTTTCCCATTGCATCTGTGCTTTGGAGGGCAAGCACAAACAGATCCAATTGCAGCTAAACAGTGGCCCAAAGTTTTACAATTAAAAATAAAATAAAAATTGTGTTAATGGCTATTTGTGCTAGTATCTATAACTTTGCTGCTATCAATGTTGGTACGTATGGAAGATCTGCTGATTCACAGGTAATTTGATGATCACCAATGGGCAAGAAATTAATGGAAGGAAAAAATTCAAAGCCCTTGCCTTTTAACCGAACATGGCGAGTCCTTTCCATGTGTAAAAGGTTCTGATGAGGCCTTTTGTTTTTCAACATCTATCATGAAACCTTTTGCAAGACACCTGGATTAAAAAAAAAAGAAAGGTTTTCCATTATAATCTAACCAGAAATTGGCGATTCGTGGAGTGCACCTTTGGAGTATTAGCTAAAAGTGGAGAATATTATTGTAAAAAGCGCTTGCACGCTCCACAATTTTGTCTGTCAAAGGGAGGGGCACAATTTTGATGACTCTCTTCTCCATGACATGAAGAATGTTTCTGGGCAGCCTATACGAAGCACAGGACAATCGTTAAATGCGAGGAAGACGCTCCAACTACTTCCTGTCCCCCGGGGGAGAGCTGCCGTGGTAATACTCCAAAGCTTAATACATAGATGTCATTTTTTTCTGTCCTGTTTGCACCTGTTCTCACCCATGCCAAAGTGTACCTAATTTAGTTTGTTTATTTTATTTGCAAATGTGTAGGTTTTAACGGCAGTAGCTATTATATCATGCCTATATTCCTTTCTCGTACATCACGGGACACAAAGCGGTATAGTCATTACTATGTATATAGATACCTTCAGGTGCTGGCACTGGCAACTTCCAAAACCGGAAGTACCCTCCCCTATATAAGCCCCTCCCATCCGGGAGTACCTCAGTTTTTTGCCAGTGTCTAAGGTGTTGGCCAAGAAGTAACATGTGTTTTTCACTGAGCTTGCGTACAGGTTCTTTTGGGCCTCAGTAAGCTATTCCGGATCCGACCAAAAAAGCTTCATAGCTAAAGGGTCGGTACCCGGGCCTTGCAAGAGAAGAGCAAGGTTTTGCCTGTAATGCCTCTCTTAGGAGGGCTGGACCCTGGGATCCAGAGCTCTGGTCATACCCACGACCAAGATGTTTTCTGTGCAGGGTGCTATACAGGTCCAGGGGAGTGGAATCCTTGGGAATCCGGTCCCTGAATGTTTAATTACAATGCCTGCCGTGATAGGTGAAGTTTGGGCTTCTGTGGACCAAACAGAGTCCTGCGGCGAGGAAAAGGTAAGTGGGGGCCCTCAGGAACTTGGTTCTATTGGGGGACCCCCAAGCCTATTTTGTCTTTCTGCCTGTTACCTAAGGTATTCCCGCTAATATTCTGTGCATGCCTGTTACTACTGAGAAAATGTAAATTTTAATAGTAGGCAAGAAAAAAAAAAAAAATGTAAGACCGCGGTACCTGTGTTAAACACTAGAGGCCGCTATGGTTCTTTTTCTTGTAAATGTGGATTTTTTTCTCCCGAAGTCAAATCCAGGCAGTTGGTAAGTTCTCTTTGGGAAGCTGTCTCCTCTGCCCTGTTGCTGCGCTCATCCATCCCCGGGCCCTGCGGCAGGGACCCTGGCTCCCATCTAGCTCCTTATTTTTCAAAGAAGGCGCACGTGCCTCTCTATATAGAGGCGATCTGGAAAAAGGGGCGGAGCGGGTGGATGACGCTCGGTGTGCGCCGCGGCGCTACTGCGCATGTGCGGGCGTCCAGCATGTTTAAAGGCACAGCTGGCTATTGAAGTACACAGACAGAGCTAGCAACAGTAAAAAGGCACACAGAGGCGGTTGATGCAGGCATCCCCTAGAAAGGCACTTTAGTAGACACCAACTGTTATATAGCAGCAATTGTGCTAGACTATTCTCAGTAAAAGTGGTGTATTACGGCTGGAATACCTCAGCTTTGGGCTTAGGAATATGCCGTCCAAAAGCTCCGGAACTAAATCTTCCAGGAAGCGAAGGGGGTCTCCATCGGGCTCTGAGGATCTTGGGCATGCTTCTGCTGCACCAGTCTCCCCTGAAAATTCCGAGGTTAGTGACCGTAGAGACCCCGCAGGAGTACCTGGTACTGTGGCTGTCCTCAGTTCACCTGCTCCTGTGTATGTAACAGAGGAGGTTTTTTCCTCAGCTCTGGGAGGATTAGAAGAGAGATTGTCAACATTGATCACTGCCTACCTGTCACAGGGAAAGCACGCCCGATCTCCGTCTCCTCCTTCAGAGTACCTGTTAGCGGAGCAACAGTCCCATACAGGGATCGACCTGCCTGAAGGGGATCAGGAGGAGGTTGATTCTGTTATAGAGGAATCAACAGTGGAGGAACCTTTCTCAGCATCTCAAGCTGAAGGATTATGGGTTCAGTCCCTGACTAACATGGTCCGATCAGCATTTAAAATGCACCTTGCGGAACCATCAACCACTACTGTCTCCTCGCTGGGGTCGCTAAAAGCTCCCCAGACTGTCTGTTCCTTTCCACTTCACCCTTTATTGGAAGGGCTCATGTACCAGGATTGGGAACATCCTGATAAAATATTTACTCCCCCCAAGAGATTTCCGGTGGTCTATCCCATGGAGGATAAGTTCATCAAAAAATGGAGGGTCGCTACAGTGGACGCAGCCATCTCTTGTGTGAATAAATCACTGACATGTCCAGTGGATAATGTCCAAATGTTCAAGGACCCAATAGATAAAAAATTGGAGTCCTTATTAAAATCTGCTTTTTCTACAGCAGGCTTGGTGACACAACCAGCAGTGGCAGCTATTGGGGTCTGCCAAGCAGTGAAGGATCAGTTGAAACAGGTCTTAAGGGACTTGCCGGATCAGCAGGCCCTTGCCCTAGCTGATCTACCTAGAGCCTTATGCTTTGCGGTTGATGCCATAAAGGATTCAATCCATCAGGCCTCCCGCCTTACGCTGTCTGTAGTACATATGCGCAGGCTTCTATGGCTCAAAAACTGGTCTGCTGAAGCTCCCTGTAAAAAATTGCTGGTTAGCTTCCCATTTCATGGTGAACGCTTATTCGGGGAAGACCTGGACAAATATATCCAGAAAATTTCCAACGGTAAAAGTACACTCTTGCCGGTTAAAACCAGAGTTAGAGGTCCCTCTTTTAAGAGGCCTGCTTCTCCAGTCCCTGGGGCATCGGCTGTGAAACAGTTCCGACGGCCTCCTCGGTCAAATCCCGGGGGTAAAAATCAGGGACAATCGCAGGGTAATAAGAAACCCTGGGTCAGGAGAGGTACAAAACCTCCCCCAAAGTCAAATGCATGAAGGGTTGCCCCCACTCAATCGGGTGGGGGGAAGACTCCAGTTGTTCGCAGAGACCTGGCGGGACACGATCAGAGACAGATGGGTGCTCTCCGCAGTAAGTCTGGCATACAGATTGGAGTTAAAAGACTCTCCTCCTTCCCATTTTATGAGGTCAAACGTGCCAAGGGATCCCCGGAAGAGAGAGTCCCTCCTGTTGGCACTAGAACAACTATTGCTCCAAGGAGTAATTATGGAGGTTCCCCTGGAAGAATGGGGGTTCGGGTTTTACTCAAACCTCTTTACAGTCCCGAAGCCAAACGGGGACGTGAGGCCCATATTAAATCTAAAAGGGCTAAACAAATTCCTGCATATCAGGACTTTCCGGATGGAGTCGATCCGATCGGTGGCCACTGCCCTACAAGGGGAGGAATGGTTAGCCTTGATCGACATCAAAGATGCTTATTTGCACATTCCCATCTTTCCAGTCCACCAAAAATTTCTACGCTTTGCAGTAGAAGGGCGCCATTTTCAGTTCAGAGCCTTACCCTTCGGTCTGGCCACAGCACCACGAGTGTTCACAAAAATTCTGGCCCCATTATTGGCCAATCTAAGAACGCAAGGTGTAACGATAATGGCATATCTGGACGACTTGTTGCTGATAGACCACTCATTGAAAAAACTAGAAGTGGTCGTTCACAAGACAATCAAGTATCTGGAAACTCACGGTTGGATTATCAACCGAGACAAGTCAGCCCTAAAACCAGTCAAAAGTCTGGAATACTTGGGGCTAAGGCTAGATTCAGGCCAGAGGAAAATATTCTTGCCTCGAAAAAAGGTGTTGTCTTTGAGAGATTTGATCCACTTAGTGGGTACAAAAAGACAGCCGTCCATACGCCTGTGCATGAGGCTGCTGGGAAAAATGGTGGCATCATTCGAAGCAGTACCCTACGGTCAATTCCATTCAAGGAATTTGCAAAGGGCCATACTGTCAGCCTGGAACAAGAAAGTTCAGGCCCTAGACTTACCAATGTCCTTGTCCCCTTCCGTTCGCAAGAGCCTCCGTTGGTGGTTGGTTCCCCAGAATCTGGAAAAAGGGAAATCCTTCAGTCCGATTTCTTGGAAGGTGGTCACTACAGATGCCAGCCTTATAGGCTGGGGAGCAGTACTGGAGCAATGGTCTCTCCAGGGCAGATGGTCGGATGCGGAAAAGGCCCTGCCCACCAATCTCTTAGAGATACGAGCAGCCCGGTATGCCCTAGTAGCATGGACATCCAAACTCCAAGGGTCCCCTGTCAGAATTCAATCAGACAATGCCACGGCAGTGGCATATATCAATCATCAGGGTGGCACCAGGAGTCGTGCAGCCCAGAGGGAAGTAAATTGCATCCTGAAATGGGCAGAAAGATATGTCCCAGCCATATCCGCGGTATTCATTCCAGGAGTGGAGAATTGGAAGGCGGACTTTCTAAGTCGCCAACAATTATGCCCAGGGGAATGGTCTCTTCACCCCGAGGTTTTTCGGACAATATGTCAGCGGTGGGGAACACCGGATGTAGATCTGCTAGCATCCAGATTCAACGCAAAGGTGGACAGGTTTGTCTCTTGGACAAGGGATCCCCTAGCTTGCGGCTCGGATGCCCTAGTGTTCCCTTGGGATCAGTTCAAGCTGATATATGCATTCCCACCGCCACAATTGTTACCTCGATTACTCCGCAGAATCAGGGTAGAAAAGAAACCAGTGATTCTGGTGGCTCCAGCGTGGCCCCGAAGAGCATGGTACGCGGAGATTGTAAAAATGTCTGTGGGGAGTCCTTGGACCCTCCCACATCGTCCGGACCTGCTTTCGCAAGGACCGATATACCACCCCTAGGTTTGACGGCCTGGCTATTGAAGCCCACATTCTAAAAAAGAGAGGTCTCTCTAATCCTGTGGTATCTACCATGATCAATGCCAGGAAGCCGGTATCCAGGCAGATCTACTATAGAATCTGGAAGGCGTACATCGCCTGGTGTGAGGCCAAGAAATGGCATCCACGAAAGTACGTAATAGGTAGGATTCTGGACTTCCTACAGTGGGCTGTAGATAGGAAGCTTGCCTTGAGTACTATCAAGGGTCAGATTTCGGCCTTGTCAATATTTTTTCAAAGGCCCTTGGCTTCGCATTCACTAGTCAAAGCCTTTATACAAGGAGTGATGCGTATTAGCCCTCCGGTTAATATTCCCATATGTCCATGGGACTTAAACCTGGTTCTGTCGGTTCTACAGAAACAACCATTTGAACCATTACAGCATATTTCCCTGGTTCTTCTCACCAGGAAATTGATTTTTCTAGTAGCCATTTGTTCGGCTAAAAGAGTGTCGGAATTAGCCGCTATGTCCTGTAGGGAGCCATATCCGGTTATCCATAAGGACAGAGTAGTGTTACGTCCTCATCCAGCCTTTCTTCCGAAGGTGGTATCGAGGTTTCATTTGAACCAAGATGTGGTTCTTCCTTCTTTTTTCCCCAAACCTAGTTCAGTAGAGGAAAAATTATTACATTCTTTGGATGTAGTAAGAGCAGTTAAAGCTTATCTAAAAGCCACTGCTCAGATTCGCAGAACGGATACTTTGTTTATTCTGCCGGAAGGCCCCAGAAAGGGTCAGGCAGCGTCAAAATCTACTTTAGCCAAGTGGATTCGACAGGTCATAATGCAAGCCTATGGCTTGAGAAGGAGACCGCCTCCATTCAAAGTTAGGGCGCACTCCACGAGAGCAGTTGGAACTTCATGGGCAGTGCATCACTAGGCCTCCCTGGCTCAAATCTGTAAGGCCGCAACATGGTCTTCAGTACACACATTTACTAGGTTCTACCAGGTGGACGTTAGAAGTCAGGAGGATGTCGCCTTTGGGCGCAGTGTGTTGCAGGCCGCAAAAGATCCTCATGTCTGATAGCGCTCAGCTTATGTATGGTGTATCCCCCCTCATTGGGCATTGCTTTAGGACATCCCACATAGTAATGACTAGTGATGAGCCGAACACCCCCGGGTTCGGTTCGCACCAGAACCCGCGAACGGACCGAAAGTTCGTACGAACATTAGAACCCTATTAAATACAATGGATGCGAACGTTCGAATTCTAAAGTGCTAATTATAACAACTATTATGCATGTTATTGTCCTAAAAAGGGTTTGGGAACCCGGGTTGTGCACCAGGGGACATGTATCAATGCAAAAAGAAGTTTTAAAAACGGTCGTTTTTCGGGAGCAGTCATATTAATGATGCATAAAGTGAAAAAAAAAAAGTCAAATATTCCTTTAAATATCGTACCTGGGGGGTGTCTAAAGTATGCCTGTGAAGTGCCACGTGTTTCCCGTGTTTAGAACTGTCCCTGCACAAAATGACACTTCTAAAGGAAAAAAAAGCCATTTAAAACTGCTTGCGGCTTTAATGTAATGTCTGGTCCCGGTAATATGGATGAAAATCTTTAAGAAAAATGGCATAGCTACCACATGACCCCCCCCCCCTACCCCAGCCCATTACCAGCCCCTTTGGGTCTTGTATGGATATTAAGGGGAACCCCGCACATAAAATAAAAAAGGCCCTATATACTCTGAACAGCCGTATACAGGCGGTGCATACAGGACAGGGACTGTAGGTTTGTTCTTATGTAGAATCTGTTTGTAATTTTGAACAGGTACATTGTTTAAGTGTAGCTCCAGCCCAAAAATCTATTTTTAAACTTTTTGGAAAACATAGGTAAGGGTTATCACCCCTGTAACATTTGTTTTGCTGTCTGTGCCCCTGTTCAGAACATTTCACCTCACTTTCCGTCCCAATGACAACTGTTTTTGAAATGTGGTGTTTTTCTTGAAACAAGGATTGGTGATAAAGCATCAGTGCAGAGGAGACACCTTTCTCCCATATTAATTCTTACAGGAGAGAATTTTCCTTCCAAGGGGTAGATTTCCTCTCACTTCCTGTTGTCTTCTTGCGTTTGCAAGTAGGAGTCGTTTGTAAGTTGGATGTTTGAAAGTAGGGACCTGCCGTATATACTCTGCAGAAATAGGCCCCTTAGTTGTTGGTGTTGGCACAACACTGTAAGCACTCACAGTTACTCTTGGTTGGTGCTGGAACGCCCTGCTGTCAACTATTATATCAGGAATTTTAATTACATATAATTGTTGAACAGTGGTAGTAAAAATTGGGCCTTTGATGGTGGTGCTGGTGCCACAACACTGTAAGCCAGGACAGTTACTCTTGGTGGGTGCAGCAATGGGCCCTGCTGTGAATTATTAGATCAAGAATTGTAATTGCATGCCCCTGTTGAACAGGGGCTGAAAAATTGGGCTTCGTGGTGGTGGTGGCGTTGCCACAACACTGTAAGCCCTCAGAGTTACTCTTGGTGGGTGCAGGAATGGGCCCTGCTGTGAATTATTAGATCAAGAATTGTAATTACATGCCCCTTTTGAACAGGGGCTGAAAAATTGGGCCTTTCGTGGTGGTGGTGGTGGTGGTGGTGGTGGTGGTGGCGTTGCCACAACACTGTAAGCCCTCAGAGTTACTCTTGGTGGGTGCAGGAATGGGCCCTGCTGTGAATTATTAGATCAAGAATTGTAATTACATGCCCCTTTTGAACAGGGGCTGAAAAATTGGGCCTTTCGTGGTGGTGGTGGTGGTGGCGGCGTTGCCACAACACTGTAAGCCCTCAGAGTTACTCTTGGTGGGTGCAGGAATGGGCCCTGCTGTGAATTATTAGATCAAGAATTGTAATTACATGCCCCTTTTGAACAGGGGCTGAAAAATTGGGCCTTTTGTGGTGGTGGTGGCGTTGCCACAACACTGTAAGCCCTCAGAGTTACTCTTGGTGGGTGCAGCAATGGGCCCTGCTGTGAATTATTAGATCAAGAATTGTAATTACATGCCCCTTTTGAACAGGGGCTGAAAAATTGGGCCTTTCGTGGTGGTGGTGGCGTTGCCACAACACTGTAAGCCCTCAGAGTTACTCTTGGTGGGTGCAGCAATGGGCCCTGCTGTGAATTATTAGATCAAGAATTGTAATTGCATGCCCCTGTTGAACAGGGGCTGAAAAATTGGGCCTTAGGCACTGGTGGCACAACACTACAACCCCTCACAGATACTGTACTTGGAGCACAGCAATGAGCCCTGTTGCAAAGTATTGCTTCAAAAATTGTAATGACACGCCCCTGTTAAACAGGGGCTGAAAAATTGGGCCTTAGGCACTGGTGCCACAACACTCCAACCCCTCACAGATACTGTACTTGGAGCACAGCAATGAGCCCTATGGCAAATTATTGCTAAAAAAATTGTAATTACACGCCCCTGTAAAACAGGGGCTGAAAAATTGGGCCTTAGCCACTGGTGGCGGCACCCATAAACAAAAATGATCTTCCAAGCTATCATCATCAATCGTATCATTGAGGACTCGGAGGAGGAGGATAGCCAGTCAACATAACAGCACAGGCACTCAGCATCAGTCTTGAAGGGATGTGACATGTTAAAATCAATTAGTCTGTTATATCAGCATCAGGTGTGTGGTAGCTGGTGGTGATCCAAGACTGGTTCATCTTGATGAAAGTCAGTCGATCAACCGAGTCGGTGGACAGGCGCACCCTGTGATCCGTGACAAATCCTCCAGCAGCACTGAATGTGCGTTCCGAAAGAACGCTGGATGCAGGACAGGCCAGTAGCTCAATTGCATACTGTGCAAGCTCTGGCCAGTGATCCATCCTCAAGACCCAGTAAGCCAGAGGATTTTCGGTGGGGAAGGTGTCCAAGTCTGACCTTGCCCCTAGATATTCCTGCACCATGTTTATCAGACGCTGGCGATGGTTGCTGGAACCGATCATACTTTGGGGCTGCGGACTAAAGAATTGTCTGAACGCATCGGTCAGACGGCCACCTTCCCCACTGCTCCTTCTTTGACTGGCCGAAGCCTCAGCAACTCGTTGTCCAGGACCAGGAGTTTGTAACCTCCCAGTCTCTGGGAACGCGTTGCACAGACCTTTCTGCAAGGCCTCCCGGAGTTGTCTCATCCTCTGCTCCCTCTGCGACGGTAACATAAGGTCCGCAACCTTACCCTTGTACCGTGGATCAAGGAGAGTGGCCAGCCAGTAATGGTCCCTCTCCTTGATCCGAAGAATACGAGGATCCTTCCGCAGACTTTGCAGGATCAGGGAGGCCATGCAGCGTAGGTTTGCTGAGGCATTCGCTCCGGAGTCCTCTGGGTCACTAAGGACGACATGATCCGCAGCCACCTCCTCCCAGCCACGTACAAGTCCACTGGTTTCTTGGGACTGTAAATCATCCCTAAAAGACTGCTGCTGATGATGCTGAGTGCCAGCCTCCACCTCCATGCTGACACAATCCTCCTCCTCCTCTTCCTGTGCGATGGGTGGGACAGAAGGAACACTGTCTGGGTAAAGGGGGCCTTGAGAGGCAAGGAAGTCCTCCTCTTCCTGCCTCTGTTCTGCCTCAAGTGCCCTGTCCATTATTCCACGCAGCGTGTGCTCCAACAGGTGGACAAGAGGTACAGTGTCACTGATGCATGCACTGTCACTGCTCACCATCCTCGTGGCCTCCTCAAATGGTGCCAGGACAGTGCATGCATCCCTGATCATGCCCCACTGGCATGGAGAAAAAAAAACAAGCTCCCCTGACCCTGTCCTGGTGCCGTAGTCGCACAGGTACTCATTGATGGCCCTCTGCTGCGTGTGCAGCCGCTGCAGCATGGCCAACGTTGAGTTCCACCTGGTGGGCATGTCACATATAAGGCGGTTCTTGGGCAGGTTCAACTCCTTTTGCAGCTCAGCCAGGCGAGCACTGGCATTATAAGATCTGCGGAAATGCACACAGACTTTCCTGGCCTGCCTCAGGACATCCTGTAAGCCCGGGTACCTGCCCAAGAACCGCTGCACCACCAGGTTAAGGACGTGAGCCACACAGGGCACATGGGTCAGTTGTCCCTGTCGGAGGGCGGAGAGGAGGTTGGTGCCATTGTCGCAAACCACCATTCCTGGCTTAAGCTGGCGTGGCGTCAACCACCTCTCGGCCTGGCCCTGCAGAGCAGACAGGACCTCTGCCCCAGTGTGGCTTCTGTCCCCCAAACACACCAGCGCAAGCACGGCATGGCATCTTTTTGCCTGCGTACTTGCGTAGCCCCTTGAACGCCTACGGAGCACCGCTGGTTCCGAGGACAAACCACAGGAAGAGGCCATGGAGGAAGAAGAAGAGGAGGGGGTGGAGGAGAGAGGTGTGTCACAACCAGTAGTAGCATTTTGGAGGCGTGGCGGTGGAACAACCTCCAACACTACTGCACCTTGTCCTGCATCCTTCCCAGCTGCCAAAAGAGTGACCCAATGGGCCGTGAAAGAAAGGTAACGTCCCTGTCCATGCCTGCTGGACCATGAGTCAGCAGTAATATGCACCTTACCGCTGACCGCCCTGTCTAGCGAGGCCAAGACATTGCCTTCCACATGCCGGTAGAGAGCCGGAATAGCCTTCCGTGAGAAAAAGTGGCGTTTGGGAACCTGCCACTGAGGAACCGCACATTGCACAAACTCACGGAAGGGGGCCGAGTCTACCAACTGAAAAGGCAGCAGTTGAAGCGCTAGCAATTTAGCCAAGCTAGCATTCAACCGCTGGGCATGTGGATGGCTGGGAGTGAACTTCTTTCGACGGTCCAGCAGCTGGGGCAGGGAAATTTGCCTGCTAGAATCGGACGTCGGTGTACTGCTAGCAGAGTGGCCGCAAGTACTTGGCTGTGACACACCTAATTCTACACCTTCATTCCTCTCAGTGCATGTTTCAGAGAGGACTGAAGTTATAGTGGGGTTGGAGATCCCAGCTGATGCGGTGCAAGGAGAGGTCCGCTTTGTTCTTTGGTGTGGGTCTTTGAGGTAGGCTTGCCAACGAGCTGCATGGCAGGTCAACATATGTCTGGTCAGGCATGTGGTACCCAAGCGGCTGATGTTTTGGCCACGCGATATACGCTTGAGACATATGTTGCAAACAGCAGCTGTGCGATCTGATGCACTAGCCTCAAAAAAGGCCCACACCAAAGAACTTTTTGAATGACGGGCAGAGGCAGCGCCCTGCACAGGCGGAGCTCTGCGGTGTGATTCCGTCGGTGTACTGCCCTTACGCTGGCCACCAAAGGGCATCCTGCCTCGTTGGAGATGTGCCTCCTCCTCATCCTTCTCCTCCTCCTCTCTCCTATTAGGCACCCACGTGGAGTCAGTGACCTCATCATCCCCTCCCTCCTCATCACTGGAGCCAATCTGGCAGTATGCTGCAGCTGCTGGAACATGACTGCCAGATTGGTGTCCTTCTTGAGCATCCCCTCTGTCTGCTCTCACGCTACTGCCTTCCTGTAGCTGGGTTTCATCATCAGACCCTTCGAAACGCTGGGCATCCTCCTGGAGCATGTACCCAACACTGTGCTCAAACAGTTCGGGGGACTCCTCAGGAGGAGGACATGGTGGGTCTAGGGAAGGAGTGACTGATGATGAGTCTGACATTGATACCAGGGAAGAGGACGCTTTGGCAGCTGCTTTTCCAGTACCCTGAGCCTGGGTGAGAGAGGATGAGGAGGAGGAGGAGGGCTTGGTCATCCACTCTACCAAGTCTTCGGCATGATGTGGCTCAACATGTCCAGCTGCCAAAAAGAAGGACAAGCATGTCCCATGGCCATGTGCTGATGACAATGCACCGCGTCCACGACCAGCACTGTTGCCCCCAGACACAGAGCCTGCTTGCCCTCTTTTATTGCCTCCTGACTGTCTGCCTCTCCTTGTTTGCCTTCCAGACATTCTAATAGATGGCCTGCAGGGAGATGGGAAAAAAGCAATAAGGGCTACCTTCAGGTGTCCTTCTCTGTCCCTTTACTTAAGGATTTCTAAATATGGTTGAGGATGATTGCTTTTGCACAGAATAGCACAACGACAATTTCCCTGACTGTCCAAAAAACAAGGATTTCAAAGATGGTTGATGAGGAATGCTTTAGCACACTATAGCACAAGGAGAATTTCCCTCACTGTCCTTCCCTGTCCCTAGAAACAAGGATTATCACAGTGAAAGAAACTGACACTCTTCCTACCTATAGTTTTCTGTCCCTAGAAAAAATGTTTTTTAAAACGACACTATAGCACAAGGAGAATTTCCCTCACTTTCCTTCCCTGTCCCTAGAAACAAGGATTATCACAGTGAAAGAAACTGACACTCTTCCTACCTATAGTTTTCTGTCCCTAGAAAAAATGTTTTTTTAAAGCACACTATAGCACAAGGAGAATTTCCCTCACTTTCCTTCCCTGTCCCTAGAAACAAGGATTATCACAGTGAAAGAAACTGACACTCTTCCTACCTATAGTTTTCTGTCCCTAGAAAAAATGTTTTTTTAAAGCACACTATAGCACAAGGAGAATTTCCCTCACTTTCCTTCCCTGTCCCTAGAAACAAGGATTATCACAGTGAAAGAAACTGACACTCTTCCTACCTATAGTTTTCTGTCCCTAGAAAAAATGTTTTTTTAAAGCACACTATAGCACAAGGAGAATTTCCCTCACTTTCCTTCCCTGTCCCTAGAAACAAGGATTATCACAGTGAAAGAAACTGACACTCTTCCTACCTATAGTTTTCTGTCCCTAGAAAAAATGTTTTTTTAAAGCACACTATAGCACAAGGAGAATTCCCTCACTGTCCTTCCCTGTCCCTAGAAACAAGGATTCGCACAGTAAAACACACTGACACTCTCCCTACCTATCCTTCTCTTTCCCTAAACTAAAGGAATCCAGGTTAAGCAAGAAAAAATAAATGTCACTGTCCCTGCCTATGCTTCTCTTTCCCTGCTCCGGAACACACTACACTAGGCCGCCATGCTGGCGGCCTTTTATAGTGTGGGGCGTGTACTAAACACCCTCAGCAATAATTGGCCACAGGCATCCTGCCTGTGGCCAATCATTGCTCTCCTCGCTGCCGGCGCTGTGATTGGCCAAGCATGCGGGGTCACAGTGCATGCTTGGCCAATCACAGCGCCTGGATGACACTGCGATGGCGTAGTGCATTGTGGGCCGTTCGCGTCACTCGAATTTGGCGCGAACGGCCCAAATCGTTCGATCTTCGTCGAACGATCGAACAGCCGATGTTCGAGTCAAACGTATGTTCGACTCGAACACGAAGCTCATCCCTAGTAATGACTATGCCGCTCTGTGTCCCGTGATGTACGAGAAAGAAAATAGGATTTTTATAACAGCTTACCTGTAAAATCCTTTTCTTGGAGTACATCACGGGACACAGAGCTCCCACCCCTCTTTTGGGGACACTTATTGCTTTGCTACAAAACTGAGGTACTCCCGGATGGGAGGGGCTTATATAGGGGAGGGTATTTCCGGTTTTGGAAGTTGCCAGTGCCAGCACCTGAAGGTATCTATATAACCCACATAGTAATGACTATGCCGCTCTGTGTCCCGTGATGTACTCCAAGAAAAGGATTTTACAGGTAAGCGGTTATAAAAATCCTATTTTTTTGATGTGCAATGTTATTTTTTAAAGACAAGGTCCAAGAAAACTGAAATTCGTCCCTTGCATACTGTTCTCGCATTGCAAGGGTTAACTGCTTGTTTATGTCAGGTATAGCAGCATTGAGGCTGTGGTATTGGATGATCAGGACGTAAAACTGCTTTTTCTTTTCCCTTCATCTAGACTGAAAGAAGCAGTTAACTCTTGCAATGCGACCGCAACAGTGGTATGGACACGGCCACTTATCCTCATGTTACAGGTGTGTAGATGAGCCCCCCTGAGTGGAAAGACATTGCATTTGTGGCCTGGGTGGGTGGTTGTAATGTTATGGCCAGATCACTGTACATACCTACATTAGTCCAAGCGGGATCAATGCAACAATGTAAAAATTGCCATACCTAAACTTCAGTTTTAAGTGAAGAGTACTAAGGTGCCCCACAGTCAGCAGTCAGATTAAAAGCTGCACTGGAAATGAAAGTCAGAAAGGAAAAATAACGACTGGGGCACTGGGGTAATACACAAAATTTCTTAAGCTGGTCATACACCTGTAAAGTTTTGTTCAAAAGGGTCAAATCAACATTTGTTTTCAGTCCGTTTTTACAAATGAATTAACCACTTGACCCACAGGCCTTTTTTGGCACCTTTTGTTTACATAAGAGGTGAACAGTGCGGTTCCGGTCTTTGTCTGGGGGTAGGCGTTCCCGCTGCTGGTAAACCCAATCCAGCGGCTAGTTAGCCGCTAGGATTGCTTTTACAAGACAGCCAACCGTCGGCTCTAAAAACAGTACGGGATGCCTGTGGACAACTCTACAACAGTTTTATTAAGAGGATTAGATTACCTTTTGATTTGTAAAATAGAACAATGTTAGGAAGAATGCACAGACCCAGCATGCTAATGATTTGTGCTCACAAATACTTTATCCTTGTTGCAAAATTAGGTTTTAATAAAATATTTCAATGCAGTTAACACAATAGATAAAAACACTTATAAAAGGAAAAAAATGGAACAAAAATCTTGTTGTGATGGTTTTCACTTGCAGTATCTGTCCGCTTTTAGCTTCGATCTCCTGTAAAAAAAAAAAAGTTTTGGAGCAGTTTTACTGTGGTTTAATAATATGACCCATGTATATGTCAAACATATACAGTATGTCACATTTTTGTAATTATTTTATAATATCGTTTCATGTGACAACAGTGAAGGAATTACACTTTGCTACAATGTAAAATAGTGAGTGTACAGCTTGTATAACAATGTAAATTAGCTGTCCTCTCAAAATAACTCAACACATAGCCATTAATGTCTAAAACGCTGGCAACAAAAGTGAGTACACCCCCTAAGTGAAAATGTGAAAATTGGGCCCAATTAGCCATTTTGCCTCCCCGGTGTCTTATGATTCGTTAGTGTTACAAGGTCTAAGGTGTGAATGGGGAACAGGTGTGTTAAATTTGGTGTGATCACTCTCACTCTCTCATACTGGTCACTGGATGTTCAACATGGCACCTCATGACAAAGAACTCTCTGAGAATCTGAAAAAAATAATATTTGCTCTACATAAAGATGGCCCAGGCTATAAGAAGATTGGCAAGACCCTGAAACTGAGCTGCAGCACGGTGGCCAAGACCATACAGCGGTTTAACAGGACAGATTCCACTCAGAACAGGCCTCGCCATGGTTGACCAAAGAAGTTGAGTGCACGTGCTCCGCATCATATCCAGAGGTTGTCTTTGGGAAATAGCACTGCTGCAGGAGGTTGAAGGGGTGGGGGGTCAGCCTGTCAGTGCTCAGACCATACGCTGCACACTGCATTAAATTGGTCTGCATGGCTGTCATCCCAGAAGGAAGCCTCTTCAGAAGATGATGCACAAGAAAGCCCACAAATAGTTTGCTAAGGACATGGATTACTGAAACCATGTCTTGTGGTCTGATGAGACCAAGATAAACTTATTTGGTTCAGGTGGTGTCAAGCGTGTGTGGCGGCAACCAGGTGAGGAGTACAAAGACAAGTGTGTCTTGCCTACAGTCAAGCATGGTGGTTGGAGTGTCATAGTCTGGGGCTGCATGAGTGCTGCCGGCATTGGGGAGCTACAGTTCCATGAGGGAACCATGAATGCCAACATGTACTGTGACATACTGAAGCAAAGCATAATCTCCCCCCTTTGGAGACTGGGCCGCAGGGCAGTATTCCAACATGATAACGACCCCAATCACACCTCCAAGACGACCACTGCCTTTGCTAAAGAAGCTACGGGTAAAGGTGGTGGACTGGCCAAGCATGTCTCCAGATTGAGCATCTGTGGGGCATCCTCAAATGGAAAGTGGAGGAGCGCAAGGTCTCTAACATCCAGCAGCTCAGTGATGTCATAATGAAGGAGTGGAAGAGGACTCCAGTGGCAATCTGTGAAGCTCTGGTGAACTCCATGCCCAAGAGGGTTAAGGCAGTGCTGGAAAATAATGGTGGCCACACAAAATATTGACACTTTGGCCCAAATTTGGATATTTTCACTCAGGGGTGTATTCACTTTTGTTGCCAGCAGTTTAGACAATAATAGCTGCGTGTTGTGTTATTTTGAGGGGACAGCAAATTTACACTGTTATGCAAGCTGTACACTCACTGCTTTACATTGTAGCAAAGTGTAATTTTTTCAGTGTTATCACATGAAAATATAAAATAAAATATTTACAAAAATGTGAGGGGGGTACTCACTTTTGTGAGATACTGTATGCATGAGAAACATTTGCTTTTGTTCATGCATTACTGCAACTGTGAATAATAACCTATCAGCATATTCTCACAAGCTGTCATTTTCCCTGACAGTAAATGACTGTCAGCAGCAGTTCAGACAGAATAGCCAGTTCTGTGACTTATTTGCACACAAAAATGCAGTTTGGCCAAAAAACGACCCAGCCTGTGACTGCATAATGAAAGAACATAAATGTCAGCCATATGCTCTCCACTCTTGTATGTTTTACAGTATTAGACTGAAATATTGTACCAAGCAAAAATGCGCTGACTGCCCATAGATGGATTAAAATTCAGCCGGTTCAGCAGCGACCGCCATGTATGGGCACCGTGGTTGTACAGAAGTCGATCTACCGTTCAACTTCTGTACAACTGCCCTGCTGGAAAATTTCCTCTCGATCAGCACTGTAGGCTATGGCTTCCATGTATGAAATACATAAATACAAGTGTTTTTTCCTGACAAAGAATTAGTATTTTTGTCAAACCAGTGCTAATATTTGCACAGCTCTGCCAGCACAGTACTATTCAGTGGGGCAGAAGATCAAATTTTTCTTTGCCACAGCTATTTAACACTTACAGGCCTCGTCTCTTCCCCAACCTGTGACTGGGCAATAAAAGGAGAATGCTCTTTACACTGTGGCATGACTAATTGGCTACATGTGCTTCTTCTGGTTCTTTCATTCTGAGCTCTACTATACCGGGACTGAAATCAGTTAAAATTCAAGTACTGACACAATACCAAGCTGAATAATTTGCTAATTTTAAATCTGTCAGGAGTTCAGCTTTAAAGCAGACCTTTACCCGAAAATTAAGCTAATCTTCCTACTTTTCCCTTCCCACTAGCTTTTTACATACTGTAATATACAGTTAGGTTCATATATATTTGGACACAGGCACAATTTTCATACTTTTGGCTCTGTATGCCACCAGAATAAAATTAAAACAAAACAATCCAAATTAATTTGAAGTGCAGACTTTTCGTTTTAATTTAAGGGGGTTGAACATAAATATCAAGTACAAATTTTAGGAACGGCAAGCATTTTTATACACAGTCTCCCCATTTTCAAGGGCTCAAATTTAATTAGACAAATATAATCATAAACAAAATGTTCATTTTTAATATTTTGTTGAGAATCCTTTACTGGCAATGACAAATCCCATGTGTGTTTGTCTGTGCCTCTGTACTCAGTGGGTCTAATGGGAGTGGTTTCATAATTAACTGTCAGGTGTGCAGCTGCAGGGTAGTAATGAGGAAATCTGCTGGGCCTGCATCCATTAAGCTGTGCTCCTATTGAAAGTATCTCTCCAAAAATTACATTTTTGTTGCAGGGGATGCCTAAAATCTGACTTGTATCTTAGACAGACTTCTGGGAAAATTGGTGAGCCAATCACGCAAGCAGGAAATTATGTTTCTGGGGAGTGGTCAGTAAACACTCTGTGTACAGAACAACTCCATGTAGCCATATTGCAATGCATTCTCAGAAAATTACAGTGGCTGCAGCTTGAAAAGGAAAGGTAATTTTTAATAACATTTACCGTATATATGAGGAGAAGAAGTGATCTGGACTGCCGCACTCTGGTTAAACGGTTTATTTAATGAAAAAAATTAAAATGCCAAAAAAATCCAAAAAGAAATAAATAAACAATCCATCCAAAGACAATCAAAAGTGAAGGGACATGCAGGGTGACAGCTAACGCGTTTCACATCAGGGTGTGATGCTTACTCATAGCTAAAGTGTAAGTGACCAAAACTGTGTATATAAAGTGATCTGAAAAGCCTCTCAACCAATGAGAGCTGTTGAACACAGTGGTAGAATATTAGGCACTAATTTAGGTCTATTACACTCCGTGTTTGTGAAGCACCTGTTAAATGCCAAAACCATTAATTAGAATTGGCACGTAAGATCTTACACATATGTGTAGAGTGCATAAAGGTATGTGTAAACTGAGTGAAAAAGGAGTAAAAACTCCAAATCAAAACAAGATATTAGATATATATGTGACTGCTTATCGCAGGACAAGTGCTTTAAAACATTTGTTTTATCTATAACGTTAGAGGTTAGCATAATTTATGTCTTATAGTATCAACACCAGATACATATATTGATCAACACATACACTTTAATAATCTTGCCCCTCCTCAAATAGACATGCAGAATGGTTACACAGGATGAATAAGTTTTATCTAAAGTTAAATAACAATTACACACACATTTTTAACATACATCTCAACAACATTAACTCATTGTGGTTTTATGTTTAGTATCTAGTTGTATTAATTTTAGTTTTTGGAACATCTAGGTTTTTGTACACAAAAAGAATCATTATTATTATTATTGTTTTCATCTTTTTCATTATTTATGATTTTAGATATTTATATTCATATTCATATCTATTTTATTTATCATGAATTCAATGCCAATATTAAGATTTATGTACAGCTCACCTCTTTTTGGTTCCGACCAGTTTCCACTATTTTCAACTTACACTACTCATGCACTTTGGGGGCTTTGTTGTGTTTTGTTTTGTTTTTGCTCTTTATTCCATTACAGCATCCCTATTTTGGATGCACCATACACGTGTCATATATAGTTGTTCACGTTATAGATAAAACAAATGTTTTAAAGCACTTGTCCTGCGATAAGCAGTCACATATATATCTAATATCTTGTTTTGATTTGGAGTTTTTACTCCTTTTTCACTCAGTTTACACATACCTTTATGCACTCTACACATATGTGTAAGATCTTACGTGCCAATTCTAATTAATGGTTTTGGCATTTAACAGGTGCTTCACAAACACGGAGTGTAATAGACCTAAATTAGTGCCTAATATTCTACCACTGTGTTCAACAGCTCTCATTGGTTGAGAGGCTTTTCAGATCACTTTATATACACAGTTTTGGTCACTTACACTTTAGCTATGAGTAAGCATCACACCCTGATGTGAAACGCGTTAGCTGTCACCCTGCATGTCCCTTCACTTTTGATTGTCTTTGGATGGATTGTTTATTTATTTCTTTTTGGATTTTTTTGGCATTTTAATTTTTTTCATTAAATAAAACGTTTAACCAGAGTGCGGCAGTCCAGATCACTTCTTCTCCTCAAGCATCAGAGCATAGCCAGCACCTGGAAGTGGAGCAGGGCGGGAGCTAATTGAAGGAACCTGGAACCTTCGAGCGGTACATATTTCCTTCATTACTATTTTCTGGACATTGCATTTACCGTATATACTCGAGTATAAGCCGAGACACCTAATTTTACCACAAAAAACTGGGAAAACACATTGACTCGAGTATAAGCCTAGGGTGTCCATCTGCATGCCTCACTGTGTCCATGACTAGACTGACGTTTAACATGGGAGTCTATGGAAGGGGTGCCCGGCTTTGAAAAATCGATGCTCCCCTGCTGTAGGACCCCCAGACAACAAACTTTGCACACTTGTAGAGGAGAAATGGGGCTACATGTGTGCGAAGTTTCGGGTCTAGGGGACCTACGACCGGCCGGTACCTGGTCCCTAAAATCACCAGAGAAATTACCGTTTAACATGGAAGTCTATGGGAGGGGAGCCCGGCTTTGAAAAATCGTTGCTCCCCGGCCGTAGGTCCCACGGACAACAAACTTTGCACACTTGTAGAGGAAGAGTGGGGCTATATGTGTGCAAAATTTGGGGTCCAGGGGACCTACAGCCGGCCGGTACCGGGTCCCCAAAGTCCAGAAGATCAGGCGCAAAAATGTGACTCAAGTATAAGCCGAGGGGGGCATTTTCAGCACACAAAAAATGTGCAAAAAAAAAAAAATCAGCTTATACTGCAATTTTTTTCCCCACAAAAATAGGATTTTTATAACAGCTTACCTGTAAAATAATTTTCTTGGAGTACATCACGGGACACAGAGCGACATAGTAATTACTATGTGGGTTATAGAGCTTACCTTCAGGTGATGGACACTGGCACACCCAAGACAGGAAGTCCCCTCCCCTATATAACCCCCCCCCCTCATACCGGGAGTACCTCAGTTTTGTAGCAAAGCAATAAGTGTCCCCAAAAGAGGGGTGGGAGCTCTGTGTCCTGTGATGTACTCCAAGAAAAGGATTTTACAGGTAAGCTGTTATAAAAATCCTATTTTCTTTATCGTACATCACAGGACACAGAGCGACATAGTAATTACTATGCGGGATGTCCCAAAGCAATGCCAAAATGAGGGGAGGGAGACACCATACATAAGCTGGGCGCCGTCAGGCATGAGGATCTATACTGCAGCACACTGCACCCAAAGGCGATATCCTCATGACCTCTTACATCCAACTGATAAAATTTTGTGAATGTGTGGACTGAAGACCAAGTTGCGGCCTTACAGATTTGAGCCAAGGAGGCCTGGTGATGCACTGCCCAAGAAGCACCAACTGCTCTAGTAGAGTGCGCTTTAATTTTAAATGGAGGCATCTTCCTTTTCAGACCATAGGCTTGAATAATAACTTGCCGAATCCACTTTGGAATAGTAGATTTCGACGCTGCCTGACCCCATCTGGGGCCCTCTGGCAGAATAAACAAAACATCTGTTTTTCGAATCATAGCAGTGGCTTTAAGATAGGCTTTACCTGCTCTTACTACATCGAAAGAATGTAATAACTTCTCCTCCACCGAACTAGGTTTGGGATAAAAAGGAAGGGAGAACCACATCTTGGTTTAAATGAAAATTTGACACAACCTTGGGAAGAAAGGCTGGATGTGTACGCAGAACCACGCTATCCTTATGGATAATCAAATATGGCTTCTTACAAGACAGAGCTGCCAATTCCGATACCCTACTGGCTGAGGATATAGCTACCAAGAAAACCAATTTCCTGGTGAGAAGAACTAAAGGCAATGTGGAGCAATGGTTCAAAAGGCTGTCTTTGAAGAACTGATAGAACCAAGTTTAAGTCCCATGGACATATGGGAGACCTAACTGGCGGGTTGATCCGAGTCACACCCTGCAAAAAAGATTTAACTAGTGAATGCCTAGCTAGTGGCCTTTGAAAGAATATCGATAAGGCCGAAACCTGACCCTTAATAGTACTTAAGGCTAGATTTTTGTCTACAGCCCACTGTAGGAAGTCAATAATTCTGCCTATGACGTACTTACGAGGATGCCATTTCCTGGCCTCACACCATGCCACATACGCCTTCCAAACTCTATAATATATATGTCTAGATACTGGCTTTCTAGCATTGATTATTGTAGACACCGAGTTAGAGAGACCTCTCTTTTTTAGAATGTGGGATTCAATAGCCAGACCATTAAATTTAGAGTTTGTAAGGAAGGGTGGTATATCGGACCTTGCGTGAGCAGGTCTGGACGAAGCGGAAGGGTCCAAGGCTTCCCCACAGACATTCTTACAATCTCCACGACCAGGATCTTCGAGGCCATGCTGGAGCTACCAGAATCACTGGCTTCTTTTCCAACCTGACTCTGCGGAGGAGTCGAGGTAATAACTGCAGTGGAGCAAACGCATACATTAGTGCAAACTGATCCCACGGAAACACCAGCGCATCCGATCCGCAAGCGAGCGGGTCCCTCGTCCTGGACACAAAGCTGTTCAATTTCGGGTTGAACTTGGATGCCAACAGATCTACGTCTGGTGTCCCCCTTCTCTGACATATTGCCCGGAAGATGTCGGGGTGAAGAGACCTTTCCCCTGGGGATAACTGCTGCCGACTCAGGAAGTCCGCCTTCCAATTCTCTATCCCTGGAATAAAGATAGCGGATATGCATGGGACATGTTTTTCTGCCCATATCAGGATATGATTCACCTCCTTCTGGGCCGCACCACTCTTGGTGCCCCCTTGGTGATTGATGTATGCCACAGCTGTGGCATTGTCTGATTGGATCCTGACAGGGGAACCATGTAGCTTGGAAGTCCATGCTTCCAGGGCCAAACCTGCCGCCTGAATTTCCAGCAGGTTGATGGGCAAGGCCTTCTCGGTATTCGACCACTTTCCCTGTAGTGACCATTGCTCCAGTATTGCCCCCCAGCCTAGAAGGCTGGCATCTGTAGTTACTACTCTCCAAGAGATTGGAATGAACGACTTTCCCTTTTGTAAATTTTGGGGTACCAACCACCAACATAGACTCCTGTGTATTGACGACGTCAGGGACATTGGGAAGTCTAGGGCTTGAACTTTTTTGTTCCAGGCGGATAAGATGGCGTTCTGCAATTTTCTTAAATGGAATTAATTGAGCATACAGAACTGCTTTGAATGAGGCCACCATCTTTCCCAGCAATCGCATGCAAAGACGAATGGATGGCTGTCTTTTTGCACATACCGCTTGGATTAGCTCCCTTAAGGAAGAGATTTTTGCCTGAGGCAGAAGAATCTTCCTTTTGTCTGTGTCTATGATTAAACCTAAATATTCCAGTCTTCTTACTGGTTGCAAGGCTGATTTGTCCAGATTCAGGACCCATCCCCGGGATTCCAGGTATTCTACCGTGTTGCGTACAGCAACCCTTAGGTTGGGAACCAAATGATCTACTATCAAAAGATCGTCCAGGTAGGACATTATAGATATTCCTTGAGTTCTTAAGTCGGCCAACAGAGGGGCCAAGATCTTTGTGAACACTCGCGGGGCCGTGGCCAACTTGAAGGGTAGTGCCACAAATTGATAATGGCGTTGTTCCACCGCAAAGCGCAGAAGCTTTTGATGACTGGGGAAAATAGGAACGTGTAAATAAGCGTCCCTGATATCGATGGACACCAACCATTCTCCCCCTTGTAGGGTGGCGGCTACTGACCGAATTGATTCCATACGGAATGACTTGACGACTAGGAACTTGTTTAGACCCTTGAGATCTAGTATGGGTCTTACGTCTCCGTTGGGCTTTGGAATGGTAAAGAGGTGTGAGTAAAACCCCTACCTCTGTTCCTTTACCGGAACCTCCACAATTACCCCTTGGGATAATAGTCGGTCTAACGCCGAAAGGAGAGATCTTCTCCTTATTGGATCTTTAGAGACGTTTGATGTTATAAACCGAGGAGGAGGAAATACCTGTAACTCCAACTTGTATCCCAAGGACACCGTGGAGATAGCCCATCTGTCCCGGATCATCTCTCGCCATGCCCCTGAAAAACAACAGAAGTCTTCCCCCCACCCGATTGAGTGGGGGGCGACCTTTCATAAGGCTGACTTGGGGGCTGGTTTAGTATTCCTTCGGTTCCAGGGTTTTTTATTACCCTGTGCCTGTCCCTGAGCTCTCCCTCCAGGATTTGATTGGGGAGGCCGTTGGAACTGCTTAGAGGCTGAAGTTCCTGGGACTGGAGAGGTGGGCCGCTTGAAGGAAGGACCCCTAAATTTCCTTTTAACAGGTAAAAGGGTACTCTTCCCACTGGAGATTTTCTGGATGTACTAATCCAAATCCTCGCCAAATAACCGCTCCCCATGGAATGGAAATCCAGCCAGCAGCTTTTTTACAAGGCGTTTCGGCTGACCAGTTTTTCAGCCATAGGAGTCTACGCATGTGTACCAACACCAGCGTAAGGCGGGAGAGGCCTGATGAATTTAATCTTTAATGGCGTCCACCGCAAAACATAACGCCCTAGGTAGATCTGCTAAATCATGAGCCTGCTGAACTGGCATGTCCTTTAAAACCAGCTTCATCTGGTCTTTCAACGCCTGACAGATGCCAATGGCTGCCACTGCAGGCTGAGTTACAGCACCAGCTGTAGAAAAAGCAGTCTTTAATAAGGTTTCCAATTTTTTATCTGTTGGATCCTTAAACATCTGTACATTGTCTACTGGACTTGTTAGGGGTTTGTTCACAGAAGAGATGGCAGCATCCACAGTAGGGAGGCTCCACTTTTTGGTGAACCTTTCCTCCATAGGATATACCACAGCAAACTTTTTTGGAGG
Organism: Rana muscosa; assembly: GCA_029206835.1. Taxonomy (NCBI): domain Eukaryota; kingdom Metazoa; phylum Chordata; class Amphibia; order Anura; family Ranidae; genus Rana; species Rana muscosa. The sequence goes on from CM055116.1 coordinate 226,537,112, forward strand.
AAGGATCAGTTTATCAGGATGTTCCCAATCCTTATAAATGAGACCCTCTAGCAATGGATGCACTGGAAAGGAACCATTAGCCTGCGGGGCTTTCAAAGACCCCAATGAAGAAACCGATGTAGTTGCTGGTTCTGAAAGGGGCAGCTTGAAAGCTGACCGAACCATGTCTGTTAAAGACTGAACGAACAATTTTTCAGCTTGTGAGGCTGAAAACGGTTCCTCTAAAGTAGATTCTTCTGAGGCAGCGTCATCCTCAGCCTGATCCCCTGCAGGAAAATCAATTTCATCCTGAGACAATTGCTCTGCCGCTAGAAACTGTAACGGTGGAGAGGGAGATCTGGCGTGCTTTTTTCTTGGCAGGGAGGAAGCGATTAATGCTGCCAATCTTTGTTCCAATCCTCCTAGAGCTGAGGTAAAAGCCTCCTCTGTCGCATACACCGGAGCAGGTGAGCTGAGGGCAGCCGCAGCACCTAGCATTCCTGATGGCTCCGCTCGGGTAACTACCTCTGATTTATCAGGGGAGGATAGACCAGCGGGAGCAAGCCCTAGATCCTCAGAGCCCGATGGTGAACCCTTTTGCTTCTTAGGATTTTTATTCCCAGAGCCCTTGGAAGGCATAGTCCTAAGCTCAAAGCTGAAGGACTTGCAGCCAAAAATGCACCTACTACTAGCTATAGTCCAGCGTACAAGCTTGCTATGTGAGCTAGTCAGGTGTCTAAACTAATGTGCTTTGGGGATGCTTGTATCACCACCTGTTGTATGCCCAATGTAATAATATTAAATGTCACCACAATTCCCTTGCTGCGGTGTCCGTCCTTTCATCAGCGTGTCTCTCAGAGACTGATTTTAAAAGAAGAGGATGCCCGCACATGCGCAGAAGCGCGCCGGGAAACACTGCGCGTTATTACGTCAAGCCCCGCCCCCTCCGTCACTCGTTCCCCATAACTTGGCTTTCGTGCACGTCGGCAACGTTTCCTCATGGAGAGGAAAAAAATGGGGAGAGGAGGAGGGAGGCTGCGGACTGCTCCAAACCCTTAGGCTGAGCGGAGTTACATAGGGAGACTGCAGCGCAGCATCATGCGAATCCAGGTCTCCCTACCGGTATGACATGGTAACATTTAACCAGATGGGTCCTTTAGAGCTGTACTTAGAAAAGAAGGCTCCTCCATCCGTTCAGGCATTACACCTATGACAAGGTATAGCACAGTTTTTTAGACATCTCAAAAAAGTATCTCCCTCTAGTGGCCCAAGAGGGGTACTACCATAATGTCCAATAATAGAAACCATATGAAATAAATTTCAGGTTACAAAAAATGTAGGCACCAGGTACAGTGGGAATTATACCATATAGGTAAATTACAGGCAAACACATTAGTTTGAAGGCTCCCTGCTGAACCAAGTCCATCAGGGACATTCACTTACCTGTCCCCACCGCAGGACCCTGTTCGGAACAGAAAGCCCAAACGTCGCCCCTCTTGGCGGGCAATGTCATCTGACCCTCAGGGACCGGGGTCCTACTGAAAGGAACACCACTCCCCTGGACCTGTATAGCACCCTGCCAGAAACCTCATGGTATTGGGTCTGACCAGAGTACTGGATCCCAGGGTCCAGCCCTCCTAAGAGAGGCATTACAGGCCAAACCTCGTTCTTCTTTACCGAGGCCCGAGTACCATCCATTTTGGCTTTGAAGCACTTTGGACGGATCCGGAATAGCTTGCCTTAGGCCCAAAAGATCCATACGCAGAGCTAACTTGAATACATGCTTAACCGTGACCAACACCTTAGACACTGGCAAAAAAACTGAGGTACTCCCGGTATGGGAGGGGTTATATAGGGGAGGGGACTTCCTGTCTTGGGTGTGCCAGTGTCCATCACCTGAAGGTAAGCTCTATAACCCACATAGTAATTACTATGTCGCTCTGTGTCCCGTGATGTATGATAAAGAAAGTGGAGTTACCCTTTAACTATGCTGATAAGTATATCCACAATTAAGCTACAATGCCATTCTGGTTACAGGATCTGAGTGTACAGCCACTGACTCTGAGTATTTTTTTATCAATCATTTGTCTTAAGTTTTATTGAAAATAGAAGGCTATTTTGTAATGATATACTGTAGCTGCTCTCAGCTATTAGATTCTGCCCAACGGAGTTTGCCTCTTAGGCTGGGACAAACACATTGCATCAAGCACTGGAAATAATAATTCACCTGTCCAGAAGTGTCTCGTGAAAGCTTCCATCCTTCCTAGCTTTCTTAAGCTCCCGGTGATCCTCTTTGCTCACTTTAAGTTTACGATCCTGGAAACTTTGAAATTTCTTGCTGAAACAATGAATAGCATGATAATATTAAAAATTATGATTACAACATGAGGTTGATGATAATACTGCACAGGACAATCTCAGGTAAATAAAACTTCACACATTGGGTGTTGTAATCATTTTACTTTCAGCTAATACAGACGATCCTCAAGGCTTGAGGACAAGTAAAGGTCTCTTTAGAGAACATTTGGTGCATGAACCCTTGTGATTTATTAATTTTCGGTACGTACAATGCTGATTGCATTGAATACATTTAAAAAGGTGATGTCATATAAAAACAGCATTTCTAGGAGGAAATAAATGCATAATATTTCAAGCTTAATGTCACATAAGCCTGCAAATAATTTGAAAATGGCATCTTCTTTATGATAGTGTTTCACAGAAAAAGTAATCAACTGTAATATGCCGGTGTAATTTGAAGTCGTACCGTGCTAGTCACACATTACTCAGAGTAGATAAGTGACAAGCACAGTGTGTGACATTACTCAAAGAAATGTAAACAGCTTATCTGCCAGCACAATGTAATCATTTGCTAAAAAGGCATCTGAAGGGGTTGTCAATGTACTCAACACTCAACATAAGCATTTATTTACCAAGAGTGGTGCACTACAGATCATGTATGAAGAAAGAATTTTCTAACTACAGCTTGGTGCTTAGGTACATATTCTTCACCAGTTAAAAAAAAAGGCACATTTTTCAGGTTTATTTTTTTAACCACTTGACGACCACCGCACGACGATATACGTCGACAGAATGGCACGGCTGGGCATAAGGGCGTACAGGTACGTCTCCTTTAAGATCCCAAAGGGGAGGCGCGTGCCGGCGCGCTCGCAACCCAGTCGAAAGCTCCGTGACCACGGGACCTGCAGATCTGATCGCCGCTGGTGTCCCGCGATCGGGTCACAGAGCTGAAGAACGGGGAGAGGGAAGTGTAAACAAACCTTTCCCCGTTCTTCCTAGTGACACTGTCAGTGATCGTCTGTTCCCTGGCATCAGGAACAGCGATCAGTGACGTGTCACGCCAAGTCACGCCCTTTAACAGTTACAATCACTCCCTAGGACACACTTAACCCCTTCAGCGCCCCCTACAGGTTAACCCCTTCACTGCCAGTGTAATTTTTACAGTAAACAGTGCATTTTTATAGCACTGATCGCTGTAAAATGACAATGGTCCCAAAATGGTGTCCGATGTGTCCGCCATAATGTCGCAGTCATGATAAAAAAAAAAAAAAAACGCTGATCGCCGCTATTACTAGTAAAAAAGAAATGAACAAAAATGCCATAAAACTATCCCCTATTTTGTAGACGCTATAACTTTTGCGCAAACCAATCAATAAACGCTTATTGCGTTTTTTTTTTTACTAAAAATATGTAGAATACGTATCGGCCTAAACTGAGGAAAAAAATATTTTTTTTAATATAGTTTTTGGGGATATTTATTGTAGCAAAAAGTAAAAAATATTGAATTTTTTTCAAAATTGTCGCTCTATTTTTGTGCAATTGTCAGTTAAAACTACGCAGTGTCGAATAGCAAAAAGTGGCCTGGTCTTTCTTTGAACAGCGAAATGGTCCGGGGCTGAAGTGGTTAAATATGAAGCCAAATGTTTAGTGTGACCCACGATAAATGCTTACGGGTCCCACTATTAGACCCCTTTCACACTGAGCCGCCCCAGGCTTCATTGGTAAAACGCCGCCATTTTTAGCGGTGCTTTACCGTCGTTTTTGCAGCGCTTTTAACCCCCGCTAGCGGCCGAAAAAGGGTTAAAAGCGCTACAGGGACATCTTTCCAGCGGTTCGGCGGCGCTGCCATTTTTATTTAACGAGCTCTTAATCTCAGCTCGTTACCTGTATAGAAGACACCTGGAAGCCAGAAATCTTGCTGATTGATAGGGGATCAAATACTTATTTCACTCATCAATTTATAACTTTTTTTAAATGCGTTTTTCTGGATTTTTTTTTGTTGTTAATCTGTCTCTCACTGTTAAAAGAAACCTACAATTAAAATTACAGACTGATCATTTCTTCGCCAGTGGGCAAAAGTACAAAATCAGCAGGGGATCAAATACTTTTTTCACTGTATATATTTTGAGTTATTACTGCAATATACACTTAAAAGTAATTTTTAATGCAACACTAACAATTTCATTTGTTTGCTGCTCCACATTTTCAGAACTGTATTTCATATACAGATATACAGTGGTAATCTGTATATCATGGAATACAGTTAAATAACAGGCTCTCAATGAAGCTGACCAAGCTTATCTTAAAAGAGCCTAAAGGAAACTGAATAAATTTACCACAATAGTCATGAAACTACCATTTTCAGAAGGACATTCGCGGTTAAGATTATTTACATTTAGGTGGTCAGGTTATAAACATCCATTCATGGATGTTTATATGTTTTAAAGTGGTTGTAAACCCACTTTTGCAACTTGCACCTACATGTAAGTTAAGGCTTACCTGTAGGTGCAAGAAATATCTCCTAAACCTACACGGTTTAGGAGATATTTGCTAAAAATGACATGCGTCAGTGTCAATGGCGCATTCATGGGGTTAATCCCATTCACAAATCCGGCTTAGCCATATTTGACGGCTCCCGCGCGGAGTCACGTCTTCGCCGCTCCGGCCAATCACAGCGTCGGAGCGGTGCTGTGATTGGCTGGAGCAGCGATACCCGGAAGTAACCTTCCGGCTATCGCCGCAGCGATGGCTGCGGCTGGAGAGGGAGACGAGGACGCCTTCGGGGGCCCCGATCTAAGGTAAGTGATGCATAATGAGCTAGTATGCTAGTCATACTAGCTCATTATGCCTTCTTTGTCTTGCAGGTTAGTGTAAAAAAAAAAATTATAACAGGGTTTACAACCACTTTAAGCAATGAGCCTAAAACGAGCCATCATTGACCTCTGTAGCTGCAGGCATTTTGGAGTAATTCATCCTCACATTTAACAGCAAAACCCTGAAGTTGTTTTTCTAGCTAGATCAGCTTCTCCGCTCCTCCTCCCCGAATATTACTCATGCAGCCTTCAAGCATCCTAAACTTTAATGTAAAGCACAAAGCAGGAGCTTTAGGAGTGGTGTGAAGTGACTCCACAGTGCCTGCACCTACAGAGGTCAATGATGGTTTGTTTTAAAGCTCATTTACTGCTTGAGATTAATTTGCAAATACTTAAAATGTCTGTAGGCCTGGCCACAGGTTCACTTTAAACAGATCCCACTCACATGCAAGAGAAACACAGGAAAAGACTACATATTCCCTCAAAAATGCACACCGTTTATACATGTCATAGACAATAGCCATGAAATGGGAGTTATAAATAAGCTGGATGTTTCTACTCACACATAATTGAGCTCACACTGTTTTACATTGCCTCTGTCTTCATCAGGAATATCATCTTTGCTTCCCGATTCTCTGTCCGCACAGGATCGGATCTATAATGAGCAGAGAATGTCTGAGCTAAGAAAAAAAAAAACTACACCTATCCCTATGAACACAATGATATTAATAAAGCTGCAATGTTTCTTGGACAGTATCAGCAGTTCACTAACTTTATTCTTTGCCTGGAGTTGACATTTAACAAACAAGGTATTCAGAAATTTTCCCCTATTTACAAAGCAAAATAATAGGATTTTTGTACTAACCATAGAGCCCTTTTCTTGGAGTCCATTGACAGGCACAAGAATTTAAATACTGTTGGGTTATATTGCAGCCTACAGGAGGACTGGATACTGGCAAACCAAAAAATTGCACAGGAATGGGATACAGCATAAGGCTCCAGACATCCAATTCACTAGACTGTCAGAAAAGAGATCCTTTTATAAACAGGTTTGGAAAGCGTCTTAAAGCTTTTTTGCCATACTTCTCCTGGAGATCACAAGTGTGCACTCCTGTGTCCCAGATTCAGCCAACAGTGGGCAAAGGTCCGCTGTTAGCTGACATCAAAGAGCCGGTCCAGACTCAGCAGGGATCTCAATCAGGATTGATCCAGGTGCCTGATCAGCAGCTGGCTTAGTCTTTCAGCTGCTCCTGCCCCTTCCACAGTCCAACGCCCCGTAAACGCTGGAGGGGCAGATCAGAGAGCCGCTGACTGACAGTCTTCGGTTCTCTGCTCACTGAAGACCGAGAACTGAGTGATCGCCGTCTTTGATTGCTCAGTTCTCTGTGAAGATCTGGTGTGGGACAGCTGCAGTATCAATCCGGTGAGTATGTATGTTTGTTTTTTGTAAACTAGCACTACTCTATGAAGGTCGTTTTCATGTTCAGTCCAGCGGAGTAGGGGTAATTCATGGAAGAATTGAAAAAAAAAAAAATGAAAAAAATGCCAGCAAGACACAAAAAAAAAACCTGAGGCATGCAGGGTAGAAGAGTGGTTATCCTGAGGTTGGCCTACAACTTTCTTTATTTGCCAGTGTCAAAACCTCATGAGGGCGGTAGTATAACCCCTACAGTATCTGACTTTCTGTGCCCTTCAGTGAATGAAAAAGACATACTTTTGGCTACTTTCTATAAAAAAAATGTGACACTGCATTGATTCACATTCAATCTCGCTTTAAAGGTTCAATAATAAATTAGCACTGTATTGGTCTTCAAAGTTCAACAACATTGCCAGCCCTCCTGCTTCTATGAAGCAATATGAAAATGGAATAATAAAAAAAAAAAACTTACCTTAATCATCTCTTCCTCACTAGCAGTCTTACTTTGTGCTATCAAGTCCCCTTCTTCATTACAGCCAACAAAGCAGCTATTTGATGCCAGCAAAGCCATTCTCCCCTGAAAATAATTGCATATTGTTCTATTACATTCAGTACTGAAGTAATATACTTTATACCCAATAGTGATTTTTCATCACCTAATGCGCAAACTCATCCACAGTGGAAGTTGGATTAACAATGGTTTCTATATAGTAACCATTTTTCACTACAAAGAAATATTTACATGGCAAACACATCTTTAATTTCAATAGGGGAAAACAATTCTTTCACTTCTAATTCAAAAGTGTTTAGTCAGAATGAAAAACCTAAGATTCAAAGATCAATTCTATCAATTTCTCCATCTTAGTCAGGACCCCATACCTGGTACTTTGGGAACTTAAAGCGGAGCTCCACCCAAAAGGGAAAGCTCTGTGTTCGTTCACACCCTCCCCCAACCACTGCCACAGTTGGCACTTTTTTTGGGGGGGGCAGGTACCTGATCCCACTTTCTGGTAAGATGATTGGGGCGATCTCCAAGTATGTCCAGCCCCTCCCTGCTGCCTTCTGGGACACACAGAGGTCCCAGAGGAGGGCAGAACCATTCAGAAGGAGCAACGCGACGATAGTGAAGATGCCGGAACCTGCACCCGAAACCGACTGAAGAATCGGCTCGGGTGCCGACATCGCTGGATCCCTGGACAGGTAAGTGTCTTTATAATAAAAGTCAGCAGCTACAGTATTTTTTTTCCCAGACCGGAGCTCCTCCATTGCCACAATTGCAATGGTAAATATACGATGGCGTATATATACTTGAGGGCACAGGAAATAGAAATGCTGTATTATCTGCCCTTGAACATATTTTCATATAAATGGTAGCTCAACTAGACATGGTGCTTTTAGGACTATGAGGGAGACATCAAAATGTCACAGATTGCAGTAATTACTCTGTGGGAGATAGAACACTGTCCGCTCAAACAAAAATAGTCTATAATGATTCTCTGATGCACAGGCAGAGAATCCTGAACTCCAGCCATATCTAAGAGGAATACTGGAGGGGAGGGTTAGGTGAGTGCGTTAGTCAAGAACAGGTATCACTAAATGGTAGACCGAGGTCTGGGCCCAGACTGAGTGACAGTTCTATCCAGACCACCATCCAGCCTGTTCCCAGTGCAGGTTTCCCACCTCCTCTACAGTGATTGGTGGCTAGAATGTTCGGCATCCTAAGAACCAATGACATCACGTGTGTGACCCGCTTCGAGCATCACTGGAATACAGAAGTGGAACTTCCTCCATCCAGACCTGCAGCCTGCTCCACCTTCCTGGTCTTGAAAGATACCAGTGCACTCTAATGAAAACACCTGATGTAAGGGGGCACTCTAAAAGGGACACCTGATGCTACGGAAATTGTACTTATTTTGTGATAGACATAAAATTACTACTGTGGAACATTTCCTTCAGTCTTCTTCAGAGAATGTCTCACTCAGGTAAGGTTCCCATTTAGATATGAAGGGAGGTCTACAGCCTGAGGTCCCTTTTTTTCTGCTGTCAGAGTGCTTGTGTATCTTCTTCTATGTCTTTCAGCCACTCCTCTCAAAGCAGCAAGGCATAGCAGTGCACAACGTCAACCAAGTAGGTTTTCTTTATGATAAACATGAAATGATAGCCCGATTGCAGGAAGAGCAATACATAATTCCTTTTAGTATTCACTATAAACCTCAGCTCATAGTTATGCATTACCCTCACGATACATTTTCCATGAAAACACATCAAGATGCATGTCTACATTTGTTTTTAATGAGCAATGCAACACACATCATAACATACACCGATTTGTGTTGTAATATGTTTACAGGTGTCATGACACCTTTCTTAAAGCAATTACATGTGTTTTGATGTGTTTCCATTGATTTAAATGGTAAATGCATAAAAAATCAAAACAAAACACATTCAGAACAACTTAAAGTGACTCTGTCAAAATATTTTAAAGAGGAACTGCAGTCAGCTCACATAATTTGTAATAAAAACATCTTTGCCATTCTGAAGCTTCATTCCAACCACGTTGTATATTATTTTATATATACTGCCATTCTGTACTTGCCAAATATGCTGCAGAAATCTCCCTCCACTAAGTCTGGCTGCATCCATTTTAACTGTGGGCAGCTGAACCTGCTGCCTGTTCACTTCCTGGATTTACACAGAGGCACTCCTCCTGCTCTGCAGCTCTCATTGGCCCTCTTATGACTCACCCCCTCCCTTCCTGGCAAACTCTCAAGAGAGTGAGAGAGAGAGCTGTGCATGTCATAAGCCTAGGCTTTTTTCCAGACAAGAAACAGGAAGAGGGCTGTATAAGGTATTTACTGGCAGAAAAATATAACTTTTACTATCCAAAGTTAAAACAACAAGGGCAGAGGATTTAATAGATGGAAAGATGAAAAAATGACTGAAGTTCCACTTTAACTTTTAAATACTGCTGTAACTATTAAAAACAGAGTAAACATTTAACTCTCCCATTGCCGACACCACCAAACACCACTTCAGTGAGGAGGAATCACCACTTGAAGATTCCAAAACCAACACTTGGGGAGTATCGATCCCCAGTATCTCTCACTTTGTTCACAGGTTCCTCTCACTGACCTCCACATCACTACAGAACACAGTACTGACCTAAAGGCACTGTGCACTTTCAAATGTTTTTGTTGTTTCAACTGAGTAATCATGTGGTAATAATCCCTGTGTTCTTTGTTTGTCTTACCTTGTAATGATGGGCTCACATGTTGAGGCTACAGTTTGTAGTGTCATAGCTGATCAGTTCCCATATTTCCATTTACTAATCCACCAAGCTTATCCTAGGGATAGGCAACTTCTTGTTCTAGGTCATACAGTGACCAATGCATACCTTGCTATTTCGTCTGTGTTGTATCACAAACGTGGAAGTGCTATTGTGATGAAAGAAAACCTCTCCCAGCATGGTAAATTCTGTTAATTAACCTGCCTTTGATTGTGGGATACATAGTGATTGATTTACTAAAACTGGAGAGTGCAAAATCTGGTGCAACTCTGCGTGGTAGCCAATATGCTTTTAACCTCAGCTTGTTCAATTAAGCTTTGGCAAAAAAAACTGGAAGCTGATTGGTTTCTATGCAGAGCTGCACCAGATTATGCAATTATCAGTTTCAGGAAATCAACCCCATTGTTTCTTCACAGATTACATACAGAAGTCATGCTTTAACCTGTGCAGTGCCATGCCGTATGTCTCATGTTTAAACACAAACAGAAACTTCCGACACAGTAATGTGAAGATTTACACTACTATAGCCAGTGTGTACAGGGCAACAAATGACACCGTGAAACTATATAATCAAGGTACATCTTTTGCACGTGATAAACACAAGGTGAAGGTAGGAAGGTTTATATGCCTTTAAAAGGAGAAGTATGGGATTTGAGTTTTTCCCATATTTATACTTACCTCAGTGGATGGAGCATCAGACCGATGCTCCATCTGTCCCCCGCCGTCTGTGCGCTGAGAACCGAGCCAGCGAACATCGCCGCTGGCTCGGTTCTCACAGATCCCCGAGAGGAAAAAGTAGGATTTTTATAACAGCTTACCTGTAAAATCCTTTTTTTGGAGTACACCACGGGACACAGAGCCAATCATTACATAATGGGTTAAGGATCACCAGCGGTGATTGGACACTGGCACAACCAATGGAAGACAGTTCCCCTCCATATAACCCCTCCCATCAGGGGAGTACCTCAGTTTTGTAGCAAAGCAGTAAGGTTCCCATAAGAAGGGGGGGACCTCTGTGTCCCGTGGTGTACTCCAAGAAAAGGATTTTACAGGTAAGCTGTTATAAAAATCCTACTTTCTTTATCGTACACCACGGGACACAGAGCCAATCATTACATAATGGGACGTCCCAGAGCAATGCTCATATGAAGGGGGGGAGACACAGATCAAACAGGCCGCTTGCGGACAAAAAGCCCTATACTGCTGCCTGCAGCACCTTTCGCCCGAAGGCGGAATCCTCATGTCCTTTCACATCTATTTGATAGAATTTGGAAAATGTATGGACTGAAGACCAAGTTGCAGCTTTACAGATCTGAGTCATCGAAGCCTGGTGATGCACTGCCCATGAAGCACCTATCGCCCTGGTAGAGTGCGCCTTAACAGGAAAAGGAGGAGTCCTGTTCTTCAACCCATAAGCTTGAACAATTACTTGTCTAATCCACCTGGAAATGGTGGATTTTGATGCCGCTTGGCCCTTTTTGGGACCATCTGGCAAAATAAACAAAATATCTGTTTTACGTATCTGAGCGGTTGCTTGCAGATACACCTTTACCGCTCTCACTAAATCTAGAGAGTGCAATAACTTTTCCCCTGCCGTCCGCGGGTTTGGAAAAAAAGAAGGCAGAACAATGTCCTGATTCAAGTGAAAAGCCGACACCACCTTAGGTAGAAAGGCCGGATGGGGTCGTAGCACGATTTTGTCCTTGTGACAAATTAGATGAGGCTCTTTACAAGAAAGAGCTGCTAGCTCTGATACTCTCCTAGCGGAGGCAATAGCAATCAAAAAAGGCCAATTTCCTGTTTAATATAATTAAAGGAATATGGCGAATAGGTTCAAAAGGTTGCTTTTGCAACACTGACAATACCAAATTCAAATCCCATGGACACAAGGGAGACCTGACTGGAGGATTTATCCTCAGTACCCCCTGAATAAAAGTCCGAACTAGGGCATGCGATGCCAATGGTTTCTGAAAGAAGACTGATAGAGCCGATATTTGACCCTTGATGGTACTAAGGGCTAATTTCATATCCACTCCTAACTGGCAAAAAGCAAGAATCCTACTTATTTCATATTTCAGAGGATTCCAACTTCTGGATTCACACCAGGAAACGTATGCTTTCCAGACCCTATGATAAATGAGTCTGGAGGCTGGCTTTCTAGCATTAATGAGCGTAGAAAGAGCCGGACAAGAGACCCCTCTCTTTTTTTAAATGTGGGTCTCAGCAGCCAGGCCGTCAAATTTAGCCTTTGTAAGGAAGGGTGGAATACTGGACCCTGTGACAGCAGGTTGTGTCGAAGTGGAAGCTTCCAGGGCCTTCCTATCGCCATCTTTACGATTTCGGCATACCAAGGCCTCCTGGGCCAGTTTGGGGCCACTAGGATTACTGGTATTCCCTCCTCTCTGATCCTGCGAAGCAGTCTTTGTAGAAGAGGGATCGGAGGGAATGCATAGATCAATGAGAACTGATCCCATGGAGTTATTAGAGCATCTGTCCCGTAGGCTAGAGGATCTCTCGTTCTGGACACAAAGTTGTCCAATTTCTTGTTGAACCTGGAAGCTAGCAGGTCTACCTCTGGCTTTCCCCATCTCAGACATATGGCCTGAAAGATCTCGGGGTGGAGAGACCATTCTCCTGGTAGTAGCTGCTGACGACTCAGATAGTCCGCTTGCCAGTTTTCTATCCCCGGGATGAAGATTGCCGAAAGGCAAGGTACATGCTCTTCTGCCCATGCCAAGATCCGGTTCACCTCTCTTTGGGCTGCCCGACTGCGGGTGCCTCCTTGGTGATTGATGTAAGCTACTGCAGTAGCATTGTCGGATTGAACCCGAACTGGGTAGCCCTGTAACCTGTATGTCCAGGTTTTGAGGGCTAGATATACTGCCCGGATCTCTAGCACATTGATGGGCAGGATCCCCTGAGTCTTGGCCCAGGTTCCCTGGGTAGAAGCCTCTTTGAATACTGCACCCCAGCCCGATAGGCTGGCATCCGTAGACACCACCTTCCAGGCCACTGGGAGGAAGCACTTTCCCTTCCGTAAATTCTTGGCTTCTAGCCACCAATTGAAGCTGTGGCGTGCTTGTGAGGACAGGCGCATGGGTATATCCAGAGCTTGGCTCTTCCTGTTCCAGGAGGCTAAAATATTGCCTTGAAGTAGTCTCGAATGAAACTGGGCGTAAGGGACCGCCTCGAAGGAGGCTACCATCTTTCCCAATAGTCTCATGCAAAGGCGAATAGACGGCCTTTTGTTTGCTTTGACCTTGTGGATCAGGTCTTTCAGAGACTGTATCTTTGGCTCTGGCAGGTATACCATGTTTTGGGCTGTATCTATGATCATGCCCAGGTACACTATCCTTCTTTGGGCCTGGAGAGAGGATTTTTGTAAGTTTATAATCCATCCTAAATGCTCCAGGTATCTTGCTGTAGTGAGCATAGCGTGATCCAATCCTTCCTTTGACTGATCTATTACCAGTAGATCGTCCAGATAGGCTGTTACCGTTATGCCCTGTGTTCTTAGGTTTGCCAACAAAGGAGCTAGCACCTTTGTGAATACTCTGGGCGCGGTGGCTACACCAAACGGCAGGGCCACAAATTGAAAGTGGCGATGTTCTACCGCAAACCTTAGGAATCTTTGGTGAGCGGGGAGGATTGGTATGTGTAGATATGCGTCTTTGATATCTATGGACGCCATGAATTCTCCGCCTTTTAAAGTAGCGACCACGGATCGAATCGTTTCCATTCGAAAATGGCGAACATTCAGAAACCGATTTAGAGATTTTAGATCCAGGATGGGTCTGACTTCTCCGTTTGGCTTTGGAATCACAAAGAGGTTTGAGTAAAAACCTGAACCTTGCTCCTTTTGGGGTACCTCTGTAACCACACCTTGAGCTATTAAGTGATTCAAACCTTTGAAGAAGGATCCTCTTTTTTGTGGATCCTTGGAGAGTCTTGAACCTCGGAATTGAGAAGATGGGATCTCTCGAAATTCCAATTTGTACCCTGAGGATATTGTGGATACAACCCATTTGTCCTGGGTTTCTGTCCTCCAAGTCGCTGAGAACTGACGAAGCCTTCCCCCCACTCGGCCGAGCGGGGGCGCCCCTTCAATGAGAGGTTTTGGGGGCTTGCTTATTAGCTCTTGCACCCCACGGCTTCTTGTTCTTCTGAGCCTGTTCTTTGGCTTTTGTGGGCGGCTGAAAAGGCCGTCGCCACTGGCTGGAGTCTGATTTCCCGGGAGCTGGGGAGAGAGTGCGTTTAAAACAAGGTCTCTTGTTTTTCTTTCTCTCAGGTAAAAGTGTCGTTTTACCACTTGATATCTTTTGGATATATTTTTCTAAATCTTCCCCAAATAGGCGTTCGCCATGGAACGGGAAACTTGCCAACAACTTTTTGCATGGGGCTTCCGCTGACCAATGCTTAAGCCAAAGTACTCTACGCATCTGTACCAGCTGGAGTGTAAGGCGTGATGCCTGTATGATAGAATCTCTCTCATGGCATCCACTGTGAAGCATAAGGCTTTAGGCAAATTATCCCAATTTTTAGCCTGCTCTGAAGGCAGCTCCTTCAACCCCTGCTTTACCTGTTGGCAGATGACCTGACACATACCGACTGCTGCTACTGCAGGTTGGGTAATTGAGCCGGCCAAAAGGAAGGAGGATTTCAGTAGGGATTCCAACTTCTTCTCAGAAGGATCTTTAAACACTTGTACATTGTCCACCGGACATGTCAGGTTCTTATTTACACAAGAAATAGCCGCATCTATCGAAGGCAGGCTCCATTTCTTTAAAAAAAAATCCTCCATAGGATAAAGAATGTTAAACCTTTTTGGAGGTGAGAAACGCTTATCTGGATGCTGCCAGTCTGCGTACATCAGATCCTCTAGTAAAGGATGAACCGGGAAGGAGCATTCACCTAGGCGGGATCGTAACGACCCTAGGGAGGAGACCGGTGATTCTGTTACCTCCGAAGAGGATAACTTAAGTGCAGATCGCACTGTCCCTGCATAACATTGCACCTGAGACTTCAAAATCTGGGATACCGAGAAAGGCTCATCCGATATCCCTGATCCGTCTGACTCCTCATCCTCTGCTGATGTAGCCTCCTCCTCATCCTCCTCTTGTTCAGGTACTTCTGAAGGGAGGTTTACCTCTGGAGGAGATCTGCTTCGCTTATTGTCCTTTTTAGAGGATTTAGCGATCAAGGTAGCAATTCTTTCCTCCAGATTGTTTAGGGCTGCTGATAAAGTGTCCTCAGTGACATATGCAGGCCCAGGCTTCACTGGGGAAGCTGCTATACCTGACAAAGGTAATGGCTCATCCTGTATAGATGCCTTCGGCAAAACAGGAGAGGAAGGTACTGATTCAGCACCGCTAGAGCCCTCAGGTGGTGGTGCTTTTTTATCTTTTCTTACCCGCACCATCTTCCTTGGAAGGGTTACTGTTTAGCAAAAAAACAAGGTACCTAGATGCATATACTACCGTGCTTAGTTTAGCAATTACATATAGTATGCAACTTATAACACATAGCTATGCATAACATGGATGTCTTCTATGAAGTACCCAGTCCAACCACATGGAGTCTTACGTCCCTGTATTGCTGCTGTGTTTCTGTGCCCGGAACAAGAGAACAACGAACTTGCTTGATGCTGCAGTGTTTGTACACTGACAGATTTTAACTCTGGCGCCGTTTCTCGTGCCTGCGCGCGCCTGCGTGCCCGCGCACGCTACTGCGGCCTCCCGCCCCCCCTCCTCAGATAAAGCGCGCTCCCGCGCGCGCGCGTCCTATTGCGGCCACTATGGCGCTGGCTACAGCGAGAGTGCTCTCATCTAGGCTCTCTGATCCAACTTTACCTGCCCTGCAGGAGTCTGGTCAGCCTCTGGAGGAGGAGCGGGGTTTCAAGCAAGCTCAGCAGCAGAAGGACCCACAGTGTGCTTTGCCGAAGCAGACACTGCCAGAGTGAGGTGAGATCTGACTCAGCTCTTTACTCCCCCCAGTGGCGGAAAAAAGGGAAGACATCCATACTTTTTTTGGAAAGGTCCTTAAACTTAGTTTAGGACCTAACCACTTACCTTTCCTCGCCGCAGGTTTTTTTACCAATTTTCACCCATCACGGCGGGCTATGTGTGCCAACCTTCAGGGATATGGGTTCCTATTTAAAGGATACCTCTCCCCTGGGCCTTGTATAAGACTCTTACCAGGACTTTTAGCGAAGTAGCGAAAGTGCTGGATCTTAGAGCCCAGTCCTCCGAAGAGAGACTTACAGGCGACGCCTCATGGGTGAGGCCTGGATCCCATCCAGTTTTGGCTTAACTTTGTAGGCGTCTTGGATGGGTCCGAAAGCATAGCTCTTTTACCCCCAGAGGGTCTCTTTGGTAGAGCTTTCCTTTAGCACCTCCTAACGCGTCCAACACCTTTCGACACTGGCGAAAAAACTGAGGTACTCCCCTGATGGGAGGGGTTATATGGAGGGGAACTGTCTTCCATTGGTTGTGCCAGTGTCCAATCACCGCTGGTGACCCTTAACCCATTATGTAATGATTGGCTCTGTGTCCCGTGGTGTACGATAAAGAAAGGCTGACTGTTAGTCAGCCTCTTTCCTCTCTGCTTCTCCACGCTCATTGGAGCAATGAGACGTGGAGGGGTGGGGAGAGGCTGTCTCAGCGTCTCACCAATACGCTGAGACTGCCATCAATCAGGGCAGCTGGCGGATCCCGACTTGGGAAGTCGTGATGACGCGATGCTCCTACTGATGGCAGTGATGTCAGTGGAGAGCGGACTTCAGACCGCTCTCCGCTGAAAACGGGTCACAGGAGTGCAAAACGAATTGCACGCCTGTGACCCTGAGGAGAAGCCCAGCCTAAAAAGCTCAGGCTAGACTTCTCCTTTAAGGTTCAGCAGGAGAAACCAATGAGCCCAGTAGGGGAGAAAGGAGACAGACACTCCTGGAAATGTTGGTCTTGGGGCAAGATATTTACTCTATACTTTACATTTAAATGTTTTTACAACAGAGTCACTGTAAATCTAGAGGCAAAACTGTCTACAAGTCAGGTGATTCTTTGCAGTATTACGGTAAGTTACAGAAAAACCTTGGATTGCAAGCATAATTCCTCCCGGAAACATGCTTGTAATCCAAAGCACTCGTATAGCAAAGTAAATTTTCCAATAACAGATAATGGTAACTCCCCATAAAAAAATAAGTGTCAAAAGGAAATGCATAAAGCAGAATCAAGCAGGAGCTACTGAGTATAAAAGAGAAGAGAGGAGCCTCTAAGTGTAGCAATATGATTACATTTAGGCTCGGTTCACACTAGTGCGATGTGGGAACCCTGCATCGCACCGGACTCGCAAGGCAGTTCACACTACACCATGCGAACTGCTGTCAATACAAAGTTAATGTAAATACTCATGCAATCCGATTTTGGTGCGGACACACACAAAAAAAAAAAAAAAAAAAAAGGGTCCTATGTGAGTTTAGTCCGAATTCAGCCATACTATCTGTATGGTTAAAGTCGCATCACACAGACATCGCATGTGATTTGCAGTGTGGTGCGAATCACATGCGATATCGCACAGCGCACTGGTGTGAACCGGGACTAAATGAAGGTACAACATTTAGCAACTCACATGGTTGCTTATTATAACAGGCACATCTAAATATGCAGACATTCGGGGTAAAGCTGTCCACATAGACCGTCCTCCGCATTGTCACTGCCATTAACGTCATTCCTTCCACACTGCGCTCCACGATCACTTCAAGCCTTGCTTTCAGATTGCTCTACTGCAGGATAGTCTTCCCGGTCAAGATTGCAGACTGGCAGTGGTGAGAGCTGGTGGTGCGGAAGACGGTCTATGTGGACAGTTTTACCCCGGATGCTTGCCTACTTAGAGATGCCTGTTTTAATCATAAACCATGTGAGTTGCTAAATGTTGTACTTTCATTAAATGTAACCATATTGCTACACTAATGCCGCGTACACACGATCATTATTCACGGCGGTTAAAAAAACGCAGTGAATAATGACATTAAAAACGAGGGACCGGCTTGTTCCCCCACACACGGTCGTTTTTCACGTCATTTTTTCTCTTGTCGAGAAAAACGACCATCTGTGGGCTCCGCGGCAGTGTTTCCCTATGGGAAAACTGCAGCGGAAAAAAATGTTGAGAAAAACGACGAGAAAAATTAGAGCATGTGCTAATTTTTCTCGTTGTTTTTAAATCCATTATTCCCGTCTGGAAAAATGACAAAATGCCCACAGACGATCGTTTTTCTCGTCAAAAGGAAAAAATGAAATTTTTCTCGACGAGAAAAACGGTCGTGTGTACACGGCATTAGAGGCGCCTCTCTTACTTGAGCCTGAAAAAAGTTAAATATTAACCCTTTGCTAGTTAAACTTTTGTTCAAATTATCACTGTTCCGCCCTGTGACATGGACAGCCGTTCTCACTGAAGTCACATTAAATGGTTACAAATCTCACTGAAGTAGTGGTTGAAGTCGGGCTTTAAATTGTCCTACTTTAAATCTACAGTGTGACCACATGCTTCTACAAAGTTGCTACTCATATTGAAAGACATCGCTCGTTTATCAAGTTAAAATTTATTAAAAAAAATTGCTGATCTTGTAAAACAGTCGCAGACCAAGTTACTCGTAATCCAAGGTTTTACTGTACTTTTAAGCACATAGACAAAACACCTGTAAATTACTGATTGACATCCGTTAATAATAGTGTACTTACTTCTTGAAATACAGGCTCCCACTGTTCTCTAGCACCAATAGCATCTGCACGGCCCATAACCAGTCCATCTGAATTAATGCCAAGGTACTTTCCATAACCAGACTTGAGTGCAATCCTTTAAGAGACAAGACTCATTAAAATGCATTAAAAATCAAGACCAAGTTCAGAATGATAATGTTGCAGGGCTGACATTTGTGCACAAAATAACACAAATTTGTATTGTGAGTACAGCAAGTATATGGTCTCCTTGTAATATTATATTGCATGAAGCCACTTAAAGAGGGCATCTTCTTTGCCCATGCATGGAAAAGTAACAGGTTCACTTTATTGGTGACCCCACTAACACAACATACTTACCTCACCTTCTGTTAAGCTGCCAGAAGAGAAGAAAAATGTATGGTTCCTAGATGTAGGAAGGAGGATGTGGACTTTAATGACTGGCTGCTTAGGCACCTAACAATGTCACATGGGGTTTGGAAACAAATTCTCAGCCCTGTAAGTTTCAAGTAGTGACACAAGGCTTCTTTTCTTCACCGACAGAGACTGTGCATAAAGGAAGTAAAGTATGTGCTGTTGTTAAAACCAGCATTATAGTAAACCTGCTGCTTTACCCTGCATGGGCAATGTACAGGCCCACTTGAAGTGCCTTCATGCAGTGTGATATTACAAAACCACCATATACATGCTGTAGAAAACAAATACAATGATTTACTTTCAATACATTTTTTACCAAGGAATACAGGTGGTTGCTATTACCTGGCTGTCTCTGGATTTAGTTCTGAGTCACTAAACAAGCATGTAACAAGTTAAAGAATAAGTCCACCTTGACAAAAAAATAAATAATTGCACATCTTTTTGCGGGTAAAAAAAAATATGCATTTATTAATTTTTTTGTTAGGAGTCTGTAAAGTATTGCACACACAACCAGCAAATCGTGGGTGTAATGCCACGGTCCTGCAGACTGTCTGTGTAGGTGTCTGCCCATACCTCCGATATGGGCAGGCAGTTACACAAAATGACAGGAAGCTCATTAAACTACTTAGAGTGCTCAACAGCGCCACAGCAGTTTAGTGAGAACTACAAGCTGACAGCTGCAAAGTTTGTAGTTCTCTCACAGTTACAGAATACTGTTTGTTTTTTTTAGATTGTGACAGCAAGCTGGGGGAGAAGATCTCATAGATTACATAGTTCTCCTTAAAAATTGTATAAGATCAGGCCAAATGCTATATTGCATATTCATAACAAACACCCACCTTCAATTTATGTACCATAACCAGCTCATTACCTGTTATCTGACAATTTTATTGCTGTAAATTGTTCTGGTGGAGCTGGACCAGAATCATCTAGAAACAAAGGCAAAAAAAAATAAGTTAATCCTCGTTAACTCAAGTGATGAGTGGGCTACACAGTCCACAAAGACAGACAATGATTTCTTATGAGAGAGGGATTAAACACACATTTTCATAAATGCACTTCATTTTCAATGTTAAAGGCTTAGTTCAGCTTTAAAAAAAATGTAATAATAATGAATGCACGTATTTTTGGAGGGTAATAAATTTGCATTATTTTTTTCCCTGGAGCTTGCAGAGTATTTCACCCATACACAAGAGATTGCAGGTGCAATACCAGTCTCCTGCAAATTCTCAGTATAGCTGTCTGCCTGTACCTCCCATACAGGCAAACAGTTATTGACGAACTTGAAGATCAATGAAATACGAGAGTGCTTACTAGCGCCCACGCAGTTCATTTAGAATTACAAGCCATCTGCTGCAGTAGAAGACTGTAGTTGTAGTTCATTCATTCACAGATTGCTGGAAATGAATGAGGCTGCCATGTGGGCGGAGCCCTACATAGCCACACTATTTTTAAATTGTGAAAGCAGGTACGGGGAGAAGATTCCCTGCACGCTGTCACCGCATGGGGAATGGAATGGCGCATTCAGGTGCTCTATGGTAACATGTGACATGTTACACCCCAAATACGTGTGTAACACATCATATGTTACCAAAGGTGAACTTATCCTTTAATGAAATCCAGTGACAAATGGCAAGCAATCAGCCCACCATTATTCTCACTGCTCTAAACTGTTCAAAGGTAAAATCTGATTGGTTTTTACAGTTAATGCATTTTGCATATCATTACATTGAATTTTAATATAAATATGATAGCGGGCTGATAATTTTGTGAGGTGCTTATGGATTTTTTGGTTTCATTCAACTAAAGAGTGTTAATTAAGATGAGGTGTGTTTGCGTTCACCTTTAATTCATGAATCCATGCCTACCATTGTAATAAAATTACTGAATGCAAATTTTTAACTAGGTTGTAGATCATGCATACACAAGTACTGTTTTGCCAGGTCAAGTTGAAAAGGCGACAGGGATTTCCTGTCAGCCCTATTAAGCATGGTTCATATTCTTGCCTAAGATATCCTCATGCAATTACTTGATCTTTGGTAGTGACTGCAGATAAAATCGCAGCAAAATGTGCCCTGTGCCACCTCATGATTCAACTGAAATCATGCAAGCAGTCCCGAAAACTGGCAGGCATGAGCCGTCTCCTTCTTCCACTGCTATGTAGCACAATATCTGTTGATCCTGCCAATTAAGTCCACCTAATGCAGCTTCCAGTGAGTGGATGCACTGCTCCTGAATTCTGAAGAGTTGCCACTGTGCACTTGGCTATCTGCATTGTCACTGCTGATTCATAAGCCTGTAGCTTGTCAATCATTACATGGCCACACCTAGTACTGTCCACGCCTTTTGGACTGACAGCGCTGCCTCTGTTGCTGAAGTGCTGCCACTATCTGGGAAGGTAAAGGAAGTTTTCTGTTTACTTTATGAGGCTTGTGTATCACAGTTCAGCTAGATTTGGGACTTGTTTAGAGACTGTCATACCAAAGCTTTTAGTTGTACTTTAATGTGTATACATTTTTCATGTGAATAGATGTGTATAGCAACGCTATGATGCAAATATGTTATAGAAGCTAATTTCATTAGTGACTTTAATCCTTTCACTGTTTCAGGTGTAACTATTACTTACATTTTATTTTTATTTTTTTTTAACATGCGACCAGTAGCAGAAAACTAGAAACTCCTCCTGCCAGTGATTCCCTACGGGCAGGCTGGGTCATGTGATGGCTTTCTCTCAATTAGGTACTTACATTTCTTTTAACAATTACAGTGCCACAATTCATATACAGAAAGAGAAGGGATCATGTAAATTAAACAGTGTGTGTGTTTAGTATCACTTTACAGAGAACCATTGTATTGCACAATGGCCACTTTCACTTCTCCCACTTTCTATTTATTTTGCCCCG
This sequence comes from Rana muscosa, assembly GCA_029206835.1. Lineage (NCBI taxonomy): Eukaryota > Metazoa > Chordata > Amphibia > Anura > Ranidae > Rana > Rana muscosa. The sequence goes on from CM055116.1 coordinate 226,558,954, forward strand.
TGTTGTCACTTTTTTGTATTTTTTGTTGTTGAATGTGTTACACGTTTGTCACTGTGTGATTAGTAGGTGTGGGTCCTCGGGCCTACCCTGAACGTCCTGGGAGGGGGTGGACATGGCCTTCTGGCTTAGTTCGCCCTCTCTCATGGGGTCTCCCTTCAGGGGAGTCCCGCCGAGTACTTGGGTGGGTCTGTTTTGGCAGACCCTCCATAGAAAGGGGACCGTCTGGTTTCGGGCAGATGGACCTAGCGAGTACCTCAGTCCCTGTCAGGAGCCTAACGCCCCGGGGGATCAGGGTAAGGTCCTTCCTAGTGGAGGACAGTGTAACACCCGTTGCATGTTTTGTGTCACTCTTTATGTGTTTGCACTTTTTTTGGCACCGGGTGGAGTTTTTGGGTGTGTTTCACACGCCACTGGCCTTTCAAAAAAAATCACTTTAAAGAAAACCTGTCACCTTATCAGCCCCCCTTGTGACAGCAAAAAAGTTTGAAAAAGTAGAAAAAAAAAAAGCCGCCCCCCCCCGATTGCACATGCCAAATATTCACACGTACCGAAACAAACATTGTACCACACATTAGGTATCGCTGTGCACGTCAGAGCAAGAGCAATGATTCCAGGACCATCATTTACTGTTATTTCGGAACTGATAAACTGTATAGGCCTTTAAAGTGTTCCCTATGGTCAAATTTGGCTACCATCGTTTAGTCATTTTTACAGGTGTGTGTAATTTTGAGGCTGGACATATCCGATATATATTTACTCAATGCAATCTTCTCTTTTATATTATACCAAAAAGTTATATTATATTGTGTCTGTATGCACTAAAATAATCTGATTGTATTTTTTGCTGAAAATATAGATTGGATAAACAGTAGTGCATTTATTGTATGACATAAGGAAGCAACTTTCATTCTTTTATTATATAGGGTCTCTGCTTTTTTGAAATATATAATGTTTTTGGGGGTATTTCTTCTGGTGCAAATTGTGCATTTTAACACGTGAGCAAATAAAAAAAAACTCCAACAATAAAGGAGTTAAATGCTTACCTGTGTGTGGAGCGCCTATAGTAAATAAACCATTGTCAAGGGCATGGATATAAGCTCCTTTGTCCATTTCAATGGCTACCATCCCTGAAATGTCACCAAAACATTTGACTGTCCACCAATTTCCTGAAATAGAGATAAGTTATTTTAATAGAGAACTTAAAGGATAAGTGTATGTTTAAACTACATTAGCTCTTTCAATATATTCAGGAAGAGCAAGCCACTCTGCAAACACAATCTTCTATCTATGCCTTTTCTTTCTGCATACTTTGATAACTGTAACTACATGCCCAAGCCAGTGTAAACATTGTGTTTACATTCAGTTTTTCTGCAGTTTGCAATGCAGACAAACAAGGTCCATTAACAATATGGAACCAATCAGTGCAGCTCCTGGTCATGATCAACATGATAGCCAATCATTGTAATCATATGCAGACTACAGAATCATTCACAAACTAAAACTATTAAGGATGCAGGTGCCATTGTTTAATACTGTAATTGTCAGATACAATTTTTTATAAAGGATTTAATAAAACAAACAGTGTCAGTAAAAGCTTTTGTTTTTCTTTTTTTAGAAAACAATGCACAAATTATTATGAGGGCAGGCAAATTATTCATAGAGTTACTGTCAAGTTAACGAATGCTCCACTGGTCATAAAAGGGTAAGGTGCACGTATTTTGTTTTAAAAACTCACGAACACAAAAACGTTATTTATAATTACAACTGGCTTACCACTACTCATGTGGTCCCTGACCACCATCTTTGTAGAATATCATGTTGGGTAGTGGACCCCTTATAGTATTTAGTATACAACCCCCCCACAACAACTTCTCAGAACTTATGTGTGTTAGCAGAGGTGGTTAGCATTCACTAGGTGTATTTCTATATACAGGTACAATACATCTTGTGGAGAAAAAAGTACTAAAAAGCTAGTAACCCGACAGACTTACCGACAATGTCAAGTTTATTCTCTTCTGAATCATCTAGCTTTCTTTTCTTATTTTTGTGCTTCTTCTTACTAGAAAGAAAAGTTTTGTTTAAAGAATATTCATATTGAAGTCCCTGTCAGCTTCTTGTTGCTGGGAAGATGCTCCCTCTCAATTTATCCAGAGAATTTGTGCTGAGCACTGGAACAGAAACTGATGGGATATCTAAAATAATACTGTTGTCAATGGAAGAAGTGGTGGGAGGAAATCTTCCAATTGGGACACCTGGTTTCAGTGACATTTTCTAGGAGGACTTTTTCCCTTAATTTGATGAGACTAAAGCTTCGTACACACCATCTGATTGTTGGCCAACCGAGCGTCAGTTTTTTGTCTTCAGGGAGTGTGCCTGGATCTTGTCTTGCACACTACTGGTACACAATTGTCGGCCAACAATGTTTGGTGAGCATTGATTCCGAGCATGCGTGTTTGCACTTTCGACTTTTGTGTGATGGACTTGTGTACTGATACAAAAATCAGACAACAGACCGTTGTCCGGCGAAAATTTACTAGCCTGCCATCCAACACTTGTTGGCTGAAAATTGTCAGAAGGAGCGTACTAACGGTCAGATTTTAGGACAACAGTCTGAAACAGACAATCCCCTGCCAACAATCGGATCGTGTGTACGAGGCTTTATTCTCACATCTCCTTACTTCTTGTCTATATGTCCTACAGATGAGAAGAAAGGGGACACCTTTTTAGTAGAAGCAAAAAAAAAGACAGGCTGGAGTAGGGAAGGGTTAGAACTCCTGTCAGGTTCTTATTGCTACATTAGGGTCACTGGAGATGAAAAGTTAAAGCCATCACATTCAAAAGTCAAAAAGTAGAAAATATTTATTGTTATACAAAAATATGTAAAAGCACTGCACTACACTATAGCAAAAACATTATTAAGAGAAGAGGCACAAGCACAAATACCCATATATTTTCCCATTAACTCAAATATTTGAATAGTCTATACTTGTAGAGTCCATGTGTTATTACACTCTGAGGTACTTCCCTTTCCACTCAAGTCATAGGTTTTTATTGCTGTCTATATCCTAGCTAGGTAGATCCTAGCACCAGATCGTCAGCACCACCTGGATTGATAAACTTCAAATGAAAAAATCCAAGGAGCTGGGTAGCAAATTGTTGTCTGAACAGAGACTACATCAAATAGAATGCAGCGGGTGCTGTGGCTGTCTGAATACAATAGCCATCAGGGAGGATTGCTCCATCAATGTGCCGTTTAGCATCGATGGAGGAATCTATGAGTAATCCAAGCCTGTGTGGCTAGCCAAAATGATAAATCAAAAACATTAGAGATGTCACAAGAACAAAAAGGTGAAGGTAAATCTTACAATGGAGAAACCTGTTCTGGTGATAACTAATACAGGCAGTCCCTGGGTTACAAACAAGATAGGGTCTGTAGGTTTGTTCCCAAGGTGAATTTGTATGCAAGCTGGAACAGGTACAGTGAAACCTCAGATTGCGAGTAACGCGGTTAAATAGCATTTCGCAATACGAGCATTTTTTTTAAAAAAATCCTGACTCCGTTTGCGAGTGTTGTCTCACAAAACGAGCAGGATTCAGGTTTCTGCAGTGTGCAGTACCGCATTTGGCCAGAGGTGTGGGGGCGCCAGAGCCATTTGGAAATACTCGGAAATACTCCGCTCCCAAGCCTTTCCGAGTTCAGCCGAGCTGTCCCAGAGTATTTCCGAGGCTCTCCGGCGCCCCCCACCTCTGGTCACATGCGGTATTGCATGCCAGAGAAGTCAATGCGGAACAAATTATTTTAGTTTCCATTGACTTCTATCGGGAAACTTACTTTGATATGCTAGTGCTTTGGATTACGAGCATTCTCCTGCAACAGATTATGCTCATAATCCAAGGTTCCACTGTACATTTTTTTAAGTGCAACTCATAATAATTTTTAATTTTTTTTGGATAGCATAGGGAAGGGTTAACACCCCATGTAACATTTGTTTTGCTGTATGTGCCCTTGTTCAGAAGATTACATCTCCCTTTCTGTCCCTGTGACAATTCGATTTTGAAAATTTGGGGTTGTTGTGGAAACAAGGATTAGTGATAAGGCTCCAGTGGAGACACCTTCCCATGATAACTCTTATAGGAGTGAATTCCACTTCTATGGGGTAGATTTGTATGCAAGTCGGATGTTTGTAACTCGGGGACTGCCTGTACAGGGATTCCCTTCACTTTGAGACTTCCTCTGGCTTCCTGTTGAATCTCCAAGACAAAAAGTACAGGGAAATCTCTACAACAGGACTCAGGCAGCAAAAAATAAAGACAGAGGTTTTAATTCTCTGCTTACCTATTCAACATTTAAAAAAAAAAAAAAGTTTTAAACATTCCTTACAGGTTATAACCTTTAGTGACTTGACCACCAATATTCCCTTTTCCTCAGGGAAAAACTGACATTACATGAAAAATATACAGTAAATAACTTTTTCTAAATCATTTCTCCGCCAGTTTTCTGCTAATATCAGCTGGTCAAATGCAGCATAGAAATGTTCATTGTTTTCTTTGTTCAGTACATGGTGATTTTGTACAATTACAATAGATCTTTAATAGGAAAAATAACCTGCAGAAATTCCTATCTACAGCCTGGTACACACGATGAGATTATCGGACAAATGATCGTCCGTTTTTTTTTTGCATCCTAGTCTCATATCGAAAATGAAGAGAGGTTACTAAAGTTATGAAAATTCTTGTATGAAAGAAAACAACTTTGGAAGTTATGTAATGTGTTATACTGTATTTTTCGATGAACACTGCACTAATTAAATGTAAAACGTACGAGAAAAATGTTTGTGCTTATCCCATCGGATAATTTTGCATGACTTGTCCTGATCAGCTCTCAAAAACTGTGCATGATCGTTTCGATTTTTCATACAAATTTCTGACTGTGTGTACTAGGCTTAAAAGAAACTAATTTGGTGTTCCAGTATAACACCGAAAATACAGCCTTTGAGAGTACCATAAATACCAGTAAATAGGATCTGAAGATACAGATAAGATCTCTGCTCCAATGGGAGCATGAGGGAACAAATCATCTTAAAGTCATTGTTTCTTCAGAAAAGAGGGAAGAGAAGTAAAACAGATGGTCTAACATTTTTAGTCCACTTCCTAAGGAAAACATTCTAAACAATTTGTATCTACTAAAAGAAAGAAAATCAAACAGAAAACCTTAGGCATCGTGATGCGGTGTAGTGGTTTACATTACATCTCTATAGAACATCTGGATAGATATTAAGCAATTACAAATTGGCACAATGTCTTACTTCTTATCCTTCATTCCCTTCAGCACCAGCTTGGTGGATTTTACGTTAGAATATTCAGCCATGGTGACAGCGATAGAGAAACAACTGCTCTAAAAAATAAATAACAATAACAGTATATTTGTAAATACAGCACTGTAAATTAACTTGTCAGGCTCAGTTAACATAGGTGCAATGCGGGAACGCTGCAAATCCACTGCGGGCTCCCACATTGCACCTGACTCGCAAGGCAGTTCACACTGCCATATGCGAACTGCTGGGAGTGTCAATACAAAGCTAATGACACCCCCATTTCAGTTTGTATATCTTAGTGCGAACTGTCAATTCGGACAGGAATCGTATCGCATGGGTGTGCCCACCAAAAAAAGGGTCCTGTAAGAGTTTGGTCCGAATGTGATGCAAATTCAGCCATACTATCTGTATGGCTGAAATTGCATCGCACAGACATCGCATGTGATTTGCACGGCAGTGCCGTGTGAATCACATGCGATCTCGCACAGCGCACTAATGTGAACCGAGCCAAAGGGTCATTTTTTTTATTTATCAAAAAGTACATGGATACAGAAGTATAAAATTACATAAGTAAGATACAATACACGCTCTTACAGACCTTGTATCCTGTTGTCTTCTGGTTCAACCATGTCCCTCCTCTCTTTCCCGCCACTGGAAAGAGAGGAGGGACATAGTGGCTTTATCTATATGTGACCCCAGTTCCCCTTCCCATTTAATTATGAATGGCGGGATCTCCAGCTTTCCCACAGCCAACCGTATTTTGTAAATTTGAGATATATTACCTCTTGTATTTTCTGCGATACATAGCCGCTCAAGCAGCGTTAAATCCGTCTCAGATCATATTGGCTGGGGTAATTGCTCGACGAAGTGCCTCAACTGGAGATACCGCCATTCATTTATTAATCTAAATTCCGGTTTGTGTTTCAACTCCCTGCTTATTACGTCTCTTAGTTGTGAATTCTTGTTTATTATCCAATTTCCTTCCATTACTTTTTTACCAGGTAGAAAGTAATCATTATCTTTCAATAAAATTAGAGGTGAATTAAATCTGCCATTAGTTTTTTGGTGAGTTGCATGCCAAATTTTTAGTGCATTTAATGTCAGTGCATGTGTATTATCGCCTAATTGTCTAAATTGTGGGGGATTCCAGACTATATTTCTTAAATGTACCTCGCTCATTGTGTTCTCTAGTTTAACCCATCTTTTTTCTCTTTGTCTCCTAGTCCATTTCACTACTCTGGATATCACCACAGCCTTATAATATTCTTTAATGTCTGGTACTGCTAACCTGCCTTGTTTTTTCCCTTGTTTGAGTACCGCTAATGATATTCTTGGTTTCTTATTTAGCCAAATAAATCTCCTTATAATACTTGTTAGTGTGCAAAAATAGGATTGTGACAGTGCCATAGGTACCATTTGGAACTTTTATATAATCTTTGGTAACAATACCATCTTTACAGTACTAATCCTCCCTATCCATGATAGGGGTCTATACATTACTCTCTTGATTTCATTTTTAATTTAGTCGAGTAGGGGTATGTAATTGATTTTTATAAATAGTACTCATCGTATTCGCTAATTTAATTCCTAAATACTTTAATTCTTTTTTACAAGGGAATGGAAATTCATTCTGTAAATCAGCTGCTTCCTGATTACTTAAATTAATATTCAGAATCTCAGACTTAGTCAGATTTATTTTAAAGTTTGCCAAGTCGCCATATTGTTTTAATACTTTTAGTAAGTTAGGCATTGTAGTCTTCGGATTTGTGATGTAGAACAATACGTCGTCGGCAAACGCTGCCAGCTTAGGTTCCTCCTCACCTGCCCTAATACCTCTTATATCGGAATTATTTTGAATCGTTGCAAGGAGGGGTTCCAAAGACAGTACAAATAGAAGGGGGGAGAGGGGGCACCCCTGTCTTGTCCCGTTTTTCATCTCGAAGGGGAAGGACGGCACACCATTGACTTCTATATTTGCAGTAGGATGGTGGTACAGTACTTTAATCCACTAAATCATTCTTGGACCAACGCCCATTGCTTCCAGCGTTTTTATCATGAGTCCCCAGTCTACCTTGTCGAATGCTTTTTCAGCATTAATCGACAGGAATAGACCGGGGAACCCCTCTTTTTTCATTTGCTGGAGGAGGAGCAACGTCCTCACCCCGTTGTCCCTCCCCTCTCTTCCTGGGATGAATCCTACCTGGTCCAGATGGACCAAAGTGGTCATCTTGCCTTTCATTCGTCCTGCAAGAATCTTGGCATATAATTTAGTATCCGCATTGAGAAGCGATATTGGTCTGTAGCTTAAGCATAACGTGTCGTCCTTTCCCTCCTTTGGAATTACTGTTATTGATGCCAGGAGGGCCTCCCTACTCATATCATACTCTACCCCCAAACCATTCATATACCAGACCATCCTTGGGATCAAGATTTCTTTGTACTTTTTTAAATAAATAGTCGTGAATCTGTCGGGGCCAGGGCTTTTCCCCGGGGCTGATTCTTTTAACACGTTGTTAATTTCGTCTTCCGTTATTGGTTTATCTAATATTTGACTTTCGTTTTCAGGTATTGTAGGTACGGTAATCTGGCGTTTTTTACAAATTCATTTATTTTTTCCATTTTGTCTTTTACCTGTTCTTCCTTCTGATTTACTGAATATAGCGCCTCATAGTAGGTTTTAAAACTTTCTGCTATCTCTCTAGTTGTGTATACCATTTATACTTCCTCTTTTTTTTCTTGCCTGCCCCGATGGCTATTACTATGCCCCTGATATAGGCTTTATGAGCCTCCCCTAAAGTGGCCCCCGAAATATCTTGGGTATCGTTTATTAAGAAGTACTGCTCCATTTCTTTCCTTACTGTTTCTGCTACTTCATTGTCATGAAGAATTTCTTCATTTAGTCGCCATGTAAATGGTTGTCTTTGGAGTCCGGGTACCATCATTTTCATTCTCACAGGGGAGTGGTCGGATAACGTGGAAATTTCTATATTTGACTCCATAACATTTTCCAGGGCCCTGTGATCCACCAAAATATAGTCTATTCTGGAATACGTCCCGTGCACAGGAGAATAAAATGTGTAGTCAAGTACTTTAGGGTGCAGGACCCTCCATATGTCCATTAATTGACATGCATGCATTTTCTGTTTAATCTTTTTTAACTGAGCATTATTCGTCTCCTTTGTACGGGAAGTATTGTCCACCCCCGGGGCCATACAGAAGTTCATGTCGCACATTATTATAACGTTTTTATGGGATTCTTATTGGGAGCATATATATTAACTAATGTGCATGTCATTTCACATAGTTTACCCTTCAGGAAGATATATCTATCTTCCGGGTCGGTCAACATATCCTCCAGTCTGAACCTCATAGTTTTAGCAAATCCGATTGCCACTCCCTTCGCTCTCCTTGTTGTAGAATCAGCATAGTACCAAGTGGGAAAATCCGCAGAGTACATTTACACGTTTGTATCGTGAGTAAGATGGGTCTCCTGCATAGACACCACATCAGCAGCGTAGTGTTTAAGCTCTTTAAGGATCTTATGTCGCTTTGAGGGTGTGTTTAATCCCCGTACATTATACGTCATATCATTTATTGTTGTCATCTTGCTGAGGCCCCCTCCCGCATATAATTTCCTAGAGAGTGTAAGAGGTACCTCTTCCTTCCCACCCCACCCCCCCTCCCATCCGTATGAGGGAGAATGGGCTTCCTCGAAGCCTACTGAACCATGGCCCTCCTCATTTCTCCCGACCCCCTGGTTCATCTCCCTAGAGGTTGAGCTCTAAAATGATCTGTGGACAGGGCTGATGCCTTACCCCAACCTGGGGTCCCCAACTCCCGCCCCCCCTCCCCCCAGCCAAAAAAGTCCAGGGTACCCACATCCAATTTGCTGCTTTTATATTTTATTAAACTATTCAGCATGTTTTCTTTTTCTTCCTTCCTTATTCTTGCTTGTTTCTTATTCCATGCTGGGTGCCAGGACTGATGTTCCTCCGTATTGTCTGTAAGTTTTTGTTCCTCCCACCAACCCGGGATCTCTACTAATGGGATATTCAGTCTATTGCAAAATTTTGGGGTGTCTTCTGGGAACCTTAAGAGTTGCAGATCGACCTTCTTTACGTCCAATTAGGCAGGCTGGAAATCCCCATGAGTATTGGATATTCTGCATCTTTAGTTGTTCCAGTAGTGGTTTGAGAATTCTTCTCCTGGACAATGTCTCGGCTGCTAAGTCTGGGACTACCTGCAGCATTGATTCTTCATACTTGACTGGTTCTCATATAAGTCCTTATCTCTTCTTTCTCTTGGTAGTTATGAAATCGTGCTATAACGTCTTTTGGAGCATCCACTGCGATTTCGGCGGGCTTTCTGATCCTGTGGATCCTTTCAAATTAATTTTTTTTATCTAACTCTGTTATTCCCAGCATATGGCCAAAGATTTTGTCCATTTTATCTTGTAAATCCTCATTTTCACCTTGCGTCACCGGTAGACCTCTAATCCTAATATTTTTCCTTCTGTTCCTGTTTTCTTGAACTTCAATTTCATACATCATAAACCTTTGTTCTCGATACATCTCTTCCATCTGTTCCTTCAGACCATTTATTTCAGCCCCATGATGATCTAATCTTTCTTCTGTTTCCTCTACCCTTTTAAGCATATGTTTCATGTCTTGATGTAGGGTTGCTATTTCCCCCTTTATTGATTTTTCCATCCTCGCCAACATTTCTGCCATATATCCTTTTGTAATTAATTGTTTTATTTGTATAGTTTCCATACTTGCTTCCTCTTCAATTTCTTCACTTCTTCTTCGTTTTCTGGGTCCACTCTTTTGGGCGCCCTCAGTGACTTTGTTTTTTGCTCCCGTTTTTGTTCCAGGGCTGTCTTTCCCCCCCTCATATGACATGTATTTTTTGATGGATCCTGGGCTAGCGCTCATTCTAGGGAGGTTTACAGCAACCCCTCTCCCCGATCTTCACCTCATATTCATTTGTTCTTCCTGTAATCCCCCCCCCTTTTTTTTTTCAAAGGGTCATAACTTGTGCATAATTGTGAAACATTTAGAATAATTTTCAGTGACATATCTGGTGCAGATCCAGGCACCATGATATTGGAAAATGTGGACTCATCATTCCATATCCTGACATGTACTTTGTACAATATTTAAAGTAGAGTTTAATCTCAACAGGACGACTTTCAGTTAGCTAAAGCTTTGTGTATCATAAAATATTGCCATGTTTTGATACAGTACTTAAATTCTTCTTTACATCAAAGTGCTGCTGATCTTCTCCATCCTCTTCCAGGAAATTCCTACCCACATGAACTTGTTCCATCTGCGTGTGCGCAGCTCCGTGAATAATGCGGACGGGCAGGTAAGAAACAAATGCAAAAGAGACCTAGTACATCTCGTCTGCATCAAAAATCCTGCCTGTTGCCATTTTTTTTCTTCTCTTTAATTAAAGTGGTAATGAATACCACTTGCTTACTTGCACCTACAGGTAAGATTATAATAAAGCTTACCCATAGGTACAAAGAATATCTCCTAAACGTGCACCGTTTATGAGATATTCACTATCTCTGCAACCGGTGACATCACTGGCACATGCACTCTGAAGGGACGGCATGCCATCTAGTTAGAGCGCTGTACTGCAGCCGTGGCTCCCGTGCACATGTGCAAGTGTGACTTCATCATGGCTCAGCCATTCAAATGTCCGGAGCCCACAAACCTGGAGGGAAGACCAGGTGAAGATGGAATACTAGCAGAGATGACAGCGCGCTGCTGGATGACTTTATTTTTAAGGGGAAGTCCCTCATAATGTGCTAGTCTTTGATGCATACTAGCACATTATGATATTAATTCACAGTGGGAAGTTTCTCTTTTTTTTGTAAAACTTTGTAACCACTTTAAAGATCTACTCTAAGGAAAAGAAATTAAATTGATCCCTCTCCTCCAAAAAGTTGTCTTACTTTAATATTGTGGAGAGTGGGTATTGCAATGGCGTAAAGTGCAATTCTGGTGGGAATATCAACTTTAAAGTGGTATTAAACCCATAAGCAAACATTTTTTTGTGGCTTACCAATTCTTAGATGTGAAGGCTGCATTTGTTTTCTTTTTAAGGCTTTCCTTCCTTTATTTTCATCTGGTGATCATGCTAGGAAGTCTGTTGTTTTTCAATAAAACTAGCTGTCCTGCAGATGTAGCAGTTAGAGGGTTGAGACAAACCATTTAAAGCTAGGCATAGATCTTTTTTTTTTGACAAGCAAGGGGGCTGATAAATAACAAGGAATGTCTTCACTCTATTCCCACGTTTGAGGTGAACACAGTAATCCTCCCACTGCTTTTATTATATTCTGACTCTTCCGCTGTCAGAATGCACTGAGCAATGGAAAAATTGCCAACATTCTCATTTAAAGCGGTGGTATGTCCCGCTTTGTGATTTTTACCTACAGGTACGCTTATAATGAGACTTACCTGTAGGTAAAATGAATATCTCCTAAACGTACAACGTTTAGGAGATATTTATTCACCCTGCATGCAGCCGCTAACGTCAGTGGTGCATGCGCTTTGAAGGTCAGGCGTATCGTGCTGGAACTTCAGAGCTTCTTGCCGGAATGGAGGGCTCCTGCACGCATGCGCGGGAGTGACATAATTGCAGCTTCGGCCACTCACAGTGCCGGGGCCAGCAAACCTGAAAAGACCCCAGGGGAACAGGTAAGCCCCCTCAGCGGTGACTGGGCTATTATGCGATGCATACTAGCACATTATGCCATTTTCTTGCAGGTTTTTTTTTTAAGAGAAGCTGTTCATTAGATTGACTTCTTTCTTGCAGGAATGGCCATAGAAGGAGGTACATTTCGATCCATCAATGGCCACCGACAGGGGTGCTTACAATGATTAGCTTTTATTTATGTGAAAACCTTTATCCCAAAAGGAACAAAACATTTACTGGAACTGCTTATAAAGTGTGAGCTGGAGTTTGGCTTCAATTTGTTAGTGCATTTAACTCTGCTAATACATTTAACTTCCCCCTCCCCCCAAACTGCCAATGCTGCTGTCCCCCCTGTTCACATTCATCCAGAGTGGAAGCACTCTAATACAGGAGGTGTGTTACTGGTCAGATTACCAGGTGAAAACAGAGCGGAAAAAGTCTAAAAAAGAAAAAAATTCAGCCACCACATCTGACTGGTACGCTGAAATATATTATATTTTTGGTTTCGGGTTTATTACCGATTCAAAGAGGCTGTTAACCCACTTTCAGTAGTTTACATAATCTGTTCTGTCTACTAATACAGTGCCCCCCTGTCTCTGTGTTTCATAAAAAAAAAAAATCCTTCACCATGGCTCCCGGCGCTCAAGTAACCAGCTGTGTCTCCTCTCTGCCCGGGATGGGGCGGCATTGACACGCAAAGAGGGGAGGACAGAGGAGACAGACGCAGAAGAGCAGGCTGCGGATGACGGAGGCACACAAACAGACCACAATGTCAGGGGCTCAGCAGCCATGATTATCGTTGTCTGTTTGCAGTGGGGGGGGGGGTGGTATAACCAGGCAGGATCAGCCAGGTTTTACAGGGGGCCAAATTACACAGCACAAGCACTATAACATGCTTTAAAGGAACAGAATCTGTTTTTTCTTTTTTTTGGGGGGGTTAACAAACGCTTTAATCTTGTAAATTGTGTCCATATAGATGGAGCTGCTTATGGGTAGTGCTGATTGTATGATCACATCTGTATTGATTAGGGATAAGTGGCCCTATTCTGTATACACGAAGAAAGGAACAGGCTCTGGAGAAGTTATCAGAGTTGAATCCAATGAGGGGAAACAAGGAGATTTCTGGAAGCCATGTTGGGTAGTAGATGAGCCGAAAGATGTGCTGTACACACAGCCATAGATTATCAGCTCTGCGGTCCTAGCATAGCTGTGCCTGTACGATGAGCACACAGCCATGTGTGACTGGTGAACATACTCTTATCCCTTATATGTACACAATGATGGGAATAGGGGGGGACGCCTGTGGCTGACACACAGTGAAGATGAGGGGTACAATACATTTCCTCAGGAATAACCTCCTGGACAAAGCCTGACACTGTCCCTAGAACTCCCTGCTATCACCCACAGAGTACAGAGCACACCATTATCCAGCCAGGCAGGCGACCGGCATACAACTGAGCGCCCCACATCACAACACACACATTGTACATAAACATTACACTCACCTACTACTTCCGGCTCTCTCCACACCGCACCGGAAACTCCTCGCATCACATGACTAGCAGGCCAACAATCCCCAACCCTTGGACCGCCGCCACTGAAAGGACAACGATACCTTTCCCTGGGAAACAACAAAGCATAGCGCATAGTCTTCAGCAGTGCAGCGCCCCTTGTGGTTTGGCTGGTAAAGAACGAACAGATTTGTTTTTCTTCACCGTACTCGAGAAGAGAGCTGTGCCAGTGTGAGCTCCTCCTGCCTAACACTGACTGATCACGTGTATAAGAGATCACTTCTTACACACAGACTGTATATATTTTCTAGCTATTACCATTCGTTTTATTATTAAATAAACCCCTGTCCAGGATTACAATGCTTTCATTCACCTGCATCCCTGGACCACAGTCCACCTGTACTCCTTGTCCACAGCTCCCCCGTACTCCTTGTCCACAGCTCCCCCGTACTCCTTGTCCACAGCTCCCCCGTACTCCTTGTCCACAGCTCCCCCGTACTCCTTGTCCACAGCTCCCCCGTACTCCTTGTCCACAGCTCCCCCGTACTCCTTGTCCACAGCTCACCTGTACTCCTTGTCCACAGCTCCCCTGTACTCCTTGTCCACAGCTCCCCTGTACTCCTTGTCCACAGCTCACCTGTACCCCTTGTCCACAGTCCACCTGTACTCCATGTCTACAGCTTCCCTGTACCCCTTGTACACAGCTCACCCGTACTCCTTGTCCACAGCTTCCCTGTACTCCTTGTCTACAGCTCCCCTTTACCCCTTGTCCACAGCTCCCCCGTACTCCTTGTCTACAGCTCCCCTGTACCCCTTGTCCACAGCTCACCCGTACTCCTTGTCCACAGCTCCCCTGTACTCCTTGTCCACAGCTCCCCTGTACTCCTTGTCCACAGCTCACCTGTACCCCTTGTCCACAGTCCACCTGTACTCCATGTCTACAGCTCCCCTGTACCCCTTGTACACAGCTCACCCGTACTCCTTGTCCACAGCTCCCCTGTACTCCTTGTCCACGGCTCACCTGTACCCCTTGTCCACGGCTCACCTGTACTCCTTGTCCACAGTCCACCTGTACTCCTTGTCCACAGCTCCCCCGTACTCCTTGTCCACAGTCCACCTGTACTCCTTGTCCACAGCTCCCCCGTACTCCTTGTCCACAGTCCACCTGTACTCCTTGTCCACAGCTCCCCTGTACTCCTTGTCCACAGCTCCCCTGTACTTCTTGTCCACAGCTCCCCTGTACTTCTTGTCCACAGCTCCCCTGTACTCCTTGTCCATAGCTCACCTGTACTCCTTGTCCACAGCTCACCTGTACTCCTTGTCCACAGCTTACCTGTACTCCTTGTCCACAGCTCCCCTGTACTCCTTGTCCACAGCTCCCCTGTACTCCTTGTCCACAGCTCCCCTGTACTCCTTGTCCACGGCTCCCCTGTACTCCTTGTCCACGGCTCCCCTGTACTCCTTGTCCACGGCTCCCCTGTACTCCTTGTCCACGGCTCCCCTGTACTCCTTGTCCACGGCTCCCCTGTACTCCTTGTCCATGGCTCCCCTGTACTCCTTGTCCACGGCTCCCCTGTACCTCTTGTCCACGGCTCACCTGTACTCCTTGTCCACGGCTCACCTGTACCTCTTGTCCACAGCTCCCCTGTACTCCTTGTCCACGGCTCACCTGTACCCCTTGTCCACGGCTCACCTGTACTCCTTGTCCACAGTCCACCTGTACTCCTTGTCTACAGCTCCCCTGTACTCCTTGTCTACAGCTCCCCTGTACTCCTTGTCCACAGCTCACCCGTACTCCTTGTCCACAGCTCCCCCGTACTCCTTGTCCACAGTCCACCTGTACTCCTTGTCCACAGCTCCCCTGTACTCCTTGTCCACAGCTCCCCTGTACTCTTTGTCCACAGCTCCCCTGTACTCCTTGTCCACAGCTCACCTGTACTCCTTGTCCACAGCTCCCCTGTACTCCTTGTCCACAGCTCACCTGTACTCCTTGTCCACAGCTCCCCTGTACTCCTTGTCCACAGCTCCCCTGTACTCCTTGTCCACAGCTCCCCTGTACTCCTTGTCCACAGCTCACCTGTACTCCTTGTCCACAGCTCACCTGTACTTCTTGTCCACAGCTCACCTGTACCCCTTGTCCACAGCTCCCCTGTACTCCTTGTCCACAGCTCCCCTGTACTCCTTGTCCACAGCTCCCCTGTACTCCTTGTCCACAGCTCCCCTGTACTCCTTGTCCACAGCTCCCCTGTACTCCTTGTCCACAGCTCCCCTGTACTCCTTGTCCACAGCTCCCCTGTACTCCTTGTCCACAGATCCCCTGTACTCCTTGTCCACAGATCCCCTGTACTCCTTGTCCACAGCTCCCCTGTACTCCTTGTCCACAGCTCCCCTGTACCTGTCACGAGGATGCTATACACAGACATCCAATACAGGTGGTCAGATCATTGGGCTGCACATTAAGGAATCGGGAACAGAGTAAGTGAAAAATATATATATTTATTAAAGATAAAGACACACGTGTAAACAAAACCACAGCAAACCATAAGCAAGAAACGAATACAAAGGAACACAACAAACCCCAAACACAACCTAATCTAACTAGCTAACTAATATGTACAAAAGAGAACACACATACATGAACAAGGCAGGGATGAGAGACAAGGGGAGCAGAAGGCCAGGTACTGGGAGCAGTCAGCAAGGGGGAGCTGGTATCAGGGGACAGGTCTCAGGGGACAGGTCTCAGGGGACAGGTCTCAGGGGACAAGGATCAGAGTCCAGGACAAGGCAGGGAACAGATCAGGTTCAGGACCAGGTAACGGATCAGGTTCAGGCAGGGACAAGGCTTACAGAAGGAATTCTGGAGCACTGAGCTTTGTTAAGGGCGGGTTTATATAGTCCAGCAGACCCAGATCAGGTGTGCTTGATGGCTGGTGGAAAGTCTTGGTGAGGAGACACCCGCTGGTGGTCACCAGAACTACACCCACTGCTGCCGAATGCAACAGTGCCACCAGCAGGTGAGCCCAGTAATGACACCATTCCTGACAGTACCTCTTGTCCACAGCTCACCTGTACTCCTTGTCCACGGCTCACCTGTACTCCTTGTCCACGGCTCACCTGTACCTCTTGTCCACAGCTCCCCTGTACTCCTTGTCCACGGCTCACCTGTACCCCTTGTCCACGGCTCACCTGTACTCCTTGTCCACAGTCCACCTGTACTCCTTGTCTACAGCTCCCCTGTACTCCTTGTCTACAGCTCCCCTGTACTCCTTGTCCACAGCTCACCCGTACTCCTTGTCCACAGCTCCCCCGTACTCCTTGTCCACAGTCCACCTGTACTCCTTGTCCACAGCTCCCCTGTACTCCTTGTCCACAGCTCCCCTGTACTCCTTGTCCACAGCTCCCCTGTACTCCTTGTCCACAGCTCCCCTGTACTCCTTGTCCACAGCTCCCCTGTACTCCTTGTCCACAGCTCCCCTGTACTCCTTGTCCACAGCTCCCCTGTACTCCTTGTCCACAGCTCCCCTGTACTCCTTGTCCACAGCTCACCTGTACTCCTTGTCCACAGCTCACCTGTACTTCTTGTCCACAGCTCACCTGTACCCCTTGTCCACAGCTCCCCTGTACTCCTTGTCCACAGCTCCCCTGTACTCCTTGTCCACAGCTCCCCTGTACTCCTTGTCCACAGCTCCCCTGTACTCCTTGTCCACAGATCCCCTGTACTCCTTGTCCACAGATCCCCTGTACTCCTTGTCCACAGCTCCCCTGTACTCCTTGTCCACAGCTCCCCTGTACCTGTCACGAGGATGCTATACACAGACATCCAATACAGGTGGTCAGATCATTGGGCTGCACATTAAGGAATCGGGAACAGAGTAAGTGAAAAATATATATATTTATTAAAGATAAAGACACACGTGTAAACAAAACCACAGCAAACCATAAGCAAGAAACGAATACAAAGGAACACAACAAACCCCAAACACAACCTAATCTAACTAGCTAACTAATATGTACAAAAGAGAACACACATACATGAACAAGGCAGGGATGAGAGACAAGGGGAGCAGAAGGCCAGGTACTGGGAGCAGTCAGCAAGGGGGAGCTGGTATCAGGGGACAGGTCTCAGGGGACAGGTCTCAGAGGACAGGTCTCAGGGGACAAGGATCAGAGTCCAGGACAAGGCAGGGAACAGATCAGGTTCAGGACCAGGTAACGGATCAGGTTCAGGCAGGGACAAGGCTTACAGAAGGAATTCTGGAGCACTGAGCTTTGTTAAGGGCGGGTTTATATAGTCCAGCAGACCCAGATCAGGTGTGCTTGATGGCTGGTGGAAAGTCTTGGTGAGGAGACACCCGCTGGTGGTCACCAGAACTACACCCACTGCTGCCGAATGCAACAGTGCCACCAGCAGGTGAGCCCAGTAATGACACCATTCCTGACAGTACCTCTTGTCCACAGCTCACCTGTACTCCTTGTCCACAGCTCCCCTGTACTCCTTGTTCACAGCTCACCTGTACCCCTTGTCCACAGCTCACCTGTACTCCTTGTCCACAGCTCACCTGTACTCCTTGTCCACAGGTCCCCTGTACTCCTTGTCCACAGTCCACCTGTACTCCTAGTCCACAGTCCACCTGTACTCCTTGTCTACAGCTCCCCTGTACTCCTTGTCCACAGCTCACCTGTACTCCTTGTCCACAGCTCACCTGTACTACTTGTCCACAGCTCCCCTGTACCCCTTGTCCACAGCTCACCTGTACTACTTGTCCACAGCTCCCCTGTACTCCTTGTCCACAGCTCCCCTGTACTCCTTGTCCACAGCTCACCTGTACTCCTTGTCCACAGCTCCCCTGTACCCCTTGTTCAGAGCTCACCTGTACTCCTTGTCCACAGCTCCCCTGTACTCCTTGTCCACAGCTCCCCTGTACTCCTTGTCCACAGCTCCCCTGTACCCCTTGTCCACAGCTCCCCTGTACTCCTTATCCACAGTCCACCTGTACTCCTTGTCTACAGCTCACCTGTACTCCTTGTCCACAGCTCACCTGTGCTCCTTGTCCACAGCTCACCTGTACTCCTTGTCCACAGCTCCCCTGTACCCCTTGTCCACAGCTCCCCTGTACTCCTTGTCCACAGCTCCCCTGTACTCCTTGTCCACAGCTCCCCTGTACTCCTTGTCCACAGCTCACCTGTACCCCTTGTCCACAGCTCCCCTGTACTCCTTATCCACAGTCCACCTGTACTCCTTGTCTACAGCTCACCTGTACTCCTTGTCTACAGCTCACCTGTACTCCTTGTCCACAGCTCACCTGTGCTCCTTGTCCACAGCTCACCTGTACTCCTTGTCCACAGCTCCCCTGTACCCCTTGTCCACAGCTCCCCTGTACTCCTTGTCCACAGCTCCCCTGTACTCCTTGTCCACAGCTCCCCTGTACTCCTTGTCCACAGCTCACCTGTACTCCTTGTCCACAGCTCCCCTGTACCCCTTGTCCACAGCTCCCCTGTACTCCTTGTCCACAGTTCACCTGTACCCCTTGTCCACAGCTCCCCTGTACCCCTTGTCCACAGCTCCCCTGTACTCCTTGTCCACAGCTCACCTGTACTCCTTGTCCACAGCTCACCTGTACTCCTTGTCCACAGCTCCCCTGTACCCCTTGTCCACAGCTCACCTGTACTCCTTGTCCACAGTCCACCTGTACTCCTTGTCTACAGCTTACCTGTACTCCTTGTCCACAGCTCACCTGTACCCCTTGTCCACAGCTCACCTGTACCCCTTGTCCACAGCTCACCTGTACTCCTTGTCCACAGCTCCCCTGTACTCCTTGTCCACAGCTCCCCTGTAATCCTTGTCCACAGCTCCCCTGTACCCCTTGTCCACAGCTCACCTGTACCCCTTGTCCACAGTCCACCTGTACTCCTTATCTACAGCTTACCTGTACTCCTTGTCCACAGCTCACCTGTACCCCTTGTCCACAGCTCACCTGTACCCCTTGTCCACAGCTCCCCTGTACCCCTTGTCCACAGCTCCCCTGTACCCCTTGTCCACAGCTCCCCTGTACTCCTTGTCCACAGCTCACCTGTACTCCTTGTCCACAGCTCCCCTGTACTCCTTGTCCACAGCTCACCTGTACCCCTTGTCCACAGCTCACCTGTACCCCTTGTCCACAGCTCCCCTGTACTCCTTGGCCACAGCTCACCTGTACTCCTTGTCCACAGCTCCCCTGTACTCCTTGTCCACAGCTCACCTGTACTCCTTGTCCACAGCTCCCCTGTACTCCTTGTCCACAGCTCACCTGTACTCCTTGTCCACAGCTCCCCTGTACTCCTTGTCCACAGCTCCCCTGTACAAGTTGTCCACAGCTCACCTGTACCCCTTGTCCACAGCTCCCCTGTACTCCTTGTCCACAGTCCACCTGTACTCCTTGTCTACAGCTCCCCTGTACTCCTTGTCTACAGCTCCCCTGTACTCCTTGTCCACAGCTCCCCTGTACTCCTTGTCCACAGCTCACCTGTACTCCTTGTCCACAGCTCCCCTGTACTCCTTGTCCACAGCTCCCCTGTACTCCTTGTCCACAGCTCACCTGTACTCCTTGTCCACAGCTCACCTGTACTCCTTGTCCACAGCTCACCTGTACCCCTTGTCCACAGCTCACCTGTACTCCTTATCTACAGCTTACCTGTACTCCTTGTCCACAGCTCACCTGTACCCCTTGTCCACAGCTCACCTGTAACCCTTGTCCACAGCTCCCCTGTACCCCTTGTCCACAGCTCCCCTGTACCCCTTGTCCACAGCTCCCCTGTACTCCTTGTCCACAGCTCACCTGTACTCCTTGTCCACAGCTCACCTGTACTCCTTGTCCACAGCTCACCTGTACTCCTTGTCCACAGCTCCCCTGTACTCCTTGTCCACAGCTCACCTGTACTCCTTGTCCACAGCTCACCTGTACTCCTTGTCCACAGCTCACCTGTACCCCTTGTCCACAGCTCACCTGTACCCCTTGTCCACAGCTCCCCTGTACTCCTTGTCCACAGCTCACCTGTACTCCTTGTCCACAGCTCCCCTGTACTCCTTGTCCACAGCTCACCTGTACTCCTTGTCCACAGCTCCCCTGTACTCCTTGTCCACAGCTCCCCTGTACTCCTTGTCCACAGCTCCCCTGTACTCCTTGTCCACAGCTCCCCTGTACAAGTTGTCCACAGCTCACCTGTACCCCTTGTCCACAGCTCCCCTGTACTCCTTGTCCACAGTCCACCTGTACTCCTTGTCTACAGCTCCCCTGTACTCCTTGTCCACAGCTCCCCTGTACTCCTTGTCCACAGCTCACCTGTACTCCTTGTCCACAGCTCCCCTGTACTCCTTGCCCACAACTCACCTGTACTCCTTGTCCACAGCTCACCTGTACCCCTTGTCCACAGCTCACCTGTACCCCTTGTCCACAGCTCCCCTGTACTCCTTGTCCACAGCTCACCTGTACTCCTTGTCCACAGCTCCCCTGTACTCCTTGTCCACAGCTCACCTGTACTCCTTGTCCACAGCTCCCCTGTACTCCTTGTCCACAGCTCCCCTGTGCTCCTTGTCCACAGCTCACCTGTACCGCTTGTCCACAGCTCCCCTGTACTCCTTGTCCACCGTCCACCTGTACCGCTTGTCCACAGCTCCCCTGTACTCCTTGTCCACCGTCCACCTGTACTCCTTGTCCACCGCTCACCTGTACTCCTTGTCCACAGCTCCCCTGTACTCCTTGTCCACAGCTCACCTGTACTCCTTGTCCACAGCTCCCCTGTACTCCTTGTCCACAGCTCCCCTGTACTCCTTGTCCACAGCTCCCCTGTACTCCTTGTCCACAGCTCACCTGTACCCCTTGTCCACAGCTCCCCTGTACTCCTTGTCCACAGCTCACCTGTACTCCTTGTCCACAGCTCACCTGTACTCCTTGTCCACAGCTCCCCTGTACTCCTTGTCCACAGCTCCCCTGTACTCCTTGTCCACAGCTCCCCTGTACTCCTTGTCCACAGCTCCCCTGTACTCCTTGTCCACAGATCCCCTGTACTCCTTGTCCACAGCTCCCCTGTACTCCTTGTCCACAGCTCCCCTGTACCTGTCACGAGGATGCTATACACAGACATCCAATACAGGTGGTCAGATCATTGGGCTGCACATTAAGGAATCGGGAACAGAGTAAGTGAAAAATATATATATTTATTAAAGATAAAGACACACGTGTAAACAAAACCACAGCAAACCATAAGCAAGAAACGAATACAAAGGAACACAACAAACCCCAAACACAACCTAATCTAACTAGCTAACTAATATGTACAAAAGAGAACACACATACATGAACAAGGCAGGGATGAGAGACAAGGGGAGCAGAAGGCCAGGTACTGGGAGCAGTCAGCAAGGGGGAGCTGGTATCAGGGGACAGGTCTCAGGGGACAGGTCTCAGGGGACAGGTCTCAGGGGACAAGGATCAGAGTCCAGGACAAGGCAGGGAACAGATCAGGTTCAGGACCAGGTAACGGATCAGGTTCAGGCAGGGACAAGGCTTACAGAAGGAATTCTGGAGCACTGAGCTTTGTTAAGGGCGGGTTTATATAGTCCAGCAGACCCAGATCAGGTGTGCTTGATGGCTGGTGGAAAGTCTTGGTGAGGAGACACCCGCTGGTGGTCACCAGAACTACACCCACTGCTGCCGAATGCAACAGTGCCACCAGCAGGTGAGCCCAGTAATGACACCATTCCTGACAGTACCTCTTGTCCACAGCTCACCTGTACTCCTTGTCCACAGCTCCCCTGTACTCCTTGTTCACAGCTCACCTGTACCCCTTGTCCACAGCTCACCTGTACTCCTTGTCCACAGCTCACCTGTACTCCTTGTCCACAGGTCCCCTGTACTCCTTGTCCACAGTCCACCTGTACTCCTAGTCCACAGTCCACCTGTACTCCTTGTCTACAGCTCCCCTGTACTCCTTGTCCACAGCTCACCTGTACTCCTTGTCCACAGCTCACCTGTACTACTTGTCCACAGCTCCCCTGTACCCCTTGTCCACAGCTCACCTGTACTACTTGTCCACAGCTCCCCTGTACTCCTTGTCCACAGCTCCCCTGTACTCCTTGTCCACAGCTCACCTGTACTCCTTGTCCACAGCTCCCCTGTACCCCTTGTTCAGAGCTCACCTGTACTCCTTGTCCACAGCTCCCCTGTACTCCTTGTCCACAGCTCCCCTGTACTCCTTGTCCACAGCTCCCCTGTACCCCTTGTCCACAGCTCCCCTGTACTCCTTATCCACAGTCCACCTGTACTCCTTGTCTACAGCTCACCTGTACTCCTTGTCCACAGCTCACCTGTGCTCCTTGTCCACAGCTCACCTGTACTCCTTGTCCACAGCTCCCCTGTACCCCTTGTCCACAGCTCCCCTGTACTCCTTGTCCACAGCTCCCCTGTACTCCTTGTCCACAGCTCCCCTGTACTCCTTGTCCACAGCTCACCTGTACTCCTTGTCCACAGCTCCCCTGTACCCCTTGTCCACAGCTCCCCTGTACTCCTTGTCCACAGTTCACCTGTACCCCTTGTCCACAGCTCCCCTGTACCCCTTGTCCACAGCTCCCCTGTACTCCTTGTCCACAGCTCCCCTGTACTCCTTGTCCACAGCTCACCTGTACTCCTTGTCCACAGCTCCCCTGTACCCCTTGTCCACAGCTCACCTGTACTCCTTGTCCACAGTCCACCTGTACTCCTTGTCTACAGCTTACCTGTACTCCTTGTCCACAGCTCACCTGTACCCCTTGTCCACAGCTCACCTGTACCCCTTGTCCACAGCTCACCTGTACTCCTTGTCCACAGCTCCCCTGTACTCCTTGTCCACAGCTCCCCTGTAATCCTTGTCCACAGCTCCCCTGTACCCCTTGTCCACAGCTCACCTGTACCCCTTGTCCACAGTCCACCTGTACTCCTTATCTACAGCTTACCTGTACTCCTTGTCCACAGCTCACCTGTACCCCTTGTCCACAGCTCACCTGTACCCCTTGTCCACAGCTCCCCTGTACCCCTTGTCCACAGCTCCCCTGTACCCCTTGTCCACAGCTCCCCTGTACTCCTTGTCCACAGCTCACCTGTACTCCTTGTCCACAGCTCCCCTGTACTCCTTGTCCACAGCTCACCTGTACCCCTTGTCCACAGCTCACCTGTACCCCTTGTCCACAGCTCCCCTGTACTCCTTGGCCACAGCTCACCTGTACTCCTTGTCCACAGCTCCCCTGTACTCCTTGTCCACAGCTCACCTGTACTCCTTGTCCACAGCTCCCCTGTACTCCTTGTCCACAGCTCACCTGTACTCCTTGTCCACAGCTCCCCTGTACTCCTTGTCCACAGCTCCCCTGTACAAGTTGTCCACAGCTCACCTGTACCCCTTGTCCACAGCTCCCCTGTACTCCTTGTCCACAGTCCACCTGTACTCCTTGTCTACAGCTCCCCTGTACTCCTTGTCCACAGCTCCCCTGTACTCCTTGTCCACAGCTCACCTGTACTCCTTGTCCACAGCTCCCCTGTACTCCTAGTCCACAGCTCCCCTGTACTCCTTGTCCACAGCTCACCTGTACTCCTTGTCCACAGCTCACCTGTACTCCTTGTCCACAGCTCACCTGTACCCCTTGTCCACAGCTCACCTGTACTCCTTATCTACAGCTTACCTGTACTCCTTGTCCACAGCTCACCTGTACCCCTTGTCCACAGCTCACCTGTAACCCTTGTCCACAGCTCCCCTGTACCCCTTGTCCACAGCTCCCCTGTACCCCTTGTCCACAGCTCCCCTGTACTCCTTGTCCACAGCTCACCTGTACTCCTTGTCCACAGCTCACCTGTACTCCTTGTCCACAGCTCCCCTGTACTCCTTGTCCACAGCTCACCTGTACTCCTTGTCCACAGCTCACCTGTACTCCTTGTCCACAGCTCACCTGTACCCCTTGTCCACAGCTCACCTGTACCCCTTGTCCACAGCTCCCCTGTACTCCTTGTCCACAGCTCACCTGTACTCCTTGTCCACAGCTCCCCTGTACTCCTTGTCCACAGCTCACCTGTACTCCTTGTCCACAGCTCCCCTGTACTCCTTGTCCACAGCTCACCTGTACTCCTTGTCCACAGCTCCCCTGTACTCCTTGTCCACAGCTCCCCTGTACAAGTTGTCCACAGCTCACCTGTACCCCTTGTCCACAGCTCCCCTGTACTCCTTGTCCACAGTCCACCTGTACTCCTTGTCTACAGCTCCCCTGTACTCCTTGTCCACAGCTCCCCTGTACTCCTTGTCCACAGCTCACCTGTACTCCTTGTCCACAGCTCCCCTGTACTCCTTGCCCACAACTCACCTGTACTCCTTGTCCACAGCTCACCTGTACCCCTTGTCCACAGCTCACCTGTACCCCTTGTCCACAGCTCCCCTGTACTCCTTGTCCACAGCTCACCTGTACTCCTTGTCCACAGCTCCCCTGTACTCCTTGTCCACAGCTCACCTGTACTCCTTGTCCACAGCTCCCCTGTACTCCTTGTCCACAGCTCCCCTGTGCTCCTTGTCCACAGCTCACCTGTACCGCTTGTCCACAGCTCCCCTGTACTCCTTGTCCACCGTCCACCTGTACCGCTTGTCCACAGCTCCCCTGTACTCCTTGTCCACCGTCCACCTGTACTCCTTGTCCACCGCTCACCTGTACTCCTTGTCCACAGCTCCCCTGTACTCCTTGTCCACAGCTCACCTGTACTCCTTGTCCACAGCTCCCCTGTACTCCTTGTCCACAGCTCCCCTGTACTCCTTGTCCACAGCTCACCTGTACCCCTTGTCCACAGCTCCCCTGTACTCCTTGTCCACAGCTCACCTGTACTCCTTGTCCACAGCTCACCTGTACTCCTTGTCCACAGCTCACCTGTACTCCTTGTCCACAGCTCACCTGTACTCCTTGTCCACAGCTCACTTGTACTCCTTGTCCACAGCTCCCCTGTACTCCTTGTCCACAGCTCCCCTGTACTAGTTGTCCACAGCTCACCTGTACCCCTTGTCCACAGCTCCCCTGTACTCCTTGTCCACAGCTCCCCTGTACTCCTTGTCCACAGTTCCCCTGTACTCCTTGTCCACAGCTCACCTGTACTCATTGTCCACAGCTCCCCTGTACTCCTTGTCCACAGCTCCCCTGTACTCCTTGTCCACAGCTCACCTGTACTCCTTGTCCACAGCTCCCCTGTACCTCTTGTCCACAGCTCACCTGTACTCCTTGTCCACAGCTCCCCTGTACTCCTTGTCCACAGCTCACCTGTACTCCTTGTCCACAGCTCACCTGTACTCCTTGTCCACAGCTCACCTGTACTCCTTGTCCACAGTCCACCTGTACTCCTTGTCTACAGCTCACCTGTACCCCTTCTCCACAGCTCCCCTGTACTCCTTGTCCACAGCTCCCCTGTACTCCTTGTCCACAGGTCCCCTGTACTCTTTGTCCACAGCTTAACTGTACTCCTTGTCCAAAGCTCACCTGTACTCCTTGTCCACAGCTCACCTGTACTCCTTGTCCACAGCTCACCTGTACTCCTTGTCCACAGCTCACCTGTACTCCTTGTCCACTGCTCACTTGTACTCCTTGTCCACAGCTCCCCTGTACTCCTTGTCCACAGCTCCCCTGTACTCCTTGTCCACAGCTCACCTGTACCCCTTGTCCACAACTCCCCTGTACTCCTTGTCCACAGCTCACATGTACTCCTTGTCCACAGCTCACCTGTACTCCTTGTCCACAGCTCACCTGTACTCCTTGTCCACAGCTCACCTGTACTCCTTGTCCACAGCTCACTTGTACTCCTTGTCCACAGCTCCCCTGTACTCCTTGTCCACAGCTCCCCTGTACTAGTTGTCCACAGCTCACCTGTACCCCTTGTCCACAGCTCCCCTGTACTCCTTGTCCACAGCTCCCCTGTACTCCTTGTCCACAGTTCCCCTGTACTCCTTGTCCACAGCTCACCTGTACTCCTTGTCCACAGCTCCCCTGTACTCCTTGTCCACAGCTCCCCTGTACTCCTTGTCCACAGCTCACCTGTACTCCTTGTCCACAGCTCCCCTGTACCTCTTGTCCACAGCTCACCTGTACTCCTTGTCCACAGCTCCCCTGTACTCCTTGTCCACAGCTCACCTGTACTCCTTGTCCACAGCTCACCTGTACCCCTTGTCCACAGCTCACCTGTACTCCTTGTCCACAGTCCACCTGTACTCCTTGTCTACAGCTCACCTGTACCCCTTCTCCACAGCTCCCCTGTACTCCTTGTCCACAGCTCCCCTGTACTCCTTGTCCACAGGTCCCCTGTACTCTTTGTCCACAGCTTACCTGTACTCCTTGTCCAAAGCTCACCTGTACTCCTTGTCCACAGCTCACCTGTACTCCTTGTCCACAGCTCACCTGTACTCCTTGTCCACAGCTCACCTGTACTCCTTGTCCACAGCTCCCCTGTACTCCTTGTCCACAGCTCCCCTGTACTCCTTGTCCACAGCTCCCCTGTACAAGTTGTCCACAGCTCACCTGTACCCCTTGTCCACAGCTCCCCTGTACTCCGTGTCCACAGCTCCCCTGTACTCCTTGTCCACAGTTCCCCTGTACTCCTTGTCCACAGCTCACCTGTACTCATTGTCCACAGCTCCCCTGTACTCCTTGTCCACAGCTCCCCTGTACTCCTTGTCCACAGCTCCCCTGTACTCCTTGTCCACAGTTCCCCTGTACTCCTTATCCACAGCTCACCTGCACTCCTGTACCCTTTATCCAAAGCTCAGCTGCACTCCTGTACCCCTTATCCACAGCTCTCCTGCACTCCTGTATCCCTTGTCTACAGCTCACCTGCACTCCTGTACTCCTGTACCCCCTATCTACAGCTCACCTGCACTCCTGTATTCCTTATGCACAGCTTACCTGCACCCCTGTACCTCTTATCCACAGCTCAGCTGCACTTCTGTACCCCTATTCCATAGCTCAGATGCACTCCTGTACCCCTTATCCACAGCTCTCCTGCACTCCTGTACCCCTTGTCTACAGCTCACCTGCACTCCTGTACCCCTTATCCACAGCTCACCTGCACTCCTGTATTCCTTATCCACAGCTTTCCTGCACCCCTGTACCTCTTATCCACAGCTCGGCTGCACTCCTGTACCCCTTATCCACAACTCAGCTGCACTCCTGTACCCCTTATTCACAGCTCACCTGCACTCCTGTACTCTTTATCCACAGCTCACCTGCACTCCTGTACCCTTTACCTTGTACCTGCACTCTTGTAACCCTTAGCCACAGCTCAGCTGCATTCCTGTACCCCTTATCCACAGTTCACCTGCACTCCTGTACCCCTTATCCACAGCTCACCTGCACCCCTGTACCCCTTATCCACAGCTTACCTGCATCCCTGTACCCCTTTTCCACAGCTCACCTGCACTCTTGAAATCCTTGTCCACAGCTCACATGCACCTAGCTTGCTTGCATCCCCCCTACAGCACACCTGCAGGCTGCAGCCATCTTACCTGCACAAGCTCTACAGATCACCTACACACTCTCTACAGATCACCTACACACTCTCTACAGATCACCTACACACTTGAACTCCTAATCCATAGTTCTCTTGAATACAGCTCACCTGTACCCCTTTTATACATCTGGCCTGTATACTCTTATGAGCTTTTTCACTGCATCTTCTCCAGCACCAGACTGGTACCCCCCTAAGGCGGTACTGCCCCACCCCCTGCCAAGCACAGACACACAAGCACATCAATTATCTTTGGCATTTGCATATAAATAATAAGCTCATTCATTTGCAAATCCTGTGGCTCAATACTGGGGGAAATTATACTGCAAAGGTTATGCTGTAGTAAATGGACTGTAAGGCCTCGTACACACGGCTGAGATTCTCGTTGAAAAAAACATGTCGTTTTTTTCAACGAGATTCTTGGACAAGAAACTTGTCCCGGCCGAGTGTACACACGCTCGTTTCAAAGAACCCGCGGTTCTTTGAATGGAGCGTACGCGGTGACGTCATCGACTACGACGAGCATGCGCTCGTCACATTCAATGCCGTCGCCGCCATCTTGGTATACCCTACGTATGCCTAGGAAGCTACCGCGCATGCGTCGAATTCATTTCGAACATGCGCGGGCTTCCGGGAGGACAGGTAAGTGTACACACACTCACTTTTCTCGTCGAGAAACATGCCGAGGAGAATCTCAAGGAGAAAATAGAGAGCAGGTTCTCTATTTTCTCGTCGAGGTTTCTTGTCGGTTTTCTCGACGAGAAACCCGATAGCCGCGTACACACGACCGATTTACTCGGCAAGACCTCTCTGCCAGCAAGTTTCTTGCTGGTTCTTGCCGAGAAAATCGGTCGTGTGTACGAGGCCTCACACTCTAAAAATAAGACAGGATGTTAACAGTGGACCAAAAAAGCTGTAATTATCACAGTCACTTGTCCTAAAAGTAACCCCTTGTTTCAAGGTCTCACTTGATCCTCTTTCATGTTTAATCATGCCTCATCCTCTTTAATGTGCATCTCTAAAAACGATTTTTACATTCTTAATGAAAGAATCAATCCTTAATTTCCTACACTGAAACCTTTGCTTCTTCTCTTCATCTAAGCCTCCCCCATTCTTCCCCAGATGAGAACAAACGGAACAGTGACCTTTTTTCTCATCTAATGCCGCGTACACACGACCGTTTTTAATGTCATTGAAAAAAACGACGTTTTTCTCGACGTGATTCTTCTCAAGCCTGCCTTGCCTACACACTATCATGAAAAAAAATGCTTGCGCAAAGCGCGGTGACGTACAAAGTGTACAACGGCACTATAAAGGGGAAGTTCCATTCGGATGGCGCCACCCTTTGGGCTGCTTTTGCTGATCCTCATGTTAGTAAAGTTTGGTGAGAGACGATTCGCTCTTTTCAGCCTTGTGCTCTTCAGTCCGTTACAGCGTGACGAATGTGCTATCTCCATTACGAATGCTAGTTTTACCAGAACGAGCGCTCCCGTCTCACCACTTGCTTCTGAGTATGCACGTTTTTTTCATGTCGTTAAAGCCTACACACGGCCATTTTTCATGACAAGAAAAACAACGACGTGAAAAACGAAGAGAAAAATTTGAGCATGTTCCAAATTTTTAATGCCCATTTTTCACGTTGTGAAAAATGCTCTGGAGCCCACACACGATCGTTTTTAATGACCAAATTAAAAAATTGCATTTTTCTCGTCATGAAAAACGGTCATGTGTACGCGGCTTAAGAGAAATAGCCACCCTTTAAAGTGGAAGTAAACCTCCTATTGTTTTCAGCCAAGGTTGCTACCATCTTGGCCTCTGTTTAATCTTCAACTGCCATGATGCTTTACATGTGATTAGTGATGACACCAGCCATTGGATAGTTTGACAGCTTGGTTGAGACCACAACCAATGGGAGTGTTACATTTCTGGCAAGTGGCAGAAATGTAACTGTTTTTTGAAACTGTTAAACTGTTAAATGGATGGGTTTACTTCTGCTTTAACTAGTCCCACAAAAGCATATAATATTCAGGGTCATTGTGAAGCAATCTCAAATACCCCAACAGGGAGCAGGATATGTAGTGACAATGGTCCCTGATATTCCTATAGATTTTAATCTTAATACAGAGATAGAGAACAGGGTGGTCCCACTCTAAAGGCCATCAAACACTGAAGTACACCACATATTCACATGGGAAGGAGGGAACCATGAAGATACAATAACAAAAAAGACCATAAAAGTAAAGCGACCAGATTTTTTAAATTAAATCCGGGGACATATTTTTTTTTCCACTAGTAATGGCGGCAATCAGCGACTCTCTGCCCGTCGCTGCCCACCTCACAGCCCATCAAGTCTCACTCTCTGGGCCCCGGCTACTACTGGGTGGGTGGGGAGTGGAGGAAGATCACGCCACCAGGGAAGGCAAGGAGATAAGCAGGCAGGCGACTGGCCGGGACTTGAGCCAAGGCAGAAGAACATGTGAGCGGAGCTGAATGGGCATGCACCCGAAACTGAAGAAATATTCCCTCCGCTCCGACCAGCACATGATCATCAGAAAGGGGCACAGATAATGGAAAAAAATACACCCCCCAAGCTAGTAGGAGCAGAGGAGCAGGGGTGTGTAATTCAGATTTTTTTTTTTTTTAATTCTGCACTGAAATTGCCCCAGCACCTGTTCAAATCCAATCCAGGGACAAAACCGGGGACAGACTTGGTTCGGGGACAGTGTCCTCAATCCGGGGACTGTCCCCGGAAACCGGGGATGTCTGGTCACCCTACATAAAAGGAGCCATGAAAAATGCATATCCGTGTAGCGGCCTCACCCCGACCTCTTTAGCTAGGGGTATGTCGAGCGACAGAGTGAGGTGCGCTACGGCCCATGTCCTCCCCATGGCTGTGGGTGAGGTGAAGGCCAGTACCAATCTTTTCCTCGGGCCAAATGTGTGCTGGTTATGAGGGTCAGTCCTTCCGTGCCAGAATCTCCCTTTGTTCCCATCAACAGAGTCCATACACCCATCAAAGTCCAAACTCAGGTTTATTGCGTATCTCCACATACAGTCAAATGCAACGGCATGATACGATGGGGGAGCAGGTCGAGGCACTGTACAGGTTCCTAGTCCCTACACTCCCTGTGTTATGACCAGGGGTTGCAGGAGTCTTGATTAAAGCTCCTCCGCTGCGCTGTAGCCCCTATCAGGGGAAGATGTCCTCCAAGGGAGTTACCGAAGGCCCATCCGTCACCGGGTTGACACTGCACCGAGTCTTCGGACGGGTGAGCTCCCCAGCCTCCTCACCTCAGATGCGGGTCCCCTCGCAAGGGGCGCCCTGGAGCAACTTCACCCTCGCGGGACCCAGTCGGAGTCACCGGGTCCCAGGCCTCCTCAATAGTACCTCACCCCAGGCTGAAGGTGCCTGGGATGGACTCCATCTTCATTCCGGCCAGGCCTAGGGCGCCTAGGCCGGAACCTTGAACCGCCCGCACCCAGGCCTAAGGTGCCTGGGTGCGTGAAGAGATGATCCCCCAAAGACCTCGTGGTGAGGGCGTCTCCCCCTTTTATCTCCTCCCATCGACACCACGGCGGGTTCCCCGCCCCAGCCGTACCATCTCCAGGAAGGGACAAAAAGGGTAGCACTGTGGTAGTGATTCTACCTCGAGCCTGTAGGTACGTCGCCACCCACAGGCCAAGGAGAATATTGCACCACCCAATCCTCCACGAATAACAAAAAGGGGTCTAATCCCTGACATAATTACACACCTGGGTCTCTCTACCCCCAGGTGTATCCCACTAACTTTGAAGACCCCGCTACATCTATTTCCCTCAAACAACCCGTGAAGAAGAACTTCAGTCTGGATACAGATTAAAACAATAATTGCTTTCATATCACTTTAAAGCGGAGGTCAGCCAATTTTTTTTATTTTAAAAGTCAGCAGCTACAAATACTGCAGCTGCTGACTTTTAAAATATAGACACTTACCTGTCCAGCGCACCCGCGATGTCGGCACCCGAGGCCGACCCGTGCCTCGGTCCTCGGATGCTGCCGCCGACATCTTCGGTAAGGTGTCTGCGGCTTCACTTCCTGGTTCCCTACTGCGCATGTGCGAGTCGCGCTGTGCAATCAAAATGGTCCCTCCTGTCTTCTGGGACCCGTGTGTCTCCCAGAAGACAGCAGGGGGTGGGGGGGGAGTGGCGTAACTTGAGTCTATGCCCGGAAGTGGGTGCAAATACCTGTATTATACAGGTATCTGCACCCCCCTCCCCAAAATGTGACACAGATGGGGGGGAGGGTTCCGAAAAGCGGAGGTTCCATTTTTGTGTGGACCTCCGCTTTAAGGATCTGTACACCCAGAAGTCATATTTAAAGGTGGAACCTGCCAGTCCTAGTCAGGTCTTTTTTTATATGTCATGGATACACTAATGAGTCTATTAATAAACACTTTGCTGTCTGAATGCCTCAAGCATTCTTACAGCCATTCTCACAAATATTCCCTGTAGTTTGTGTGATATGTTTATTTCCTGTAATCATCAGCTCCATCTTGTGTCCAGAAATATCTCAGTCAGGAAAATACACATTCTGGCAACTAGATGAAATAAACAGTAAATAAAAGATATAAACAAGTGAGTCCAAGAGTTACAAACGTGACACAATAGTGAAAGCTTGAATGTCGTATCACCAACTTCCTCCACCTTGTGCGACAACCAACAAAAAAATAGGATGTGCCCTTACCAAAGAGCGTTGACCACCTAAAATTGGGGGTCAACATAGGCTTGTATGTCTGGAAAACTCCACGTCTGAAAAGAGGTCCACTAAACAGAAATTCAGGCCACCACTGGGGAAGACATCAGATTTCTTTTACTCCAACTGTGACATCAGGTCATATACCCCAAATGAGAGACAAATGCCACAATAGTGTAAAACCTTTTTTAACCAGGGTTTAATGAAGGTAATGCGCTTACATGAAAAGACAATTAAAGGGGTTGTAAAGGTTCATTTTTTATTTTCTAAATAGGTTCCTTTAAGCTAGTGCATTGTTGGTTCACTTACCTTTTCCTTCGATTTCCCTTCTAAATGTTTTTTTTCTTTGTCTGAATTTCTCACTTCCTGTTTCTCCTCAGTAAACTTCACACCATCATCCGAGTGGTGTTTAGTCAGCCAGAACAGCTTACTGGACAGCTTACTGAGGAGGAACAGGAAGTGAGAAATTCAGACAAAGAAAACAAACAAAAAAAACTTTAGAAGGGAAATCGAAGGAAAAGGTAAGTGAACCAACAATTCACTAGCTTAAAGGAACCTATTTAGAAAATAAAAAACAAACCTTTACAACCCCTTTAAAACAGCATGTACTGGACACAGTGGTTTCAGAGGTAGATTCTCCAAACTCAATGACAGGATGACAAGATGAAAAAATTACTAAAGGTCTGCTTTAAAGTGGTTGTAAACCCGAAAAAAAAAAAATATATAAAAAAAACCCTGTAAAACAAAGGCATAATGAGCTAGTATGCATCGATTTGGTTTCTGTGTTTTTTTAGGTAATTGGATGAATATAGTTGCATGATCTTGTATGGCTTGTTATATATATCCTTAGCCACAGGTAACCCCAAGTCCTGGCCCCTCACCTCCATGCATCATCTGTTCAGTTATCTGTCAAACTCCATAATATCTTCCTTTTTCAAGTCTGAAACTTTGGAAGTTATTACCTGTAGTCCTGTCTTGATGAATAATTACGCAGTGAGTGGGAGCGTAGCTT
This sequence comes from Rana muscosa, assembly GCA_029206835.1. Lineage (NCBI taxonomy): Eukaryota > Metazoa > Chordata > Amphibia > Anura > Ranidae > Rana > Rana muscosa. Next base: position 226,592,754 of record CM055116.1, read on the forward strand.
CAGCACAATTTCCAGGTGGTTGCTCATTTTTACATGTCAGAATCGCAGGCAAGCAACCTCCATTATACAGATAATTTAAATTATTGTAAACTTTATTTTGATTTACAGAAGCACACTGGTGGCTGTAAAAAAACTTCCCACATTCGATGTGAAAAATGATGATGTGTCTAAAAGCATTAGATGCAAACACATCAGAGCTAATTGCATCCAATCGTTTCTCTACGGTTCATATACATTTTTACAAACCCCATAAAATGCATTGTGAGAGCACTGATTCATAGATGCAGAGAGGAAACTATTGTAAAGTGGAACATATTGTATGATGATTCCTGCAAATCTGTTCTCAGTAATCTCAGCCTGAGGGTAAACCTATAACACCAATCTAACGCAGTTCCTCAAAAGTATCAATTTACTATTTCAAAATGAACACATTGTAAAACAATTCCTCTGCCTTTTGCCTTACTTGGTAACTGTTTTCCACTAGAATATTGAACGTGTATATCACATTTAGATGAATACATTTAGTTTCTTCCATCTTCTGCGTTTGCTATTGATACCAGTGTCGCTTTAGGGATTAATGATAGCAATACATCTCTGTGTTGCTCTTTAATATACAGTATATCAGTTGCACCATTAATACTGATTAATTCCTAAAGCTGACGAAAAGGCTGGATAGTAGTTTTAGATGGGCTTAAAATGAACATGCACTATACCCAGAATGTAAAGCAGGCATGTTAAACCCAAATCAAACAGTGGGCGGAATTGGGTAAAATTAATCTTCACTGGGCCACATTGTATCTATATGTAGCGGGTGTTTGAATTTTAGGGGAGGCATCTGGGTGGTAGTGTAACCCAGATGCACCAATTGCTAGGGGATCCGAGACCCTTTTCTGGTTCTTGGAGGACTCTGGTGGTGTGAGGTTCCTTGCGGTCCACAGGTGGCGCTGTTGCCGGGGCCGGAGCTGAACTCACACCGCAAGACTGTACCTTTTTGTCCTCCCCTGGAGCTGGTACAGCAGGGCGGGGAACCCGCTGTGGCGCGAAGGGAGAGGGGATAAAAGGGGCGGACGCCCTTACCACGGGGTTCAGAGTTCGGAGAGAGTTGGAGGATGCGGCCGCACCCAGGCACCTTCAGCTTGGGGGCTGGCGTTCCGGAGTTCCGGGCTCAGGTGCCCTTGACCTGGCCGGAGCGAGAGATGGAGTCCATCCCAGGCACCTTTAGCCTGGGGTGAGGTACTATGGCGGAGGCCTGGGGCTCAGTACCTTCGACTGAGTTCCGCAAGGGTGGAGGAATCCGAGGGGGCCCTAACTCTTTGGGTGCCCGTGTCTGAGTTTGTGAGGACTGGTGTGCGGAACGTCTCTGAAGAGTCCAGCGCAGCATTGCTGGTGACAGAGAGGCCTCCTGTTTCTCCCTTGGACGGATCTCCTTCCCCTGACAGGGGCCGTGCTAGCGAAGGTAATTCACATTCTACTCAATATAGTCAGTGGCAGTGACTACCCGCCACTGGTGATATCACAGTGGTTAGCATCAGAAGGGAAGGGATTGTGCCTCAATCTATTCCCCATTACTTCTCAGTAGAAGAAACTGTTTATTGTTTGGCAAAAAGAATAAAACTGAGTTGGACCTATTTACTGTGTGGAACTCTGGTTATTAGGAGCAAAGGAGTCAGGGACGAAGTACTGGACTTGACTCTAGGACACCTACACAAGACCCAATCTTCTGGCCTTCACCTCTTAGCTATGGAGGACATGGGCCGTGGTGTATCTCATCCCTCCCCCCAGCACTGAGACCCCTAGACGAAGAAAGACAAGCCGAGTATGAGAAGGGGAGAGAGAGGTGAGGCCGCTACACATGGGGGCATCGCGTCCGGGATGTGTGTGGTGTCTGAACTTGAACTTTGCTGCCTGGAGGAGTTCCGAGTAGGTCGGCCATGTTGGCCAACGCGCCACGAGGCAACCCATAACTGCGTAGTTCGTGGGCAGTGAGAGTAGAAAGCCCGCAAACAAGTGCAGAGTGTGGGAGGAGTCTGGCCATGTGGATGTACACAGGTGGAGATTCCGGCGTGGGTGGGTCAGTGCGCAATGGAGCAGCGAAGAGAGAAGATGACTTCAACTACTCCATGGATTTCAGTTTCTTCCGGAATGGACATGACTTCTCTGGCTGCTCCGATCATGGATACGGGGATAAGACTAAGGCCCCGGGGGCGATTGGCTCTGTACACCTGCAGAGACACGGAGGCCCTCGGTGTGATCTGTCTCGGCTGTTCGGGACTGGTGGTCCAGCTGAAGCCATTCAGGCGATGTGAGGTCTGCAAGGAGTTTCTCTTCGAGGTGGAACCATCCACGGAAAAGCCTTGGGCTTTCCACCTCAACTACCTCACAGGGACTGCCACGCCGGAAGGAGAGATCGATGCTGGTGCGTTTCCCATGCGCACTGATCCGGGCGAAGTGACTGCCTAAGCGGAGATGAAAAGAGAAAAATCAGAGGATGCTGCCTCGGTTACCAGCAGCTCCCTGCTCCGACCACCGAAGAGGAAAGTCGGCCTAGTGATGGCCTTGTGTGGTCGTGGAAGAGCTTCGCCCCTTGCTTGCCTGGCCAGGATGGATCCAGTAGCAAGAGTCCTGGACATCCCTATTCTTCTGAAGGCCCAGGTGAGCCAGGGGTTGGGACTGTCTGTGTGGTTAAAAGTGGCGGAAGCCCACAGTCGGTAGAGGCCGTCAAGGGGGATAGTTCAGTGACTGGGAATTATCTGCCCGCTGAATGCTACGACACCTCTGACCTGGACTCATTGTGTGACAATGGCGATGATGGGGAGATAGATGAAATCTTCCATCAGAAGGGATGGGACATGATGAAGCTACCCTCGTCCCGTGTCACAAGGGACCTGCCCATGTCTACTGGAAATAGTACACCCCGGGAGGAGGCCTCGGCGCCTAGGGAGGAATCTGGTCCCCTGTCCGAAGTTCCTCTTCTGGACTCAACATCCATTTCACCTGTTCCTGTTGCGGGAGTGCAACACAAGTTACTGCGGGCTCCTAGGCCCAGATCTACCGAGGTGGTGAACGCACCTCGCCACCCAGAAGCGATTGTTCCGCCTGGAGAAGGAGACCGGGCCACCATGCCACCTTTGTCAAGGCTGCAGCGTCTCTTCGGCCAGAAGGTTGCCCAGGAGTATGGGTGGGAATACCCGTACCTGACTCGAGAACTGCTTTATGAGGTGGAAGTTTTTCGCCAAAGATGGTATGATACCTTTGTGTGGGACAAACTTAAAGTACCGCAAGCACGGCGATACCTTTCTTGTTCACCAACGGTCACCAAGAAGTTCCAGGACTGTAAAGCTAAGTGGATGCTGGGAAGGCATATCCATGCGGACAGAGTGGTGATTTGCCGCAAGGAAGGAGGAAATGCTGAGTACCATGTGGAGGCTTTGGACAGACATTTGAAGCCTGTGTTCCTGCCGCATCCAAGGTTTTACCTTTAGGAGAAAGGAAAGACTCCTGTGTGTTCTTTTGCTGTTCATTGCTGAACTTTCCGGAGTGTCTTCACCGGAACACAGGGACTGTGCCCTAGTTTTTTTTTGCATTTGGGCAGTTCTACTCTTCGGAGAAATGGGAGCTGTTATTGTTTTGTTCTCCCTCTTTCTCCTTGCACTTCAGAGAAATCAGTGACTTTGGGGTTTTAGTCAGTGTAGAGTTACAGAGAAATGCTCAAGAGAAAAAAAAAAGTTCATCTGGAAGTGATGAGTGTCTTGACCGCGGCATTGTCACCAGGTGGCAGTGTTGCACAACGATTGTTTTTTTTTTTTTTTTTACATTATGCAGCACTCATTGGAGTGAATGGGTTTCTTTTCGGATAGACCCATTCATTCCAAGCAGACACACATATATTGTTAGGATGTATGTTTCTTTTCTTTCCCTCTGCAGGAGACTCGTCTATCAAGGCTGCTGAGAATGGGTGGTCCTTAGATAGCCAGGGGGAGGGAAGAGTATACATGTGTGAGATGTGTAAAGTGTTTTATTGGGAAGTTTTATATTTGCATTGTTTTAAGTTTTCCCTTTCCCATTCAGGTCTTGGCACAATTCAGGGCTAAATTGTGTAGTTTGGTTTCTGGGCTGAACTTATGTCACCACCCTTGTGGGATATGAGTTTGTACCAGAAACTGGGGACCAGTGTCAAATCACCAGGGGGATAGTGTAGCGGGTGTTTGAATTTTAGGGGAGGCATCTGGGTGGTAGTGTAACCCAGATGCACCAATTGCTAGGGGATCCGAGACCCTTTTCTGGTTCTTGGAGGACTCTGGTGGTGTGAGGTTCCTTGCGGTCCACAGGTGGCGCTGTTGCCCGGGGCCGGAGCTGAACTCACACCGCAAGACTGTACCTTTTTGTCCTCCCCTGGAGCTGGTACAGCGGGGCGGGGAACCCGCTGTGGCGTGAAGGGAGAGGGGATAAAAGGGGCGGACGCCCTTACCACGGGGTTCAGAGTTCGGAGAGAGTTGGAGGATGCGGCTGCACCCAGGCACCTTCAGCTTGGGTGCTGGCGTTCCGGAGTTCCGGGCTCAGGTGCCCTTGACCTGGCCGGACCGAGAGATGGAGTCCATCCCAGGTACCTTTAGCCTGGGGTGAGGTACTATGGCGGAGGCCTGGGGCTCAGTACCTTCGACTGAGTTCCGCAAGGGTGAAGAAATCCGAGGGGGCCCTAACTCCTTGGGTGCCCGTGTCTGAGTTCGTGAGGACTGGTGTGCGGAACTTCTCTGAAGAGTCCAGCGCAGCATTGCTGGTGACAGAGAGGCCTCCTGTTTCTCCCTTGGACGGATCTCCTTCCCCTGACAGGGGCCGTGCTAGCGAAGGTAATTCACATTCTACTCAATATAGTCAGTGGCAGTGACTACCCGCCACTGGTGATATCACAGTGGTTAGCATCAGAAGGGAAGGGATTGTGCCTCGATCTATTCCCCATTACTTCTCAGTAGAAGAAACTCTTTATTGTTTGGCAAAAAGAATAAAACTGAGTTGGACCTATTCACTGTGTGGAACTCTGGTTACTAGGAGCAAAGGAGTCAGGGACGAAGTACTGGACTTGACTCTAGGACACCTACACAAGACCCAATCTTCTGGCCTTCACCTCTTAGCTATGGAGGACATGGGCCGTGGTGTATCTCATCCCTCCCCCCCAGCACTGAGACCCCTAGACGAAGAAAGACAAGCCGAGTATGAGAAGGGGAGAGAGAGGTGAGGCCGCTACATATAGATGACCTAATTCCAGAAAAAATATTATTATAGCACTTCAGGATTAAAGTGTTACTAAACCCAGGACCCTCCTTCTACAAGCTTTAACCAGGCACTGTAGGAGTTTTCATACTGCACTAACTGTCGTATCAGGATTCAGGACCCCTGACCCTCTGTCTGGACAGTGCTGATTGGCCCTGTGCTGATCACATGCACTCTCCCAAGAAAAAAAAAAACTCTCTAGCAATGCACACCAAACTGAGCATGTGCAGCCTGACTCCGTTTACTCTATTTTATTCAGACATGTTTTGGGGGCAATGAAAGAAGAGGAGGATCTGTGCATACAGGATCAAACAACCTTTTTACACAATGCAGAGGATTAACCCCTTAAGTTCCACAGTGAGTATAACAAGCATGCTTTACTGCATATACAGACTGATTTTACTGTTGTGGGTTTAGTAACACTTTAAAGTGGTTTTAAACCCCAAAACAGAAATTTTATACATTTCAGTTTACCAATTGTAGCGAGTATGTACTTTCCCGGGTGTAATTTTGAACTTGGCAGAGACATCAGTGATGTGCAATTCCCTGCAGCCCAGTGGGTGGCGCTGTCGCCCTGGGCTGGGGTTGAATCATTGTTGTGTGCTGTGCCTCCTTTTTGTCCTCCCTCTGCAGCGGTATGGTGGGGCGGGGAACCTGCCGTGCTTGCTGGGAGAGGGTATAAAGGCCTGTGGTAAAGGCCAGGCGTAGTGTTCCCCGCTCCCTCCCCTCTAAGGAACCCCTAGACAAGAGACAGACAAGCTGATAGAAGAGGAGAGGGGTGAGGGCGCTACACGTGGGGGCTCGGGTCCGGGATAGTGTTTGTGCACCACAGTATTGAACGTGTCTGCTGGAAGAGTTACGCGAGTAGGCAGGCCTTCATTGGCCGAAGTGCATCCCTGCTTGAAGTCGTGGACATGACCCAATGAAGGGAAAGGCATGCGCAGAAGAGTGGAAAAAGGGGGACGCTCAGCCGTGTGAAGTAGTACACGTGGGGGTTTCTATTTGCACTGCGCCACCAGGCACACCCCCACCGCTTAGTTCGTGGGCGTGACTCAGAAACAGAAAAGAACAAAAGCCTGTAAACTGGAGCAAAGGGGAGGAGTCCAATACGTGTGAAGGACTACACGTGGGACGTTGGCACAAAAACTTTGCAGTGTGCGATGGATCAGCAACAGGTCGCCATGTTTGTACATACCTCGTGGATTCCAGTTCACCCTTCCACCACGACATTGACTGCTGCTGCTCCGGTAACAGATACAAGAATCCGGCTAAAGCCAAGGGGTCGATTCGCCCTGTATTCATGCATGGACGTTGAGGCCCTGGGTGTGATTTGTCCCGGCTGTTCGGGACTGGTGTGCCAGCTGAAGCCATTCGGGCGATGTGAGGCCTGTGGGGAGTTCCTCTTCGAAGTGGATCCGGCGGTCGAGAGGCCGAGAACCATTTACCCCGGCTGTGCTGCGGGCGACACCACTCAGAGAGGAGGAATCACAGCTTTGACAGCCATCCCAGTGCACACTGCAACGACCGTGGAGGAGGTCGTAAAAATTCAACGGGAGAAATCCGAGGATGCTGACTCGGTCACCAATGTCTCGCAGCGTCCACCACCAAAGAGAAAGACCGGTATGGTAGCCCCGACCAGCAGTTGTGGTGGACCGTCTCGCCCGCTTACGCCCGGCCCGGATGGATCCGTCGACAAGAGTTCCGGACGTCCCGCTTCAAGTAATGGCCGAGGTAAGCCAGGCGGAGAGATTTGGTGTGTGGGCGGAGGTGTCGGGAAGTCATGGCCCAGTAAGTCCGCGGGAGGTGGTGGCTCCGTTTCTACAACCGGCTACATACCCGCGGAGGAGTGTGACACCTCCGACCTGGAGTCGCTCTCGGACATGGGAGACGACGTGGCAATAGACGAGCTGTTTGCAGAAAAGGGCTGGGACAAAGTACCTCTCGCTTCATCTCGGAGGACCAGAGATCCACCCATGTCTACAGGGGAAAGTACACCCCGGGTGGAGGCACCAGCGCCTGAAGAGAGGTCCCATCCCCAGCCTGCCCCTGCGTCCCCGGTGCCATCTGTACCGAAGGCCGGGGAAAAGAGACTGCTACTACGGGCACCTATGCCCAGACCAGATGTGGTCAAGGTCCCTCGCCACCCGGACTCAATAGTTTTGCCTGGCAAAGGGGACAAAGCTACAATGCCTCCTTTGGCGAGACTACAACGCCTATTTGGCCAGAAGGTTGCTGCAGAGTACGGATGGGAGTATCCGTACTTGTCGAAGGAACTGCTTTATGAGGTGGAAGTGTGCCGGGAGCGCTGGTCCAATGACTTTGCGTGGACCCACCTTCAGGTTCCGCACGCCCGCAGGTACCTGGTATGCTCTCCAAAGGCTTCTCAACGTTTTTAAGGACTGCAAGGCAGAATGGATGTTGGGACGACATATCCATGCAGACAAGGTGTTGATCCGGCGCAAGGAGGGAGAAGATGTGGAGTATCATCTGGAGACTATGGATCAGCACTTAAAGCCACTTGTTCTGCCGCATCCCCACTTTTACCTGTAGGAGAGAAAAGACTCCGTTTGTTATGCTGCTGAACTTTCTGGGACCGTTGCTTTTGTGCCCAGAGGAATGAAGAACTGTTCCTGTTTTGTTCTTCACTTTTCCCGCAAGAAATTATGGACTCTGGGGTAGATAGGGCCCAAAGAAAAGAGGAAAAGTTCCACGAGTGCAGTTACTGCGATGCTGTCACCAGGTGGCAGTGTTGCGCAACGTTAAACACTTTTCACGCATTCACTCTTTGGAGAAAAGGGATTTCTTCCCGGAGAAGTTTCTTTTCCCCTCACACGAATACATGTGTCAGGGTTATGTGTGTTAATTCTCTTTCTTTTCCCTCTGCAGGAGAGCATCCCATCAAGATCACTAAGAATGGGGTGGATCTTAGTCAGGATTGGTGGGAAAAGTATAATGTGACCATGTGATTCAAAGTTATGGTTAAATGCTGTTGTTTCTTGTTCCCTTTTTGTTTCAGGGCTCAGACATAATTGCTCCAGTAGGGTAGTTTTTCTAAAAGTTTTATTTTTGTACAATTGTTAGTCGGTTTCTGGATTGGATTATGTCAGCCGTTGAGGGCATGGTTTACTCCAGACACTGGGGACCAGTGTCAAACCACCAGGGGGAGAGTGTAGCGGGTATGTACTTTCCCGGGTGTAATTTTGAACTTGGCAGAGACATCAGTGATGTGTAATTCCCTGCAGCCCAGTGGGTGGCGCTGTCACCCTGGGCTGGGGTTGAATCATTGCTGTGTGCTGTGCCTCCTTTTTGTCCTCCCTCGGCAGCGGTATGGTGGGGCGGGGAACCCGCCGTGCTTGCTGGGAGAGGGTATAAAGGGGCCGGCCATCTTTGTCACGGGGTCGAGTCCCAGGCACCTTCAGCCTGTGGGCGGTGGTTCGTGTCGGTCCTCTAGGCGGCCTAGGCCTAGAGGACAATCGGAGGTCGTGTTCCATCTCAGGCACCTTTAGCCTGGGGTGAGGTACTCGGATGGAGGTCTGGAGCTCAGTGCCCAACACTGAGTTCCGCGTGGGAAGGAGATCCTAGGGAACCCCGGGAGTGGGTACCCGAATCCGGAAGGCGCAATGGACCGGGGGGAGCTCCTCGCTTGAAGACCCGGTGCAGCATATTGCCGGTGACAGGTGAGCCTCTCATCGGAGACCGCCTGGAAGGAAATTCCCCCTCGCTCGGAGACCGCAACCCACTTTCAGGGAAGAAAGTGGAGAACCAATTGTGTCTGGGCCTACTCGCATCCACACCTCCTTTCCTGTTCTGTTTCTACCAAGGGAGTTCAACTGATTGTGTTCATTCACAGAAGAATAGAGTGTTGGACTTTAATGGTGTGGGGCTCATTTCCTGACAGACATTGTTCAAGGTAACTCTTGGTGGAGGCTCCAGGTGCACAGCACTGACCCGAAGGTAAAAGAAAAGAACTTTGCTTATACCGCACTGACATCTGTGGTAAAGGCCTGGCGTAGTGTTCCCCGCTCCCTCCCCTCTAAGGTACCCCTAGACAAGAGTCAGACGAGCTGATAGAAGAGGAGAGGGGTGAGGGCGCTACACAATCCTTAGGTGTGGTGACTGCATTTGTTTTCTTTTTTTTTTTTAGCCTTTTTTCCCTTTTATTTTCACCTGGTGATCCAGCCACTAACACACTTTTTTTCTCAGGGTGTCTGTATTGTGGAAGATAGTAAAGCAGGCACTTTTGGACAGCAGCATTGTCAGTCTGGGGAGAGAGTATTGATAGACTAGCAGCAGGGTCATTGCTAGGATTGTAAAAGACCTGGAGCACTTTTGGGCACCCCAAGTAAAGCAGTAATGCGACATGCTGTGTCGAACAATGGGTTGTGTTAACAGAGGGAAGAGCTTAAAGAGGCATGGTTAAATAAGACCCAAATCCTTCTTGAACCCATACAATATGCGTTGATTGCTGTGCCACAAGCAAGTCTACAGACATGTATAAACTTCAGCACACTCATTTAAAAATAAATGAAACTCTTCCATTACATATGATTTTGTGTACACTGAAAATAGATAGAGAGCTATCTCTGTCTGAGTCTACCTGAAAGAAGATCTTAATTAAAACAATCAAGGACTGCTTAGCAACCAGCGACTGTTGAGAGGATGAACACTTTATGCATTGTACAATATAGAGTATATTGGAGGTCAGCAACATGTCGACCACGATCTACCTGTTTACCACCGTGAGGTAACAGGTAGATTGCGCTCAAGCCCCTGCTCTGCAGACCCTTAAGTGCTCCTCACTTCCCTCTCCAAGTAGCAGAGCAGAGCACAGAAGCGATGAGCTCAGGTGTCTTATCGCCTGAGTTCTCAAGGTGGGAAGCAGTAAAAGCAAGTCCTAGGTAACGGAGGCATTCCCTGCCCTTGCATGCCCCTTGCATGTGTGGCTCTGCCACCTAGGGTTCTCTGTTAGCTTTGACAGCCCTCGGGCAAGTTTAGACTCTTGTCCTCCTGTGTGAAGTGGGCTAATCCCCTCCAGCCCTTCCTCTCCAGGTCATTCATGGGTCGAGAGAGGAGGGCTGGCGGGGATCAGTGCACCAGAACAGGTAGATTTGCCACAGCAGCTTTCCTGCGCTGCTCTGCATCAGGAAATCACTTATAGACCCTCCTGACCCCCAGTACCGTGGCCTCCTGATCCCCCCATATTTCTAAACTTCCAATACTGTGCCCTCCAGACCCCCTAGCCCCTCCTGACCCCCAGTTCTATACCCTCCTAACCCCCCTGTATTGTGCCCTCCTTACCCCCCAGTACATACCCTCCAGAACCACTTGTAGTATGCCCTCCTGACCCCCCCAAAATACATTGCCCTCCTAACCAACCCAATACTGTACCCTCCTGACCCTCCAGTTCTGTGCCCTCCAGACCCCCGGCCCTCCTAATCCCCTAATACCGTGCCCTCCTGACCCCACATGTTCTGTACCCTTTGGACCCCCTGTACCATGCCCTCCAGACACACTTGTACTGGGCTCTTCTGACCCTCCTGTAGCAGGCCCTCCTGACCCCTTTGTACTGTGGCTTCCTGACCTCCCCCTTTGCATCGCCTTGCTTACCGCCTGTCCTTTGCCCTGCTGACCCCTTGTCCTTTTCCCTGTTGATACCCTGTTCTCTGTCCTGCTAACCCCTTTTCTGCTCATCCATATAATTTTCCCTACCCATCCTTGTACACTGCTCGACATCCTACTGACCTCTGTACACTGCAATACATCTTACCGATCCCTGTATACTGCCCTACCTACTACTAACCTCTATACGCTACTTCTACCCCCTACTGACCTCTGGGGCTTGCTAGTTAACTTCTTAAAAGCCCTTTTTTGTGCATTTAAGTGAATAGGGCTGTGCTGCAACTGCACAGCAACTACACACAACGTACATGGTTGTGGTGTGATTGTGGTAATTAGGAGGTTAAAACAGGTGGTGGTGGGGAGGCAATACAACACCTCCCCACTGCCTATCCATGGTTGTCAGAAAAGCCATCCAAAATGCGTATCGCACTTCAAACTGCAACACAAGTCTAAACTAGCCCATAGATTTCTATGGGGGCTTTAGGATGCTGCAAAGCATGATGAAAGTGACATGGGGGTTAATTTCTGAAACAAAGCAAAGCAAACTCAACAGTGTGTACAAAATTGTAAGGTAATCACTTTATTTAGTGAGTTGTGCTTTGACTAGCATTTACTGTAGAGTGCTTTCAAAAAGCATGTCAAATGCCACATTTTGAAGCAAGTGTAAACAAGGCCTTACAGCAACGTTTTTTTCTTCTTTTTGGAACAAAGGTTTTACATAAATGAATAAAAGCTGACCATGGTAAATGGTTTGCCTCAACCCTTTAACTGCCACCTTGTCTGGACAGCTTGATAAATAAAGTAAGTTGAAAAATACTCACTGGCTGTATTACCAGGTGAAAATAAAGGAACAAAGCCTAAAAAGAAAACGAATGCAGCCACTACATCTAAGAATTGGTAAGCAGCAGTTTAAACAATTTTTGTTTTTGTGTTTAATACTGGGGTTAGGGTTAGAAACGGGTTTAAAACCAATCACTAAAAGATCTTATAAGCTTTAATGTGTTAATATAGAAACAGAGATACAAAGAAGTGTGAATAGGACAGAGTAGTCCATCAACACTGCCCCTTTCTTGATATTATTTATTAATTTATTTGTCTGATTATACTGTACAAATATGTTTATACCAAGCATGATTAAATTTGCTTACTGATTCACTACATCTGCTGGAAATCTGTTCCTGTCATCAACTATTCCTTTTGGTAAAATAATACTTTCTAAGTGTAGCACTACCCCCGTAGGAGCTGCTGGTTTAAGTTTTGGGTTTGCATGTTACCTCTTTAGCTTCGTTGTCAGGGTGAGAAAGTCTGTAGTAAGTGCATACCTCCCAACTTTGAAATACTCCAATGCGGGACAACTTAAGTGACAATTACATCTGTCACTTAAGTTGTCGAGTGTGGGGGGGGGAGGGGTGCTGCCGCCGGACGCCTGATGTAAGTTTACTTGCATCGCACTTAAGCCGTAAGCATCTATTCAACATCAGTCAGTTCTTCAGCGGAGGGGGGGGGGGGGGTACGGGGGAGGGGGGGCCGCGGGACGGAGAAAAAAAGGTGTCTACTTACATATGTGAGCAGGGGGGTGGGTTGCAGCCGCCGGACCTGTCTTCTTACCAAATCCTGGCTCTTCATCCTTCCTTCTCCCCCGGAGCTCCTCCTCCTCACATCATTATGCGGGAAAATAACATCTTGTGTGGGAGTGCGGGAAGATGTTGTCATTGCGCCCAATCCGTGCCAGTTGGGAGGTATGAGTAAGTGCAATGTCTACGCAGGATGTAAAACCTTCAACTGTTTGTTTTTATTTTTGCTGCAGTAACTTGTGTAGAAAGTAGAAAGCATGAGAAGAGAGGGGAAGGTTCAGGTACACTTTGTAGATCACACAGAAACTTCTATAGTCATTCACCACTCTCACTTCTGAGTCGGTATTGCTCACCCGGATAGACCCCTCTCACCTGGCTAAGCAGCCGGGATTATGCACGAACCAGTTTCAGGACAGTCTCTGCCACAGACCGTATGAGAACAAATGTGGATAGCCAGGAATCCTCTGCCACAGGATTTCAGTCCCGAACTTCCAGCCCTGCAGCTGAAGAACCTTTAAGCCGATCCGGCGAACTGCTTGGCTTTTAAAGTAGTGGATCCCCTCTTAACAAGGTCACCAGGCCTATCCCGAGACATTAGAACTTTGCTGGTCTCCTCCAGGGCAGGTCCTCCACCGGTTTCCTTCATTAAGCAGCTTCCTCCCTCTTGGTGGATAGCTTGGGATCCCCTTTAAGATTGTAGGCCCCAGTCATCATAACTGGGCCTACTCAATAGCGATGCAGCCTCGGGCCAACGTGGCCCCGAGACTGGAACCACACACACACACTTCGCGCCAGGAGGGCAGCGAGGTGAAGAACCGACCCACCACAATGGCGTCTGTCCTTAAAGTATCCCTCCCCAGCATGCACAGCGGGGCACCACTCTCACTGTACCGCTGCCGAGAATAGACACCCAATACACCATGGTTTGCCCATGTTCCAACAGGTGCCTGAGGTGGTAACGCCACCCACAGGAAATAAGGGAAACTGCTATCAGGCAAACCATAACCAGAACAGAGGCAATTTATGCAAATTGACAGTCTGAGCCCAACTATTGGCTCAGACTCCCCCTAAATTTACAATAGCGCCCCAATCATTGGGGGCAGAGCGCTACATAAGGTTAGTTTTGAACTTTCCTCCTGCTAGTTTGAGGTCACAGCCCCGTGTTCTTGTTCATAGCGTCATATTGAAAATACTGCCCTCCTGCAGCTTGTATTTAAAGGTTTCAAAAGTTGTTTTAAATCTTTTTAAATATGCAGCTTTTATTAAAAGAAAAGCTGGTGATCCTGATCCAGAGAAATGATGTGCAGCCCAGGGGCATTGCTAGGATTGTGAAAGGCCTGGGGCACCCCTGAGTACTCCAAAGACATGGATGATGTTGCGCACGTAGCAAGAGTCCCACAGACACATATAAACCTCATCGCAATCATTTTTAAAATATTAAACTCTTTCATTACCTATCCATATCACACAGACTTTAGATACTGTATAGAGCTAACAATTTTAGACTACTCTAATGAAGAACTACATTAAAATTAGAGGTGCACTGGATGGAAATTTTGGTGTCTAAACCGAAAATGAAGGATGCACTTAGCCGAAAAACCGAAACCAAAAATGATAGTTTTTAAAAAATATTTATATTTTTATATATACTACAATTGTATTATATTCAACTTTTTAATTAATAGTATCAATTTAAATTATTTTGAAGTTAGAAATTATTGGCACCTTTAGTGCAATAAAAGCTCAAGAAAAATGCAGTCTGCAATCTCTGACCATCTCGTATCATGTCTGCAATCTTTTACTTAAACCTAAACACACTGCTAATAGTATTAGAAAAATCTCCATTCCGTGCACCTCTAGCATACATGATACAGGAGATGGTCAGAGACTGCAGACATGATACAAGAGATCAATGCAGCCTCACCAGTGCCCATCAAATGCAGCCTCACCAGTGTCCATCAAATGCAGCCTCACCAGTGTCCATCAAATGCAGCCTCACCAGTGTCCATCAAATGCAGCCTCACCAGTGTCCATCAAATGCAGCCTCACCGGTGCCCATCAGATGCAGCCTACCAGTGCCCATCAGATGCAGCCTACCAGTGCCCGTCAGATGCAGCCTACCAGTGCCTGTCAGATGCAGCCTCACCAGTGCCTGTCAGATGCAGCCTCACCAGTGCCTGTCATATGCAGCCTGCCTGTCAGATGCAGCCTCACCAGTGCCTGTCAGATGCAGCATCACCAGTGCCTGTATCACACAGAGCGGCGATCTCCCGCTGTGTCATGGAGCTGGATTTTAATTTCCCACCTCCTATGATACATGTCACACTGATTCAATTTCCCGGCATTGGATTAGCGTGCCGTCTATCACAGGAGGCGGGACATTGTTACAGGGGCTGCCGAACAATCAGCTCCATGACACAGAGGGAGATTGCGGCTCTGCGTAACAAGGAGAGGAGGGGGGAGACTGGGGCGTGCCAGGATTACACCCCTGCAATGTGCGGCACCCAGATGGACTGCCCCCTTTTCGGTGCTATTATCAGCACCTTTTCTTCTTTGGCAGATCGCAAAGAACACAGTTTTCGGCCGATATGTTTCCGCGGCTGAAATTTCAGTATACCTCTAATTAAAATAGCCAGTGACCACTTAGCCACTGGAAATTGTTTAGACAAGGAACACCTTATGTGTAGACAAATAAAATATAGCACATAGGGTGCAGGGTTCACGAGTTTATAATGTACAAAGTGCAGTGGCTGAGCCCGCCTCCTCCTCATCCTCGGCTGTGCTGCTCTTTTCTTCATACAGGAGAGGGAAGTGGTGAGGAGTCATGGCCGGGGGGGCAGGGTGGTGATTTCTCCCCGGCCACTCTGATGCCCGAAAGAGGGCGCAAACATGCCCGGAGCCATCTGCCAGCTCTCTTGTCTTCCCTCTCACCTCGTTCTTCCGAGGAGGAACGGGGGGGGGGGGGGTTTGTGCTAGGAGGGGGTGGGGGGATTTTGGTTAAGAGGAGGAATGGGGGGATTTGACCCCCCTGTACCCTGCCCTACTGACCTCATGTCCTCTGTCTTTCTGACCCCTGTACCCTGCCCTACTGACCTCTTGTCCTCTGTCAGTCTGACCCCTGTACCCTGCCCTACTGACCTCTTGTCCTCTGTCAGCCATGATTAAAACCTGATGGCCGAAACACGTCGTCTTTCTTTTTGACTGTTGTTCACATGCAATAATAAAACAATGTTTTAGCCGACTTCCATGGCACCAGCCTTTCTCCTTTTTTGCATAGTCTGACCCCTGTACCCTGCCCTACTGACCCCCTGTCTTCCGTCCTGCTAACCCCTGTACCCTGCCCTACTGACCTCCTGTCTTTTGTCAGTCTGACCCCTGTACACTGCCCTATTGATTCCCTGTCTTCTGTCCTCCTGACCCTGGTACACTGCCCTATTGACCCCCTGTCTTCCATCCTGCTGAACCCTGTACCCTGCCCTACTGACCTCCTGTCCTATGTCAGTCTTACCCCTGTACCCTGCCCTACTGATCACCTGTCTTCCATCCTGCTGACCCCTGTACCCTGCCCTACTGACCCCCTGTCTTCCATCCTGCAGAAAGCTGGTATCTCAAGAAGAGCCTGGTGACTCAATTGGAGGATGCATCCTAACCAATCTACCTCACAGTACTGCCGGATGGCTTAAGGGACTTTGGTACTGTGTAGCTGTGTTCACTTCATCAAATACCAATTACCAAATCCTGTGGCAGAGGATTGTTCAACAGTTTATTACTATCATCAAGTCTGTGGCAGAGACTTTTGTCTGCATCATTCCGGCTGCTAGGCCGGTAAGAGAGGCCTATCCAGGTGAGCAAGATCCGTTGACAGCAAGTGTTCTTGTCTCCAGGATCTCAAGTTCCTCAGTGATCTGCACAAGGTATCTGAATTCCCCTAAACCTCCATCCCTCTACGGCTACAAGTTGTGTTTAATAAAAAAGCATTGGAAAAAGACTAAGTGACTGGTGCACATTGCCCAATTTAGACTCAAAGTTCTGGGACAGTGAAGTGTGGGGTAACGGCAGGACCAAAAATAACCAGCAGCTCCTACGGGGGTAGTGCTACATTTATTTTAAGAGCCAAATTTTGACACTTCATTCATTTCACTGCACAGCAGCACCATGTGTTGAGCTGCTGTGCGGTGGCATGTGGTGTCATCCAGTGCGGTGCGGAAAAATGCACACGTTGCATTTTGCTGCGCTCTAATTCACTACACATCACTCCTGGCATCACTCTAGCAATGACTTGAGTTTATCCAGCACTGAAAATTGCAGGTCACTGCACATAGTGTGAACAAGCCCTGAATCTTGACCCTTAGAAAATGCAGACCAGAAAAATGATTTCAACACTGCTCACTTATTTGAAAACCTGCCTTGATCATCAAGCTCCCCCAAAAAGCAGGTGCTGGCTTCCTAAACCTCACTTTCTTCCTTCCCTCCATTGAAGCTTCTTTTAAACCTTGATAATCCAAGTTTACAATTTCTAAAATTCTCAGCAGAGCTCTAACAGTAGCGTACCCTGAGGGCAGTCGATTCCTCTCTGTATAATCTCCTGCCCTCTAAAGTCTATGAACAATTTAAGACAGCAGAATATTGCTGCAAGCGTTGAAATTCAGATTAAGATAAACTGGCAAACTTTCTGATTTTCACTATAAAGACAGTGGTATAAGGGCAATAATACAAATTCAATGATTGATTTGACACTTTGCTTGGAGTCGCTCTTTAATAACCATTGTGCAGAAAGATACAGTTTTATGGCATACTGAACTGTAATAAATCAAAAACTCTCAGATTTCCTCAACTGGCTGCTTTCCCAAATTCTCCAGCATTAAAGTAGGTAAAGCTCAGCCCATACCTAACTATGGATAGTTTAATAAGCTTCTGGTCCCCTGTCTCCAATTACAGTATAAAACCCACAGAATTGTTCAGTAGCAGCATAGGTGTGAGTAGCTATTACACACCAGTAGTTTAATGCTTTGGTTATTGGTAGGATCTGAAGGCAATCAAGAAATCTGTTGAGTTATTTCCCAAGTAAGGCTTCTTGCACAGAGCCGTGCAGGGTGAGTGAGTGAGTGATGAATAACTTATAGCGCTACAAATGTGAACTAAATCGCCTCAAGGCGCTTTTTTCATTCAGTGTCGTCCTGATCCTTCAGAAGAGGTGGGTCTTAAGTTTTTTCCTGAAGGTCCGGTGGTCTTCTTCCATGTGGATGTTTGTGGGTAGAGCGTTCCAAAGCCATGGTCCTTGGACTGCAAATCTTTGTTCTCCCTTCGATCGAGGGGCCATATAGTGTGCAGATCCTGTGTAATCATTCTCCTGGGACCTTCAGCAGCCATGTACAACTGCCCCATGTGATGAATTAGAAGAAGTGGCTGTATGTGGTTATGCCCTGGGGGTTCCATAAAGCACCTGGGCTCTTGGTCCTTTTCGGGCGACATGCTTCACAATATTTTTAAAGACGCTGTTTGCTGGATAATCCTGCCACGTGACAATTGCAGCAGAATTGCATTGCATTTGGGGTGCCATTGAAGGATAATGGGACCCAAATTTGTGTCGCACATTTTGCAGCGATTGCCATGCAATTTGGATTCTCAGGCGGAATCGCAACAATTCTGCCCGAAATGCTAAACTACAAAGTGTGAATGGGGCCTTAGGGTGTCTCCACTCCACTGGAGTACCTTATGTAAACAGCATTGTCAGTCTGGGGAAATGGTAGTGTTATGCCGCGTACACACGGTCGGAAATTCCGCCAGCAAAAGTCTGATGTGAGCTTTTGGTCCGAAATTCCGACCGTGTGTATGCTCCATCGGTCTTTTGCTGGCAGAATTTCCGCCAGCAAAAGATTGAGAGCAGGTTCTCTATTTTTCCGACGGAAAAAATTCCAATTGGAAATTCTGATCGTCTGTAGCAATTTTGACGCGCAAAATTCCAACGCATGCTCGGAAACAATTCGACGCATGCTCGGAAGCATTGAACTTCATTTTCTCGGCTCGTCGTAGTGTTGTACATCACCGCGTTCTTGACGGTCGAAAGTTCAGAGAACTTTTGTGTGATCGTGTGTATGCAAGCCAAGCTTGAGCGGAATTCCGTCGGAAAAAACATCCAAGGTTTTTCCGATGGCTTCAGCTAACACTTTTTATGCAGCTACAGAAACAGTTTTTCTACCTTTTGGCATTAAGGTTTTACATAAATAAAAAAAAAAGGGAGTGACATTTCAGTAGGATTCTAAGCCTTGTGACAGAATTGCGATGCAGTAGTTGCAATCACAACCAACTGTGCTGAAAAGAAGTACTGCGAATAGTACTTTCTTTCAGCTCACACCACAGCAACATTATGGTATGAACTGACACCATTGGATATTTTGCCTTGTCCATACGTTGGAGCTTTTCTGGAATTATTTGCCAGTGCAGCCCCACTGCATACCAGATGTGTGGATCCTTAGGGCTCATTCAGATGGACGTGACATCTGTCCTGCATGCTGAGCCGCTGTTTTCTGCCTCTTCATCCACCTTGGAGCAGTGTGCAGGCAGCCTATACAAGGGGATGCAGGAGCTATTGCACATATATGAAAACACACTGCCCGCATTGGGATCCATGTACCCACTCCAGCATGCATGTTTAATTTTGACTAAGCTCCAGGGGGGGGGGGGGGGGGAGTGAAATGCTTTGGGTGTGCGTGGCCTGGTTGGAGTCCAGGCTGAGGTTGCCACTCTATCCACCTTCATAGAATTTCTCGGATGTGCGGCATTAGGGATCACTCCTTTACTTTTTGATCAGTTTTGACATGTGGCTGTGTCTGACTGTGTTCGTGCAGTCACTGCGTCTACATCCACCTCTGTAGGCTGCCTGCATGCAGTTTAGGATAGATACAGATGCAATAACAAAAGTGACCTGCATGCAGAACAGGTGTGAATGCCTGTCTGAATGAAGCGTAAGTCAGGAAAGAAGTTAGAACTCTTAAGCCTTGTACACACGAACGAGTTTCTCGGCAAGAAACGACAAGAAAACTGCCGAGATAGCTTTCTTGCCGAGAAAATCGTTCGTGTGTATGGTTTCTCGTCAAGAAAACCGACAAGAATCTCGACGAGAAATATAGAGAACCTGCTCTCTATTTTCTCGTCGAGATTCTCGTCAGCCTGTTTCTCGACGAGAAAATTGTGTGTGTGTACGCTTACCTGTCCTCTGGGAAGCTCGAAATGACATTGTCGCATGCGCGGTAGCTTTCTAGGCATAGGTAGGGTGTAGCAAGATGGCGGCGACGGCATCGAATGTAGACGAGCGCACGCTCGTCGTAGTCGATGACATCACCGCGTTCGCTCCATTCAAAGAACCGCGGGTTCTTTGAATTGAGCGTGTGTACACTCGGCCGGGACAAGTTTCTTGTCCAAGAATCTTGTCAAGAAAAACAACGTGTTTTTTCTTGATGAGATTTTCAGCCGTGTGTACGAGGCTTAAAGGAGTTGTAAAGGTACATTTTTTATTTTCTAAATAGGTTCCTTTAAGCTAGTGCATTGTTGCTTCACTTACCTTTTCCTTAGATTTCCCTTCTAAATATTTTTTTTCTTTGTTTTCTTTGTCTGAATTTCTCACTTCCTGTTTATCCTCAGTAAGCTGTTCAGTAAGCTGTTCTGGATGACTCCACACCACTCGGATGATGGTGTGGAGTTCAGTGAGGAGAAACAGGAAGTGAGAAATTCTGACAAAGAAAACAAACCTTTAGAAGGTAAATCAAAGGAAAAGGTAAGTGAAGCAACAATGCACTAGCTTAAAGGAACCTATTTAGAAAATAAAAAATGTACCTTTACAACTCCTTTAAATCTGCATACATGTTCTAGGTCTCTCTCTCAGAAGGTAGTATGAAAGTCATTGAAAAAGCATGATATCCAGGCATATAGTAATCTCAGATATAAAAGGTTAGCAATGGCAGTCTCCATATTCTCTCAGTACAAGAGAGAGGCAGAGCTCCCTCTAGTAGCTAAACCAAACATCACTACTGATACAGTACAATAACATGAATATGGAAAAACAAGCTTCTAAAAATCTGAAAGTTGTATAAAAAAATGCCCTAAGCATATGCTGTAATAGTTAAAACAGCACCAGGACGGTACCATGCATTAAAAGTGTGCTGGTGGCTGCTGTGTTAAGTTTAAATCTAAAGTCCTATGCCCACAGATACACCCACAGAGGTGATTATCGGTGTAGCAGGGGTTATTACGAGCAACTGCAGGTACTCGTCAAGTGCCCCCAGCTCATAGAAGCCTTATTATCAGTTCCCCAAAACGGAAAGCATTCTGTAATTAGAGGAAGCAAACCTTTCATTCATCCACCTATCCCCAATCCATAGAGCACTTTTCATTGTTGGAGCCAAGAATATGGCTTCTATGAATGAAGGAGGGGGACAGAAAGGGTAGGCATTAACCACTGCAGTGAATTTCAACCTAACACAGCAGCCACTAGCACAAGGGACACTCTTTATTAATTTGAATGATCTTCCCTCGATGCCATATATTCAATGTGTAATCCACTGTGAAATCCACTATATGTAAACTAATTGAAATACTAATACTCAATCCATTCATTTGCATAGACTACAATTCCCTCCCCCTTATAACATAATTCCATAGAAAACAAATTGCAATCTCAAATGTGCTTAAAAAGGAGTCCACAGTTCCTGTGCACCATTCAATTGCGTTCTCTAAAAGGGCAATATAAACATGCAGTATCCGTGCAGATTTGAATGTGCTTCCACTCGTACTGCCCCTCCAGCCACCGCACTCACCGGAAAACAAGACCCCTGTGGGACAGATGACACTTTATGGCAATAGCATTTCTGGCTTTTAGCAGTCAGTAATAGCTTCTCCCTGGTTGTTTTCCAAATTTTACATTATCCACTGTATGCTAGAGTTAAATAGGATGAAACGGAGAGAAGACAAGCTTCCTTAGCATTATATAATTGTTGTTAATATATTATGGGTTAAAAAATGCATATACAACATAAAAATGTGTAGCGGGCATTTACATTTGGGGGGGAGCATCTGGGTTATTCAACCCAGATGTACTAATTGTTAGGGAATCTGAGAATCCCTTTTGTGGTTCTTGGAGGACTCTGGTGGTGCAAGGTTCCCTGTGGCCTGCAGGTGGCTCTGTCGCCCTGGCCGGAGTTGAACCTGCACTGCAAGACTGTTCCTTTTTTGTCCTTTCCTGGCGCTGGTACAGCGGGGCGGGGAACCCGCTGTGACACAAAGGGAGAGGAGATAAAAGGGGCGGACGCCCTGACCTTGGGGTTCAGAGTTGGAGGACGCGGCTGTGCCCAGGCACCTTCAGCCTGGGTGCTGGCATTCCGGAGTTCTGGGTCCAGGTACCCTTGGCCTGGCCGGAGCGAGGGATGGAGTCCATCCCAGGCACCTTAAGCCTGGGGTGAGGTACTATGACCAAGGCCTGGGGCCCAGTAACTTCGACTGGGTTCCGTGAGGGTGGAGGAGTCCGAGGGGCTCTAAGGTGTTGGGACCCGTATCTGAGGTGAGGAGGCCGGGGAGTGTAACCCTTCCGAATAGCCCGGTACAGCATTAATCCGGTGACGGCGGGGCCTCTGGTAACTCTCTTGGAGGGATGTCTTCCCCCTGACAGGGGCTGCAACGTAGCGAAGGTAACTCCAGGTTCTGTTCACTAGAGTCGCTGGAAGAGACTCTGAAGCCAAAAAGTACTTTTTACAGCCACTGTGCTTAGCAACCGTTGGTGAAACCTCAACGGTTTAGTTTCTTTGAGGATTGTGCCTTGACCTACTCCCCACCAATACTGAACTGTTCTATGGGTCTCAAACTGTCTGCTCGCAAAGGACTATTTGTTTGCCGTTATGGAATAAATAAGTGTTGGACCTTTTCAGTGTGTGGTACTCCAATTACTGGGAGCAAAGGGGGTTATCAGCAGAACAGACTTTACAAATGTAATAGAGTTTTTTTCAATACACACTGTCCGGGACGCCCTACATTCCATGGACTGGAATTCCCGAAACCGGAAGTTAAAGAATGATGCTAATGACTATGCCCAATGCATTTTGTCACCTTGATGTCATCAGGAGTGGCCGTATATTGCTTTTAGCCTCCTCCAACTCTCCAAATTCTTTTTTTCTCTTTATTTTTGCTGCTGTGATAAACTTTCTGTTAGGGGATGACTACATTTGTTCTCCACGGCTTCTCGGTATGCAAGGCCACCCTCTCCTGCTCACTCCTGAGATGGACTATGCAGTATGGACTATGGGATTTGTAGTGTGCATAGAGCAGTGCACATGACTGCATTTAGACTGCTTTCACAATGGGGCGGCAGGTCCATTAGTGGTAAAGCATTGTTTTTAAGTTTTAGCAGCGCTTTACCGCTGTTTCAGCCGCTAGCGAGGTGCTTTTAACCCCCAAGAAGGGGTTAAAAAGGGGTTACAAACTCCTGTGTTGCAGCGCTTCCAAAGTGCTTTTCAGGCGCCTCATTACATGGGCACTCAGGCTTTCACACTGGGGAGGCACGAGAGGCAGTTTTCAGGTGCTTTATAGGCCCTATTTTTAGCGCTAAAGCACCTGAAAACTGCCTCAGTGTGAAAGTAGCCTTAACATGCACTGCTTGTTCTAAACAAGCAGAAGTAAGGATGAAAAAGAAGAGGTTCTAGTGCTCACTGGGAACATTACTAGGAGGTAGAAAACTACAGTAAGAAGCGATTTAATGAAAAACAGATTACAGGGCCATTAAAGGGTTACTTTTACAGAAAAAAATGTAAAAGGTGAACTAACAATGCACTCCCTCCCCACCCCACTGTTCTCTGCTGTTCTTACCTGTTCTCTGTGTAGCATTTCCAGGATGGACCAGATCGATTCAGCTGAGATGGAGCTGATCAATCAGAATCTGTCTGGTCCATTCCAGAAGTGCCCCAAAGAGAAGATGAGAAAGATTGGGGATTTCAAATCCCTGGACTGCTGAAATAGCTGTATGGGCACTGACAGCTCAGGATCCATGGAGGTGAGTACAGTGGGGACCAAGTTAATTGGGAGGGTGTACAGTGTTAGTTCACCATTTCATTTTTTTCTGCAAAGATTAACTAACTCTTTAAAGGGGTTCTTCGCCCTGTTTGAAAAAAAAATAAAAGTTAGCAACTAAGAATACTGTAGATGCTGATTTTTAATAATAGGACACTCACCTGTCCAGGGGTCCAGCGCTATCCTCACTTGAACTGGTTCTTCGACAATCTTCAGGTTCCCAGCGTGAGCATGTTTACTGTGGGCAGCCATCTGTGATTCCCTGCAGCTTCACAACTGGCTGCCCACTGTGCACATGAGAGCCGCGCTGTCCTGCAGCCTATAGGGACCTGTGATGTATCCCAGAAAGCTTTTGGCGGTAAACTTTAGGTGGATCTCCGTAGCGATCCAACCAGAAGTGAGAGTGGGTACCTGTCAAAATCAGGTACCCGCGTATCCCCCCCGAAAAGTGCCAAAAATAGAAGAGGGGGGGGGGGGTGCATAAAGCGGAACTTCCCCTTTAAGGTGAAGTTCTGCTTTAAAGCAGAGGTCCACCGATTTTTTTTTTTTTAAAGTCAGCAGCTACAAATGCTGCAGCTGCTGACTTTTAAAATAAGGACACTTACCTGTCCAGGGCGCCCGCGATGTTGGCACCCGAAGCCAATCTCTCCCTCTGCTCTCAGTTGCTGCCGCCGCCATCTTCGGTAAGGGAATCAGGAAGTGAAGCCTTACGGTTTCACTTCCTGGTTCCCTACTGCGCATGTGCAACTCGCGCTGCACTTTCCCTCTGGTCCCTGCTGCCTTCTGGGACCTGTGTGTCTCCCAGAAGACAGCGGGCGGGGGGGGACGGAGAAGGCACCAGAAGGGGCATAGATACCCGCGGGTGGCTCGGGTATCTATGCCCGGAAGTGGGAGCAGAATACCTGTATTAGACAGGTATCTGCTCCCCCCTCCCCCCTGAAAGGTGCCAAATGTGACACCGGAGGGGGGGGAGGAACCGTGAAAGCGGAAGTTCCATTTTTGGGTTGAACTCTGCTTTAAGTAGTAGATGTGTATGGGTTATTTTTCAAGAATAAGGACATTGTTTAGTGTCACTTTAAAGGATATTTAGGGGTCACTACTAGTTGGTGGATGTCTTTGCTGAGACCGCTTGCTTTCTGTGCCTTAACATTTTGGGTTAAACTTAATACTGAATTTTTTATATTGTCTGATTCCTGTGTTTGCTCTATAATGATAACAGGAAGCAATATTCTTTACTCAGCTATAAAATCAGCTATTTTCCTCGGCCATCAATGAGATATACAGTAGACTTCAGTTATTTAAATATATTTTTCCAAACAATTCTTGTTGAAAATAATGAACAAGTCTGGGTTATAATGCTTCACAACAGGCTTTTCTTTTCTATTCTCATGCAAGACGTAATGAATCGAACAGATGTATAAAAACATGTTTTCCAAACAACATTGTTGGTGGGATGCCAAAATGTTTGAGATCAGAATGGCAATATACTTATTTTCACTTTAAAACCTTTCCCGTTTATAAGATGTCATGGCATGAGCAGTTTATTGAACGGTTTGTGACCATTGAGAACAAATCAGGAGCCTGTGCTTCATGCTGGGATACTTCAGCCAACTCATTTTCAGAAGCAGGTTATACATAGTCTTTGCTAGTAATGAAATGTTCATACTCTCATCAATACTTTTACATATTTATAAGTATATCGTAGATGATGTAGAAGTAGATGATGGCCGAATATGGCAGACTACATACAAAAAATAGAAAAAGCTGAATTCACAAGTAAACAGTACATCTGTAGCACACAGACAAAATAAGGGGTAGTTATAAGCTGAGTCTGTTCAGAACAAATTTAATGTGCTACTGCTGCGTGAGAAGCCATTTTCGAGCAGTTAAAGAAATACCTCAACTTTTATTATAGGAACAACTAAAAATAAAACATATATTTTTTGTGAAGTACACATAAAACATTTGGCATAAATATTTTTCTATTTTCGATATCTATCCAGCAGGTGGAAGTCTTATGCCGCGTACACACGACCGTTTTTTCAGACGGGATAAACTCAGACGGATTTTTTCGACGGAATTCCGCTCAAGCTGTCTTGCATACACACGGACACACCAAATTCCGACCGTCAAGAACGTGTGTACGTGGCATTAGTTCCTTTACACCTGATTCCCATGCTGGTGTTCCCTACTTTAATGATAATGCTTGTTTACATAGCTCAAGCTCCAGTTCACACACAAGTAAACTAGTCAGAGCAGTGACTCCAGGATTACATCTAGTATCCCAGCATAAGTGCAGGCAGGTACTGATAGCTGTGCTATTGATCTTGATGGAAAAGTTAGAGAAGGGAACAAGGAGGGGGGTGTACTAATTTTAAGAGCTTGGTTTTTGAAAGAGTGAGTTTGAGGAAGTGGTGTCTCATCCATACTGATCTGTCAGTTAGTAAATTTGTGGTGCTGGAGGAGACCAAAGGGGAGAGCTGAGGACCGGAGGAGAAAGATAGATTCCAGTGTTTTCAGCAAAGAGATGGTATTGAAAACCATGGGAGGTTATCAACTTGCTCAAGGAGAAGGTGTGGATGAAGAATAGAAGAGATCTGAGGACAGGAGGATAGCTTTCCTTCAAAAGTTGCAACATGCAAATATGTGTTTAAAAATGCTTCTTTCTGGTTGTCATGGGAAAAGTATACAGTTTTCAGGTAGAATTTATTTTTACAAGTATGGACTCATTACATCCACACTAAGTTTTCTGCTTTCGAAGTGTCATCTTTCGTTAAACACTTTAAAAAGAGTGCTTTGAATATTCAGGGTGGTAACACTCGCTTTAGACGCCTACTGTGGGATACAGCCCCCCCCAGAATCAAACTAGAACAGTTGCAATACCCCAAGGACAGTGAAAGACTGGCAGTGCCCAATCCTTGGCTGTACTATATTGCAGCCCAGCTGCAGCATCTGACAGGGTCCATGGCCCATGATCCGGTGGTCTCATTAGCAAGATTGATGCTGATTGGCTCTTTAGCGGAGACTGTTCCGATGGGCCTGGAGGCACAGATGTTCCATAAATCGAATAAACAGGCACCCACTCTTACTCTAATCCAGAAAATATGAAACAGGGGCAGGCAGATGAAGGAAGTGCTGGGATTCACTGAATATAGCCCGATATGGGAGAACCTCTCCTATGTCGAACTGGCAAAACTACAACAGGGACCCCCAAGTGGCGCTCCTTCGGTGTAACTTTGCTGTCACACATATTTTAGGACGGCAAGCTGCTGTCTTTCCCTGAGTTGCAAAATAGGTTAAATTTACCCTCCACCATGTACTACTCCTGTCTCCAGCTCAGGGATGCTAACCACTGGGTTATGTCCAATACCCCAATTTTCCATCTTTTACAAACAAGTATTGAAACTAAAGAGATCATCTAACATTGTTACCAAATGTTACTGACACACCATTTTGGAGCTCACCCCACTAAGGCAATGTCCCTATGGGGAAGAGACGTAGGCCCACTCACGGGAGACCAATGGGAGGAAGTCCTGCAATCTTTTACTATCTTCTCTCTTAACGTTGCCCAAAAAGTCTCCCAATTATACATTGTACTTCGGGTGCACTACACCCCGCTTAGACTACATCAGATGGGTAGGTGACCAGACCCCCTGTGCGGCAGGTGTGGGCAACACCCGGGGGTTATTATCCATTTTCTCTGGAGATGCCCAAAGCTCCACCGGTACTGGAGTGCGGTACTTGGGACGCTTAATCAAGTGTTCCAAACGACCGTCCCCTTAGACTCAATTCACTGTATCTTAGGAGTTATGGAAGAGGTTATCCCAGAGGAGATGGTTAGTATAGCGTTCTCTAGAGCACTGTTTCAAGCCCGTAAACTCATCCTGATGGGATGGAAATCGATCTCACCGCCCACAGTAGCCTCAAGGATAACACACATGGGGAACACCTTGGTCATGGAAAAATACATCTATCAACACAGGGTAGATTCGAAAAAATCTGGTCACCATGGCTAGATACCCCTGGGCTAAGTCCCAGGGAACTGGTGATGTCCAGAATCTTGCAATGCCCTACGGGAGGACCCTAACGAGCTAGGGTTGCTCAGCACCAGATGTATTGTATAAGTATATGTGCTTCAGCATAATGTGGACTTGAAGGTCATGATGATAGGATTAATGTTAGGGGCGCTAAGATAACCATGAAATGTATAAATAGATGTAAGCAAATGCATTGGTTGTACGTTAGAAAATGTCTAAACTTGTTCAATAAACACCTTTTTGATAAAGAGTGATTTTAGAGTGCTTTGTGTATAAAAGGATGTGGAAGGAGTAATGTTTCTTATTAAAACACGGAAAGGGATTATGTAACTATAGTAAGGGCAGGACTTACCACTTAGCACTCTTTTAGAAAGAGTTCAGCTAATGAACTGGCATACACTTAGAATCTAGAATCTACAAAACAGATGCAGGTATAACTGGCCATACAATACTAGTAGAATTTCCATTCAAAATGACCACACTTATTGGATTTTCTTATTGTTAGTAGAATCAAGTCAACGTTAATTTTCGACGGCAGCAATGAGAACATTCAAAAAAAAATTGAAAAAATTCTAACAGTAATTGCGTTTTTAATTTGGGAAAGTCCATTTGTTCAAAAATCAAATGTTTACCCCGGTCCCCGTTACACCGACCAGTGCTTCTGCTTTAAATGGCCTCTGTTATCTGAGACTGGAGGAGAGGCTGCCAATCTTTCAGCACTGACAGTATTGACGTCATCTGTAGTTCATTCTACCAGCTTTATTGCCAGACAGTATGTGACCATGAGATGTCGGCGGCAGTTTGGGCACAATTTTAGGGGTACCAGTGGATCATGTCCCAGAATTACACAGCGACGCATATATGCGGCAGCTAGGTATTAAGGCCCACCCAACCTGCTGCTACATATATGTGTCTAGTGGTCAAAAATAAATAATTAAAAGCGAACACAATTTTGAACACAATTTTGAAGTACTTGAAATGGCAATCATCAAGCCAATGAATGCTCTAAAAATTTATGTGTGATTATTCATATAAATATAAAAAATCTACTAGTTTATGGCCAGCTTCAAGTTTGTTTTTCTAAAATCTTTGCATATTTTTTTTTCAGAAAAACTAGAATTTGTTTTTGATTTGAATTTGAGTACCGTATTTTGGCTACCAGGACAGCCTGCAGTACTGGGCCAATCAGTACTGCAGGCTGTCCTGGTACCCAAAATACTGGAAAAAATCAAATCTACAAATCAAATCAAAAATATAACATTCTCATAACTGTGTGATAACAGAAAATATTAAGTCTAACTGATGAGTTTACCAATGGTTGAGGCGTATATGTATATTTTTATTTGTTGTCTTGTTAGCTGATGTAGTTGTTAAAACTGTAATTAAATTGACAGGATCTCACAGAAGAGAAAATCCTTTAAATAGAACCTGTTTATCCAATACCTTTGGCCAAGATTCTGTGCATTTCTCAGGAATAATGCCAACGCCTCTAGCACTTCCATGTATAATTGCAGTGCACTACTTGATAACAACTCTGACTGCCAAGCTTCCCATTAAAAAATCTTTATGAAATCCAGAGTACACAGCCAAGTCTATACTAAGCTGCTTGTGAACCTATTTTGTGGAGTTTACTTCTGGCAAATGCTTTGACCACTTGAAAACCTTAGTTTTCTGCAGATACGGCTCAGTCTTCCAAACTTTATTTCACTCCTGCATCATTATGAAGCATTTGCTAAAGATTTGTTGCAATTGTTGAATTTTAGCCACCTAAAAATTATTCCATTCTTAAAATTTTCATGTGAAAGTTGTAACTGTTTTTTATCTTTACTGGTAAATCTAAACCTTTATAAAACCAAACCCTGGAGCAATAGTAGTATACTTTAGATCAGGGGTCATCAACCCCCGGTCCCCGGCCCACTACCGGGCCGTGGCCCTTCTGCAGTCGGGCCGCGGGTGCGGGTGGCTCTCAAGAGACATGCTGGGCTGCCGGCATGAGAGCGTTGGGTGGATTGAAGAAGCGAGCGGGCAAGCAGAGATATCATCTCTCTCCGCCCATTGCATCACCGCTCTTCCGCCCTCAAAGCCAGTGCTCTGTCTCAGTGTCGGAGGGAGCAGAGAGATGACATCATCTCACACTGCCCGCCCCGCATCGCCGCTCTCCTGCGGCTCCTGTGAGAACTTCCTGAGATTCCTTGATCAGCGGTGCAGATTGCCTGCTTCCCCGGACAGCTAATCAGGAATGGCAGAAGGGTGACAGCCGAAGGAGTCCCAAACCCTCCCTCTGCCAGGTGAGACCGGCTGCAGCAAGACGAGGGAGACACCCTGCTACATCCAGAGGGGCGATCCCACAGAGATGTGACATCATCAGTTACAGGTGAGCTGTGTGTGGGAGTACAGGTGAGGTGTGCTGGGACTTGTAGTTCACCCCCTCAGCTGTCTGCCTGATATACCACAAGGGGCGCTCCACTCACTCCGCATCTGGTGACAGGCATGGTGGCAGGTGGCATGGCAAGTGACATTCCACATTTGGTGACAGGCAACGTGGCAGGTGGCAAGTGACATTCCACATCTGGTGACAGGCAACGTGGCAGGTGGCAATCCACATCTTGTGGCAGGTGATGTGGCAAGTGACATTCCGCATCTTGTGGCAGTAAGCGTGGCAGGTGATGTGGCAAGTGACATTCCGCATCTGGTGACAGGCAACGTGGCAGGTGGCAATCCACATCTTGTGGCAGGTGATGTGGCAAGTGACATTCCGCATCTTGTGGCAGTAAGCGTGGCAGGTGATGTGGCAAGTGACATTCCGCATCTGGTGACAGGCAACGTGGCAAGTGACAATCCACATCTTGTGGCAGTAAGCGGGGCAATCTGGTAGCAGGCGACAGTGGCAAGTGACACGCTCAGGGCTCCCACTGATTCTACATTATGGTGAGTTGAACTATTTCATTTATTACTACAATGTAATAATAGAAATAATGCGCTTCAATCACCCTGACACCATATTAAGCATGGTGCCGTGATGATTGAAGCGCTAACACCAGCCATTGCCCGCAAAAAACGTAACTCCCCCCCCCCCGGTCCTTGGCACAATTTTCTTCCACGCAGCCGGTCCCCGGTGCCAAAAAGGTTGGGGACCACTGCTTTAGATGATTCTGTAGCGGGGTCTCCTTTAAGGCCCCGGGACTACGTTACCCAAAACCCCGTTCGGCACCCAGAGTGCAGTTGGCCACCGCAGAGACTCATGGGAGGGTTTTTTTAAGGAGGAGGCGAGGCGGAGCTCGGCCTCTTTGGACACCGCGCTGCAAGCAACAG
This sequence comes from Rana muscosa, assembly GCA_029206835.1. Classification (NCBI taxonomy): domain Eukaryota; kingdom Metazoa; phylum Chordata; class Amphibia; order Anura; family Ranidae; genus Rana; species Rana muscosa. The sequence continues at coordinate 226,623,616 of CM055116.1, forward strand.
CTTCTTCCTGTGCGGATCTGCTGCAGTGCAAGGCCTGAAGCCTGGGGCCTTGCGCAACTTCCGAAGAGCCTCCCACCCCGCTGCGGAGCCCGGGTGGCACTAGACTGGTCGAGTGAGGACATCAGTTGGATCGGGGACCCGATCGTTGCAGACGCTGTGTGCGGAGACACAGCAGGTGGAAGTCCCGGACTGGGATCGCGTCCGGAGTGGTGAGCGAGCACTTGCTCAATCAAATAGACTTTACCATTTTTAGGCCTATAGACTGCCTTGGCTCACCGATCGTTGCTTGTTGTTCCACTGGGGGACCGGTAGCAGGACAGAGTTGAAGTGTCCCCCCAGCATAGTGTTCTTAGTGATTGCCAGTTTGTGGATTACAAATACTATTCATCAAGTGCACCACCGAAAGTTTGCATGCGAAGAAATCCCCATAGAAAGGACTGAGATTTATTCTAGGTCAGGCCTGGCCAGGGTGGGGAGATAGGATATTGTTTAGTGCGCCACAGGGCGTGTATACCATAATAGCTACGCGTGGTGGATTACCGTGCAGCGCCATTATTGTGTGCTATATTGATTGCTGCAGGGCTCTGCAAGCCAGTTGTGTGTATTATATTCTGCTTAAGCCTTTTTACAACCAAAGTAAAACTCTTATACTTAATCTTTAACAATTGTGTGTTGTCTTACTGTAAAGAGGGTGCCTTTACAATACCAATTGATTATGATAAAAATATAACCCCTAGACTAGCTGTGCCAGGGTGGGTCGAGCAGATTGCCGGGGGTTGGTGGTGCTGTACACAGGGCCCGAAAACAAAATCCAGCAGCTCTCTTAACTGGGGGTAACGCTACAATTCTAATATTCTTCATATAGAATACACATGTTAATAAGTTCGTTTTGGTGTTATGAGACCCTTAATGTGACTACTTTTGTTCCAGGACCTCACATGGAGAGGGGCCTATGTACAGCGCCCTTGTAGTAAAGATCTGACAGATGAAGATCAGTTTTTACTGAATTTCCACATCCATTTTTAAATGTCTTGTCAGTTAGTCTTTCCACAGTCAGTGACATATATAATGACTCAGCAAAAATTTGTGAATCTGACAACATTTTCCAAAACAGGGACTTTTTAAAATTCAGAGAACATCTGTCGGCAGCTTCACACATAATCATATCATTGTGCTACTTTGTTGGAATAAATAATTGCTGTCATTGTAACATGGATATTTTGTTCCTACACTAGCAGCTTCAATTGTCTGAGAGGTCCTGCTTTGCATCTGGAACTTCTCAATGTTCTCTCGTTCCCCTTCTATAGCCTCTGGCTAGTCCTTCATCTTGCCTGAACTCTGCACCTACTATTTCATCCAAAATCAAAAGCATCGCTGCCCATTGTGCATGCCCTGGCAGTGGCTTGCATACCATCTTCTGGCGCCCAGATGTGGAGAAGACAGATGGAGAAAGTACTGTGTGGGAGAAACTTTCCATGGAGAACCCAAATCTGCCAAGGGCTTGGAAAGAGAGAGCCAAGGCCCAGTTGACCAGGTGGGAAAGGATTTTTTTCCCAAGATGAATTCGATGTGGGGTGTGCTAGGAGTGCCACCCACCGAATCCGCCTCCAGGAAGACAAGCCCTTCAGGGAGAGGGTTAGGCGGGTTCCGTTGGCAGACCTCGAAGACTTGAGGGAGCAGCTCGCCGAGCTGAAGCGAACAGGGGTGATTCGAGAATCTAGAAGTCCCTATGCCTCCCCTATAGTGGTGGTCCGGAAGAAGAATGGGTCCTTGAGGCTGTGCATAGACTATAGGATCCTCAACAGGAGAACCATTCCAAGGATAGAGGATGCCCTACAGAGCTTGTCTGGAGCCAAGTGGTTCAGTGTTATGGACCTCAAGAGCGGGTACTATCAGATCCTGATGCATCCAGAAGACAAAGAGAAGACGGCTTTCATAACCCTGGTAGGCTTCTTCGAATTCGACCGGATGCCTCAAGGTCTGTCTGGAGCTCCAGCCACCTTCCAACGTCTCATGGAAAAGACTGTGGGAGATATGAACCTCATCGAAGTCCTCGTATACTTGGATGATATCATTGTCTTCGGAAGAACCTTGGAAGAACATGAAGAGAGGTTGGAGAAAGTTTTGAAGAGACTGAGTGAGGAAGGACTCAAGCTCTCACCTGAAAAATGCCAATTCTATCAGTCATCAGTCAACTATCTGGGGCACATAGTGTCTGAAGATGGGGTGGCCACAGACCCCGAAAAGTTGGAGGCAGTCACCTCCTGGCCAAAGCCCACTACTGTGACAGAACTCAGGTCCTTCCTGGGATTCTGTTCCTATTATAGGAGGTTCGTGGAGGGGTTTGCTCGGATAGCCAGGCCTCTGAATGAACTGCTCAAGACGGAGGGGGAAGAGGACGACTCGGGCCCCAGGAAGCCAGGGGAGTCAGTCAAGGATCAGTGGAATGAGAAGTGTGAAGATGCCTTCCAGATGTTGAAAAATAACTTAACCACTGCCCCTGTTCTGGCCTATGCAGACCCAAAGAAGCCTTATGAACTCCACATAGATGCCAGCCATGATGGTCTGGGAGGAGTGCTCTACCAGGAGCATGAAGAACAACTGAGACCCGTCGCATACGTGAGCAGAAGCCTGACCCCCTCCGAAAAGAACTATCCTACTCATAAGTTGGAGTTCCTAGCCCTCAAGTGGGCCGTAGTTGACAAACTCCGGGATTATCTGTATGGAGCAGACTTCACTGTGAAAACGGACAACAACCCCCTCACCTATCTTTTCACCACAGCAAAGCTGGATGCCACAGGACATAGGTGGCTGGCAGTGCTGTCTGCCTTCAATTTCAGCCTGAAATACAGGCCTGGGGCTGGAAATCGAGATGCGGACGCCTTGTCCAGAAGATCTCATGTCCCCACCTGCAGTACAGAAGACTGGACCCAAGTGGCACCCGACAGGGTGCGGGCCCGCTGTCAAGGGGCTGAACTCCAAGCCAGTGGAGGCTCAGGAGCAGAAGAGATAGGGGTTACCGTAGTAGGAGTTCCCAAGCAGTACTGTGGGGTAACCCAACTGGGGGAAGATAACTTGCCAAAACTGTCCAAAAAGGAGTTGAGATCCGACCAATTGGAAGACCCCATGGGGAGATTGGTTCTGGAGGCCCTGGAGAATCAGGATCCGAACAGACTCCTGCATCACCCCTCAAAGGAAGCTCGCCTGTTGAAGAAGGAGTGGGACAGGTTGCAGGTGCGTCAGGGAGTGGTCTACCGAAGGGGCCCCTCTGATGACCTGGAAGACAAATGGCAGTTGTTCCTGCCCGAGAAACACCGAGAGACTGTCATGGTTGCTCTGCATGACAACCATGGCCACCTAGGGGCGGAAAGGACTTTCCAACTCGTTAGGGACCATTTCTATTGGCCCTGCATGAGGGCTGAAGTTGAGGAATACTGCCATTCATGTGCACGATGCATCCAGAGAAAGACTCTACCCCATCAAGCTGCCCCAATGGGCCATCTACAAAGTCAAGGCCCGCTTGATCTGGTATGCATTGATTTTCTCTGCCTCGAATCCGACCTGAGTGGACTAGGAAATGTTCTGGTAGTAACCGACCATTTCACCCGTTTTGCCCAGGCTTTCCCAACCAAAGACTAAAAGGCCTCCACTGTGGCCAAAGTGCTTATGGAGAAATACTTCATACACTATGGGCTACCACAACGGCTTCATTCAGACCAGGGAAGGGATTTTGAAAGTCGACTGATCCGGAAGCTCCTGGATTCCTTGGGGATTAAGAAGACAAGGACTACCCCCTACCATCCACAGGGTGATGCTCAGCCGGAGAGGTTCAACCGAACCCTGCTCAACATGCTGGGGACTTTAAGCAGTGAAAAGAAGCAGCATTGGAGCAACCACATAGCGGCAGTCGTGCATGCATACAACAGCACCACCAGTGACGCTACAGGGTACTCACCCTATCGACTTATGTTCGGGAGAGAAGCAAGACTGCCAGTAGATCTGGCCTTTGGCACTTCCATAGATCATTGTTCTGCCGCTTCCCACAAGGGATATGTTGATAGACTCAGACGCAACTTGAGGTTGGCCTATGAACAGGTCCAGGTGGCCTCGGAGCAAAGGGGGGCACGCAACAAGAGAAATTTTGATTTGAAAGTTAGGATCCAAGATCTACAACCTGGAGACAGAGTGTTGCTGCAGAACTTGGGGGTCCCTGGAAAGCACAAGCTTGCAGACAGATGGAGACCTGAACCTTATGTTGTTTGCAAAAGACTACCGGGCCTACCCGTTTACAGACTTAAACCAGAAGGGAAGGTGGGGCCCTTGAAGACCTGGCATCGGAACCACCTACTCCCACTAGCTGAGGCAGTTCGGATACCCCCTGTAATGGATTCCCCTGAGTCAACCTCCATCCTGGATACTCCCAGACCAAACACTCAGTCCCAGACCCCTCAAGTCAGGGATACAGAGACCTCGGAGATAAGTGAAGATGAGGGAGAGGAACTTGATTGGCTTTGGCCTTCCCAGGCCCCAGAGACTTCTGTTATTGATCTTCCACCTGAAGAAGACACCAAAGACCCAACACTGAATGCAGAAGCCACTGAGTTCATCCCGTCCAGTCCTTGGTCAGATGCTTGGGAGGGTGCCTGTGACTTACTCCCAGAGGAAGACCCAAGGGAATTCATGTACCTCCCTGCTCCGGAGTCCAGTGCTCCCGAACCAGAGGAAATTCCTGAGTTGGTTCCAGAGGGCTCTCTGTTCCAACAGAGAGCCCAAGAGAACAGAGGAAGCAAAGAGCCATAAAGCCTCCCAGAAGATTAACTTACCCACAGATGGGGAGAAGTGCGGAAGACACTGTGGTTACTGCCAGAAGGAGTATGTAAGACCCTGATCCTCCCACTGTTCATTTAGTGGGGGGCAATCCCAGCTCACTCTCTGGCACAGTTAGGCAGGACACTAGTGATGGTGTGACCTGTGGGCAGGGGAGTTCACCGCCTCGGTTTTGGTGGGAATTTCCTCTGCCAACATCATACGAAACTTTGATTGATGTATGTTCTGTGATTTAAATTTATGTTATCTTTGGGGACCAAAGAGTTTAAGTGGGGGGAGTGTGTAGCGGGGTCTCCTTTAAGGCCCCGGGACTACGTTACCCAAAACCCTGTTCGGCACCCAGAGTGCAGTTGGCCACCGCAGAGACTCATGGGAGGGGTTATTTAAGGAGGAGGCGAGGCGGAGCTCGGCCTCTTTGGACACCGCACTGCAAGCAACAGCTTCTTCCTGTGCGGATCTGCTGCAGTGCAAGGCCTGAAGCCTGGGGCCTTGCGCAACTTCCGAAGAGCCTCCCACCCCACTGCGGAGCCCGGGTGGCACCAGACTGGTCGAGTGAGGACATCAGTTGGATCGGGGACCCGATCGTTGCAGACGCTGTGTGCGGAGACACAGCAGGTGGAAGTCCCAGACTGGGATCGCGTCCGGAGTGGTGAGCGAGCACTTGCTCAATCAAATAGACTTTACCGTTTTTAGGCCTATAGACTGCCTTGGCTCACTGATCGTTGCTTGTTGTTCCACTGGGGGACCGGTAGCAGGACAGAGTTGAAGTGTCCCCCCAGCATAGTGTTCTTAGTGATTGCCAGTTTGTGGATTACAAATACTATTCATCAAGTGCACCACCGAAAGTTTGCATGCAAAGAAATTCCTATAGGAAGGACTGAGATTTATTCTAGGTCAGGCCTGGCAAGGGTGGGGAGATAGGATATTGTTTAGTGCGCCACAGGGCGTGTATACCATAATAGCTATGCGTGGTGGATTACCGCGCAGCGCCATTATTGTGTGCTATATTGATTGCTGCAGGTGTATATGGATATTTTTATTTGTTGTCTTGTTAGCTGGTGTAGTTGTTAAAACTGTAATTAAATTGACAGGATCTCACAGAAGATGCTGTACACAGGGCCCGAAAACAAAATCCAGCGGCTCTCTTAACTGGGGGTAGCGCTACAATTCTAATATTCTTCATATAGAATACACATGTTATTATGTGTTAATAAGTTAGTTTTGGTGTTATGAGACCCTTAATGTGACTACTTTTGTTCCAGGACCTCACATGGAGAGGGGCCTATGTACAGCGCCCTTGTAGTGAAGATCTGACAGATGAAGATCAGTTTTTACTGAATTTCCACATCCATTTTTAAATGTCTTGTCAGTTAGTCTTTCCACAGTCAGTGACATATATAATGACTCAGCAAAAATTTGTGAATCTGACAACATTTTCCAAAACAGGGACTTTTTAAAATTCAGAGAACATCTGTCGGCAGCTTCACACATAATCATATCATTGTGCTACTTCGTTGGAATAAATAATTGCTGTCATTGTAACATGGATATTTTGTTCCTACACTAGCAGCTTCAATTGTCTGAAAGGTCCTGCTTTGCATCTGGAACTTCTCAATGTTCTCTCATTCCCCTTCTATAGCCTCTGGCTAGTCCTTCATCTTGCCTGAACTCTGCACCTACTATTTCATCCAAAATCAAAAGCATCGCTGCCCATTGTGCATGCCCTGGCAGTGGCTTGCATACCATCTTCTGGCGCCCATAGCTGAATTCTTTGTGGTGCGTTTTGCCCCCCCTCTTCTGGCATTCATAAATGATTTCTTTGATCTCTTATAGATCAGAAACATTATGTCTTTGATCTCAAGTGCACAGAGACCTTGTTTAGTTATCAAATAAGTTAGTGAGAGTTGTCATAGCAAAGGAAGCCAGCTCAGTATCCATATAATATCTCTTCTGACAAAGGACATGAGGCGCAAAGGAGTCTGCATGAGTTCCAGTACACGCAGTGTCGATGTCAGTAGGTAGATACATCTTAAAGGAACAGCTGGACTCCCAAAAAAGACAAAGTAAACAGTCACACCGATGTGGAAATGTTACCTTTTGATTTTCTTGTTGATTTAAAAAAATGTACCCACATTTTGGCTAGAAGGACAATCTGCAATACTGGACCAAGCCATACCAAAAAAAAAATAGTCAGACAGTTTTGCAAAGCTGACATTTAATCTTGTAATGGATTCATTAAAAGATCATTAAATGTATTGTACATGTTGAGTACTACCTACAGTATATCTCTCTTGTATATGCCTCCTGCAATTTGAAGCAGGATTGAGAGGAATGGGCTGTACTGTAATGCCTGTACACGACCGATTTTCCTGGCAGGAAAACTGCCATGACAGATTTTCGGCAGGAAAAACGGCCATGTGTATGCTCCATGGCAGTTTTCCTGGCAGGTAAACTGCGGGAAAAATAATGTGAACTTGTTCTCTATTTTCCTGTCAGAAAAAATACCGGCCGAGAAAACCGGTCGTCTGTATGGTTTCCTGAGGGAAAAAATACCGCGCATGGTCGTAAACAGTTCGACGCATGCGCGGAAGCATAGAATGTCATTTTGTCGGCTCGTTGGAGTCTTTGACGTCATCGCGTTCTTGAAATTCAAGAGTTCAGTGGTATTTGGCCTGAACGTGTGTATGGAAGGCAGGCCTGACAGGAATCCCGGCAGGAAAAATTTCCTTTTTTTTCCCTGCTGGGAAAAATGGTCGTGTGTACGAGGCATAAGTCAGTCAGGTTCTACTACAGTGCACAATGCTGTTTAACTAACACTGAGCTTTCTGTGCGAATAAGAGAACAGCGTGATGATCTTATCAGGGTGTTGCTAATCCTTCACTGGGACCTATTGTATCCTGCAGATCGCTCTCAAGAAGATCAGGAAGTGGCAGATCCATCTGGTAGGTGTGTCTGGATCTCACGATCAATTGGACAAAATTACAAATCTTTTGGTAGTATATTTCCATTTTACGTTTATCTACCTTTAAAAGTTCAACTTTAAAAGCCATCATTTTATTAATAATGAAGTTAGGTTTGAACCAAAATTCACAGGTTTGAATGTTTTGAGCTGAATATGAATTCCAGGATCTAGACCCCAAAAGCCGTTTCAGTTGCAATTTAGCCTTTTACCTGAGCACCCTTTGCTTGACTGTTAGTGCCACCAGGGTTCATTGTTCATTGTTCTATCTTAGTATCTGTGGTAGAAGGAAGTGGTTCAGGTTGTTTATTGGCCACATCGTCTTGTCAAGCAGTGCTACCAGGAGATTTATAAACTATTGTGCACATGTTTGCATGATTTGCTCTTGTTCAAGTAGCAATCCAGTCAAATCCTAACTATTCCTAAATCTACTTCCACCCCTTTCACCTTGCGAAAGGAAAGATGTCTATACTTGATGTAGCACCCTCCTAGGTAGGCTGCTAGGTTGTAGGTAAATTTCGTTTTTTCTTTTGCTCTCACTGTAATCAGTGAATTGGCAATTGCTTTAAATTGTTCTGGAGTTCAGAGGCTGCAGATATGATTACTCCCTCCTGCTTTCTGGAACATAGGATGGGGAGAGTCAAATAGGTAGCCTGAATATTTATTGAGTTCCAGCCAATCCCTGGGGAAACATGGCCCAGTGGGTGGCTGGAGAGGCTTATAAATAGTGTGAACTCCAGAATAGCAGGGTTTTCCTGTTGAAGGGATTACACCAGTCTGGGGGACCTCCCTCTCTTGTAGGAAATACTGCTAAGATAAGTATCTTCTTGACAAGGTACCAGCTTTGGCAGAGCTATTCAAAAAGCTGTTTGCAACACCCCGAGATTTCACATGATGGATCCTGTCTGTGAAGCCTCACTAGAAGGTGTTTGGAAGAAGTTGAATGGGCACAGCTGCTCCCTGGTCTTTGGCCTCGAGGGTACTGACTGTTTTATAAGATAGTGGTGACCGAGTACTATTGAGATACTTGAGCCAATTAGTTCTTCTTTTATGGGGTCTCCACCTCTGGCCTTCCCTTGTGTCTCTTGTGTGGAACTGTATTTTGAAATTTAGCAAAAAACCTATCTCTGAAAAGTGTAGTACAGAAAAAAGAGAGGGTCCTCTTATTGAATTACACAGTTTGGAGTATCTCACACCCTGCACTCACAATTCAAGTTTGAGCAATAAATCATAAATAAATTCCCTTAGACTGCTTTCTTGTGTCAGTGTGCTTTGGTGGGCTGGCAGCCACTGTACACGTAGGGGAGAATTTAAGTCACTATATACATCCAGTGGGCCCCTATACTTAAGAAGCTCTGGTCCGGTCACATGATCGGTTCCCAGTGCCGGCTCCAATGTAGAGGAGGGACAGCCAACAATAGATGCCACACAGTATGCCCAGGGATGACGTCATTGCAGCCGTTGTCGGTGATCTCTCCTCTTAACTGAAGTCGGACGCTGGGGAGATTATATGACCGGACCAGAGCACCCTCAGAATAGGTAAGTATAGACGTCTTTCCTTTACAGGATAGTTAGTATAGGAATTAAAAGGGGGATGGAAGCAGGTTTCGCTATAGTTAGGATGTGATTGGAATGCTACTTTATTCCAAGCTTTTTTTTGAGACTGGTTCAGATTCCCCTTGACTTCAAAGGAAATTCTGGTTTGTAAATTCAGCATTTCAGTGGTCTTCAAATATTACTAACTAGCTGATCAAACTTTCCAGAAGTTCACTTGCCGCTATCTCCATATCATTAGCTGTCCAGGAAAAAAATGTTACTGACACCGGAGGGCTTTGGGTCAAATCTGCCCCCAACCTAGTACTGAGGTTTCATGAGGTAAATTCAGATATCTTGTTGACAGAATGGAATACTATTTAAAGATAATGGATGTTCGTGTTGTGTTATTCACCAGCACATGGCTGGGAAAAAGCAGCTCAGACCAAACTTTGTGACCAAACTTTGCTGTACCTAATAGAGCAATAATATTTATTGGAAGATCACATTCAATATATTTTGTTGCCGTACTATATTTTCTTATTTCAGTAGGAACATTAGATTGTAAGTTTTACTGCCTCATTCTAAAGTTTCTGCTTAGCTCTAGCTCTCAAAATCCTACTGATGCACATCCAAGATCCTGCTGTTTCTTTAGATTCCTCTTCTTGGTCTTCTTGTATTGCAGACTCCTCCTTTCCAAAGCCCAGATGTCTGAGTTAGTGTCCTATCTATCAATGGGCATCAGCATCAGCTACTTTTTTAAGGCACATTGGAAATAATTTCATGAAGCCTGTAATTAGAACTGATACCTTGAGGGTGTGACTTATTAATGCATTCCACCTCACTGACATGTGGCTACACTCCTTCACTTCACTTATTTCTCCTCTTCTGTAGCCAACTTCATCCCCTTGTATATGACCAGTAGGCTTTCTAGCTATTATCTTCCACCAGTAAGGCTGTCCCAGGAACCACTTGCTGGAAATGCCAGCTGGAGAAATTTCCAACCCCTCCATCAAGAGCTCTGGCGAAGAGTCTGCATCTCGGAGAGATGTATGAAGTTTTATGATGGCAGGACTTTTGAGACACTACATAGTTACAATAAAAAAATAAAATAAAAAATCAACTTTATTCAAACAAAGGAATAAAATAATTTTTTGAAAATAAAGACAAAAACAAAATACAGATAGCAATGACCCCAAAATCATGTTCTATCACCTGCAGTTGTGATAGGCCATGTTGCTCAGATTTGGAATGTTCCACTTCTTCAGGAGCTATACGGGTTAAATCACTCTAAAGAGATCAACATTTTATTGTTAGAGTCCATATGAAAATTTATATCATAATGGATATTTATCACATGATGCTCAGGGACACCCCTCATCTTTTAATAAGGTGAACAAAAATAATGTAGGATACCCAGTAGCATCCCAGGTGGGGGCATATAGAAAGGGAGGGGATTGTTGTGTGTGTCCTTGGTGCTTTCCGAGGTGTGCCTTGTGCCAGGGACGTCTCTGTGTGTACTGCTTATTCAAACATAACTGATTTTGGGGTCTTTGCTTATGGAGAAATATTTTTTTTCCTTGTCATGGCTCACTAATTACATAGGAATGTATCCAAGCCTGATTTAGGAGCTATATGGTTGTGTACTCAGCTGACCAAATATTGCAGAAATGTCCTTACTAGTTTTGCACACAAACTGACCAAGCTTCCAGGAATGTATGCTCTTTTCATTAAAAGGTGCTAAGAGTTATGATTGGTCATTACTACCAAATATTGCTGTTTATAACTCAGTCAAAACAGGGGTTATAACCCCTGTCAGATTATTGTCATCTATTGCAGAGATTTCCCTTCACTTCCTGTCCCATAGTCTCTTAACCGATTGCCGACCAGCCGCCGTCATTATACTGCGACAGGTCGGCACGTTCCTGCGAGCCGTTGTAGCTGTACGTCGGCCCTTTAGGAAGGGATAGCAGGTGCGCGCCTGCTGCACTGCGGGGGTGCCGATGCGTGTGGCCAGTGGTCGCAATGACCACCGGCCACACACAATCGCAGGCACGAGAGCCAGAACAGGGACGTGTGTGTGTAAACACACAAATACCTGTTTTGTGAGGAAAGGAGAGACAGATCGTGTGTTCCTACTAGCTAGGAACAATGATCTGTCATCTCCTCTAGTCAGTTCCATCCCCCTACAGTTAGAACCCACACGAGGGAACACAGTTAACCCATTGATCGCCCCCTAGTGTTAACCCCTTCCCTGCCAGTGATATTTACACAGTAATCAGTGCATTTTTATAGCACTAATTGCTGTATAAGTGTCAATGGTCCCAAAAATGTGTCAAGTGTCCGATCTGTCCGCCATAATGTCGCAGTCCCGATAAAAATCGCAGATCACCGCCATTAATAGTAAAAAAAAAATGCCATAAAAATGCCATAAATCTTTCCCATAGTTTGTAGACGCTATAACTTTTGCGCAAAATAATCAATATACGCTGATTGCAATTTTTATTACCAAAAATACGTAGAAGATAACTGAGTAGAAAACTAAACTGAGGAAAAAATTTGTTTTAAAAAAAAAAAATTGGGGATATTTATTATAGCAAAAAGTACAAAATATTGTGTTTTTTTCAAAAGTGTCGCTCTTTTTTTGTTTATATCGCAAAAAATAAAAACCGCAGAGATGATGAAATACCACCAAAAGAAAGCTATAATTGTGGGAAAAAAAAGGACGTCAATTTTGTTTGGGTACAGTGTCGCACAACCGCGCAATTGTCAGTTAAAGTGATGCAGTGCCGTATCGCAAAAAATTGCCTGGTCACTAAGTAGCCAAATCTTCCGGGGCTGAAGTGGTTAACAGAGCTGCTACATGCACAAGTCTGGTGTGATCATCTGCCAAGCTGTTGGAAACAGGCGGGACTCCTTAACGAAAGACATCTATGTAGCACTCCTCAATCCTCCCCACTTACCTTCTCCTGCGGGGAAGAAGAGACACCATGCCACAAGCCTGTGTCCTCTGTATTGGAGGTCAGGCGGTGTTTATGTATTTGGGTCCCGCAGCGAGTTACCTCCTTCCACTGGTTCCCGTCTCCAGAATGTAGAGACGAGTCTGTACTTTTCCCTTTTAAGAAAGTCAATGCCCAAACCACTTAAACTCCAACGCTGAGTTTATTTTTATATCTTTGCTTGATAGGTAAGAGAGAGTTGAATAAAAAGAGGATAGTTGAACTAAGAGCAGATTCAGGCACAGAACTTCTAGATTTATCACCACTCGATCCCGAATGGGTACAGCTCATCCGGATAGTCCCTCAATGGTCCTAGCAGCCAATGTGGAGCTCGAACAGTCAATTTATCCCCTCCAAGGACAAGTTCAGTATGTCGTCAAAGAGCAGCAGCACTCTGCAGGGTCAGTTTTGTGGAGTATAGAATCCTTCCCTCTGACAGGTCACCAGGCCTTTCCTGAGACAGCAATCTGACTATCACTCATCTCCTGTTATGGGACCGATCCTCCCCTGGCTTCCTCTTGGTCAGAGCGGATACCCTCATCCGGGCTTCCTAGGACTCCAAAGTTCTGCCTGTAGACCCAGTTGAAGGTACCGGGCCTACCTGGAACATTGCAGCCTCGGGCTGAAGGTGCCGAGACTCCTCAATCAGTGTACGCACCCCCCCTTTCAGGGGGCACACTCCTCCGGGTACTTGTCCCCGGGTTCTCCTCCTGACTAATAGTGTCTGCCCCTTATATACCCTCTCCCGGCATGCACAGCAGGCAGAACACGCCCACTGTAAGGTAGCCGAGAGAGAACATCCAATCACCACCACGCCGTCTGCGGTTCAACCCCAGACCTAGGCGACAGCACCACCCACAGGCCAAAGGGGAACTGCACACCAGACAACACGCAGCAGAGCAGAGTCCAGCACAATTAGAAGACCCGAGCCATACTAGTGCTCGGGTCATCCCCCTAAATTTGGGCATAGAGACCCCCTAAATTTGGGGTACCCGCTACATCTATATCATACTTGTAGCTAAGTTTTCTTGTTATATTTTACTAATAAGATTACATTTGTTATTTCAGTCATTATTTCTGTCATTACCCAATTAAATGTTATATATCTGCAAGTGTTTGTATGAACTTTCTTTGCAAATTTCAAAATAAACCCCTAAAACATAAACTATCATGTACAGTAACTGTGATAAAACAATTTCTATTTGTATTGCTTTTCTGCATATTTTTTATATGTCATTGCTATACCATTGTTTTAGAAGAAATATGTGAATAAAGCTGATTTATTTAAAAAAAGTTATAATTATGTAGTGCCTCAAAAGTCCTGCCATCAAAAAACTTTTTTTTATTAATGTCTGAATATTCTACACCAGGGTTCTCCAAACATTCTAAACAAAGGGCCGGTTTACTGTCCTCCAGACTTTAGGGGGGCCGGACTGAGTAGAAATTGTCCTGGCGTCAGTAGCAGTAAACAGTATTATAATATTAGGGGGAGGAATAGCACCCCGTCGTTGGTGTCACTGGGAGAAATAGCGCCCCGTCCTTGGTATTTGTGGGAGGAATAGTGTCCCATCTTTTGTATCAGTGGAGGGAATAGTGTCCCATCATTGGTGTCAGTAGAAGAAATAGTACCCCATCATTTATATCAATAGCGAGAATAGTGCGCCATAATTAATATCAGTCAAAGGAATAGTGTCCAATTGTTGGTGTCAGTGGGAGAAATAGTACCCCACTGTTGGTGTCACCACCAGGAATTATGCCCCATTGTTGGTGTCAGTGGGAGGAATAGTGCCCCAACATTGGCATCAGTGGGAGGAATAGTGCCCCATCATTGGTATCAGTGGGAGGAATAGTGCGCCATATCAATGAAAGGAATAGTGCCCCATTGTTGGTGTCAGTGGTAAAATTAGTACCCCATTGTGTCACCACCAGGTATTATGCCCCATTGTTGGTGTCAGTGGGAGGAATAGTGTCTTGTATCAGTGAGAAAAAAAGTACTCAAAGGGCCAGATAAATGTGAGCAAAGGGCCCCCCGGGCCGCAGTTTGGAGACCACTGTTCTACACCACCTTTTTTGCTTGGAGCCAACTCAAGTTTCCTACTAAAAGAACTCATGTTTATAGTTGTATTCACTCTTTAAATTGATACTTCATATTTTCGTAGCTAAAAAGTACAGGAAATGAATTATTCTTAATTTTTAATAAAGACTGTAAAGCACCAATAGCAATGTAAAGTAGACCCAGGATTCGGCATGCACTGCTGAATCCATTCTCAAGTGTCCTGGGATCCATTAAACCGAGGACACTCTGATATGCAAATATCAACTTTCTTTCATAAAGCTGCAGTCTGCTCCTTTGCATTCCTATCAATTGGTTATTAAATAAGGCTATCATGTTGAATAACTAATAGCTGGGTATGGGGTTTAGGAGGGGCTTGACTAACTTTTCACTTTGTTAGTAAAATTAGTACTTACATATCAGTGTGTTTCCAGGTGCTTTCAAAAACAGACTGAGAGTTGCTGCTCAGTTACTGCTTTAAATAACTATTGCTAAATAAAATCATTATTGAATGCAATGGTTAATTTTATAATGTACAATTGATGTTTTTTTATTTTTTTATTACTTTACAGCTTTTACCAAGCTAATATCATCATCATCATCATCAGTAGAACTATAAGCAAAGCTTTTATTTTTACATTTTGGATAGAGCAAGAGAGGGTTATAACCCCTGTCATATTTTATTTTTACCATCTATGTCATCCATTGCGGAGATTTCCCTTCACTTCATGTCCCATAGCCAAATAGGAAGTGAGGGAATCCCTTCAAATTAGGGGAATTCCTTGGGGACCCTGTTTTACATTTCTGGGGACAACCCAAAATTTGGGATTTTCTTTTACTTTCACTTTCAATGATATTGGTAAACAGGATAAATAGATAGGGTGCATCTCCTTAACGGGGGCACAGGCAAGTGTGCTAATCCCTCTCCACTCTATTTAAAGGAAAAAAAAGTGTTGCCTTTAATTATACTTTAATGCCCTGTACACACGAGCGGAATTCCCGTCGGAAAAAAGTTGGATGGTTTTTCCGACGGAATTCCGCTCAAGCCTGCCTTGCATACACACAGTCACACAAAAGTTCGGTGAACTTTTGACTGGCAAGAACACGGTGATGTAAAAGACTACGACGAGCCGAGAAAATTAAGTTCTATGCTTCTAAACACGCGTCGATTTGTTTCCGAGTATGCGTCGGAATTTTGCGCGTCAGAATTTGTACACACGATAGGAAATTCCGATCTGATTTTTTCCTGATGGGAAAATAGAGAACCTGCTCTCTATCTTTTTCCAGCAGTTTTTCCGTTGGAAAAAGCCTAATGGAGCATACACACGGTCGTTATTCCTGACCAAAAGCTCTATTTCTAAACCGATCGTGTGTACGGGGCATAAGTACAGCCTTCCATTATTTAGCTTTTCATTTTTAATACCTTGCAGCAATAAGAACTTGTTGCTATTGGTAATAAGATAGACAGATAGATGTATAGATAGATAAATAGATAGATAGAGTTATAGGTATATGCATCTAAAAAATCATCTTTCCTACCATATTTTGACCCTTTGAAGTTTCTATCACATCTTAGCCACCGGAAGAGATAAACGACCTGTTCAGTTCATGTACAACTTTTCAAAAGCTGTCCAATTTCGGTGACTAATAAGTCAGAGTTTTCTTCAGGGCAGCAGTATCTTAAATGTACAAAGTTGTGAAAATGATAAAACATGAGCACATCCATGCAACAAACGCCATAAGTCATTTAACCTTTTTTCTTCTCTTTTCTTATTAGTACAGACAGCAGACTGACAGTGTCTGCCGTGTCCCTTGTGCAATGGATAGAAGTTCTTTCTTGTAAGGAATCATTTATCACCTAGTACCCAATTTGTGTGACACTACATGTCCTTTTTCTAGGATTTTTTAAGAGCATCTTTACAAATGTTCTGTCTGCTTTCTTGATTGATCTTTGTCTCCCCAGCCTATTGGATGTGATAGAGAGCAGCTCAGTTGCCTTTACAATTAAACACAGATAGTCAATATATTGACTTGTATGTTAACACTCTGCAATTCCACATATAATCAATAACTCCATTAGATTGTGTTATATTACAATGATGCTCTAAGTGATTTCTGAGATACTGCATTCCGCAAACAAGACATGCAGCCCCAAGAGTTGCTACAGAAAGCCTAATGGTATTTGCAGATTGACATGTACTGAAATGCTCTATATATTGAGATAATTCCTTTGACCTTACTGTTACTGAAACTCTTGTATTGTATTTTCAGCAGTACGTTATAGGCAGGGAGACATGCTTGGATTAAAAATGAGTTTTCTAGCTGTATTTGAAGTGCTCTCTCTCTCTCTGGAGGCAGATTCACATTCTATGAGCCCAGCTTGGAAGAACACTGTAAACAACAGTGAAACAAAATTAAAACGACTATATAGGATTAAATTAGGGCCCGTACTTTGCAGCACATTAATTTGTGAGTTAGCATCTCTTCTTGCCAGCTTAGTTATGGAAAGTAAAAATTAGTGGGTTTAATTAGGTTGTTCATAGTGGGAAAAGTAACAGTGACTGGTCGGGTGAATTAAATTTTTTACTGATTAACCATTTGTATACCGAAAAGGATTTCTGTTATCAGCAATAAAAGCTGTTCGTTTTTATTTGGGGGGATGACAATCCAGGCCTTTAAAGATTTCCTGTAAATAACTAAACAAATTGCAGATAAAAGCACAGAAAACCCAAGTATTTTAACCACTTCCTTACTGGGCACTTAAACCCCCCTCCTGCCCAGACCAATTTTCAGCTTTCAGCGCTGACGCAATTTGAATGACAATTGCGCAGTCATACAACACTGTACCCAAATTCAATTTTTATCTTTTTTTTCGCACAAATAGAGCTTTCTTTTGGTGGTATTTGATCTCGTCTGCGGTTTATATTTTTTGCGCTATAAACAAAAGAAGACTGACAATTTTGAAAAAAAAAACACAATATTTTTAACTTTTTGCTATAATAAATATCCCAATTTAACCACTTAAGCCCCGGACCAAAATGCAGCATAAAGACCAGGCCCCTTTTTGCGATTCGGCACTGCGTCGCTTTAACTGACAATTGCGCGGTCGTGCGACGTGGTTTCCAAACAAAATGGGCGTCCTTTTTTTCCCACAAATAGAGCTTTCGTTTGGTGGTATTTGATCACCTCTGTGGTTTTTATTTTTTGCGCTATAAACAAAAATAGAGCGACAATTTTGAAAAAAATGCTATATTTTTTACTTTTTGCTATAATAAATATCCCCCAAAAATATATAAAAAAAACGTTTTTTTCCTCAGTTTAGGCCGATACGTATTCTTCTACATAATTTTGGTAAAAAAAATCGCAATCGGAGTTTATTGATTGGTTTGCGCAAAAGTTATAGCGTTTACAAAATAGGGGGTAGTTTTATGGCATTTTTATAAAAAAAATTTTTTACTAGTAATGGCGGCGATCAGTGATTTTTTTCATGACTACGACATTATGGCGGACACATCAAACACTTTTGACACTATTTTGGGGCCATTGTCATTTTTACAGCGAAAAGTGCTATACAAATGCACTGATTACTGTGAAAATGACACTGGCAGTGAAGGGGTTAACCTGTAGGGGGTGATGAAGGGGTTAAGTGTTTTCTAGGGAGTGATTACTACTGTTAGGGGGCGTGGCTTGCCGTGTGACGTCACTGATCGTCGTTCCCTATGACAGGGAACAGACGATCAGTGGCAGTCACACTAGGAAGAACGGGGAAAGGTTTGTTTACACTTACCTCTCCCTGTTCTTCAGCTCTGTGACCCGATCGTGGGACACCGGCGGCGATAGGGTCCGTGGGTCCCGCGGGCACGGTCACAGAGCACAGGACCAGGTCGCAAGCATGCCACCGGCGGCACGCTCGTGACCTCACGGCTGGGCTCTTAAAGAGGACGTACAGGTACATGCTTGTGCCCAGCCGTGCCATTCTGCCGACGTATATCGGCGTGGAGGGGTCGTTAAGTGGTTAAAAAAAATAAAAAAATTCTCTGTTTAGGCGTTATACGTATTCTTCTACATATTTTTGGTAAAAAAAATCGCAATAAGCGTTTATTGATTGGTTTGCGCAAAAGTTATAGCGCCTACAAAATAGGGGATAGATTTATGAAATTTTATTTTTTTTACTAGTAATGGTGGTTATCTGCGATTTTTGTCAGGACTGCGATATTGCGACAGACAAATCAGACACTTTTGACACTATTTTGGGACCATTCACATTTATACAGCGAACAGTGCTATAAATATGCACTGATTACTGTATAAATGTGACTGGCAGGGAAGGGATTAACACCAGGGGACGGTCAAGGGGTTAACTGTGTTCCCTGGGAGTGATTCTTACTGTGGGGGGGAGGGGACTGACTGGGGGAGGTGACCGATCTGTGTCCCTATGTACAAGGGACACAGCATCGGTCTCCTCTCCCTGACAGGACGTGAATCTCTGTGTTTACACACACAGATCCACGTCCCTGGCTCTGTGACTGCCGATCGCGGGTACCTGGCGGACATCGTGGCCGCCAGGCACGCGCATCGCCACCCGCGTGACACAGCGGGCACAGCTATTCCCCGATGCGCGCCCGCAGTGGCGCGCAACGCGGAAGTAAACTGGAGGACGTCCAGGGACGGCCTCCCGGCAGTTCAGGTCCGCGCTGCAGCCGTCTTTCGGCTATAGCGCAGATCTGAAGTGGTTAAATGCTTACTCAGTGTTTTTTTTCCCTTTCCATAAGATTCATTATTCACTTTCGAAATTTTTCGACATCACTTTTTAGTTTGCTAGAAAACCTGACTACTGCTGGGCAATCATTTCCATAGCACAACCCCCTACCTCATTGCATGTCATAGCCCCTCCTCATCTGGGAGTGTCTAATTACTCTCTTTGTTCTCCCAGCATCTCTGCCCCTCCCCTCACTGCCCTACCTAACCTTTTATGTAGCTGTTGGGGGGAAATATACATTATTATGTAAAAAACGAAACAAATAGTTTTACATAACGCAGCAACACCCACACATGTTGGACACCCAACATTCGAGGTAATTTATTCTTCCAAAGCAAATACACAGCAGATAAACAAGGATGCTGTGCAGGAGCGGGATGTCCTCCTCATGATACAATGACGTCGTTGGTTGTTAGGATGCTGGCAGCTGGAAGGTTGCACAATCAAAACCTGTGGCTTTGTGTAACTGAAAGGCAGGCTTCATCCACTCGTGAGTAGGGATGAGCTCGGTGTTCGAGTCGAACATACGTTCGACTCGAACATCGGCTGTTCGATCGTTCGACGAAGATCGAACGATTTGGGCCGTTCGCGCCTAATTCGAGTGACGCGAACGGCCCACAATGCACTACGCCATCGCAGTGTCATCCAGGCGCTGTGATTGACCAAGCATGCACTGTGACCCCGCATGCTTGGCCAATCACAGCGCCGGCAGCGAGGAGAGCAATGATTGGCCACAGGCAGGATGCCTGTGGCCAATTATTGCTGAGGGTGTTTAGTACACGCCCCACACTATAAAAGGCCGCCAGCACGGCGGCCTAGTGTAGTGTGTTCCGGAGCAGGGAAAGAGAAGCATAGGCAGGGACAGTGACATTTATTTTTTCTTGCTTAACCTGGATTCCTTTAGTTTAGGGAAAGAGAAGGATAGGTAGGGAGAGTGTCAGTGTGTTTTACTGTGCGAATCCTTGTTTCTAGGGACAGGGAAGGACAGTGAGGGAAATTCTCCTTGTGCTATAGTGTGCTTTAAAAAAACATTTTTTCTAGGGACAGAAAACTATAGGTAGGAAGAGTGTCAGTTTCTTTCACTGTGATAATCCTTGTTTCTAGGGACAGGGAAGGACAGTGAGGGAAATTCTCCTTGTGCTATAGTGTGCTTTAAAAAAACATTTTTTCTAGGGACAGAAAACTATAGGTAGTGTGAGGGGGGTTAGCTCGGCAGCGGGTGTGTGTGACCCCCGGGATGGGCTCCCCACACAAAACAGGCCCAGCAAACGGAGGTTGTGGTTTTCAAAATCAAAAAGGTGCGGTTTATTTTCTATTTACAGTGACAAAACACAGCAAAGCAAAAGAAACATAACCAAAATAAATCCTGGTCAAGTTGACCTCTGACTAAACATACAGGTTTCCTAACTAACGACTGGGATCAGCCTAGTGCTGTCCTAGTCCCTAAGTCCCTGGTTTTAAATGTCCAAGCAAATAGCCACACAGGCTTTGTCTCACCGCACAGGGGTTCACTCTCCCTAGACAGTCCACACAGGTCTGGTTCCAGGCATGAGCTAACATCTAATGAAGCTGGGAGTTCTTATAGAGGCCTAAATGAGCTGACAAGCTTCAGCTGGTCTCATCAACTCCCTGTCTGTACGACGCCCCACACTCTCCCTAGAGGTATGAGTCATCCATGAGCCCACTAGCCTTATACAACTCTCCACCTAGTTGTATAAGTCGGCGTAAAGCCTGAATCTGGGCGAAATATATCTACCCCCCTGGATGCAACCAGGTGACTTTACCTTCCTGCTGTCACATACCCCCCCCTCTTGTTTTAACCTCGGGGTTGGAACACCAGCAATCAGGCATTCATGTACTCGAGACAAAGCATCCACATTCCCCATTTGAACGCCAGGGCGATGCTTTACTGTGAAGTTGAATTCCTGGAGGGCCAGGAACCACCTATTCACTCTTCTATTTGTTTCCTTGTTTTGAGCCATCCACTTTAACGGAGCGTGATCCGTAACCATGTCAAAGTGCCTACCTAGCAGGTAGTACCGAAGGGAATCTAGAGCCCACTTCACCGCTAAACACTCCTTTTCAACGGTGGCGTAATTTACCTCATGGGACTTCAACTTCCTGCTGAGGTAAATGACTGGGTGCTCTTCCCCGTTCCAGACCTGGGACAATACTGCTCCTAACCCCACATCTGACGCATCACTTTGTACGACAAAGTCTTTAGAGAAGTCGGGTGAGTACAACACTGGCTGGCTACATAAGGCTTGTTTCAAGAATTGGAATGCTGCCTCAGCCTCGGGGGTCCATTTAATCATGACTGACCCTTTCCCCTTCGTCAGGTTGGTTAGGGGCACAGCCTTAGAAGCAAAGTGGGGAATGAATCGCCGATAATACCCAGCGATTCCCAGAAAGGCTCGTACCTGCTTCTTGCTGTTGGGACGTGGCCAACTCTGGATGGCCTCGACTTTGTTGAGTTGGGGTTTTATTACTCCCCTCCCAATGGTGTACCCAAGATATTTGGCCTCCTCCTGCCCAATGGTACACTTCTTGGGGTTAGCCGTAAACCCCGCTTCCCGAACAGAGTCCAGGACTGCTTGCACTTTTGGCAGATGTGAGGCCCAATCTGTGCTATGGACAATTACGTCATCCAGGTAAGCCGCAGCATACTTCCGATGGGGCCTCAGCATCTGGTCCATTTTCCGCTGGAATGTGGCCGGCGCATTCTGTAACCCGAACGGCATTCTTTTATATTGGAACGCCCCGTCTGGGGTTACAAATGCGGTTTTCTCTTTGGCCGACTTGGCCAGGGGGATTTGCCAATACCCTTTTGTGAGGTCAAGAGTCGTCATGTATCGGGCTGTTCCCAGCCGGTCGATCAACTCATCTATACGTGGCATGGGGTAGGTGTCAAATTTTGTAACTTTGTTCAACTGACGAAAATCGTTACAAAATCGCCAGCTCCCATCCGGTTTAGGCACCAACACGATGGGACTAGACCAATCACTTTGGGACTCCTCTATCACCCCTAAGTTCAGCATTTTCTGTACTTCCTCCCGTATTGCCTCCCGTCGAGCCTCTGGGATCCGATAGGGTTTTAACTTCACCCTTTCACCGGGCGGGGTAATGATGTCATGCTCTACCCCAGATGTTTGTCCCGGCAGCTCAGAGAATACCTCCTTGTTGCGAAGCACAAACTCCTTAACCTCCTGTTGTTGGGGTTGTGACAAGGTGGCTGCTATTCCAACCTCAGGAATCACGCAACCAGTTTGAGCTGGTGACCAAGTGTCTGCGACTAGGGACTCTCTATCCCTCCAGGCTTTCAACAGATTAACGTGATAGATCTGTTCGGGCTTTCGCCTTCCTGGTTGTCTGACCTTGTAATTCACTTCGCTCACTTTTTCCATTATCTCGTAGGGGCCTTGCCATTTGGCAAGGAATTTACTTTCAACCGTAGGGACAAGTACCAATATCCTATCCCCCGGGGAAAAGGTATGGGTCTTGGCTCCACGGTTGTACACTCTCTGCTGTGCCAACTGCGTTTGGGCCAAATGTTCCTTCACGATGGCCATTACCTGTGCAATTCGATCTTGCATCAGGGCGACATGCTCAATCACACTCCTGTGGGGAGAACTCTCACTTTCCCAAGTTTCCTTGGCAATATCCAACAGCCCTCTTGGGTGTCTCCCATACAGTAACTCAAAGGGGGAGAATCCCGTAGAGGATTGGGGCACCTCCCTAATAGCAAACATCAAATAAGGAAGTAAACAGTCCCAATCCATTCCATCTCTATCCACCACTTTCTTCAACATTTGTTTTAGGGTTTTGTTGAATCTTTCAACCAGCCCATCGGTTTGGGGGTGATACACAGACGTACGCAATTGCGTCACTTTGAACAATTTACACAGCTCTTTCATAACCCGGGACATAAAGGGTGTACCTTGGTCCGTAAGCAGTTCTTTACAAATACCCACCCGGCTAAAAACAAGAGATAGCTCTTTGGCTATGGTTTTGGCCAAGGTATTTTGGAGAGGGATCGCTTCTGGATAACGGGTGGCATAGTCCATTATAACTAATATGTACTGGTGCCCCCTAGCGGACTTGATTATAGGACCTACCAAATCCATGGCGATCCTCTCAAACGGGACCTCAATGATGGGTAGAGGGACCAGCGGGCTACGGAAATGTGGCATCGGGGCCAACCTCTGACACACAGGGCAGGAGGAACAATAATTTTCTACGTCCTTCATCACCCCCGGCCAATAGAATCTCTGTAATACCCTCTCTCGGGTTTTTTCTGTCCCCAGATGACCTCCAAGAATGTGCCCATGGGCCAACTCCAACACCAACTTCCTGTAAGGTTTGGGCACCACAAGCTGCTCAACGGTTTCTTCTGCCCTTTTT
Source organism: Rana muscosa (assembly GCA_029206835.1). Classification (NCBI taxonomy): domain Eukaryota; kingdom Metazoa; phylum Chordata; class Amphibia; order Anura; family Ranidae; genus Rana; species Rana muscosa. Next base: position 226,647,147 of record CM055116.1, read on the forward strand.
GCCACCCGATACAGTAGGTCCTTCTCTACGCTGAAGTATGGGTAAGTGCAGGTATTATCTGGGTTCACTAACTCGCCATCTATTTTCACTACGTTTTCCCGTGCCTTTATTAGGGCGGGGTCTTTCAACTGTTCTGTGGCAAAGTTTTCCCTGTGAACCTCAAGATCAGAAAACTCCACAGACAGTAGGTTTTCGTCTGAGGAGGTGGGCTCCTCTCCAGTTTCTTGAGTCTCCCCTGCCAATACTGATAAGGGAAATTCCGGAGAGTCCTCACCACTCTCAGGGGAGTTCTGGCTATCACATTCCTGGTACCTAGGGGCACCAGTGAGGGGCTCAGGATCATCCCACAGTTCCCAGAACTTCGGAAAATCCCTTCCCACAATGGCGTCATGCGGTAACTGAGATACTAAGCCCACTGGATGAGAGAGGGTACCTTTGGGGGTCTCGAAACACACTGTAGTCACTGGATACTCTCGGGTGTCCCCATGCACACAAATAACAGCTACCTTGCTATTCCCAGAGACCTCTGTTTTAACTAACTCAGCCTTTATCAGGGTCACAAGGCTACCTGAATCCAGCAATACCACAACATTTCTACCATTAACACACATTTTGCATAAATGTTTCTCAGTTCCTCGAATGGCAGTGCATGCGACTGTCGCACACAGCGACTGACGTCTGCCCGTCAGAAAGTCACACTGCATGGGTTCCTCCACAACCGGGCAATTGGCTGCAATATGTCCCGCTTGCCGGCAGCGGTAGCAAACGATCCTTCTTGCCGCCTCTTGAGCCGCTGATTTCCCAGGCTGTTCTCGCCAAACTTGGGGTAGAGCTCCCACCCTCTCACTCTCTCCACCCTCACCCCTTGGAATCCTCTTATCCGCCCCTGGGGATGGTCTGGTCTTAGGGTGGAAAGTCCGAGTGTCTCTGGAAGAGGCCGTCAGGTTCTCTGTAGCCAAGTATTTCTCCACACGATCCACAAGACCATCGGCCGTCTCTGGGTCTCCATGGCTTACCCACTTTTGGATGGCAGTAGGAAGAGCTCTCAAAAACCGATCCATTACAACACGTTCCACAATCTTTGGTGCGGACAAAGTCTCTGGCTGTAGCCACTTTCTGCTCAGGTGAATGAGATCATACATTTGAGACCTGGGGGGTTTTCCAAGCTGGAAAGTCCAGTTATGCACACGCTGAGCCCGGACAGCCTGGGTGACACCCAGCCTTGCCAATATTTCAGCTTTTAGCATCACATAGTCTTTTGCTTGGTTAGGCTCTAGGTCATAGTAAGCTTTCTGCGATTCACCAGTTAACAGAGGAGCCACCAGTCCAGCCCACTGCTCCTCAGGCCACTTTTCTCTTTCAGCGGTCCTTTCAAATGTGGTCAAAAATACCTCTGGATCATCCTCTCCAGTCATTTTTGTCAATAAACGACTCACCCCAAAGGACGCGGTATTAGTGGGACGGCTTTCCTCACTGGTCTGTGGACGTTGCTGCATTACTGCTTCCATCTGTTGTTGTAGTCTCTGCTCTTGCTTCTGCAACAGGTCTATGAAGCGGGCCTCAGATTGCTGCTGGGCTCGTTGCTGAGCCTCCAGACTCTGTTGCAAAGTTGCGTTTGTCTGCTGCTGGGCTGCAAGGCTCTGTTGATGAGCTTGCTGCTGGGCTGCGAAGTTCTGTTGTTGAGCTGCAAGGCTCTGTTGATGAGCTGCAAGGCTCTTTTGCAAACCTGCATTTGTCTGCTGTTGATTGGCATTTGCTAGAGCCAGCTGCTTCAGTATCTCCTCCATGCTGGCTTAAAAAAAACTGCCCGCATTCTCCACCAACTGTGAGGGGGGTTAGCTCGGCAGCGGGTGTGTGTGACCCCCGGGATGGGCTCCCCACACAAAACAGGCCCAGCAAACGGAGGTTGTGGTTTTCAAAATCAAAAAGGTGCGGTTTATTTTCTATTTACAGTGACAAAACACAGCAAAGCAAAAGAAACATAACCAAAATAAATCCTGGTCAAGTTGACCTCTGACTAAACATACATCCTAACTAACGACTGGGATCAGCCTAGTGCTGTCCTAGTCCCTAAGTCCCTGGTTTTAAATGTCCAAGCAAATAGCCACACAGGCTTTGTCTCACCGCACAGGGGTTCACTCTCCCTAGACAGTCCACACAGGTCTGGTTCCAGGCATGAGCTAACATCTAATGAAGCTGGGAGTTCTTATAGAGGCCTAAATGAGCTGACAAGCTTCAGCTGGTCTCATCAACTCCCTGTCTGTACGACGCCCCACACTCTCCCTAGAGGTATGAGTCATCCATGAGCCCACTAGCCTTATACAACTCTCCACCTAGTTGTATAAGTCGGCGTAAAGCCTGAATCTGGGCGAAATATATCTACCCCCCTGGATGCAACCAGGTGACTTTACCTTCCTGCTGTCACAGTAGGAAGAGTGTCAGTTTCTTTCACTGTGATAATCCTTGTTTCTAGGGACAGGGAAGGACAGTGAGGGAAATTCTCCTTGTGCTATAGTGTGCTAAAGCATTGATCATCAATCAGCTTTAAAAAAACATTTTTTCTAGGGACAGAAAACTATAGGTAGGAAGAGTGTCAGTTTCTTTCACTGTGATTATCCTTGTTTCTAGGGACAGGGAAGGACAGTGAGGGAAATTCTCCTTGTGCTATAGTGTGCTTTAAAAAAACATTTTTTCTAGGGACAGAAAACTATAGGTAGGAAGAGTGTCAGTTTCTTTCACTGTGATAATCCTTGTTTCTAGGGACAGGGAAGGACAGTGAGGGAAATTCTCCTTGTGCTATAGTGTGCTAAAGCATTGATCATCAATCAGCTTTAAAAAAACATTTTTTCTAGGGACAGAAAACTATAGGTAGGAAGAGTGTCAGTTTCTTTCACTGTGATAATCCTTGTTTCTAGGGACAGGGAAGGACAGTGAGGGAAATTCTCCTTGTGCTATAGTGTGCTTTAAAAAAACATTTTTTCTAGGGACAGAAAACTATAGGTAGGAAGAGTGTCAGTTTCTTTCACTGTGATAATCCTTGTTTCTAGGGACAGGGAAGGACAGTGAGGGAAATTCTACTTGTGCTATAGTGTGCTAAAGCATTGATCATCAATCAGCTTTAAAAAAACATTTTTTCTAGGGACAGACAACTATAGGTAGGAAGAGTGTCAGTTTCTTTCACTGTGATAATCCTTGTTTCTAGGGACAGGGAAGGACAGTGAGGGAAATTCTCCTTGTGCTATAGTGTGCTTTAAAAAAATTTTTTTTCTAGGGACAGAAAACTATAGGTAGGAAGAGTGTCAGTTTCTTTCACTGTGATAATCCTTGTTTCTAGGGACAGGGAAGGACAGTGAGGGAAATTCTCCTTGTGCTATAGTGTGCTTTAAAAAAACATTTTTTCTAGGGACAGAAAACTATAGGTAGGAAGAGTGTCAGTTTCTTTCACTGTGATAATCCTTGTTTCTAGGGACAGGGAAGGACAGTGAGGGAAATTCTCCTTGTGCTATAGTGTGCTAAAGCATTGATCATCAATCAGCTTTAAAAAAACATTTTTTCTAGGGACAGAAAACTATAGGTAGGAAGAGTGTCAGTTTCTTTCACTGTGATAATCCTTGTTTCTAGGGACAGGGAAGGACAGTGAGGGAAATTCTCCTTGTGCTATAGTGTGCTTTAAAAAAACATTTTTTCTAGGGACAGAAAACTATAGGTAGGAAGAGTGTCAGTTTCTTTCACTGTGATAATCCTTGTTTCTAGGGACAGGGAAGGACAGTGAGGGAAATTCTCCTTGTGCTATAGTGTGCTAAAGCATTGATCATCAATCAGCTTTAAAAAAACATTTTTTCTAGGGACAGAAAACTATAGGTAGGAAGAGTGTCAGTTTCTTTCACTGTGATAATCCTTGTTTCTAGGGACAGGGAAGGACAGTGAGGGAAATTCTCCTTGTGCTATAGTGTGCTAAAGCATTGATCATCAATCAGCTTTAAAAAAACATTTTTTCTAGGGACAGAAAACTATAGGTAGGAAGAGTGTCAGTTTCTTTCACTGTGATAATCCTTGTTTCTAGGGACAGGGAAGGACAGTGAGGGAAATTCTCCTTGTGCTATAGTGTGCTTTAAAAAAACATTTTTTCTAGGGACAGAAAACTATAGGTAGGAAGTGTGTCAGTTTCTTTCACTGTGATAATCCTTGTTTCTAGGGACAGGGAAGGACAGTGAGGGAAATTCTCCTTGTGCTATAGTGTGCTAAAGCATTGATCATCAATCAGCTTTAAAAAAACATTTTTTCTAGGGACAGAAAACTATAGGTAGGAAGAGTGTCAGTTTCTTTCACTGTGATAATCCTTGTTTCTAGGGACAGGGAAGGACAGTGAGGGAAATTCTCCTTGTGCTATAGTGTGCTTTAAAAAAACATTTTTTCTAGGGACAGAAAACTATAGGTAGGAAGAGTGTCAGTTTCTTTCACTGTGATAATCCTTGTTTCTAGGGACAGGGAAGGACAGTGAGGGAAATTCTCCTTGTGCTATAGTGTGCTTTAAAAAAACATTTTTTCTAGGGACAGAAAACTATAGGTAGGAAGAGTGTCAGTTTCTTTCACTGTGATAATCCTTGTTTCTAGGGACAGGGAAGGACAGTGAGGGAAATTCTCCTTGTGCTATAGTGTGCTAAAGCATTCCTCATCAACCATCTTTGAAATCCTTGTTTTTTGGACAGTCAGGGAAATTGTCGTTGTGCTATTCTGTGCAAAAGCAATCATCCTCAACCATATTTAGAAATCCTTAAGTAAAGGGACAGAGAAGGACACCTGAAGGTAGCCCTTATTGCTTTTTTCCCATCTCCCTGCAGGCCATCTATTAGAATGTCTGGAAGGCAAACAAGGAGAGGCAGACAGTCAGGAGGCAATAAAAGAGGGCAAGCAGGCTCTGTGTCTGGGGGCAACAGTGCTGGTCGTGGACGCGGTGCATTGTCATCAGCACATGGCCATGGGACACGCTTGTCCTTCTTTTCGGCAGCTGGACATGTTGAGCCACATCATGCCGAAGACTTGGTAGAGTGGATGACCAAGCCCTCCTCCTCCTCCTCATCCTCTCTCACCCAGGCTCAGGGTACTGGCAAAGCAGCTGCCAAAGCGTCCTCTTCCCTGGTATCAATGTCAGACTCATCATCAGTCACTCCTTCCCTAGACCCACCATGTCCTCCTCCTGAGGAGTCCCCCGAACTGTTTGAGCACAGTGTTGGGTACATGCTCCAGGAGGATGCCCAGCGTTTCGAAGGGTCTGATGATGAAACCCAGCTACAGGAAGGCAGTAGCGTGAGAGCAGACAGAGGGGATGCTCAAGAAGGACACCAATCTGGCAGTCATGTTCCAGCAGCTGCAGCATACTGCCAGATTGGCTCCAGTGATGAGGAGGGAGGGGATGATGAGGTCACTGACTCCACGTGGGTGCCTAATAGGAGAGAGGAGGAGGAGGAGGATGAGGAGGAGGCACATCTCCAACGAGGCAGGATGCCCTTTGGTGGCCAGCGTAAGGGCAGTACACCGACGGAATCACACCGCAGAGCTCCGCCTGTGCAGGGCGCTGCCTCTGCCCGTCATTCAAAAAGTTCTTTGGTGTGGGCCTTTTTTGAGGCTAGTGCATCAGATCGCACAGCTGCTGTTTGCAACATATGTCTCAAGCGTATATCGCGTGGCCAAAACATCAGCCGCTTGGGTACCACATGCCTGACCAGACATATGTTGACCTGCCATGCAGCTCGTTGGCAAGCCTACCTCAAAGACCCACACCAAAGAACAAAGCGGACCTCTCCTTGCACCGCATCAGCTGGGATCTCCAACCCCACTATAACTTCAGTCCTCTCTGAAACATGCACTGAGAGGAATGAAGGTGTAGAATTAGGTGTGTCACAGCCAAGTACTTGCGGCCACTCTGCTAGCAGTACACCGACGTCCGATTCTAGCAGGCAAATTTCCCTGCCCCAGCTGCTGGACCGTCGAAAGAAGTTCACTCCCAGCCATCCACATGCCCAGCGGTTGAATGCTAGCTTGGCTAAATTGCTAGCGCTTCAACTGCTGCCTTTTCAGTTGGTAGACTCGGCCCCCTTCCGTGAGTTTGTGCAATGTGCGGTTCCTCAGTGGCAGGTTCCCAAACGCCACTTTTTCTCACGGAAGGCTATTCTGGCTCTCTACCGGCATGTGGAAGGCAATGTCTTGGCCTCGCTGGACAGGGCGGTCAGCGGTAAGGTGCATATTACCGCTGACTCATGGTCCAGCAGGCATGGACAGGGACGTTACCTTTCTTTCACGGCCCATTGGGTCACTCTTTTGGCAGCTGGGAAGGATGCAGGACAAGGTGCAGTAGTGTTGGAGGTTGTTCCACCGCCACGCCTCCAAAATGCTACTACTGGTTGTGACACACCTCTCTCCTCCACCCCCTCCTCTTCTTCTTCCTCCATGGCCTCTTCCTGTGGTTTGTCCTCTGAACCAGCGGTGCTCCGTAGCCGTTCAAGGGGCTACGCAAGTACGCAGGCAAAAAGATGCCATGCCGTGCTTGCGCTGGTGTGTTTGGGGGACAGAAGCCACACTGGGGCAGAGGTCCTGTCTGCTCTGCAGGGCCAGGCCGAGAGGTGGTTGACGCCACGCCAGCTTAAGCCAGGAATGGTGGTTTGCGACAATGGCACCAACCTCCTCTCCGCCCTCCGACAGGGACAACTGACCCATGTGCCCTGTGTGGCTCACGTCCTTAACCTGGTGGTGCAGCGGTTTTTGGGCAGGTACCCGGGCTTACAGGATGTCCTGAGGCAGGCCAGGAAAGTCTGTGTGCATTTCCGCAGATCTTATAATGCCAGTGCTCGCCTGGTTGAGCTGCAAAAGGAGTTGAACCTGCCCAAGAACCGCCTTATATGTGACATGCCCACCAGGTGGAACTCAACGTTGGCCATGCTGCAGCGGCTGCACATGCAGCAGAGGGCCATCAATGAGTACCTGTGCGACTACAGCACCAGGACAGGGTCAGGGGAGCTTGGTTTTTTTTCTCCACGCCAGTGGGGCATGATCAGGGATGCATGCACTGTCCTGGCACCATTTGAGGAGGCCACGAGGATGGTGAGCAGTGACAGTGCATGCATCAGTGACACTGTACCTCTTGTCCACCTGTTGGAGCACACGCTGCGTGGAATAATGGACAGGGCACTTGAGGCAGAACAGAGGCAGGAAGAGGAGGACTTCCTTGCCTCTCAAGGCCCCCTTTACCCAGACAGTGTTCCTTCTGTCCCACCCATCGCACAGGAAGAGGAGGAGGAGGAGGAGGAGGAGGAGGAGGATTGTGTCAGCATGGAGGTGGAGGCTGGCACTCAGCATCATCAGCAGCAGTCTTTTAGGGATGATTTACAGTCCCAAGAAACCAGTGGACTTGTACGTGGCTGGGAGGAGGTGGCTGCGGATCATGTCGTCCTTAGTGACCCAGAGGACTCCGGAGCGAATGCCTCAGCAAACCTACGCTGCATGGCCTCCCTGATCCTGCAAAGTCTGCGGAAGGATCCTCGTATTCTTCGGATCAAGGAGAGGGACCATTACTGGCTGGCCACTCTCCTTGATCCACGGTACAAGGGTAAGGTTGCGGACCTTATGTTACCGTCGCAGAGGGAGCAGAGGATGAGACAACTCCGGGAGGCCTTGCAGAAAGGTCTGTGCAACGCGTTCCCAGAGACTGGGAGGTTACAAACTCCTGGTCCTGGACAACGAGTTGCTGAGGCTTCGGCCAGTCAAAGAAGGAGCGGTGGGGAAGGTGGCCGTCTGACCGATGCGTTCAGACAATTCTTTAGTCCGCAGCCCCAAAGTATGATCGGTTCCAGCAACCATCGCCAGCGTCTGATAAACATGGTGCAGGAATATCTAGGGGCAAGGTCAGACTTGGACACCTTCCCCACCGAAAATCCTCTGGCTTACTGGGTCTTGAGGATGGATCACTGGCCAGAGCTTGCACAGTATGCAATTGAGCTACTGGCCTGTCCTGCATCCAGCGTTCTTTCGGAACGCACATTCAGTGCTGCTGGAGGATTTGTCACGGATCACAGGGTGCGCCTGTCCACCGACTCGGTTGATCGACTGACTTTCATCAAGATGAACCAGTCTTGGATCACCACCAGCTACCACACACCTGATGCTGATATAACAGACTAATTGATTTTAACATGTCACATCCCTTCAAGACTGATGCTGATGCTGAGTGCCTGTGCTGTTATGTTGACTGGCTATCCTCCTCCTCCGAGTCCTCAATGATACGATTGATGATGATAGCTTGGAAGATCATTTTTGTTTATGGGTGCCGCCACCAGTGGCTAAGGCCCAATTTTTCAGCCCCTGTTTTACAGGGGCGTGTAATTACAATTTTTTTAGCAATAATTTGCCATAGGGCTCATTGCTGTGCTCCAAGTACAGTATCTGTGAGGGGTTGTAGTGTTGTGCCACCAGTGCCTAAGGCCCAATTTTTCAGCCCCTGTTCAACAGGGGCATGTAATTACAATTCTTGATCTAATAATTCACAGCAGGGCCCATTGCTGCACCCACCAAGAGTAACTCTGAGGGCTTACAGTGTTGTGGCAACGCCACCACCACCACCACCACGAAAGGCCCAATTTTTCAGCCCCTGTTCAAAAGGGGCATGTAATTACAATTCTTGATCTAATAATTCACAGCAGGGCCCATTCCTGCACCCACCAAGAGTAACTCTGAGGGCTTACAGTGTTGTGGCAACGCCACCACCACCACCACCACGAAAGGCCCAATTTTTCAGCCCCTGTTCAAAAGGGGCATGTAATTACAATTCTTGATCTAATAATTCACAGCAGGGCCCATTCCTGCACCCACCAAGAGTAACTCTGAGGGCTTACAGTGTTGTGGCAACACCACCACCACCACCACCACCACGAAAGGCCCAATTTTTCAGCCCCTGTTCAACAGGGGCATGCAATTACATTTCTTGATCTAATAATTCACAGCAGGGCCCATTGCTGCACCCACCAAGAGTAACTGTCAGGGCTTACAGTGTTGTGGCACCAGCACCACCATCAAAGGCCCAATTTTTACTACCACTGTTCAACAATTATATGTAATTAAAATTCCTGATATAATAGTTGACAGCAGGGCGTTCCAGCACCAACCAAGAGTAACTGTGAGTGCTTACAGTGTTGTGCCAACACCAACAACTAAGGGGCCTATTTCTGCAGAGTATATACGGCAGGTCCCTACTTTCAAACATCCAACTTACAAACGACTCCTACTTGCAAACGCAAGAAGACAACAGGAAGTGAGAGGAAATCTACCCCTTGGAAGGAAAATTCTCTCCTGTAAGATTTAATATGGGAGAAAGGTGTCTCCTCTGTACTGATGCTTTATCAGCAATCCTTGTTTCAAGAAAAACACCACATTTCAAAAACAGTTGTCATTGGGACGGAAAGTGAGGTGAAATGTTCTGAACAGGGGCACAGACAGCAAAACAAATGTTACAGGGGTGATAACCCTTACCTATGTTTTCCAAAAAGTTTAAAAATAGATTTTTGGGCTGGAGCTACACTTAAACAATGTACCTGTTCAAAATTACAAACAGATTCTACATAAGAACAAACCTACAGTCCCTGTCTTGTATGCACCGCCTGTATACGGCTGTTCAGAGTATATAGGGCCTTTTTTATTTTATGTGCGGGGTTCCCCTTAATATCCATACAAGACCCAAAGGGGCTGGTAATGGGCTGGGGTAGGGGGGGGGTCATGGGGTAGCTATGCCATTTTTCTTAAAGATTTTCATCCATATTACCGGGACCAGACATTACATTAAAGCCGCAAGCAGTTTTAAATGGCTTTTTTTTCCTTTAGAAGTGTCATTTTGTGCAGGGACAGTTCTAAACACGGGAAACACGTGGCACTTCACAGGCATACGTTAGACACCCCCCAGGTACGATATTTAAAGGAATATTTGACTTTTTTTTTTCACTTTATGCATCATTAAAATGACTGCTCCCGAAAAACGACCGTTTTTAAAACTTCTTTTTGCATTGATACATGTCCCCTGGTGCACAACCCGGGTTCCCAAACCCTTTTTAGGACAATAACATGCATAATAGTTGTTATAATTAGCACTTTAGAATTCGAACGTTCGCATCCATTGTATTTAATAGGGTTCTAATGTTCGTACGAACTTTCGGTCCGTTCGCGGGTTCTGGTGCGAACCGAACCCGGGGGTGTTCGGCTCATCACTACTCGTGAGCTTGTATACAAGTTTGCAACTTTTAAGCATTTTGCCAAGGCACCCCTGAAGAAACCTAAAGGCACCTGGGCACCCTTGTTGAAAAAGGCTGCTATGAAGTGTCAATTGAGTGAGTCTGCTGGGGCTGATGACATCACATCAAAGGGCAGACATTTTTCGTTTAAAGTAATATTTGTTGTCAGATAACCGGTAACAAATTATATAAAAATTAAAAAGAAATTTGATCATGTGGTTTAGGAGAAATTTGGGTCACATGGACAAAAAAAAAATACAAAACTGTTGGCACTATATAAATCCTGTATAATAATAATTTTAGGCAGAAAGCATACATGAATTAAAACAAATGAAAAAATAAATACATTTTACCACTTTGCATATACATTAGTTACACATGATTACATTTTTGATCTCAGCACTAATGTGGTTATCAATAGAGCAAGCCCTTACCCTAATGCTAACCCTTATGCTGATCTTTACTGTAACCCTGACACATTATTTGTTTTAAAACAAATCTATATGATCAATATGTCAGTAAAAGAATGGTAATCACTGACTTCCTGATAAACAAAAAAAAAATGATAACCGTTACACTATCATTAAAGCCTAGTACACGCTATAGTTTTTTTTCATTCAACCCAGCAGGCTGAACGAAAAGAAAACCGACAGATTGCTGTAATAACACAAGTGATGGTAATAAAGCGATCTCTCCTGCTGTTCTATTGTGTTCTGACAAGGGGATCATCCAACCCCCCCCCCAGGACTTGTAGGCAGGTTGCCTGCTTGGATTCAGTTAGCCTGTATGGCTGCCAGGGTTGGGAGGTAAGGGGTTAATATTTATACTGCCTTTTCTCATGTGTTCGCTGGCTTTCCTGTGGGGTCCAACCTCCCTCCCATGAGATATAAAAGGGAAAGGGTCCAGATCTTACAGGGGAACCTAAAAGGGACCAAGGATGCACGCATGGGAACTCAGAACTATGCCTTAAGGTGCTTTCTGGTCGGCTTGGACTGAACCATTGGGATGCTCCCAAAGACATGGACTCTGCTAGAGTTATCACCAGTCTAGACTCTTCCCCAAAGATGCTACACCTGTGCATGGACCTGGGCAGCCACAGTTAGGTTTAGCTGGAAAAAAGACATTACTGCATGTTGTACATGTTCTGCCAAAAGCTCATTAAAGTTGCTTCAACTGCTCAAGGCCTAGTCTGAAGTTACTCAAGGTGTGCATGTGGGGTCCTGGCGTCTTTCCAAGGAAACAAGGTTCTGAAGTAGCACATTGGGGTCTGAGAAACATCACTGCAATGCAAGGTTAGCTCGTGAGTCTAAGAGGAGGGGAAGTATCCACAGGAGGAAGCAGCAACCAGTCATTGGATGGTACCTGGGTAAATGACGTCACTGCCTTAATGTTTGATTCTTCACATGACCATGGCCCCTGCCTGGTCCCGAGCATTGGTGAGCATGCTTTTGGGCAATGTGTTACCCCTGTGCTAGGATGAGTGACCTAGGACACCACCTGGCGTAGCCTAAAAAACCCACCCGGGGGAGGGGGGAGTCCTCTAGGAGTCAGATGACCCTTTTTGAAAGACTAGTGTGACCCAGAACTTGGCGCCCAATGGGTTAACAGGAAACATTGAGGAAAAAGCCGTCACCATTTGCCCACCCTCACTCCCCCTTACACGCTGACAGCCATTGGCTGCAAGCACTGTTCAGATACCGATCAGATACAGAATGCCCATTCAACAGAAGCCAGCCATGAGACCTGCTTCTGTTGGTTTCCCGCTGACAGCAGAATGTAAACAAAAGAACCGGCATTAGTAAAAAAAATGGTGTGGATCCCCCCAAAATCCATACCAGACCCTTATCCGAGGATGCAGCCCCCAGATCTTGGCTCCCAATGTGATTGAGTATAGGATACATAGTACCAAAAAAATGTGAAAAGTAAATAAAAACACAAAAACTGTTTTTTAAAAGTCCTGTATAATTTAATAAATAAACATCTCCTCCAATGCAAGTTCAGTGTCATTCACGATATACGCCGGTCGCCAAACTGCACAATAAAAAATCCTGCTGCACGCCGAACATGTCTGGTCCTGTCTAGAGACACTCAATGAATGACAGATGCTTCTTCACCGGTGGTATGAAAACATGGGGGCCAAGTGACGTCATCCTGTTCTGCTAGCAGCTCAGTTGACTTTTCACTTTTTTTTGGTGAATGAGTAGGGTACTATTAACATAGGGTGGGATTAGGGGGCCTTGTTAAAGGGGGCTTCCAGATTCTGATGAGCTATGCCCTGCACCACCAAAACTACCGGGCCAGGGTTGTGAGGAAGATGCCCTTGTCCTCATCAACATGGGAACAAGCTGCTTTGGGGGGAGCCCCCTCCCCCAAAGCATCCCCCATGTTGAGGGAATGTGGCCTGGTATGGTTCAGGAGGGGGTGGCAGTCGCTTGCCTCCCCCCTTTCCTGGCCTGCCGGGCTGTTTTTTTAAAAATATTTCTAGTGCTGGCTCTTCTTTTGTTTACATTCTGGTGTCAGCGGGGAATCTGGCAGCCGCCCACTTCTTAACAACCAGTTATTCACAGATCAATTTAATCATTATTTTTTTTCTGATCATTCAAACATCAAAATTAAACAAATGAAATTTGTTGTTTCGTTATAATTTATTTTGGATTTGTGGAAATTCATTACTATTGTTATACGAAGATTCAGATACATTTGAATCTCGAAAACTTTATCTAAATTTTGATTCGAAACAAAATGAACAGCACATGTCTAAAGCCCCGTACACACGATCGGTTTGACTGATGTAAACCGTCCGATGGATGGTTTTCATCAGACCAACCGATCGTGTATGGTACCCATCGGTCTTTTTTCCATCGGTTGTAAAAAATAGAACTTGTTTTAAAATTTTCCGATGGATAAAAAACCGATGGGAATTTCCGATCGTCTATGGGCAAGTCCATCGGTTAAAAAACCCACGCATGCTCAGAATCAAGTCGACGCATGCTCAGAAGCATTAAACTTCATTTTTCTCGGCTCATCTGAGTGTTTTACGTCACCGTGTTTGGAACGGTCGGTTTTTTGACTGATGGTGTGTGGCCAAGACTGATGAAAAACAGTTTCATCGGATTTCCGATGGACAAATCCATCGGACGAAAATCCATAGGTTATCCGATCGTGTGTACGGGGCTTAAGAGCAATACATTCTGATATATAGCTAAAAGTTCCAGATTGACCATCTGCTTACCAGTTCCATCCTTCTAAGTTCCATTGATTCTGCCCTTGTCCTGTCTATTATTTCTTCTTTTGTTGGTGGCACAGTGTACTGTATATGTCAACTTCACCCTTTAGGGATCTGCATATCTACAAATGAACTGCTAGCAGAATAGAATGACCGGTATCTTCTCTTCTAAGTAAACTACTGCAAATTGAGGGTACTGTTTCTTAATTGAAACTGATCTTATTAATGTTAGTATCTTGTAATAGGAAGAGGTGATAAAAGACCATTGTACTCCTCGGGGGCACAAGTATGCATTGCAAAGTTTTTCTCGATTCTGTTTACACTGTTGGCCCCTAACAGCTAGATCATCTTTGCAATCCTAGGGAGACTCACAGATGTACTGTCATAAAATGTGTTTTAGTTATATATATATATATATATAAAAAAAAGCACCATTTACGTGATTTTGAATGTTTACCGAGACAGGCACAGCTGGATGGTTATCTTATTCTTAGCAAAGACTTGGGTTTAGTGCCAAGCATGTATTGTAGAACAAGATCAATATAGGTGTAATTGACACAGCGGTACTCAGTGCATTATTCAACATACACAAGTTACATTATGAAGAGAAATGAAGAATTGATTTGTTTGTTATTTACAACGCTGCATTATCATGGGCCGAAATGTTCTTGGAGTGTTGCCTTTCAACGCCGAACTGTGGTCTACTGAGATAAAGTTTTGCATAATGCAATTGGCCATTCATTTATTTGTCTCCAAAAGTATTTGCTTACTCTGTAAGACTTACATGTCCCTATGCTCTTTATTTTGTGTTATTATAAACTCCATAATATTAAATAATACATGTTGTGAATTATAATTAAGCATATGGCTACAGCTATAAAACCTTCCCTCATATTTCGTGTTCATTAGCTCTTAAAAGCCCAATGCTATACCACAGATTTCTTGATTTTGTAGGAAGCAGATGGGCCAGAAGGCTGTTCTTTGTATTTTTCTGCCAGTGGTATTACAGGGAGAGGTAGTGTGGCTGGGTCTGGCCCATTAAGGGCTCTTGAAGAAACTAAGGTAATTTGTAAACTGAAAATTATACAGATGCATAAAAAATATATATGTACTGAAATGTACCTTGTTCTTGGCAAATAGCCTCATTATTTTACTCTCTACAGAGATAATGCTGCAAAATCAAAAGGTGAATTATAACAAATTTGGTGCTTTTTTTTTTAGAATTTATTTTAGCATAGTCTTAGGTGCTCTTGGCACACTTAGGTTCAAGGCCTAGTTAAAGTGAACCTTTCTAGTGATATTGTAGCGATGTGCCCCTGAATCTCTGAATCTCTGGGGTTGATTTACTATAATTGGAGAGTGCAAAATCCGGTGCAGTTCTGCATAAAAACCAATCAGCTTCAAGTTTTGTTTTTTTGGGGTAATTCTTAATTGAACAAACTGAATTTTGAGGCTGAATGACTACCATGCACAGATGCACGAGATTTTTCATGCTCTAGTTTTAGTAAATCAATCCCAACATACTCAGATGCAGATCCAGGCTCTTTAATCTTATTTTCCTGCATTCACCATGGGTTTCCACAAGCCCCTGGGCTACAGGTCATGTCAGAAAATATATTTCCCAGTTTCCCACCCTTTGCAGCTCAGAGAGACTGCACCCAGTATGACAGCACTGGCTTTGTGTGTCCTCCACTGTTAGTTTCAGAGTGTGGGCAACAGGGGTTCTATGGGAATACCAGCCACGGTGAGGAGCACTGCTTTAATTGCTACCAAAGTACTGCACTTCATGTCTTGTCGCCAGCCACCCACCTGCAGTACCAGTCCTGGGACTCCTCCAGCTGCTTGCCTATGGTGCCAGCCCAGAGACTTCTCCAGTTGTGTATCCTGGCCTTGCTTTTATTAGCTCCTGATTGTATAGCTTCATAATCTGTTTAACATTGTTCTGCACTGTATGAACACCCTTTTGCCATTTTAACCCTGTTTGCATTTTTAATCCTACTCTGCACTTGTTTATTAAAGGCCACTTTAAATCTACCCTCTGTCTGATCATTCATCCACATATGCATTCTGTTACTGTCAGGGTCACCTGTGGCCAGGTGACAGATGCACACCGTAGGGGGACAGGAGTGCACCGCGAGGTAGTGAACCCTATGGCTGGCTTCTGTGGATAGGAAACTGGGTGGTTGTGGAAAGCGGGACCAGAGGAGCACAACCGGGATCCCAACGGAAGCGAGAGCCAAGATTCCCCAGGGCGCGGAGTCTAAGACCCAGCTGGTCTTCTCCAGGGCCTCTAGTGGTGAGGATGTTACGCTGCAGGCTGGGACCAGGTCGCGGCCCCTGGAGTTTCCTAGCTCACGCCCCGTAGGATAAGGGGAAGCAGCAGCACACGATAGAGAGAACCGAATAACAAGCCGAAGGTCAGGGGCCACAAGCAGACAAGGATAACGAAGAACGAGCCGAAGGTCAAGGGTCACGAGCAGACAGGGATGGTCAGGGACAAGCCAATAACGTAACAGAGAGACAGACGTAGCACACGGCAGGCAGGAACCCAAACACACAATGCCTAACAAACACGTTGATCAGCCAAGCAGGCTTGCAGTGCACAGGTTAATATAGTGTTCTGTGATAGGGCCTGGGGTGGAGTCAGGCTGGGAGGAGATTATAAAGGAAGCCAGGTGAAAGGGCTCAGGCCTCTAAGATGAACACATGGGAAGGAAGGTAAGCTGACAGACAAACACTGCTGCATATCCATGACAGTACCCTCCCTCTTATGGGCCCTCCCCCGCCTGGACCCAGGCTTAAAGGGAAATCTCTGATGAAACCTTCTCAACAGATGAGGTGCAGCGACATCAGATGCAGCAATCCAAGACGCCTCCTCAGGACCAAAACCTCTCCAATGCACAAGGTACTGAAGAATGCCTCTGCAGAGCCGAGAATCCAGAACTTGTCTAACCTCATACTTAAGATTATCCTCAGAGACCGAAAATGAGGTAGGGAGATGACAAGAAGATCTATTGAGGACCAAAGGCTCTCTAGGAATAAGCAAGGGCATGAGAGGATCAACAGGAATCTGAGGGGGGTCCCCTAGACCCTTAAAGGGGAACTGGTCATCTTGCACAGGACCATCAGACTGGGCAGATGTCAGTGGAACCCTGAAGTCAGGTTGGTTAGAAGGTGACATGTCGCAGGAGTCAAGCTGAATAGCTGAAGGACAAGCAGAATGTCCCGAACAAGAAAAAGTAGGAGGCTCACTGGGCATGGGCTGGACTGGCATAACTAGTACAGAGGCAGAGTGAATAGCTGAGTCAGGTGTAGCGACTACCTGAATCGCATCGCAAGACGTAGCGACTGCAGGACTTGTAGACAAGCTAGCCTGGCTGTGCGTCCAAGGGTGGTTAGGGACAGAGAAATGTAAATGGTTATGCAACCTGGAATGAATGACCGGCTCAGATTCACAGGGGGCAACCTTGGGTAGGCAGGACGAGGAACAGGAGGGACCCCAAGCCAGGATCTGTCCAGTAGTCCAGTCCACATGAGGAGAATGGAGCTGTAACCATGGGAGACCCAAAATTATAGGCGTTGAGGCCTTGGGTAAGATAAGGAAGGATATCCACTCCTGGTGGAGTGTCCCTACCGACATCTTAACAGGGAGGGTCTGGAAGCGGATAGGTCCCCCTGGGAGAACAGTACCATCAATCGCCAAGACCACCAATGGCGTGGTGAGGGGCAAAAGAGTAAGTCTCATGGACGATGCGATTTCCCAGTCCATGAAATTACCAGCGGCTCCGGAATCCAGATATGCTGAGACCGAATGAGAAGAAGCACCAACATGAAGGAACACAGAAAGCAGAAGACGAGAAGGGGAAGGTGATATTTCTGGGTCCAATACTCCACTTTCCAGATGAAGTGGACCCAAACGTTTTTCTGGACAAAGAGAGCAAGTGTCACGAAAATGACCTTTGCCCCCACAGTAGAGACACAGGCCTAGATTTCTGCGCCTAGCACGTTCCTCTGGGGATAGCCTGGTCCTGCCCAGCTGCATGGGTTCCTCAGCTGGCAGGAGATGCTCCACGGGTCGAGGAGAGGGGAGCTCAGGCTGACTAAGGACCAAGGAGTGCTGGCGCCGCTTTTCTAGGGTCCTTTCCTGAAAGCGAATATCGATCTGGTTACACAAGGAGATAACTCCGTCCAGATCAGTGGGGATGGTTCTTCCTGCTAATTCATCCTTCACTCTATCAGAAAGGCCATGCAAAAAGGTTGCGACTAAGGCCTCATTGTTCCAGCTCAACTCAGCCGACAGTATGCGGAAATTAAGGGCGTACTGTCCCACTGAAGCAGACTCTTGGCGGAGACGTAGAAGGGCGCTGGCCGCTGAAGAGACACGAGCCGGTTCTTCAAAGATATTCCGAAAAAGTTTCAAGAAGCCAGACAGGCTAGAAACCACTGGATCATTCAGTTCCCACAGAGGGGCTGCCCAGGCTAAAGCTTCACCGGAGAGGAGGGAAATGATATAGGCTACCTTTGCCCTATCAGACAGAAAGTTTTGAGGCTGAAGCTCAAAATGAATCGTGCATTGGCTAAGAAACCCTCTGCAGGCCTTGGAGTCCCCAGAGAAACGGAACGGAGCTGGCAGTATTAGTGAGTGTGTGGCTGCGACTGGTGCGATAGGTACCACCGCTGGTTGTACTTGAGGTTGCGGATTCGGGGTTCCCAAGGAGGCCTGAAGCTGCTCGAAGCGAGAAGCCAGATCCTGGAGGAATCGCATCACCTGAGTCTGATTCGATTCCTGGGTTTCAAGTCTGCAAACTATGCCCTGCAATGGATCATCCGCGGGTAGCGGGATGTCAGCCGGGTTCATGGCTGATCAAACTGTCAGGGTCACCTGTGGCCAGGTGACAGATGCACACCGTAGGGGGACAGGAGTGCACCGCGAGGTAGTGAACCCTATGGCTGGCTTCTGTGGATAGGAAACTGGGTGGTTGTGGAAAGCGGGACCAGAGGAGCACAACCGGGATCCCAACGGAAGCGAGAGCCAAGATTCCCCAGGGCGCGGAGTCTAAGACCCAGCTGGTCTTCTCCAGGGCCTCTAGTGGTGAGGATGTTACGCTGCAGGCTGGGACCAGGTCGCGGCCCCTGGAGTTTCCTAGCTCACGCCCCGTAGGATAAGGGGAAGCAGCAGCACACGATAGAGAGAACCGAATAACAAGCCGAAGGTCAGGGGCCACAAGCAGACAAGGATAACGAAGAACGAGCCGAAGGTCAAGGGTCACGAGCAGACAGGGATGGTCAGGGACAAGCCAATAACGTAACAGAGAGACAGACGTAGCACACGGCAGGCAGGAACCCAAACACACAATGCCTAACAAACACGTTGATCAGCCAAGCAGGCTTGCAGTGCACAGGTTAATATAGTGTTCTGTGATAGGGCCTGGGGTGGAGTCAGGCTGGGAGGAGATTATAAAGGAAGCCAGGTGAAAGGGCTCAGGCCTCTAAGATGAACACATGGGAAGGAAGGTAAGCTGACAGACAAACACTGCTGCATATCCATGACAGTTACAATATTAGTTAAAGTTGTGCTCTCATTTAATAGCTAGTCAAATTAGGCACTCTGGCCTCCTCTTCCCACTTTCTTGGTCTGCTAGGCTGCATGCTCAAATAAGGGTCTGGTATGGATTTGGAAGGGCACACTTTTTTCTTTTCTTTTTTTGTGTAGGTTCACCTTTAATACCCATGCCAGACTCAAACACAGTTTTTTCTTTTATTTTTGGAACTGCAACAAAGTCATTGGGGAGATTAACACATCTCTATACTTACATCTCTCAGTGGCACAGTTTCTGTTAAACTCAATCCAGAAGCTCTGCACACTGGTCCAGGCTCTCTATGGATCTCCCCAGTGTATCACAGCACCAGTGGACAGCTACTGGGCAGCTAGGTAAAGGGACCCTCTAGTCTCCTAGCACTGTGCAGCAGCCCAGCAGTCCAACTCTCCTAGTCCTAGTCTTTCTGTTTACACAACATGGGCTCTCCTTCCCTTTTTATTTGAGTCTGGTGGGTAGGGTTAGAGTCCTTACTGCTTAGTTGGCTTTCCCCTAGGCTGCTATTATAGCCAATCACAGTCCTTCCTTCCAGTCTCCGTCAAATTGTCTCCAGCTCATCCTGTGTCGAGGACACCTTCAAATACCTGCACTGTTCACCAACAGCAGGGAGGGAGCACCTAGCTGAGTCAGAGAGGAATATTCTGCTGCACAGTCTAAAGAGCCAACAGAAAGGCTACACAATGCTGCCTCCACTGACAGCATATGTACACAGTGCTGAGCCACAGTACAGTCCTAACTATGCTAACGGCTCTTCTGCTGCCTGTCCTTGATTTGTGTATACTTTAAGTTAGGTTTAATAACATTCCTGTCAGAGTTGACACTGCCAGGTACCACAGAAGGAAATAGTTAGAGGGCCTCTTTTGCTTCTTGGGGATCCATGCTCTGTTTTTAACCAGTTCCTGACTGGCCAACAGTAATTTTACAGCACATCAACGTATCACATACTTTGCCCAACTCATGTGCACTGGCGTACCCCCTGGGATGTACAGCAGCATGATTTGTGTGCTCAGTATTGGGCTGCTGTGAGCGGCCCAGATACCACGTGACCGATGTGCGATCACATGATACCAAGTAAACAACAGTCATGAATGGAATCCATTCATAACATCATTGTTTACTACTGTGTGTGATCTGTGATTGGTCACCAGTGATCACATGGTACCTGGGCCAATCATAGCACCCTGTACCATGTGATAGCTGTGGCCACTCACAGCATCACAATAGGAAACAAGTCAAGAATAAAAGCCTTTCATGACAGTCCAAACAATTGCTGTTACAGTGATCATCACTAGCAAGCAATCACAGTGTAACAAAAAATCCTGATCAGCCCCCCACTATGCTGACACTGAACTACTCTGATGAGAGTATGTAAAAAACAAACAAAACAAATGTAGAAAAAAAATCTTAAAAAAAAGAAAAAAATATGTAAAAAAGTAAAAAAAAAAGGATTATATATATTTTTTTTACATTCTGTCATCAGTCAGTATCCATCAGTCAGTATCCCTTATCACCACCACACCAGTCATATGATGACACTGTACTGCACTGGTGACAGTATGTAAAACAAAATTGTGAAAAAAAAAGAATTTTATTTAATTTCTTACACTTCCAAAAAATTGTGACAAAAAATTACAACTTCAAAAAACTTGCCATGCCTCTTACTAAATACCTTGGACTGTCTATTTTCCAAAAATAGGTCACTTGGGGGGTATTTGTACTGTCCTGGCATTTTAGGGCATCAAGAAATGAAATAGGCAGTCAGTACATCAGGATTATTCAGTTTTTTTAAATATACAATATATACCATAGTTTGACTATTTCACACAGACTAAATAATATATGCTGATTTGGGTTTTTTTCTTAAAGGAGTTGTAAAGGTACATTTTTTATTTTCTAAATAGGTTCCTTTAAGCTAGTGCATTGTTGCTTCACTTACCTTTTCCTTTGATTTACCTTCTAAAGGTTTGTTTTCTTTGTCAGAATTTCTCACTTCCTGTTTCTCCTCACTGAACTCCACACCATCATCCGAGTGGTGTGGAGTCATCCAGAACAGCTTACTGAACAGCTTACTGAGGATAAACAGGAAGTGAGAAATTCAGACAAAGAAAACAAAGAAAAAAAATATTTAGAAGGGAAATCTAAGGAAAAGGTAAGTGAAGCAACAATGCACTAGCTTAAAGGAACCTATTTAGAAAATAAAAAATGTACCTTTACAACTCCTTTAACCAAAGAATGCAGCAGAATACATTTTGGCCTACATTATAAAGAAAGATTATTTGTTTACAATATTTTATAACAGAGACTAAGAAAACATGTTTTTAGTCAAAAATTTCTGTATTAAAAAAAAACAAACAAAAAAAAAAAACTGTAGTGATTAAATACCACCAAAAGAAAGCTCTGTTTGTGTAAAAAAAAAAAATGATATGAATTTCATTTGGGTACATTGTTGCATGACAGCGCAATTGCTAGTTAAAGTAGCACAGTGCTGAAAAACAAAAAATCCCCAGATAATGAAGGGAGTAAAACCTTCCAGAGATCAAGTGGTTAAAGCCATCCCTGGGGCAGGTGCTGTGAAAGATGATTATTTTTGCTGTCATCCTCCCCCTGTACAGCAAAGTGTTAACAGTACAGGCTCAACGTTGCTTAAAGTAGTTGTAAGCCCACAATAAAAAAAACAAAAAAATAAATAAAAAACCTGCAAGGCAAAGGCATAATAAAGTAGTATGCATAGCATACTAGCTCATTATGAAATACTCACCTTAGATCGAAGCCCCGTAGCGGTCCCCATACACCGCTCGGTCCGGCGACATCGCTCCCAGAGTTACTTCCGGGTATCGTGTGCTCTGGCTCTGTGATTGGCCAGAGCCGCAATGACGTCACTCCCACGCATGCATGCGGAAGCCGCCGGTGACGACACACTAGCTGAAGCAACGGCACGAACGCGCCATTGCTTCAGTGCACATGTGCCGATGACGTTGGCACATGCTGATACAGTGAATATCTCCTAAACCATGACGGCTAAGGAGATATCTGGGGTAGCTACAGGTAAGCCTTATTATAGGATTACCTGTAGAAAAAGTGGTCTGTAAGAGTTTACAACCACTTTAACAGAGTTTCCAGACAGGCTGCAGGTAGGTGCAGTGACTAGCAATACTGTGCTCAGTGGTGCTCAGTGACACCGAACCTGCACAATTATCAGGCTCCAGTATGTACACTCTGACCTCAGTGCTGCAATTCACCATGCCTCCATGAGTGGGCACAGCATGGCACTGTCTGTAGTTACAACTTTGTGTGAATTAATAATGATTCTGCTGAATAGTGCATTCAAAAATACAGATTAGCATCTATTCTTGTGCTTTTTTTTTTTTTTAAACTAAATTCCCTATTTAGCTCATTTGTTACTATGGTGCGACATTTAATTAACCTTCTGGAATGCATAAACACTGTATCTATAGTTTATACGTGCTAAAAAAATGCAAAGTCCACTTTAAAATAGAGAGGTATACAAAATATATCCATTTTAACTATAAATGCTTTCATATGTGCTAAATAATTCCAGGAAAGTAGTCACTTAATAAAAAGTTTCTAAGCTAAGAAAGGGCTGCCAAACCATGCGGTATATAAAAATACCTGTATGGGCACAGGTGAATAGAAAATGTTCCATTAATTCCATTACATGCTTCCTGCCAGAGGGACACAGGTAATGCCTGTTCCACATTTTGTGCCAGATTATTTGTGTGTCAGCCAAATCTCGAAGACAGACCGACCACATGGGCATTTTAAAAGCAGCAGAATGAGTATAATTAGACTTTTGAACCAACATAACAAGCATAATTAACACAAGCTCACCTCTTTTAAATTGTACCCTTTTTATATTGCACAGTGTGAGGTTCTTTATCACTCAGGGTCTATTTTGGGCTGTGTGAGTTGTAAAAGCAGCAGGATAGTGAACATTATGCGGCTATGTTACATAAAACCAGAAATGTGCTGAGCTATATGACCTTATTCCAAAGCAAAAGTCATACACTACTTTAAATGTTCTCGTACACATATGGAGAATTATGATAAAAAGCATAGACCCAAGACTGTGGTTGCTATTATTACATGACAAAAGATTTACAATGGTGAACAGCGTGTGGGGTAACCACATGACTGCATAATATAATACACCACATTAGAGCTTTCCCATAAAATGAAACAGTTCACACTTTAATTGTCTGAAGCCCTGTACACACGATAGGTTTAACCGATGAAAACAGTCCGATGGACTTTCTTCATCGGACAAACCGATCGTGTATGGGCCCCATTGGTCTTTTTTCCATCAGTGTTTAAAAATAGAACATGTTTTAAGTTTATCCGATGGTTAAAAAAAATAAAAAACCCACGCATGCTCAGAATCAAGTCGACGCATGCTCAGAAGCATTGAACTTTATTTTTCTCGGCTCATCGGAGTGTTTTACGTCACCGCGTTTGGAACGGTCGTTTTTTTGACTGATGTGTGTAGGCAAGACTGATGGAAGTCAGCTTCATCGGATTTCCGTGTACAGGGCTTAAGTTTGGTAAGAAACCACAAATAGTTTTTATTTTATTGTTTTACTAATTCCAGTTTGTAGATTTTGGTACATAATGATAATTTCCTCTTCACGGCATAAAGAAGAAAATACTGTATTTTTTAAATGATACACAATAGGGTGATAATTGTTATGCCTAGGGTACTGGTAGGTGCTCCTGACTGTTTTCAGAGCAATAGTTGATTGGGTAGGTTTGATATTTTTGTGTTATCTGCCCTGATATTTTATATAAAGTATATAAAGGTGCTAAAACCATTGTCTTTTTTACAAAACAAAATTCTTATGCAGGACCGAATATGTGTAAACTTGTTAACATCACTAGAGCTTGTATACTGTACATATAGCCTTTGGTGCCAAAAACAACATCTCTTTGTTACAATCACCTCTGTTTTGTTCTGTTTTACTGGTGAATATGTACATGATCATATAGGATATATCTATTCTACAGTGCCTTAAAAAAGTATTCATACCCCTTGAAATTTTCCAAATTTTGTCATTTTACAACCAAAAACGTAAATGTATATTTATGTATGCTTGGTTTTTATTAGGGGTGCCGAAATTAATCGCCGCATCGGTGCATCGCAATTTGGATTCCGATGTATACGACCGGGAAAATCGATTACCGGGATGATGCCCGCAGCTGCAGGCATCATCCCGGTACTGTTTTTAGAGCGGGCGGTCGGCTATCCAGTGATAACAACCGATGCGGCTAAAAGCCGGTTCCCGGTTATTATCCCGCCTTCCGCCGCTCTGACCGGGCCTCCCGTCCCTCCGGGAGACCCGATCCGCGAGTCGCTACTTCCACGACTAGAGACAGACTGGAACTAAGCGTCGGCTTCGTTCCAGTCTGTATGTAAACACGGAAGCAACGTCACAACGTCACTTCCACTTTACTCGGCTGCCAATGGCGCCAGTTTAAAAAAAAATGACAGTATTAAGAATTGCAGTTTATGGCGATCTGAATACTTTGAAGTGCAAAGGAGGGATTTAGGGTCTTTTAACACTTTTCACCGTATGGTTTATTAGCCCAAGAGCTTATTCATGTACTGAAGGTGTGGTGTACATTGGATTTTTTTAATTTTTCTGCTCAGGTTTTGATTATTCACTGATTAATCATTGTGATTTAATTTATTTATACATTGCTCCTTTACTTAGTGTGCCCATCAGTCACACCCCTTCCCTCTCACTTCCCTTTGTGTCACACAGCGCAGGCAGTAACGTGAGCCCAGAGAGAGGGGGTAGTAACGTGAGCCCAGAGAGAGGGGGTGCCCAACAAGGACAGCTATCTGGCAGTCATGTTCCCCCAGCTGCAGCATACTGCCAGATTTGCTCCAAGTGATGAGGAGGGAGGGGATGATGAGGTCACTGACTCCACGTGGGTGCCTGATAGGAGAGAGGAGGAGGAGGAGGCACATCCCCAACGAGGCAGGATGCCCTCCAGGGGTCAGCTTAAGGGCAGCACACCGACTGCATTACACCGCAGAGCTCTGCATGTGAAGGGCGCTGCTGTCTCTGCGCGTTATTCCAAAAGTTCTTTGGTGTGGGCCTTTTTTCAGACGTGTGCAGCAGATCGCATCGTTGCCATTTGCAACATATGTCTGAAGCATATCTTGCGTGGCCAAAACATCAGCCACTTGGGCACCACGTGCTTGACCAGACATATGTCGACCTGCCATGCGGTTCGTTGGCAAGCGTACCTAAAAGACCCACACCAAAGAACAAAGCGGACCTCTCCTTGCTCCTCATCAGCTGGGATCTCCAAGCCCACTATACCTTCAGTCCTCTCTGAAACCTGCACTGAGAGGAATGAAGGTGTAGAATTAGGTGTGCCACAGCCAAATACTTGCGGGCAATCTGCTATTGGTACACCGATGTCAGATTGCACCAGGCAAATTTCCCTGCCCCAGCTGCTGCACCGCCGAAAGAAGTTCGCTCCTAGCCATCCACATGCCCAGCGGTTGAATGCTAGCTTGGCTAAATTGCTAGCACTTCAACTGCTGCTTTTTCAGTTGGTAGACTCTGCCCCCTTCTGTGAGTTTGTGGAATGTGCGGTTCCTCAGTGGCAGGTTCCCAAACGCCACTTTTTCTCACGGAAGGCGATTCCGGCTCTCTACCGGCATGTGGAAGGCAATGTCTTGGCCTCGCTGGACAGGGCGGTCAGCGGTAAGGTGCATATTACCGCTGACTCATGGTCCAGCAGGCATGGACAGGGACGTTATCTATATTTCACGGCGCATTGGGTGACTCTGCTGGCAGCTGGGAAGGATGCAGGACAAGGTGCAGTAGTGTTGGAGGTTGTTCCGCCACCACACCTCCAAAATGCTACTACTGGTGATTCTGACACACCTCTCTCCTCCACCCCCTCCTCTTCTTCTTCCTCCATGGCCTCTTCCTGTGCTTTCTCCTCGGAACCAGCGGTGCTCCGTAGTCGTTCAAGGGGCTATGCAAGTACGCAGGCAAAAAGATGCCATGCAGTGCTTGAGCTGGTGTGCTTGGGGGATAGGAGCCACACTGAGGCAGAGATTCTGTCAGCTCTGCAGGGGCAGGCTCAGATGTGGTTGACACCATACCAGCTTAAGCCAGAAATGGTGGTTTCCGACAATGGCACCAACCTCCTCTCCGCCCTCCGACAGGGACACCTGACCCAAGTGCCCTGTTTGGCTCACGTCCTTAACTTGGTGGTGCAGCGGTTCTTGGGCAGGTACCCAGGCTTACAGGAGGTCCTGAGTCAGGCCAGGAAACTCTGTGGGCGTTTCCGCCGGTCATATAATGCCAGTGCTCGGCTGGCTGACCTGCAAAAGGAAAACAACCTGCCCAAGAACCGCCTAATCTGTGACATGCCCACCAGGTGGAATTCTACAATGGCCATGCTACAGCAGCTGCACATGCAGCAGAGGGCCATCAATGAGTATCTGTTGCAATATGGCACCAGGACAGGGTCAGGGGAGCTTGGATTTTTTCCCCACGCCAGTGGGCCATGATCAGGGATGCATGCACTCTCCTGGCACCATTTGAGGAGGCCACGAGGATGGTGAGCAGTGACAGTGCATGCATCAGTGACACTGTCCCTCTTGTCCACCTGTTGGAGCACACGCTGTGTGGAATAATGGACAGGACACTTGAGGCAGAACAGAGGCAAGAAGAGGATGACTTCCTTACCTCTCAAAGCCCCCTTTATCCAGACAGTGTTCCTGCTGGTTCGGCTATCACACAGGAAGAGGACGAGGAGGAGGAGGATTGTGTCAGCATGAAGGTGGAGCCTAGCACTCAGCATCAGCATTCAAGGGATCAGTTACAGTCCCAAGACACCCATGGACTTGTACGTGGCTGGGAGGAGGTGGCTGCAGATCATGTCGTCCTGAGTGACCCAGAGGACTCCGGACCAAATGCCTCAGCAAACCTACGCTGCATGGCCTCCCTGATCCTGCAAAGCCTGCGGAAGGATCCTCGTATTCGTGCGATCAAGGAGAGGGATCATTACTGGCTGGCAACCCTCCTTGATCCACGTTACAAGGGTAAGCTTGCGGACCTTATCTTGCCGTCGCAGAGGGAGCAGAGGATGAAGCATCTTCGGGAGACCTTGCAGAAAGGTCTGTGCAATGCGTTCCCAGAGACAGGGAGGTTACATATTCCTGGTCCTGGACAACGTGTTGCTGAGGCTTCGGTCAGTCAAAGAAGGAGAGGTGGAAAAGGTGGCCGTCTGACCCATGCGTTCAGACAATTTTTTAGTCCGCAGCCCAAAGGTATGATTGGTTCCAGCAACCATCACCAGCGCCTGGTTTACATGGTGCAGGAATACCTAGGGGCAAGATCAGACTTGGACACCTTTCGCACCGAAAATCCTCTAGATTACTGGGTCTTGAGGATGGATCACTGGCCAGAGCTTGCACAGTATGCAATTGAGCTACTGGCCTGTCCTGCATCCAGCGTTCTTTCGGAACACACATTCAGTGCTGCTGGAGGCTTTGTAACCGATCACAGGGTTCGCCTGTCCACCGACTCGGACGATCGACTGACCTTCATAAAAATGAATCAGTCTTGGATCACCACCAGCTACCAAGCACCTGATGCTGATGTAACCAAATAATTTTTTTTTAAATGTCAGATCCCTTTAAGACTATGCCTATGCTGATGCTGAGTGACTATCCTGTTATGCTGAGTGACGATTCTCTTCCTCCTCAATGATCATGCTGATAGCTTGTAAGAACATTTTTGGTTCTGGGCACCGCCACCAGTGGCTAAGGCCCAATTTTTCAGCCCCTGTTTAACAGGGGCGTATATTTACAATTTTTGATGCAATACTTTGCAGCAGGGCTCAATGCTGCTCTCCAACTACAGTATCTGTGAGGGGTTGCAGTGTTGTGGCACCAGCACCAGTGCCTAAGGCCCAATTTTTCAGCCCCTGTTTAACAGGGGCGTGTAATTACAATTTTTGATGCAATACTTTGCAGCAGGGCTCATTGCTGCGCTCCAATTACAGTATCTGTGAGGGGTTGCAGTGTTGTGGCACCAGTGCCTAAGGCCCAATTTTTCTGCCCCTGTTCAACAGGAGCATGTAATTACAATTCTTGATCTAATAATTCACAGCAGGGCCCATTCCTGCACCCACCAAGAGTAACTGTGAGGGCTTACAGTGTTATGGCAACACCACCAGCACCACCACCACCACCAAAGGCCCAATTTTTCTACCACTGTTCAACAATGGCATGTAATTACAATTCTTGATATAATAGTTTACAGCAGGGCGTTCCAGCGCCCACCAAGAGTAACTTTGAGGGCTTACAGTGTTGTGGCAACACCAACACCTAAGGGCCAAATTTCTGCAGAGTATATACGGCAGGCCCCTACTTTCAAACATCCAACTTACAAACGACTCCTACTTGCAAACGGAAGGAGACAACAGGAAGTGAGAGTAAATCTACCCCTAGGAAGGGAAATTCTCTCCTGTAAGAGTTAATATGGGAAAACGGTGTCTCCTCTCCACTGATGCTTTATCACCAATCCTTGTTTCAATAAAAAAAACAAATTTTCAAAAAACATTTGTCATTGGGACGGAAAGTGAGGTGAAATGTTCTGAACAGGTGCACAGACAGCAAAACAAATGTTACAGGGGTGATAACCCTTCCCTATGTTTTCCAAAAAGCGTAAAAATAGATTTTTTGGCTGGAGCTACACTCAAAAAATGTACCTGTTCCAAATTACAAACAGATTCAACTTAAGAACAAACCTACAGTCCCTGTCTTGTTTCACCGCCTGTATACTGCTGTTCAGAGTATATAGGGCCTTTTTTTTTAATTTGGGTGTGGGATTCCCCTTAATATCCATACAAGACCCAAAGGGGCTGGTAATGGGCTGGGGGGGGGGGGGTACCCATGCCATTTTCTTCAATGATTGTCTTTTCATCCGTATTGCCGGGACCAAATATTACATTAAAGCCGCAAGCAGTTTTAAATGACTTTTTTTCCTTTATAAATGTCATTTTGTGCAGGGACAGTTCTAAACACGGGAAACACATGCCACTTTACAGGCATACTTTAGACACCCCCAGGTACGATATTTAAAGGAATATTTCAAATTTTTTTTTCACTTTAAGCATCATTAAAATCACTGCTCCCGAAAAAACTGGTGTTTTTAAAACTTTTTTTTGCATTGATACATGTCCCCTGGGGCAGGACCCGGGTCCCCAAACCCTTTTTAGGACAATAACTTGCATATTAGCCTTTATAATTATCACTTTTGATTTAGAACGTTCGAGTCCATTAATTTTAATAGGGTTCTAAAGTTCGTGCAAACTTTCGGTCCGTTCGCAGGTTCCTGTGGGAACCGAACCGGGGGGTGTTTGGCTCATCCCTAATCTTCATACATTTCATTGGAACGGCACCAAACAAAAGTTCCAGCATTTTTTTCTGTTTAAGTGTTGTTATGATGGTTTTTGTTTGGCTTTTCTGTATGTAAATCCCATTTCCTTTAGGCGATATCTTACAGTTCGATTACAGACATTGACTCCAGTTTATGACCATTTCTTCCTCATTTGTTTTGTTGTGCATTTTCTGTTTTCAAGGCATATTGCTTTATGTTTTCTATCTTGACGCTTTGATGTGTTTCTTGGTCTACCAGTTACTCTTTCCTTTAACAACCTTCCCATTTAATTTGTATTTGGTACAGTGGCAGCATCTCTCCCCTCTTGATTGTCCCTGCGGCTTGGCTTGTGGTGTGATACCACACACCCGAGATTATATACATGCAACCACACCAATAGACATCAGTTTGTGGATCCCTCCATATAGCACTGAAGAGCAACCCACCATGAGTGGTCAACCCCCTCGTGAATGTACCCATGCTATTTTTTATGGCACTAATGTGCACTTCAGATACTACTGGAAGGTATTACCTATGAATATGAAAAAGTGTAGTGCTTATTTTTGTGAAAGAGTCAGTTACCAACACATAACAAATGTTGCAAACATGCATATATATTAATTTCAGTGACACCAAGTGACTGAGTGTGATCCGTGAAAAAAAATATTATATGTAAATAAATCAGAACGAAACAGTCCTCTATTGTGACCACACACAAATAACAGTCCAAAAGTGTAGAAAAAACTGCAAGGTTGAAATAAAGAGTCCCACATGGATATGACCCTCTCTGTGAAAGGATAGAGACACCACCACCGATATAAGGAGGAGGCTTACCAGATGGTATTGACTTGGTAATGTGTATACCACCCAAGTCAAAACAGGCTTAAATAATTAGTCAGCAACGTGTATCCAGCTGGTCCTGAATCCGCATATCAGTCGGCACCGCAAATTCCCGTAAACACCAGGAAGTGTGAATACATATAGTCTTGTTGGAGCCAGAGATACGGTAACCACATAACATGCGTAATGGGGAAAAAAACTCACATAGTGTGATACCGTACAAGGAAGTATTTATTTAAAAAAAGATTAAAAAATGTACACTCACATTTGGAAGAACATCATAGGCATATCACAAAATGCAAGAGCGATGTGTGTGAATGGGTCCACCCGACGCGTTTCAACTAAAAAGTCATCATCTGATGATGACTTTTTAGTTGAAACGCGTCGGGTGGACCCATTCACACACATCGCTCTTGCATTTTGTGATATGCCTATGATGTTCTTCCAAATGTGAGTGTACATTTTTTAATCTTTTTTTAAATAAATACTTCCTTGTACGGTATCACACTATGTGAGTTTTTTTCCCCATTACGCATGTTATGTGGTTACCGTATCTCTGGCTCCAACAAGACTATATGTATTCACACTTCCTGGTGTTTACGGGAATTTGCGGTGCCGACTGATATGCGGATTCAGGACCAGCTGGATACACGTTGCTGACTAATTATTTAAGCCTGTTTTGACTTGGGTGGTATACACCTTACCAAGTCAATACCATCTGGTAAGCCTCCTCCTTATATCGGTGGTGGTGTCTCTATCCTTTCACAGAGAGGGTCATATCCATGTGGGACTCTTTATTTCAACCTTGCAGTTTTTTCTACACTTTTGGACTGTTATTTGTGTGTGGTCACAATAGAGGACTGTTTCGTTCTGATTTATTTACATATAATATTTTTTTTCACGGATCACACTCAGTCACTTGGTGTCACTGAAATTAATATATATGCATGTTTGCAACATTTGTTATGTGTTGGTAACTGACTCTTTCACAAAAATAAGCGCTACACTTTTTCATATTCACCAGTTTTTGCTTTGTCTCAGCTGTGTTGGCAGCTAATTTTTGTGTTCACTCATTGCACAGCGCAGTATATCCCATATCTAATTTTTTGCAAGGTATTACCTATGCCCCTACTGACTGTCTCTATACAAGGTCTATATATCCTTAATGATGTGGGAGAGCCCAGCTGACTTGGCTTGGTCCTAGTTGACAGTGTCTTAGAAACAATATTATATATAAACGGTTCCACGTGAAACATGTCAAGCTTTCATTAACTACTTAAGGACCAGCCGCCGCAGTTGTACTGCAGCAATGTGGCTCGATCCCGCAAATCGCCGTCATTGTACGTCGGCTTTGTAGGCGCGCACAGATCCTGTCTTTCTGCTATGTAGGAAGACGGATCTGTGCGTTTCCCCAGTGGCACAGTCCCCCATACAGTTAGTAAACACACCCAGGGAACACATTTAACCCCTTGATCACCCCTAGTGTTAACCCCTTTCCTGCTATCCCGCTAAATATCGCTGATCACCGCCATTACTAGTAAAAAAAATAGAAAAAATAAAAATAAAAAAATAGAAAAAATAAAAATGCCATAAATCTATTTTGTAGACGCTATAACTTTTGTGCAAACCAATCAATATACGCTTATTTTTTTTTACCAAAAAGATGTAGAAGAATACATATTGGCCTAAACTGATGAAGAAATTCGTATTTTTTTACATGTTTTTAGGGATATTTATTATAGCAATAAGTAAAAAATATTGTTAGTTTTTTTCAAAATTGTCACTTTTTTTTGTTTATAGAGCAAAAAATGTAAACCGCTGAGGTAATCAAATACTAACAAAAGAAAGCTCTATTAGTGGGAAAAAAAGGACGTCAATTTTGTTTGGGTACAGGGTTGCAGGACCGCGCAACTGTCAGTTAAAGCAACGCAGTGCCGTATCGCAAAAAATGGCCTGTCATTAAGGAGGAAAATCTTCCGGTCCTTAAGTGGTTAAATATCACTGTTTGTAAAGCCGCGATGAAGCTATCAGGGTTGCCTGCATTGCATCCCTGAACTAGGCGTCTGTCTTTGAGTCATATACAGTATCTCACAAAAGTGAGTACACCCCTCACATTTTTGTAAATATTTTATTATATCTTTTCATGTGACAACACTGAAGAAATGACACTTTTGCTACAATGTAAATTAGTGAGTGTACAGCTTGTATAACAGTGTATTAAACTTTGTTCTGTATTTGAAATTATTGCATGTGTGTCATTTGTCTGTTTTTTGGAAGAACAAGTAAATACACACCATTAATAAAAAATACATGCAATGAATATAAAATCATATTTTGGATAATTATGCAAACATTAACATATATATACAGTAGATATGCAGACATCGTAAATTTTACCTTAAGGTGTAAAAATATCCTTGAAGATGATCATAGCCATTCTAGTGTAAAGGCCTCATTAATATAACTTACAGTGCTACTTTTCAAATATTTAATCATACATGACTCATCCACACTGATGTGAAAAAAGTTTTAAGGTTTAGCCATATGATGAATTTATTTTCAGCTAACAAAATTAATTAGCTAGCATACGTATGTAGCTGAATACATATTTTTTAATATTTTAGGCAATGTATAAATAGTTCATCAATCATTCATATTGGTAATTTTTTTTTACAAATTATGTATTGATGCTGAAGGTTTTCCTAAAGGGTTAGTTCACCTTTACCAAAAGACTGCCTATGCGGATAAGGGGACAAAACAGAAAAACTGTGCAGCTATGACCAAAGTTGATTAATTCTCTTGCTATAGGTGAAGGCCCTTAAGCCCTGTACACACGATCGGAATTTCGATGGTCTAAAATCCGATGGAATTTTCCGTCGGAATTCCGATGAAGCTGACTTCCATCAGTCTTGCATACACACCATCAGACAAAATTCCGACCGTCCAAAACGCGGTGATGTAAAACACTATGACGAGCCGAGAAAAATGAAGTTCAATGCTTCTGAGCATGCGTCGACTTGATTCTGAACATGCGTAGATTTTTCTCCACAGACGATCGGAATTTCCCATCGGATTTTTTTCCATCGGAAAAATTTAAAACATGTTCTATTTTTTTACACCGATGGAAAAAAGTCAGATGGGGCCCACACACGATCGGAATTTGCGATGAAAAACTTTTTTCATTGGAAAAACCGATCGTGTGTACAGGGCATTAATGTACCTCATGAATGTACCTCATGAAGGCTGACTAGAAAACTCCCCAAACATTGCTAAGGATGTTGTGAGACAACCAGCAGTTACCGTTCACCTCCACCATCACACGAGTGAGCGCTCAAATGCTGAGCTCAGGGCTACTGCATCAGGTTAGAGAAATTTACACATGATGGGTTTGAATCAGAGAAAGGACTTACTTCTATGATGGTAGAGGCGAGCAGTAACATTAGGCTTCTTTTAGAAACTTCCTAAAAGTTTTTCAATCAGGCTTCTTGAGGTACATAAATGGCCTATACCTATAGTAAGGGTTTTATTAATTGATTAATTTTGGTCAAAGCTGCATAGTTTGTTCTTATCTACTGATGTCCCATATCTGCATAGGCAGTTTTTTTTTGTAAAGATGAACTATGCCTTTAAAGGAAATTGACCATGAGGACAATATGTAGTCTGTCAGTACCAAAAAACACTACAGCGCTGACACTGTGCTCATCCTATAATGAAAAAATGATGTACCTTTGTTTCTGTTACACATTTGTACTAAACTATGGCCTTTTAAAATAATAAAAATCATTTGTAAAAAAAAAAGAAAAGAAAGAGATATTGAAAGATACTTATTCCCGGAGGTATAGGAATAAAAATGTCAATTAGTAGAAAATGGCTGATGCTGTGGTGCTAGCAATGCTGCTTTCATTTATGAGCTGGAAATCCACAATTTGTAAAATAGGAAGGGAAGGAAAGAAAGCGCTAAACCGGCATAGTGTAGCACAATTTATTAAGTAAAATACCATATAAAACAAATAGAACTCACAAGTGGGTGAGAGGGAGAGAGAGGATGACAGTCCGCAGTGGATTGTAATGAGCTGGGAGTTGTGTGGTAGTCCTTGGTGGAGAAAAAAGCCAGCTGTGGTGGGGAGCAAGATGAGCCTGGAGTCCATGCAGGGAGACCGGCACCAGGCTGCCCTGTGTGGCTGTGATGGTATATCAGAAATCGGATGTCCGCCCAAAGACGATGTGTCCAGCTGGAGTGGTGAGAGGATCTGCTATTCCAACCGCTGTGTGAGCCAATCGGGACACGTTTCAGAAGCTTAGCCACGCCTCCGAAACATGTCCCCATTGGCTCACACAGCTGTTGGACTGACAGCGCCTCTCACAACTCCAGCTGGACACATCGTCTTTGGGCAGACATCCGATTTCTGGATAAACCATCACAGCCACACAGGGCAGCCTGACGCCAGTCTCCCTGCACGGACTCCAGGCTCATCTTGCTCCCCACCACAGCCGGCTTTCTTTTTTGCCTAGGACTACCACACAGCTCCCAGCCCATTAAAATCCACTGCGAACTGTCATCCTCTCTCTCCCCTCACCCGCTTGTGAGTTCTATTTGTTTTATATGGTATTTTACTTAATAAATTGTGCTACACTATGCTGGTTTAGCGCTTTATTCTCTTCCCTTTGTAGTCTATCATTGCTGACCTCATTTTGAAAATGTTTGCTACCTGGTCACCTTTGATTTCAATAATCTTAGAATCTCAGTTAATACTGTTGCTCTGCATGAATATGTGCATTAGTGCAATGTGGTAATATGTGTGCTTTGCATGTTGGTGCACTGTGGCGCCATTCATACTTAATTTGTCTCCCTCCTGTGCAGCTGGGATTTCAGTGCGTGTTGAATTTTTTTTTTTTTTTTTCACTTTGAATAGAGTAAGAGAGGGTTTCTCACCCCTTTCAATTTTTTTTGCCATCTGTGCCCTATTGAGGAGATTTCCTTTAATTTCCTGTTCTAAAGCCACAACAGGAATTGAGACAACATCCCTAGAGCCACCAGAACTAGTTTCCCCATTTGTAAGATCCCTTTTATTATTTTTTCAGCTGACCACTCGAAATCTGGGATTTTCTTTCACTTTTAGGGATGACGGTCACCAGGACAAATGGAAAAGCTGAATATCCCTTTCAGGGACACAGACAGCAATAAAAACCTGACAGATGTTCTAATCCCTCTCCGCTCTATCCAAAACTAAAAACAAATACCTTCAGTTTTACTTTAAAACTCCATGACACTACTGGGCTTAAAAAAATGCCAGTTCCCTTGGCAGAAAAAACGCTCATATGTAGCATTTTTGTACACACGTTCAGGCACGTTTAGGAGTGTTCTGTGTTTTTTCTACTGGAAAGCTCCAAACAAAAACATAAACCAGACGGGTTTTTTCCCTGCCTCTAAACGCTGAGCTTAAAATATGCCTGTAAACATCCAATTGTGCATGGACACATATGTAGCGCCCTCACTCCATCCTTTTTGTCTAGGGGTATGTTGTATGTGAGAGTAAGATGCGCTACGGCCCATGTCCTCCCCATGGCAGTGAGTGAGGTGAAGGCCAGTACCAGTTATTTTCCTCGGGCCTGTGCGTTTCAGTTAATGACCAAGTCTTGCTGTGCTGACACTTCCCTTTGCTCCCATTAACCAGAGTACCACACACCGATTAGGGTCCAACACTTGTTTTATTGTCACACTCACAATCAAACAGTTCTTTACCAGCCAACTGGTTGAGACCCAATAACAGTTCAATACGGTGGGGTGAGCAGGTCGAGGCACTATCCTGATTGTACGCTAAACCACTGTGGTTTCACCAGCGGTTACTATAGCCTTGGCTAGAGAGAACTTAGGACTTGTGAATCTCTACCAGCGACTCAATAGAATGCAGATAGGAGTACCTTCGCTGCGTTGTGGCCCCTGTCAGGGGGAAGATGTCCCTCCAAGGGAGTTACCGGAGGCCCATCCGTCACCGGGTTGATGCTGCTCCGGACTCTTCGGACAGGTGACCTCCCCAGCCTCCTCACCTCAGACATGGGCCCCATCCACCTCAGGGACCCTCGGACTCCTCCGCCCTTGCGGGACCCTGTCGAAGTCACTGAGCCCCAGGCCTCCGGTCTAGTACCTCACCCCAGGCTGAAGGTGCCTGGGATGGACGCCAACTCCGCTCCGACCAGGCCTAGGGCGCCTGGGCCGGAACTCCGAACCGCCCGCACCCAGGCTGAAGGTGCCTGGGCGCGCGATGCAGGAAAAAGAACTCTTGGTGAGGGCGTCTCTCCCCTTTATCTCCTCCCGCGATGCCACGGCGGGTTTCCCGCCCTCGCCGTACCATCGCCAGCAGGGGACAAAAAGGTCAGCACTGTGGCAGTGAATCTACCTTAGACCTGTGGGAACCCCGCCACCCACAGGCCAAGGAGAACAACACACCACCAAGTCCTCCACGAATTTACAATGGTCTAAATCCTTTCATGATTTATACACACCTGGGTCATACTACCACCCAGGTGTATCCCTCTAAATTTAAACCCCTGCTACACTCTCCCCCTAGTGATTTGACGCTGGTCCCCAGCGTCTGGTGCAAGCCCATGTCTCCCAAAGAGTGGTAACATAAGCCTGACCCCAGAGGCCATCCCTCAAATTTGAATCCTAACTGTGCCAAGGCCTGCTCAAGGGAAGGGGAAACATAAAATAATAAACTTTTTTTTTTTTCAATAAAACCATCTGACCATGTATACACATACAATCCCTCCCATCACTGTCTAAGAACCACCACACACTCAGCAGTCTTGTCAGGCGGATCTCCTGCAGAAAGGGAAACAAAAACACAACATCCTAACACATTTGTGTTAATTTGGAAAGAATGAGTCTATCAGCCGAGAGACTCACTCGCTCCAAAGAGCAAGGTGATGCAAGTGTAAAGAAACAAACGTTGCGCAACACTGCCACCTGGTGACAGTGCCGCGGTAATGACACTTAGTGGAGTCTTCCTTCTTCTGGTGTCCCTACTCTGATTCTACCCCAAAGTCTTTATCTCTGACATGTGAAGAAAGAGAGAACAACAACAGCTCTCATTTCTCCAAGGAGTAGAAAAGCCCAAACACAAAAAAAAAACTAGGGCACAGTTCTGATGTTCCGGCAAGGATACTTCCAGAAAGTTCAACAGCAAAAAAAAATTATACAGGAGAGTTCTTTCCTTTTTCTCTGTATCTCCTCACAAATAAAACTTTGGATCCGGCAAAAACAAAAGCTTTAGGTGCTGATCGAAAGTTTCCACCGAATAATCGATGTCCTCTCCATCCTTCCTGCAGATGCGCACCTTGTCTGCATGGATATGGCGGCCCCACATCCATTCTGCTCTGCAGTCTCTGAATTGTTTGGACACTGAGGGTGAACAAGCCAAATACCGACGGGCATGAGGCACTCCAAGCTTCTCCCAAACAAACTCATCATACCACCGCTGCCGTAGAACTTCAACCTCAAAAAGTAAGTCCCGAGGCAAGTAAGGATATTCCCATCCGTACTCACGGCGACCCTCTGGCAGAAGAGCCGCTGCATTCGGGCCAAAGGAGGCATCGTGGCCCGCTCCCCTTCTCCTGGCGGAACAATGGCTTCTGGATGCCGAGGTACTTTCACTACCTCTGATAGCTTTGCTCTTGGTGCCCGTAGTGATGCGCGTTGTGTCCCCGCCACCAGAACAGGTGATGCTGCGGATGGTGGAAGGACAAGCGAAGGACCAGGCTTCCTCGTAGGCTCTGGGGTGTGCTGTCTCCTATGGACATAGGCGAATCTCGTGGTGCACGTGACACAGGTAATGGGCATTTGTCCCAGCCCTTGCGGTGAAAAAGTTTGTCTATTTCACCGTCGTCCCCACAGTCCGACAGCGACTCTAAGTTGTGGGAAGTGTCGTACATCTCTGGGGGAAGGTAGTCTCTAGTAGACGTGGAACTACCCTCCCTAGCGGGCTCCACCGGCTGTGGACCCCCGACACCTCCAACCACCACCACAGTCCCAGCCCCTGGCTCACCTTGACCTTTCGTAGAATTGGAATGTCCAGGACTCTTCCAACCGGATCCATCCAGGCCCGGCAAGCGACGGGGTGAAGCTCGACCACGACCACAGGATGCCTGCACCAGGCCGACTTTCCTCTTCGGAATGCTGCTCCGGACTCTTCGGACAGGTGACCTCCCCAGCCTCCTCACCTCAGACATGGGCCCCATCCACCTCAGAGACCCTTGGACTCCTCCGCCCTTGCGGGACCCAGTCGAAGTCACTGAGCCCCAGGCCTCCGGTCTAGTACCTCACCCCAGGCTGAAGGTGCCTGGGATGGATGCCAACTCCGCTCCGACCAGGCCTAGGGCGCCTGGGCCGGAACTCCATACCGCCCGTACCCAGGCTGAAGGTGCCTGGGCGCGCGATGCAGGAAAAAGACCTCGTGGTGAGGGCGTCCCTCCCCTTTATCTCCTCCCGCGACGCCACGGCGGGTTCCCCCGCCCTCGCCGTACCATCGCCAGCAGGGGACAAAAAGGTCAGCACTGCGGCAGTGAATCTACCTTAGACCTGTGGGAACCCCGCCACCCACAGGCCAAGGAGAACAACACACCACGAAGTCCTCCACGAATTTACAATGGTCTAAATCCTTTCATGATTTATACACACCTGGGTCATACAACCACCCAGGTGTATCCCTCTAAATTTAAACCCCCGCTACACTTATATAGAATAACATTGATCTGCTTCTACAAGCAAAACACAAAACTCCCATAGGAGAAGTGTTTTTTTTAAGCCAGTGTGCTTGGATATCATATGACATCCTCCGAGAATGCACCCTTAATGCATGCCTCGGCCTGAATGATCACCACCACACCAGTTATATGATGAGGCTGTACTGCACTGGTGACAATATGTAAAAAATAAAAATAAATTGTAAATACATTTTTTTTTGAATGTCTTCATTTTCCAAAAACATGTGACAAAAAACTTGCCATGCCTCTTACGAAATACATTGGACTGTCTACTTTCCAAAAATGTGTAATTTGGGGGATATTTGTACTGTCTTGACATTTTCGGACCTCTAGATAGGCCGTCAGTACATTAGGATTGATCAATTTTCAGATACTGTTTGTGGACTCTATCAATTTCCTACAGACTAAATAATATACACTGATTTGGGTTTATTTCACCAAAGAAATGTAGCAAAACACAGTTTGGCCTAAATCTATGAAGAAAAATTATTAATTTGCAAAATGTTATAACAGAAACAAAGAAAAACCAGTTTTTAGTTTATTTAAAAAAATAATTAAAATTCCAGTGGTGATTAAAAACCACCAAAAGAAAGCTCTATTTGTGTAAACAAAATATAAAAAAGTCATATGGGTAGAGTTGTTGCATGACCGCACAATTGTCATTCAAAGTGCGACAGCGCTGAAAGTTGAAAATTGACCTGGGCAGAAAGGGGGTAAAAGCGTCTGGTATTGAAGTGGTTAAAAATGTTATGAGAAAATGATCATGTGATAAACAATGAACACAGTAACTCTTATGGCTTTGCAAATTGACTCAAA
The DNA here is from genome assembly GCA_029206835.1 of Rana muscosa. Classification (NCBI taxonomy): domain Eukaryota; kingdom Metazoa; phylum Chordata; class Amphibia; order Anura; family Ranidae; genus Rana; species Rana muscosa. The sequence continues at coordinate 226,687,090 of CM055116.1, forward strand.
AGGCCATTAAGTCTAGTTAATGACATCACTTTTATTTTGTCCTATTAAACTTTCCGAGTTTGAGTCAATTGTACCAAGTAATACAGATAAGCTGAATTTCAAGGGAAGAATACAAACCAGTTAAGTAATTAAATCGGCCACCACATAATTATTCAATATTTCTCCTGTGAGCCCGATACAGGCCTCTAATTCCACAACACTCCTCTGAAACAACATTTTAATATAACTGAGTTATACTATCTATACATATTATGCCATTCCATTCAGCTGTATTTTCCAGCACTTAGATAAGCATATTGAATACAGTAAATATGATTATGGTTTAATGTCACAGAGGACATAAAATGAAAACACAACTGCTAACATTTTAATGACAGAGAAGTTAAATCTTCCCTCGGGGGATCCAAGCAGCACATTATGCCCTAATGGCACTTACTTATGTGAATGCATTGATTAAGACAGTTTTAATGAAAGAGATCAAGACATTACATAGCAGTGACAAGCAGTTCTCCGTCTGGCCAGCTGATGCCGCTGTGAATCCACTTGTGAGTTTATGATCCTGAAAGAGTTGAAGGGAAGAAGTTTTCTTTGACATACAGTTGTTAAGAAATATTTTTTTTTCTTCGGTTGTGTCAGATGTAACTTATATTTGATACAGGTCATTAAGCACAGAGGTTTACTTTTTACCATGAGAAGAAAAGCATAACGTGAAGGACAAGGGCATGCTCAGATAAGCCTCATTGTAGACTGTGTATAGTGTAAATCCAATCTTGCTGCTTTTATGATCTAGTTTGCAAACAGATACGCAGAAAATGAAGTGCAAGTTCTCTTGATCCAGACAAAAGAAAATTCCTGAGATTGTAAAATATGGAAAGTTGCTTCTGTGTAAAAGACCATATTGCAACATTTAGAAAAAAAGAAAAATGTACGTTTCCAACATAGTCAGGGTGGTATGCTATGGGATTTACTTTCACTTTTTAAAGTGAACCTATGTTGGCTTTAAATAAAAATCAATACAGTGCTTACAGTTTTATTAGTGATAAACAACAACAAAAAATTATCAATATGTAACACAGTCTCTTGCAACGTGCTATGGTGCTCCAAATAAGTAGAAAGTGCTGAAGTGCTTCATATGAAATTGCTGTGCCATGTACCACACTCCCCTGTTGTGTCCCCACTCACCAGAAACAATGGACCCTCAGCTTTACAGTCTGGGAGTCAAACACGCTGTGATCTGATGTTGGTAGGGGTAGGGTGACCACGTGTCCCGGATTGCCCGGGACAGTCCCGCATTTTACAGGTCTGTCCCGGGCACCTTCATTCCAGGACAATGCAGTGTCCTGGAATGAAACTGACACAGCCACCCCCCAGGCCAATCTGATGCCCCCAAAAAAAGCCACCACATCACCGCTTTACTCACTGACAGTACTTGTTCTGGCCGGGAATGCCTGGAGGAGCACAATCCCTGCCCCGTGCTTGTGATTGGAGAAATCATAAATCCTGCCTCTTGTGTACAATCACTGTGCTGTGATTCGTTACAGCACAAGTTGATTTTTGGGAAGGGAGGGTGTCCCTGAATGGTAGTTTGGAAATGTGGTCACCCTAGGTAGGGGGGAACTCTAGGACTCCTTAGCAGGATCTCCAAACATAGAGGGTCTTGGGGGTGACCCAAAAATCCACCTGGCTCAATAAAAAACAAATAGAAGCTGATAGTGAAGTACTGTTAAAAAATCAGATTTATTGCGCAATCATAAGTATTACTCTGGAGATTTCTGATAATAACAGGCATAGGACAGAGAATGAGCTCATCTGGGTATGCCGTGGGTCGGCTTGCCTTCCACAGAGGGTGGAAGTGGTGTCAGTGGTTAGAGAAAGGGAAATGCGTCAATGCGTTTCGCCCCTCCTCCAGGGTGTCATCAAGGACAGATCCTCACCAGATCACAGCGTGGTTGACCCCCAGACTGCAAAGCTGAGGGTCCATTATTTCTGGTGAGTGGCCGATCACCCTGTATGATACCTGAAGGATATTTTTATCCACATGAAAAGGGTTACTCCCTTGGGATAGACTAATCAACTTTTGATCGTCCCCGGGTTTAATGGTATCCTATTGATATCAAGGAAAGGAATACGGTTATCTTTCAGGAAGGAAATGCTTGGATGGCATAGTCCCCTTGAAGTTTACTATAAGTATATGAAGTATACGTTTCTATCAAAACAAGGTGTGAATGTAGGCAAATTGTCCCCCTCTTTATATGGCACACTGACACCTCATTGGACCTCTTGATGGGCCCTGAGGACCATTTATAACCTTGATCACTTTTGGGTGACATTGTATTAAGGTCCTACAAAAGCTATGGAAGAAGCCACGATTGTGGTGAAACATGTAGAGGCAACCAATTTTTGTATTGTGACCGCATAATTTTTTCATGCCCCAGTTTTTTATAAATGTAGCGGGGTCCTAAATTTAGGGGTAGTGTTTGAGTGGTATTTATGCTCAAACCCCCTAATTGTTAGGACTTATCCACCATTTTGTCCGCAGGTGGAGTATCAGTGTGCAGTTCCCTGTGGCCTGCGGGTGGCGCTGCCATAGTGGGCCGGGGTTGAACCGCTGGTACAGTGCTGTGCCTTGTGTGTCCACTCTCGGAGACCATACGGTGGGAGTGGTTAGCTTGCTGTGCATGCCGGGAGAGGATATAAAAGAGGCATACGCTGCCTGTAGGGTGGTTCGTTCGTTGTCCACCCCAGGATTGGGGTTCCAGTTCGCTTCCCGGGGGTCCTACTCCGGGGGGGGTGGGTGCTCTCTTTCCGCCCTGGGCACCTTTAGCCCAGGGGTGGTGGTCGGTGAATCAGTCCCAGGCACCTTTAGCCCTGGGGCTGCAACAGAAAAGTCTTGGGCCCAGCGCCTTTGGCTGGGGCCTACCAAGGATCGAGGAATCTCAGAGTGCCGCTTTGCGAGGGGACCCGTATCTTAGACGAGGAGGCCGGGGGAAGACCGTTCCGAGGGACTGGTGAGAAGTCACGGTAAAGGAAGGGGCCCGGTAACTCTCTGGAGGGATGTCGTTTCCTTAAAATAGGTCAAAATTAGAGACCAAGTTCACCAGGTCTGTGGCAGACACCAAGTTCACCAGGTCTGTGGCAGAGACCAAGTTCACCAGGTCTGTGGCAGAGACCAAGTTCATCAGTTTGTGCAGAGACTGTATATCTAGTCAGAGTTCCATTCTGGCTGCTAGTCCCCTATGGGACTATCCAAATGGGCTGAGTCTGCTTGAGAAGCCGAGCAGTGAAGTGTATTTCGCTTGTGCCTGGACCTCTCTCCTACACCTTATGCTGTCCTGTTCTCCCTCCGACCTTTCTGTCTAGAGACTGTGCTTTAAGAGAAATAAACTCTACGTTGGAGTTACAGCTGGTGTGGACCTTGGAGTTATTGGGGGAAATAGAGACTTGTCTTTATTGAGCATAGAGATGGGAACCATTCTCTGGAGAACCTCGCTGCAGAGACCCGTTTCATAACACCGCTCAACCTCTTCACACAGGAGGGTACGGGCATATAGCGTGGTGTGCCCTCTCTTCCTGCGAGGAGCCAAAGGCAGGTGAAAGGGGGGTGAGTGCGCTACATAAAATTACTGTACTTTTTAACTATGCTTGTCTAAATAAAAGTATGATATTTGTAGTAATAATTTGATTCGATTTTTTGCACCTCAAAACTCCCAATTTTTTGTTTCTTTGTATTTATTTGATTATATTTACAGGAGGTGGTGCTTGTAACAAATTCTCTGGCCTCTAGCATCAAATTTATCTGTCTCCTCAAATTGGTGGTCAGTGTAGGTGGGAGATTAATCCGTCACTTGTCAAAGAACTCCAAGCAACCTTTGGGGGCACCCTAGAGTTCCACGGAACACTAGTTACTCATCGCTGATCTAGAGGGTTTCTTTAATTTTCCAAACCACTGTTTTGCTTACACAGGGTACAACATGTACTAAACCATTCTGAGTTGATGTACTGACAGTTTTTTTTTTTTTAAAAGGATCCCACTCTTTCATTTAGAAACCATCCTGACAGCTAGCAGGATCAGGGGTGAAGTCTGTTTAGTGAGAGTAATTTTATATATCACCCTACCAAGAATAGGGCTGAATACATAGCCCCAACAGTTAGCTTACGTAAAGTACTAGATTAGATCTGCTAATGCCTGAAAAACTATCAATCCTTCTGTTATAATCTAATACAATGTTTTTCTTAAGAAAAATCATACTGTGGGCTAGACTTCCCAGAGGCTTAAATCCCAACATCAGCTTTTATAAAAAAAAATGGAAAAAAAACATTGCATATATGTGAGAAAATAAAAAATGGCTCTTGCTTAAGTTTCCACATTACAAGATTTCCCTTCTGCTCCGGTCTTGGTAATAGCTCAGACTTTTGGACTCCATTTTCATTCTCTGTGACAGCAGTTACCAAGACAAATAGAGAGAGTAAAAATCCTTAGCAGGGACACAGACATCAATAAAAACTTGACAAAGTTCTAACGTGTCCCCATTCATAACTATAAGAAAATGTTGGCTCTACATACACTTTAATGCAACCAGTTTTGTCAGGATATATTTCTTCTACAATCATGTTACCGGGTGAAGTGTAGTTACATGTATAGATTGCATTAGTTTGTGTCTTTCATACTTACATAGATTTTTTTTAAAAGGGCTCCAGTGGTGCTGTGAGGATGATTACTTTAAATATATGTGTAGCAATACCCCCTAGAGGGCCGCTGATTAGTTTTGGGTTTTGCACATTACATCTTTCAGCTGCGTTGTTCGGATAAGAAAGTCTGTAGTAATGGCAATGTCCACACAGATGTAAAACCTCAAACAGTTAGGCTTTATTTTCTTTTGCAATTAACGTTGAGAAAGCAGAAGGTATAGAAGAGCAGGGGAAGGTTCAGGCACTCGCCACGAAATGTCACAGTGTCAGTTAGGGATGAGCTTGGTGTTCGAGTCGAACATACGTTCGACTCGAACATCGGCTGTTCGATCGTTCGACGAAGACATCGCAGTGTCATCCAGGCGCTGTGATTGGCCAAGCATGCACTGTGACCCCGCATGCTTGGCCAATCACAGCGCCGGCAGCGAGGAGAGCAATGATTGGCCACAGGCAGGATGCCTGTGGCCAATTATTGCTGAGGGTGTTTAGTACACGCCCCACACTATAAAAGGCCGCCAGCACGGCGGCCTAGTGTAGTGTGTTCCGGAGCAGGGAAAGAGAAGCATAGGCAGGGACAGTGACATTTTTTTTCTTGCTTAACCTGGATTCCTTTAGTTTATGGAAAGAGAAGGATAGGTAGGGAGAGTGTCCGTGTGTTTTACTGTGCGAATCCTTGTTTCTAGGGACAGGGAAGGACAGTGAGGGAAATTCTCCTTGTGCTATAGTGTGCTAAAGCATTGATCATCAACCATCTTTAAAAAATCATTTTTTCTAGGGACAGAAAACTATAGGTAGGGAGAGTGTCAGTGTGTTTTACTGTGATAATCCTTGTTTCTAGGGACAGGGAAGGACAGTGAGGGAAATTCTCCTTGTGCTATAGTGTGCTAAAGCATTGATCATCAACCATCTTTAAAAAAACATTTTTTCTAGGGACAGAAAACTATAGGTAGGGAGAGTGTCAGTGTGTTTTACTGTGCTAATCCTTGTTTCTAGGGACAGCGAAGGACAGTGAGGGAAATTCTACTTGTGCTATAGTGTGCTAAAGCATTGATCATCAACCATCTTTAAAAAAACATTTTTTCTAGGGACAGAAAACTATAGGTAGGGAGAGTGTCAGTGTGTTTTACTGTGCTAATCCTTGTTTCTAGGGACAGGGAAGGACAGTGAGGGAAATTCTCCTTGTGCTATAGTGTGCTAAAGCATTGATCATCAACCATCTTTAAAAAAACATTTTTTCTAGGGACAGAAAACTATAGGTAGGGAGAGTGTCAGTTTCTTTCACTGTGATAATCCTTGTTTCTAGGGACAGGGAAGGACAGTGAGGGAAATTCTCCTTGTGCTATACTGTGCTAAAGCATTGATCATCAACCATCTTTAAAAAAACATTTTTTCTAGGGACAGAAAACTATAGGTAGGAAGAGTGTCAGTTTCTTTTACTGTGCTAATCCTTGTTTCTAGGGACAGGGAAGGACAGTGAGGGAAATTCTCCTTGTGCTATAGTGTGCTAAAGCATTGATCATCAACCATCTTTAAAAAAACATTTTTTCTAGGGACAGAAAACTATAGGTAGGAAGAGTGTCAGTTTCTTTCACTGTGATAATCCTTGTTTCTAGGGACAGGGAAGGACAGTGAGGGAAATTCTCCTTGTGCTATAGTGTGCTAAAGCATTGATCATCAACCATCTTTAAAAAAACATTTTTTCTAGGGACAGAAAACTATAGGTAGGAAGAGTGTCAGTTTCTTTCACTGTGATAATCCTTGTTTCTAGGGACAGGGAAGGACAGTGAGGGAAATTCTCCTTGTGCTATAGTGTGCTAAAGCATTGATCATCAACCATCTTTAAAAAAACATTTTTTCTAGGGACAGAAAACTATAGGTAGGGAGAGTGTCAGTTTCTTTCACTGTGATAATCCTTGTTTCTAGGGACAGGGAAGGACAGTGAGGGAAATTCTACTTGTGCTATAGTGTGCTAAAGCATTGATCATCAATCAGCTTTAAAAAAACATTTTTTCTAGGGACAGAAAACTATAGGTAGGAAGAGTGTCAGTTTCTTTCACTGTGATAATCCTTGTTTCTAGGGACAGGGAAGGACAGTGAGGGAAATTCTCCTTGTGCTATAGTGTGCTAAAGCATTGATCATCAACCGTCTTTAAAAAAACATTTTTTCTAGGGACAGAAAACTATAGGTAGGAAGAGTGTCAGTTCCTTTTACTGTGCTAATCCTTGTTTCTAGGGACAGGGAAGGACAGTGAGGGAAATTCTCCTTGTGCTATAGTGTGCTAAAGCATTGATCATCAACCATCTTTAAAAAAACATTTTTTCTAGGGACAGAAAACTATAGGTAGGGAGAGTGTCAGTTTCTTTCACTGTGATAATCCTTGTTTCTAGGGACAGGGAAGGACAGTGAGGGAAATTCTACTTGTGCTATAGTGTGCTAAAGCATTGATCATCAACCATCTTTAAAAAAACATTTTTTCTAGGGACAGAAAACTATAGGTAGGGAGAGTGTCAGTTTCTTTCACTGTGATAATCCTTGTTTCTAGGGACAGGGAAGGACAGTGAGGGAAATTCTCCTTGTGCTATACTGTGCTAAAGCATTGATCATCAACCATCTTTAAAAAAACATTTTTTCTAGGGACAGAAAACTATAGGTAGGAAGAGTGTCAGTTCCTTTTACTGTGCTAATCCTTGTTTCTAGGGACAGGGAAGGACAGTGAGGGAAATTCTCCTTGTGCTATAGTGTGCTAAAGCATTGATCATCAACCATCTTTAAAAAAACATTTTTTCTAGGGACAGAAAACTATAGGTAGGAAGAGTGTCAGTTTCTTTCACTGTGATAATCCTTGTTTCTAGGGACAGGGAAGGACAGTGAGGGAAATTCTCCTTGTGCTATAGTGTGCTAAAGCATTGATCATCAACCATCTTTAAAAAAACATTTTTTCTAGGGACAGAAAACTATAGGTAGGAAGAGTGTCAGTTTCTTTCACTGTGATACTCCTTGTTTCTAGGGACAGGGAAGGACAGTGAGGGAAATTCTCCTTGTGCTATAGTGTGCTAAAGCATTGATCATCAACCATCTTTAAAAAAACATTTTTTCTAGGGACAGAAAACTATAGGTAGGGAGAGTGTCAGTGTGTTTTACTGTGCTAATCCTTGTTTCTAGGGACAGCGAAGGACAGTGAGGGAAATTCTCCTTGTGCTATAGTGTGCTAAAGCATTGATCATCAACCATCTTTAAAAAAACATTTTTTCTAGGGACAGAAAACTATAGGTAGGGAGAGTGTCAGTGTGTTTTACTGTGCTAATCCTTGTTTCTAGGGACAGGGAAGGACAGTGAGGGAAATTCTCCTTGTGCTATAGTGTGCTAAAGCATTGATCATCAACCATCTTTAAAAAAACATTTTTTCTAGGGACAGAAAACTATAGGTAGGGAGAGTGTCAGTTTCTTTCACTGTGATAATCCTTGTTTCTAGGGACAGGGAAGGACAGTGAGGGAAATTCTCCTTGTGCTATACTGTGCTAAAGCATTGATCATCAACCATCTTTAAAAAAACATTTTTTCTAGGGACAGAAAACTATAGGTAGGAAGAGTGTCAGTTTCTTTTACTGTGCTAATCCTTGTTTCTAGGGACAGGGAAGGACAGTGAGGGAAATTCTCCTTGTGCTATAGTGTGCTAAAGCATTGATCATCAACCATCTTTAAAAAAACATTTTTTCTAGGGACAGAAAACTATAGGTAGGAAGAGTGTCAGTTTCTTTCACTGTGATAATCCTTGTTTCTAGGGACAGGGAAGGACAGTGAGGGAAATTCTCCTTGTGCTATAGTGTGCTAAAGCATTGATCATCAACCATCTTTAAAAAAACATTTTTTCTAGGGACAGAAAACTATAGGTAGGAAGAGTGTCAGTTTCTTTCACTGTGATAATCCTTGTTTCTAGGGACAGGGAAGGACAGTGAGGGAAATTCTCCTTGTGCTATAGTGTGCTAAAGCATTGATCATCAACCATCTTTAAAAAAACATTTTTTCTAGGGACAGAAAACTATAGGTAGGGAGAGTGTCAGTTTCTTTCACTGTGATAATCCTTGTTTCTAGGGACAGGGAAGGACAGTGAGGGAAATTCTACTTGTGCTATAGTGTGCTAAAGCATTGATCATCAATCAGCTTTAAAAAAACATTTTTTCTAGGGACAGAAAACTATAGGTAGGAAGAGTGTCAGTTTCTTTCACTGTGATAATCCTTGTTTCTAGGGACAGGGAAGGACAGTGAGGGAAATTCTCCTTGTGCTATAGTGTGCTAAAGCATTGATCATCAACCGTCTTTAAAAAAACATTTTTTCTAGGGACAGAAAACTATAGGTAGGAAGAGTGTCAGTTCCTTTTACTGTGCTAATCCTTGTTTCTAGGGACAGGGAAGGACAGTGAGGGAAATTCTCCTTGTGCTATAGTGTGCTAAAGCATTGATCATCAACCATCTTTAAAAAAACATTTTTTCTAGGGACAGAAAACTATAGGTAGGGAGAGTGTCAGTTTCTTTCACTGTGATAATCCTTGTTTCTAGGGACAGGGAAGGACAGTGAGGGAAATTCTACTTGTGCTATAGTGTGCTAAAGCATTGATCATCAACCATCTTTAAAAAAACATTTTTTCTAGGGACAGAAAACTATAGGTAGGGAGAGTGTCAGTTTCTTTCACTGTGATAATCCTTGTTTCTAGGGACAGGGAAGGACAGTGAGGGAAATTCTCCTTGTGCTATACTGTGCTAAAGCATTGATCATCAACCATCTTTAAAAAAACATTTTTTCTAGGGACAGAAAACTATAGGTAGGAAGAGTGTCAGTTCCTTTTACTGTGCTAATCCTTGTTTCTAGGGACAGGGAAGGACAGTGAGGGAAATTCTCCTTGTGCTATAGTGTGCTAAAGCATTGATCATCAACCATCTTTAAAAAAACATTTTTTCTAGGGACAGAAAACTATAGGTAGGAAGAGTGTCAGTTTCTTTCACTGTGATAATCCTTGTTTCTAGGGACAGGGAAGGACAGTGAGGGAAATTCTCCTTGTGCTATAGTGTGCTAAAGCATTGATCATCAACCATCTTTAAAAAAACATTTTTTCTAGGGACAGAAAACTATAGGTAGGAAGAGTGTCAGTTTCTTTCACTGTGATAATCCTTGTTTCTAGGGACAGGGAAGGACAGTGAGGGAAATTCTCCTTGTGCTATAGTGTGCTAAAGCATTGATCATCAACCATCTTTAAAAAAACATTTTTTCTAGGGACAGAAAACTATAGGTAGGGAGAGTGTCAGTTTCTTTCACTGTGATAATCCTTGTTTCTAGGGACAGGGAAGGACAGTGAGGGAAATTCTACTTGTGCTATAGTGTGCTAAAGCATTGATCATCAATCAGCTTTAAAAAAACATTTTTTCTAGGGACAGAAAACTATAGGTAGGAAGAGTGTCAGTTTATTTCACTGTGATAATCCTTGTTTCTAGGGACAGGGAAGGACAGTGAGGGAAATTCTCCTTGTGCTATAGTGTGCTAAAGCATTGATCATCAACCGTCTTTAAAAAAACATTTTTTCTAGGGACAGAAAACTATAGGTAGGAAGAGTGTCAGTTCCTTTTACTGTGCTAATCCTTGTTTCTAGGGACAGGGAAGGACAGTGAGGGAAATTCTCCTTGTGCTATAGTGTGCTAAAGCATTGATCATCAACCATCTTTAAAAAAACATTTTTTCTAGGGACAGAAAACTATAGGTAGGGAGAGTGTCAGTTTCTTTCACTGTGATAATCCTTGTTTCTAGGGACAGGGAAGGACAGTGAGGGAAATTCTACTTGTGCTATAGTGTGCTAAAGCATTGATCATCAACCATCTTTAAAAAAACATTTTTTCTAGGGACAGAAAACTATAGGTAGGGAGAGTGTCAGTTTCTTTCACTGTGATAATCCTTGTTTCTAGGGACAGGGAAGGACAGTGAGGGAAATTCTCCTTGTGCTATACTGTGCTAAAGCATTGATCATCAACCATCTTTAAAAAAACATTTTTTCTAGGGACAGAAAACTATAGGTAGGAAGAGTGTCAGTTCCTTTTACTGTGCTAATCCTTGTTTCTAGGGACAGGGAAGGACAGTGAGGGAAATTCTCCTTGTGCTATAGTGTGCTAAAGCATTGATCATCAACCATCTTTAAAAAAACATTTTTTCTAGGGACAGAAAACTATAGGTAGGGAGAGTGTCAGTTTCTTTCACTGTGATAATCCTTGTTTCTAGGGACAGGGAAGGACAGTGAGGGAAATTCTCCTTGTGCTATACTGTGCTAAAGCATTGATCATCAACCATCTTTAAAAAAACATTTTTTCTAGGGACAGAAAACTATAGGTAGGAAGAGTGTCAGTTTCTTTCACTGTGATAATCCTTGTTTCTAGGGACAGGGAAGGACAGTGAGGGAAATTCTCCTTGTGCTATAGTGTGCTAAAGCATTGATCATCAACCGTCTTTAAAAAAACATTTTTTCTAGGGACAGAAAACTATAGGTAGGAAGAGTGTCAGTTTCTTTCACTGTGATAATCCTTGTTTCTAGGGACAGGGAAGGACAGTGAGGGAAATTCTACTTGTGCTATAGTGTGCTAAAGCATTGATCATCAACCATCTTTAAAAAAACATTTTTTCTAGGGACAGAAAACTATAGGTAGGAAGAGTGTCAGTTTCTTTCACTGTGATAATCCTTGTTTCTAGGGACAGGGAAGGACAGTGAGGGAAATTCTCCTGGTGCTATAGTGTGCTAAAGCATTGATCATCAACCATCTTTAAAAAAACATTTTTTCTAGGGACAGAAAACTATAGGTAGGAAGAGTGTCAGTTTCTTTCACTGTGATAATCCTTGTTTCTAGGGACAGGGAAGGACAGTGAGGGAAATTCTCCTTGTGCTATAGTGTGCTAAAGCATTGATCATCAACCGTCTTTAAAAAAACATTTTTTCTAGGGACAGAAAACTATAGGTAGGAAGAGTGTCAGTTTCTTTCACTGTGATAATCCTTGTTTCTAGGGACAGGGAAGGACAGTGAGGGAAATTCTCCTTGTGCTATAGTGTGCTAAAGCATTGATCATCAACCATCTTTAAAAAAACATTTTTTCTAGGGACAGAAAACTATAGGTAGGGAGAGTGTCAGTTTCTTTCACTGTGATAATCCTTGTTTCTAGGGACAGGGAAGGACAGTGAGGGAAATTCTCCTTGTGCTATAGTGTGCTAAAGCATTGATCATCAACCATCTTTAAAAAAACATTTTTTCTAGGGACAGAAAACTATAGGTAGGAAGAGTGTCAGTTTCTTTCACTGTGATAATCCTTGTTTCTAGGGACAGGGAAGGACAGTGAGGGAAATTCTCCTTGTGCTATAGTGTGCTAAAGCATTGATCATCAACAGTCTTTAAAAAAACATTTTTTCTAGGGACAGAAAACTATAGGTAGGAAGAGTGTCAGTTTCTTTCACTGTGATAATCCTTGTTTCTAGGGACAGGGAAGGACAGTGAGGGAAATTCTCCTTGTGCTATAGTGTGCTAAAGCATTGATCATCAACCATCTTTGAAATCCTTGTTTTTTGGACAGTCAGGGAAATTGTCGTTGTGCTATTCTGTGCGAAAGCAATCATCCTCAACCATATTTAGAAATCCTTAAGTAAAGGGACAGAGAAGGACACCTGAAGGTAGCCCTTATTGCTTTTTTCCCATCTCCCTGCAGGCCATCTATTAGAATGTCTGGAAGGCAAACAAGGAGAGGCAGACAGTCAGGAGGCAATAAAAGAGGGCAAGCAGGCTCTGTGTCTGGGGGCAACAGTGCTGGTCGTGGACGCGGTGCATTGTCATCAGCACATGGCCATGGGACACGCTTGTCCTTCTTTTCGGCAGCTGGACATGTTGAGCCACATCATGCCGAAGACTTGGTAGAGTGGATGACCAAGCCCTCCTCCTCCTCCTCATCCTCTCTCACCCAGGCTCAGGGTACTGGCAAAGCAGCTGCCAAAGCGTCCTCTTCCCTGGTATCAATGTCAGACTCATCATCAGTCACTCCTTCCCTAGACCCACCATGTCCTCCTCCTGAGGAGTCCCCCGAACTGTTTGAGCACAGTGTTGGGTACATGCTCCAGGAGGATGCCCAGCGTTTCGAAGGGTCTGATGATGAAACCCAGCTACAGGAAGGCAGTAGCGTGAGAGCAGACAGAGGGGATGCTCAAGAAGGACACCAATCTGGCAGTCATGTTCCAGCAGCTGCAGCATACTGCCAGATTGGCTCCAGTGATGAGGAGGGAGGGGATGATGAGGTCACTGACTCCACGTGGGTGCCTAATAGGAGAGAGGAGGAGGAGGAGGATGAGGAGGAGGCACATCTCCAACGAGGCAGGATGCCCTTTGATGGCCAGCGTAAGGGCAGTACACCGACGGAATCACACCGCAGAGCTCCGCCTGTGCAGGGCGCTGCCTCTGCCCGTCATTCCAAAAGTTCTTTGGTGTGGGCCTTTTTTGAGGCTAGTGCATCAGATCGCACAGCTGCTGTTTGCAACATATGTCTCAAGCGTATATCGCGTGGCCAAAACATCAGCCGCTTGGGTACCACATGCCTGACCAGACATATGTTGACCTGCCATGCAGCTCGTTGGCAAGCCTACCTCAAAGACCCACACCAAAGAACAAAGCGGACCTCTCCTTGCACCGCATCAGCTGGGATCTCCAACCCCACTATAACTTCAGTCCTCTCTGAAACATGCACTGAGAGGAATGAAGGTGTAGAATTAGGTGTGTCACAGCCAAGTAGTTGCGGCCACTCTGCTAGCAGTACACCGACGTCCGATTCTAGCAGGCAAATTTCCCTGCCCCAGCTGCTGGACCGTCGAAAGAAGTTCACTCCCAGCCATCCACATGCCCAGCGGTTGAATGCTAGCTTGGCTAAATTGCTAGCGCTTCAACTGCTGCCTTTTCAGTTGGTAGACTCGGCCCCCTTCCGTGAGTTTGTGCAATGTGCGGTTCCTCAGTGGCAGGTTCCCAAACGCCACTTTTTCTCACGGAAGGCTATTCCGGCTCTCTACCGGCATGTGGAAGGCAATGTCTTGGCCTCGCTGGACAGGGCAGTCAGCGGTAAGGTGCATATTACCGCTGACTCATGGTCCAGCAGGCATGGACAGGGACGTTACCTTTCTTTCACGGCCCATTGGGTCACTATTTTGGCAGCTGGGAAGGATGCAGGACAAGGTGCAGTAGTGTTGGAGGTTGTTCCACCGCCACGCCTCCAAAATGCTACTACTGGTTGTGACACACCTCTCTCCTCCTCCCCCCCTCTTCTTCTTCCTCCATGGCCTCTTCCTGTGCTTTGTCCTCTGAACCAGCGGTGCTCCGTAGCCGTTCAAGGGGCTACGCAAGTACGCAGGCAAAAAGATGCCATGCCGTGCTTGCGCTGGTGTGTTTGGGGGACAGAAGCCACACTGGGGCAGAGGTCCTGTCTGCTCTGCAGGGCCAGGCCGAGAGGTGGTTGACGCCACGCCAGCTTAAGCCAGGAATGGTGGTTTGCGACAATGGCACCAACCTCCTCTCCGCCCTCCGACAGGGACAACTGACCCATGTGCCCTGTGTGGCTCACGTCCTTAACCTGGTGGTGCAGCGGTTCTTGGGCAGGTACCCGGGCTTACAGGATGTCCTGAGGCAGGCCAGGAAAGTCTGTGTGCATTTCCGCAGATCTTATAATGCCAGTGCTCGCCTGGCTGAGCTGCAAAAGGAGTTGAACCTGCCCAAGAACCGCCTTATATGTGACATGCCCACCAGGTGGAACTCAACGTTGGCCATGCTGCAGCGGCTGCACACGCAGCAGAGGGCCATCAATGAGTACCTGTGCGACTACGGCACCAGGACAGGGTCAGGGGAGCTTGGTTTTTTTTCTCCACGCCAGTGGGGCATGATCAGGGATGCATGCACTGTCCTGGCACCATTTGAGGAGGCCACGAGGATGGTGAGCAGTGACAGTGCATGCATCAGTGACACTGTACCTCTTGTCCACCTGTTGGAGCACACGCTGCGTGGAATAATGGACAGGGCACTTGAGGCAGAACAGAGGCAGGAAGAGGAGGACTTCCTTGCCTCTCAAGGCCCCCTTTACCCAGACAGTGTTCCTTCTGTCCCACCCATCGCACAGGAAGAGGAGGAGGAGGAGGAGGAGGAGGAGGAGGAGGGTTGTGTCAGCATGGAGGTGGAGGCTGGCACTCAGCATCATCAGCAGCAGTCTTTTAGGGATGATTTACAGTCCCAAGAAACCAGTGGACTTGTACGTGGCTGGGAGGAGGTGGCTGCGGATCATGTCGTCCTTAGTGACCCAGAGGACTCCGGACCGAATGCCTCAGCAAACCTACGCTGCATGACCTCCCTGATCCTGCAAAGTCTGCGGAAGGATCCTCGTATTCTTCGGATCAAGGAGAGGGACCATTACTGGCTGGCCACTCTCCTTGATCCACGGTACGAGGGTAAGGTTGCGGACCTTATGTTACCGTCGCAGAGGGAGCAGAGGATGAGACAACTCCGGGAGGCCTTGCAGAAAGGTCTGTGCAACGCGTTCCCAGAGACTGGGAGGTTACAAACTCCTGGTCCTGGACAACGAGTTGCTGAGGCTTCGGCCAGTCAAAGAAGGAGCGGTGGGGAAGGTGGCCGTCTGACCGATGCGTTCAGACAATTCTTTAGTCCGCAGCCCCAAAGTATGATCGGTTCCAGCAACCATCGCCAGCGTCTGATAAACATGGTGCAGGAATATCTAGGGGCAAGGTCAGACTTGGACACCTTCCCCACCGAAAATCCTCTGGCTTACTGGGTCTTGAGGATGGATCACTGGCCAGAGCTTGCACAGTATGCAATTGAGCTACTGGCCTGTCCTGCATCCAGCGTTCTTTCGGAACGCACATTCAGTGCTGCTGGAGGATTTGTCACGGATCACAGGGTGCGCCTGTCCACCGACTCGGTTGATCGACTGACTTTCATCAAGATGAACCAGTCTTGGATCACCACCAGCTACCACACACCTGATGCTGATATAACAGACTAATTGATTTTAACATGTCACATCCCTTCAAGACTGATGCTGATGCTGAGTGCCTGTGCTGTTATGTTGACTGGCTATCCTCCTCCTCCGAGTCCTCAATGATACGATTGATGATGATAGCTTGGAAGATCATTTTTGTTTATGGGTGCCGCCACCAGTGGCTAAGGCCCAATTTTTCAGCCCCTGTTTAACAGGGGCGTGTAATTACAATTTTTTTAGCAATAATTTGCCATAGGGCTCATTGCTTTGCTCCAAGTACAGTATCTGTGAGGGGTTGTAGTGTTGTGCCACCATTGTCTAAGGCCCAATTTTTCAGCCCCTGTTCAACAGGGGCATGTAATTACAATTCTTGATCTAATAATTCACAGCAGGGCCCATTGCTGCACCCACCAAGAGTAACTCTGAGGGCTTACAGTGTTGTGGCAACGCCACCACCACCACCACCACGAAAGGCCCAATTTTTCAGCCCCTGTTCAAAAGGGGAATGTAATTACAATTCTTGATCTAATAATTCACAGCAGGGCCCATTCCTGCACCCACCAAGAGTAACTCTGAGGGCTTACAGTGTTGTGGCAACACCACCACCACCACCACCACCACGAAAGGCCCAATTTTTCAGCCCCTGTTCAACAGGGGCATGCAATTACAATTCTTGATCTAATAATTCACAGCAGGGCCCATTGCTGCACCCACCAAGAGTAACTGTCAGGGCTTACAGTGTTGTGGCACCAGCACCACCATCAAAGGCCCAATTTTTACTACCACTGTTCAACAATTATATGTAATTAAAATTCCTGATATAATAGTTGACAGCAGGGCGTTCCAGCACCAACCAAGAGTAACTGTGAGTGCTTACAGTGTTGTGCCAACACCAACAACTAAGGGGCCTATTTCTGCAGAGTATATACGGCAGGTCCCTACTTTCAAACATCCAACTTACAAACGACTCCTACTTGCAAACGCAAGAAGACAACAGGAAGTGAGAGGAAATCTACCCCTTGGAAGGAAAATTCTCTCCTGTAAGAATTAATATGGGAGAAAGGTGTCTCCTCTGTACTGATGCTTTATCACCAATCCTTGTTTCAAGAAAAACACCACATTTCAAAAACAGTTGTCATTGGGACGGAAAGTGAGGTGAAATGTTCTGAACAGGGGCACAGACAGCAAAACAAATGTTACAGGAGTGATAACCCTTACCTATGTTTTCCAAAAAGTTTAAAAATAGATTTTTGGGCTGGAGCTACACTTAAACAATGTACCTGTTCAAAATTACAAACAGATTCTACATAAGAACAAACCTACAGTCCCTGTCTTGTATGCACCGCCTGTATACGGCTATTCAGAGTATATAGGGCCTTTTTTATTTTATGTGCGGGGTTCCCCTTAATATCCATACAAGACCCAAAGGGGCTGGTAATGGGCTGGGGTAGGGGGGGGGGTCATGGGGTAGCTATGCCATTTTTCTTAAAGATTTTCATCCATATTACCAGGACCAGACATTACATTAAATCCGCAAGCAGTTTTAAATGGCTTTTTTTTCCTTTAGAAGTGTCATTTTGTGCAGGGACAGTTCTAAACACGGGAAACACGTGGCACTTCACAGGCATACTTTAGACACCCCCCAGGTACGATATTTAAAGGAATATTTGACTTTTTTTTTTTCACTTTATGCATCATTAAAATGACTGCTCCCGAAAAACGACCGGTTTTAAAACTTCTTTTTGCATTGATACATGTCCCCTGGTGCAGAACCCGGGTTCCCAAACCCTTTTTAGGACAATAACATGCATAATAGTCGTTATAATTAGCACTTTAGAATTCGAACGTTCGCATCCATTGTATTTAATAGGGTTCTAATGTTCGTACGAACTTTCGGTCCGTTCGCGGGTTCTGGTGCGAACCGAACCCGGGGGTGTTCGGCTCATCACTAGTGTCAGTGCAGAATCACTCACCACTCTCAATGTCAGAGCGGGCATTGATCACCAGTGATGTAAGTAACTGAGTTAGAATAAACGGAGTTACTTAACGCAGTTACTTTAGAGGGTAACGAGTAATCTAACTGATTACTCTATCCCTCATGGTAACGCAGTTACCATTACTTGGGCGGCGTTACCCCAATTACATCTACCGCCACTAGATGGCAGTAGTGTAATTCCTCCTCTCCTCTATGACCGGGTCTCTCTCATGTCACAGTACTGACGGCAGTCATGCTGCTCCCCGCGGCCCCTCCTCTCTTCTCGTCCATCCCCATTTGCTTGTGACATCATCTGGGATTGACGAGAAGAGAGGAGGGGCCGCGGGGAGCAGCGTGACTGCCGTCAGTGCCGTGACATGAGAGAGAACTTATTACACACGCTTCCTGCGCTACTCTGCATGGCTGGTAAACAATGTGCTATGTGTCCTGCCCTGATGTGCTATATGCCCCGCCCTGATGTGCTATGTGCCACATGTCCTGATGTGCCCTAATGTGCTATGTGCCCTGATGTGCTATGTGCCCCATGCTCTGATGTGCTACAGTATGTGCTATCATGTGCCCTGATGTGCTATGTATCCTTATGTGCTATGTGCCCTGATGTGCTATGTGCCCTGATGTGCTATTTGCCCTGATGTGCTATTTGCCCTGATGTGCTATGTGCCCTGATTTGCTGTGCGCCCTGATGTGCTATGTGCCCCATGCCCTGATGTGCTATGTGCCCCATGCCCTGATGTGCTATGTGCCCTGATGTGCTATGTGCCCCATGTCCTGATGTGGCCTCATGTGCTATGTGCCCTGTGCCCCATGCCCTGATGTGCTATGTGCCTCATGCCCTGATGTGCTATGTGCCCTGATGTGCTATGTGCCCCATGCCCTGATGTGCTATGTGCCCCATGTCCTGATGTGTCCTCATGTGCTATGTGCCCCATGCCCTGATGTGCTATGTGCCCCATGCCCTGATGTGCTATGTGCCCCATGCCCTGATGTGCTATGTGCCCCATGTCCTGATGTGCCCTCATGTGCTATGTGCCCCATGCCCTGATGTGGCCTGATGTGCTATGTGCCCCATGCCCTGATGTGCTATGTGCCCTCAAAAAAAAAGTCAATTACTTTGCTGAGTAACTAATTACTTTTTCAATATAGTAACTGAGTTACTAACGCAATTACTTTTTGGGAGAAGTAATTTGTAACTGTAACTAATTACTTTTTTAACCACTTCAATACCATGCACTTATGCACCTTCCCGCCCAGACCAATTTTCAGCTTTCAGTACTCTCACACTTTGAATGACAATTACTTAGTCATGCTACACTGTATCCAAACAAAATTTTTTATCATTTTCTTCTCACAAATAGAGCTTTCTTTTGGTGGTATTTAATCGCCACTGGGTTTTTTATTTTTTGCGATATAAGCAAAAAAACAGCAATTTTTTTAAAAAAAAAACACTTTTTTTTAGTTTCTATTGTAAAATTTTGCAAATAAGTAATTTTTCTTCATAAATTTGTGCCAAAATGTATACTGCTACATATCTTTGGTAAAATGAACCCAAATTAGTGTATATTATTTGGTCTTTGTGAAAGTTATAGAGTCTACAAACTATGGTGGCAATCACTGAAAATTTATCACATCTGATCACGCCTGATGTACTGAAGGGATAACTCATTTTTTTTTACACAAACTGGTCATATTAACAGTTTTTTTCTCTCACACAGCATATGCATAATTGCAACTACACCCCAAAATACATTCTGCTACTCCTCCTGAGTATAGCGATACCACATGTGTGAGACTTTTACACAGCCTGGCCATATACAGAGGCCCAACAGTGAAGTAGCACTTTCAGGCGTTCTACAAGCATAAATCGCACATATCCTTTCTCAACCACCTATTACAATTTTGAAGGCCCTGGAGCACCAGGACAATAGAATTTTCCACAAAATGACCCCATTTTGGAAAGCACACACCCCAACGTATAATCTATGAGGCATTATGAGTCTTTTGAACGGTTCATTTTTTTCCAGAAGGTTTTGGAAAATGTGGAGAAAAAATGAAAATGCTTTTTTTTTACACAAAGTTGTCCATTTATAAGATATTTCTAACGCATAGCATATACATAGCAAAAATAACACCACAAAATGCATTCTTCTACTCCTCCTGAGTATAGCGATACCACATGTGTGAGACTTTTACACAGCCTGGCCATATACAGAGGCCCAACATTGAAGTAGCACTTTCAGGCGTTCTACAAGCATAAATCGCACATATCCTTTCTCAACCACCTATTACAATTTTGAAGGCCCTGGAGCACCAGGACAATAGAATTTTCCACAAAATTACCCCATTTTGGAAAGCACACACCCTAACGTATAATCTATGAAGCATTATGAGTCTTTTGAACGGTTCATTTTTTTCCGGAAGGTTTTGGAAAATGTGGAGAAAAAATGAAAATGCATTTTTTTTACACAAAGTTGTCCATTTATAAGATATTTCTAACGCATAGCATATACATAGCAAAAATAACACCCCAAAATGCATTCTGCTACTCCTCCTGAGTATAGCGATACCACATGTGTGAGACTTTTACACAGCCTGGCCATATACAGAGGCCCAACATTGAAGTAGCACTTTCAGGCGTTCTACAAGCATAAATCGCACATATCCTTTCTCAACCACCTATTACAATTTTGAAGGCCCTGGAGCACCAGGACAATAGAATTTTCCACAAAATGACCCCATTTTTGAAAGCACACACCCCAACGTATAATCTATGAGGCATTATGAGTCTTTTGAACGGTTCATTTTTTTCCAGAAGGTTTTGGAAAATGTGGAGAAAAAATTAAAATGCATTTTTTTTACACAAAGTTGTCAATTTATAAGATATTTCTAACACATAATATGTACATAGCAAAAATTACACCCCAAAATGCATTCTGCTACTCCTCCTGAGTATGGCGATACCACATGTTTGAGACTTTTACACAGCCTGGCCACATACAGAGGCCCAACATCCAAGTAGCACCTCCAGGCATTCTAGCAGCATTAATTGCACATATCATTTTCTGACTACCGATCACATTTTTGAAGGCCCTTCATATATCTAACACATAGCAGGTACATACCAAATGACAAAAGATTACCTGTGGTTTTAGAAGTGCAGTGGTCCACAGAGGAGAGCATCGGTCCAGGCAGCAGGCAGGGATGAGGTCAGCGACAGCAAAAGCAATCATCCAGGCAGCAGGCAGGAATACTGTCCATAGTTCGCAAAGGCAGAGATACTGTCAGCACAGCCAGAGCACAGCCAAAGCACAGGTCCAGGTAGCAGGCAGAGGTGTCCCGGCAGAAATGCTGTCCAAAGTCAGTAGAGGCAGCAGGCAGATATATGGTCAACACAGCCAAAGTATTGGTCCAAGCAGCAGGAAGAAACATGGTCCATAATGTCATGGGTCATTACAGACAGTAATATGGTCAGCACAGCCAAATTATTGGTCCAGGCAGCAGGAAGGACCATCAAGCTTAGGGCCAGGGGGACAGGCGTAGAGGCTTCTCCCACCCAAATCGCTTTGAAGCCTCCGGGCAACCAGACCCTGTTCTTGGAGCACAGAAAACGAAAAACTGGTTTTCTCTACTCAGAACGCTATTCTGAAGCCCCTCACATATGTGAGACCCCTGTGTACTAAAAGTAGATGGCCAAAAGATCAGTCCAAGTGGCAGGCAAAAACATGGTCGATTAACAGGCCAAGGTCGGTACACGTGGAAGTCAGAAACGTGGTTTAAATCGGCAGGCAGAGGCATCGTCGGTAAACAGGCCAGGGTCAGTTAATTAACATGGAAGGTAGTTAGTAACATGGTAGCAGGCAAATAGGGAAATGGCAGTCTGTTAATAATAAGGGGAACTAATGGATGTATGATAATTTTTGAAGCAATTTCCGATGCACAGGCCAGGTTGGGAGGGACAATCGGGACAATAATAGCTGGTGTCTCTTCTTACTCCTCCTCTGCTGCATACACGGCATTTCTTTTGGCGTCTTCTTCCAGATTCTGTGGGGGGGATGCTAAAGGGATAGTGTCGCTCGTGAAGCCGACTCACACTATCAGAGCGAATGCTTCCTGGGGCGGGATCTTGTTGGTAAATGAGGGCATCGATGATATCTTCGATATATTGGAGGTAGTGGAGTCAGTGATTTTGAGTTGCTTTTTGGTAGCAGACAAACGAATTAAAAAGGGCCATGTGAAACAGGTGAAACACAACTTTTTTGTGCCAATAATGGGACTTTCTGGTTGATAAGTAGGGCTGTAGCATCTGGTCGTTTAAATCCACCCCCCCATGTACAAATTGTAGTCGTGGACACATTCAGGCTTTACAATGGAGCCGCGTCTTCTTGGGATCTCCACCATGGTGTCATTGTGGATCGTAGAGAGGATGTGGACATCTTTCTTGTCCCTCCACTTCATGGCCAACACCTCCTCGTTCCTCATGGATGCCGATTCTCCAGGTCGCAATTTTTTTGTCAATAAATTTTGTGGGAATCCCTTCCGTTTTTTTTTTAAGGTACCGCAGGCCGGGGTTTGTTTACTGTAAAGGTGGCGAAAAAGGGGCAGGCTGGTATAATAATTATCAACATATAAATGGTAACCTTTTCCGAACAGGGGGTATGCCAACTCCCAGACAATTTTCCCACTGGTTCCAATATATGTGGGGCAATCACGGGGCTGGAGCTGGGAGTCTTTGCCTTCGTGGATCCTGAATTTGCAGACGTATCCAGTGGCTCGATCACATAATTTATTTAATTTTAACCCATACCTGGCTCTCTTGCTTGGTATGTACTGCTTGAACTGCAGTCGGCCGGTGAAATGTACGAGGGACTCGTCCACACAAATTTTTTGGTCTGGGATGAAAACTTCTTCAAATCGCTGGGAAAAGGCATTGATTAGGGGGCGTATCTTGTACAATTTGTCGTAGTTGGGATGATCTCGGGGAGGGCACTGTGAATTGTCATTGAAGTGGAGAAAGCGCATAATCATGTCGTATCTTTTCCTGGACATGACAGCGGAATATATGGGCATGTGTTGGATGGGGCGTTTGGACCAATATGAATGGACTTCGTTCTTTTTTGTAAGCCCCATATTGAACATAAGGCCCAAAAATAATTTAAATTCCTCCAATGTTAGACGCCGCCACTGGAACATGCGGGCGTAGGAAGAATCGGGGTTGGCAGCAATAAATTGGGATGCATACAGATTCGTTTGATCCACTATATTCTGCAGCAAATCTTGTGGGAAAAATAAACAAAAATAATCAAATTTAGAAAAATTTGTAGTGTCGGGCTGCACACCTGGCTGTGCGGTGAAAGGGGGTATGATAGCGGATCCTGAGTTGGCAGGCAACCATAAGGGGTTTGCCAGGGCATCGGGAAGGTAGGATTGGGGCTGGATTCTTCGGGTTGGGCGTGCATTTCCATTGCTTGTACTGGGCTCCTCTTCCTGGGGTATGGCGCTGCTGGTGGTGGGCAGTTCTCCTGATCTTGGTGCTGATCTTGGTGCTGATCTTGGTGCCGATCGCCTTCTTTTGGGAGGGACGGTTTCCTCTGGGGACTCGGACTCTGAGCCACTATCCTCCACTGGCTCGTATTCCGAACCAGAATCGGATAATGGGAGCTCCCCGCTGCTCTCATCATCCGACATGGCAAGAATGGCATATGCCTCCTCAGGTGTGTAAACCCTTTGGGACATTATGGCAGTGCTTATTGGTGGGCCTGTGTAATGGTACTGCTGGTGGTAGTGGTGGCGGTCTGTGTGGTAGTACCGATGGAGGTATTAGTGGTGGGCCTGTGTGGTGGTACCGATGGCGGTATGGGTGGTGGTGGTACCAATGGCGGTACAGGTGGTGGTGGTACCGATGGCAGTACGGGTGGTGGTGGTGGCGGCGGTACCGATGGCGGTACAGGTGGCGGTACGGGTGGTGGTGGTAGCGATGGCGGTATGGGTGGTGGTGGTACCGATGGCGGTACAGGTGGTGGTGGTACCGATGGCGGTACAGGTGGTGGTGGTACCAATGGCGGTACGGGTGGTGATGGTACCGATGGCGGTACAGGTGGTGGTACAGGTGGTGGTGGCACTACCGACGGTGGTACGGGTGGTGGTACTGGTGGTGGTACCGATGGCGGCACTAGTGGTGATACTGGTAGCGGGCCTGTGTGGCAGTATAGATGCTGGGCCTGGTGGCGGTACTGGTGGTGGTACTGGTACCGATGGCGGTGCTGGTAGCCTGTGTGGCGGTGCCAATGGCGGTACCGATGGAGGTGGGCCTGTGACAGATGATTGACAGATGGGCTGATTGATTGACAGATGGGCTGATTGATTGATTGACAGATGGGTTGATTGATTGACAGATGGGGTGATTGATTGACAGGTGGGGTGATTGATTGACAGATGGGCTGATTGATTGACAGATCGGCTGATTGATTGACAGATGGGCTGATTGATTGACAGATGGGCTGATTGACAGATGGGCTGATTGACAGATGGGCTGATTGACAGATGGGCTGATTGACAGATGGGCTGATTGGCTGGGCTGATTGATGTGCTGGGCTGTGTGACAGGTCCTCTTTATGGGGGGGGCGTGTTGTGCACTGTAAACTTATGTAGACAAACTACACTGAGCTAACTTACTGATCTCTTCTCTCTCCTCACAGATCGGTGTGTGAGGAGAGAGCAGGGATCAGGTAGTAACTCCTGTGGAGTTTGTTTACATTTGTGACCGGCTGTGATTGGACACAGCCGGTCACGTGGTAAACAGCCAATTCATTGGCTGTTTACTCTGATCAGGGACGCGCTGTGTCCAAGGGACACTCGCCTTCCCCGATCCCCGCTCTGCAAGCCTGTGGTGGCGCGCACGGAGCGCGCCGCCGAGTTTGTTTTGACAGGTGATCGGCTGTGACTTTGACACAGCCGATCACATGGTAAACAGCCAATGAAATTGGCTGTTTACCGTGATCGGGGAAGCGCTGTGTCCGAGGGACACATGCAGTCCCCGATCACTGCGCTGCGCGCCCCCGCAGGCGCGCGCAAGCCATTATCCTGCAGGACGTCATATGACGTCCAGTATCGATATTGCAACCACTTCCCGGACGTCAATTCACTATTGACTGGGCGGGAAGTGGTTAAAGTAAGATGACCAACACTGTTGATCACCCGGATAGTCCTCTCTCACAGGGCTTAGCAGCCGGGATGACACACGAATCAATGGCGGGACAACCTCCGCCTCAGACCTCTAGAATTAGATGAAAGATTAAATGAAAGGATAGTTCATGAACCCTCTGCCGCAGGATTTCCCCACCCCAGACTTCCAGCCATACAGTCAATGAGCCTTTAAGCCGTATCGGCAAACTGCAGGGCTTGTATTATAGTAAATCCCTCCTTAATGAAGTTTCCAGGCCTCTCCCGAGACAGCGGTAAGTTGCCGGTCTCCTCCGGGTAGATACTCCCCTGGTCTTCTTCACTAGGATGCTTCCTCCCCATTTGGATGGACAGCTTGGGATCCCTTTTTCTGGATGTAGGCCCCAGCCAGGTTAGCTGGGCCTACTAGACAGCGATGCAGCCTCGGGCCAGAGTGGCCCCGAGACTAAAACCACACACATACTTCGAGCCCTGAGGGCCACGAGGCGAAGAAGGACCCCAATCAATGGTGTCTGCCCCTTAAGTATTCCTTCCCAGCAGGCACAGCGGGTTCACCACTCCCTGTGTAGCGTTACCGAGAAGGGCCACTCAATGCACCATGGCTTGCCCGTGTTCCAACAGGTGCCTGAGGTGGTAACGCCACCTACAGGCAATAAGGGAAAACTACTATCGGGCAAACCACAGCTAAAGCAGAGGCAAAACAAGTTGTAATTCAAACGTCTGAGCCCAACTACTGACTCAGACATCCCTTTAAATTTAAATAGCGTCCCAACCATTTGGGATGGGCACTACATATGGAAATAAGACATGGGACTTTTTAGGGTCTACTATACAGCAGGGGGTTAGGAAGAGGTTTTTCTCTGGAGATATAATTATATTACCAAAGCTGGTACTGGTTGTTTAAAAAATTGAATAATGTACTCTGCATAGCTCTTTCCCTATCAGCATAACAGTATGGGATATATGAGCAATCGTGCATAAATTTAATATGAATGTATGGTACAGAGCCATATAATCAGGCTCAAATGATCACAAGCACAGTTGCTATTGGTTAGCATAATATCCATTTAATATATTTTTTCTGCATTTTTTGGAGTCTTTCATTATTTGATTGAGGATGTACAACACCTACTAGGTGCTGGCAGGCTTTCCACATAGATGGCTAATCGTAGTTGTCTTTTTAGTTTACATAGTATCAATTTCTAAATAAGGAAAAAGAAGTGATATCTTCAGGCTAGTGAAAGACTGAAGTATTGCTGGAAAGTAAGTAATTCAAATGTATTTCTCCAGCTTTTGGTTGCTTTACATCTATTAATTTGTGAAATATTTATAGTAGTGGGTTTATTCTGCATATTAATATTGTTATTTTTTTGGCTTACAGAACCGTTAAATTTAAATGCTTTACAAAAGTTTTAGAATTTAACATAACGTTCAAAATTTCAAATGGAAATCGATTAACCTTTGTGGTTGATTTCATTGAAAATGAATAAATATTTTTAACATCATATTCAAACATCTTTGAAATATGTGCACGTGTATACCTTATCTTCCTCTATGTTCATTAGAGTGCCTTGATAATCTCTTCTTGGAGTGTTGTACCTGTAGCCATGGCTGCTCTTCAAAATGACTGTTCTGCAAGGTATTGGAATGTTCCAGAAGACCTTTTAAAAAATGCCCAAAGGGAAGCTTGTCATAGGCAACTCATACTGTGAAGTCAAATATAAAGATTTACTCTTTTTTAGGGATGAGCAAACTGATGCTTTTGAAGAAGAGACTGCAGCAGACCTTGATTTGCATTAGGAGAATAATTGCTGCTTTTTGTGATCCATGCCACCATAATTTGTGCCATTTTGATACTGTATGTATATTTATTGATAGAATGTTTTGTCTTTTTATCATCACAAGCATCTTTTTGACCACCCTCTAAAAGAAAACATCTTTCCTGATGTCTGCAGCAGCCAATCAGCATGTCTGGAGCAGGCGGATATGCTCTGTTATAAAAGCATCAGAATGCAAGGGTACTATTAGTGTGACGCAAGAGAAAATGGGTGGGTTAGAGAAATAGCTGCAGTTGTTCCTTCCAGCCAGAGGTCAGAAGATAAAGCAAACTATTCATAGTGAAAAATTGGTATACATACGTTAAGTTTTTTTTCTAATGACCTAATGGGTGATGTCATAGAATGAATAGCATGTCAAATGTGATGTCAGATGTCAAGGACATCTTTGTGAAGTTACAGTAAAGTGCAGAAAGCACATTTTATATGTGGGCATTCCTTTATTCTCAATTATTAAGGCCTCATGCTGGGGATGTCAAGAACTGGCCTATGTCCATGAATATGACACAATATGGGTTGGGTGGGGACTTACATCATTTGGCGCCAACATCTGCCCAATTGTAGGCCTCCTTACATGTTGCAACACCACTACCAGGAGACAGTTTTGGCCAAAAAGACTGACAGCATGAGTAACTCAGCCAGAGGTCAGAAGATAAAGCAAACCCTTTATAATGAAAAACTGGTATACATACTTTATTTAAAAGATAAAATCTATAAACTCAATAGTTTAAAAGAGTGCCCAAAAGCATGTAAACACCACTGCCAGGAGATATACACTACACTCACTGGTCACTTTATTAGGTACAGTACACCTGTTCAATTGCTTGGTAACACAAATTGGTAATCAGCCAATCACATGGCAGCAACTCACTGCATCTAGATGTGGTGAAGACGACTTGCTGAAGTGAAAACCGAGCATCAGAATGTTGAAGTAAGGGGATTTAAGTGACTTTGAATGTGACATGGTTGTTGGTGCCAGATGGGCTGGTCTGAGTATTTCAAAAACTGCTAAACTATTGGGATTTTCACGCACAACCATCTCTAGGGTTTACAGAGAATGGTTTGAAGAGAGAAAATATACAGTGAGCAGCAGTTGTGTGGAGGAAAATGTCTTGTTGATTTCAGAGGTCACTGGAGAATGGGCATACTAGTTTAAGATAATAGAAAGGCAACAGTAACTCAAAAAACCAAGGTATGCAGAATATCATCTTTGAACGCACAACACATCGAACCTTGAAGCAGAAGGGCTACAGTAGCAGAAGACCACACCGGGTGCCACTCCTGTCAGCTAAGAACAGGAAACTGAGGCTACAAGCTCACCAAAATTGGACAATTGAAGATTGGGAAAATGTTTCCTAGTTTGATGAGTCTCGATTTCAGCAGCGACATTCAGATGCTGGGTCAGAATTTGGCATAGACAACATGAAAGCATGGATCCATCCTGCCTTGTTATAATGGTTCAGACTGATGGTGGTGTAATGGTGTGGGGGATATTTTCTTAGGACACTTTGGGCCCCTTAAAACCAATTGAGCATCGTTTAAACACCACGGCCTACCTGAGTATTGTTGCTGACCATGTCCATCTCTTTATGACTACAGTGTACCCATCTTCTCATGGCTACTTCCAGTAGGATAATGCACCATGTCACAAAGCTCAAATCATCTCAAACTGGTTTCTTGAACATGACAATGAGTTCACTGTACTCCAATGGCCTCCACAGTCACCATATCTCAGTCCACTAGAGCACCACTGGGATGTGGTGGAACGAGAGATTCACATCATGGATGTGCAGCCAACAAATCTGCAGCAACTGCATGATGCTATCATGTCAGTATGGACCAAAATCTGTGAGGAATGTTTCCAACACCTTGTTGAATCTATGCCATGAAGAATTAAGGCAGTTCTGAAGGCAAACGGGAGTCCAACCTGGTATTAGCAAGGTGTACCTAATAAAGCGGCCAGTGAGTTTATATTACCATAAATAAAATGTGGCCCCAGCGCTCTGTCATTTTTTAGAACATGCCAATGCTTATTTAATTTTCCTAAAATGGCAATTAAAATCACTGGCATAAACCCACTGGATATAATATGGTATCTGCCAAGCTTGATCTTTATATTCTATCTCTTTGTAAATTTGTCACATAATTCATTTCCTGATCTAGATGTAGTCTTGTATATCCTTTTTGTAGAATTTATGTTTAATATTTCAGCCTGTTCAGAACAATCACCATTTAAGGTACAATTCCTTCCTCGCCAGAGGTTCAGCACCTAGCTTGCAAAGATATTGCTTGGACAAAAAGCTGGGAGCTGCATCAAATTTAAATAAGAAAGCCTAACAGGGTGAGAAGTGTGGCATTTAATTTCATTGTGGTCTGACAGAGTGAGGGGGCTGCTCTGACTAGATGTGGCCATCCCACTCCATGTAAAACACTGAAGTATATGTGCCTGCAGTGGAGGTGCTGAATCATGGAAGAGAATTAGTGCTGAAACTAACCAAGCAATACTATCCAGCCACTGAATAATATTTGTGGCTATTATCTGCCAGATAATATATTCTATTTTTTGTTCCAAGATAAGGATAAAGCCTACTTTGCCTCTCTATCTTATATCACAGCCTATCCAAGCTGCTTTTATATTGTCCAGCCACTGAACAAGGTTTGTGACTGTTGTCTCTCAAATAATACACTTATTTTTTCTCCCTTATATTGTGGCCTATCCAACTTGCTTACATACTGTCCAGCCACTGAATATTTGTTCTTATTGTCTAATGCCTTGTACACACGATCGGAATTTCCGATGAAAAAAGTCAGATGGAATTTTTTCATCGGATATTTAGACCGTGTGTGGGCCCCATCAGAGTTTTTTCCATCAGAGTTTAGAAATAGAACATGTTTTATTTTTTTCCGATGGAAAAAAATCCGATAGGAAATTCCTATAGTCTGTGTGGAACTCCGACGGAGAAAAAAATACGCATGCTCAGAATCAAGTTGACGCATGCTCGGAAGCATGAACTTCATTTTTCTCGGCTCGTTGTAGTGTTTTACGTCACCGTGTTTTGGACGGTCGGAATTTGGTCTGACAGTGTGTATGCAAGACAGCTTGAACGGAATTCCGACAGAAAATTCCATCAGATTTTTATCCCATCGGAAATTCCGATCGTGTGTACAGGGCATTACAGAAAATACAGAATTAGTATTTCAAGATAAAACTTGTCCTGTCTCTTTCTGTTTTATGCCTTTTCAAGTTCTTGCCCACTGTCCTGATGCTTTCCAATTTCTACTAAACACATACTTAAAGTCTTTATTCTGAATTTTGGGGGAATATTTGGCAATACAGAGATGGGAGGTGCTTCAAAGAAATGGAGGTTGTCGTTTAAAATTGTTTTTGTGCACTCTGTTTTGATTAAGTAAACTTTTAATGCATTGTGGTACTGTGAAATAAGAAACTGACAATCTATAGTTATAGGTTATGTCACTGATCAATTTTCACATAGCTTGGGCCTTTATCTTTTTTTTTTTTAATGTAAGGCTTGCTAAATCTGTTGTGGCAGCAATGTCTACCATTCCATTCAGGCCTGTAACTGCTACATAAAAGAAAGAAATCAGGTGTTGCAGCCAAAACTATCTAAAAAGACCTTATTCAAGTTGAAATTGATAATTTTAGAGTGATGAATTTATGAAATGGAGCAGCGCTATATAATACACTTATGTTATACAATCTGTGCAATGTTACAATAAGAATACTATCAATAAGACTAATCCTCAAAAAATATAAAATACACAAATAAGCATCAAAGTGCAAAAATGAATAAAACAGTACATAAAAAATGTGATAGATAAAAAGTGTCCAGTGCAAAAAGATGTGAAAATAGTCTCCTTAAATATACAGAAATGTGCAAAAAAGTGAATAAAGTGATCCAGTGCAAAGAAATTCAAGGTGATGTGATCACACTATATCCCCTTCCTTTTTTTCAATCCACACACAGTGTGCCCAGCCTCTCACCTCCAAGGAAGACCCCAATGGGTCTAGTCAAGCATCTATGTAACCCTTGGTAGTAGTCTCCTCTAATCTTTCCTTGGAAATGACATGGCTGTGGCTGCAAACACTGGAGGTTCCTCTCCTGTATCGTTCGCGTTCTACAAGATCTCCCTTTAGCTTGGCTCCAATTCAGGGATCATATATAGGGGTAAACAGAATCTCCATAGTGTAGTATTTCAGTAAAATATTTTATTTTGAAAAGTAGTAAC
Organism: Rana muscosa; assembly: GCA_029206835.1. Classification (NCBI taxonomy): domain Eukaryota; kingdom Metazoa; phylum Chordata; class Amphibia; order Anura; family Ranidae; genus Rana; species Rana muscosa. The sequence goes on from CM055116.1 coordinate 226,718,076, forward strand.
TCACATATAAAAATAGAAGCATTCAGCAGCGTTAAAACAAGGACTTCCGGTCTCGACCGTGACCGGAAGTGACGTCGCCCGACTATTCCCGACGCGTTGCATCGCAATAATGTGACTTTTTCAAGGGTGACGCTGCTGTACCGTATTTAAAAATGTTTTTTTTGCTTTGGTAAATGTCTCCCATGGCAGTGCCCAATGTCTAATGCCCCGTTTTGCTAATAGCTTGCTTATTAGGTTTGAAAATAGACAGAACTTAATATGAAGATTTTCCCCACAGTCTATAGGGTTTGCTGGTTAGTTTGGGTTTTGCAGATGTCAAGCAAGATTCAATGAACTCAGGAAAATTTAACCTAGTGCTTAGTGTGCCCAGTTTTGTGGCTGAGTTCGAGGGGAAGCTATTGGATTGGCATGCCGACACCCATCCAGTGACTTTTATCTACAGTATAGAGTTGTAGAAGCCCCCTAAAGTTTTGGGTATTTCACCTTCTTTGTTTACCTCTCTTACAAGTTTAATGTAAAGCACTAAAGCTACATTCAGGAGTGAACTTACATTCCCTAAAGGGTTTTTACCTTGTGGGCTAGGAATTTTCTAAGGGGAATACCTTTTTTATCTACAAGAATCCTTTAGGTTGAGGCACCAAAGCACTAAGAAAATCAGGCTAGTAACTGTTACCCTCCCACTTCGCTCAGGATCCCCTGTTCCCTAGGTGCTGTAGTGTTGTAATGTAAGGGCTGTAAGATCATGGTCAACTCACCTAACCCCCTCCCTCCAAAACACCCTTACAGCATTCCAGAAGTCATTAAAAAAAATAACTCTAAGCAAATACATGTTTGTTGTCTATTAAAATACATTTGGAAGTTCTATTTCGTGTATGCCCTTATTGCAAAAACATTTTAATGATGACTCTTGATTACTCTTGTTAAAAAATAAGTATTTATAAATTTGCCAGTTTTAATATGGACGCATTCCCAAATGTTCTGCCTTCCTGTGATTATCTTGTCTTTGTTCTGTAGCATGCTGCATGATTTTAGTGACCCCTTGTTTAAAACTGGCAGCATGACATCCTGTATTTGCTGTTTAACCTTGGCTTGTGCCAGGCCAAGATCCTGTTTTGATGATGTACTGTTCATGTTTATCTGTGCTACTGGCAAATCGTAAGCAAGTTTATTTCTTTCTTTCTATGCTCAGAAGAAAATCAACATGGGGCAGCAGATTCCTTCTGCATTCTTCCCATTCTGAAGCAGGCATTCTTGAACCAGTAGAGTACCAGCCTGTGATTCCCCTTTTATTGGCAGGTCATTTAGAAATTTCCGGTGCTGTAATACTTTGACTGACAATTACTCCATCATACAACACTCTACCCAAATTAATTTTATATAATTTTTTGAGGCAGACTTAAAACAAAAATGTCAAGGCAGTATAAACACCCACAAAATGACCTATTTTTGAAAAATAGACACCACAGGGTGATCTATTTTTTTTTGCCACAAATGTTTATAAATTAAGAATTGTGCTGGTATTGAGGTGGTTAAAACATAGAATTTGGCAATGGTGCACTAGATACAGTGCATACAGGTCATGCACAGAGGGTGTAGGTGATGAAGGGGTTGATGTACAGTTCCCATACAGTGGAAAGATGAAGAGGAGGGGGTTAATGTGCAAAGGTAAAACAACATTTACATTTGTAATCACTGTGCTTAGTCTTTCTATCAACAATCACAGATATCCCAAGGTACACAGATGCTTGGATTGAACTAGGTTCACAGGCATTACCGGGCACACTGGCTACCCAAAAGTTATTTCTGTAGTGGAGTGTATTGCACTGTAAAAATAGTCGCCCACCACTTTGCCATTTATTCCCCTTTGCTTTCCCTCATGGCAGCCCATAAAAGGTTATGTAGGGAGATGAGGTGAGGGAAAGAGGAGCTGGGCAGCACAAAAAGTAATTAGACACTTCCAAAAGAGTAGAGGGCTATGACATGCAAAGAGGAAGGGGACTGTGCTGGGAAATTGCCTCTTCCCGGATTAGTTACATTTTCTACCAAGTCCAAGTAAGGCACATTGTACGTGAATAAAGAATCATTGGGGGTTGGGTTGTGTTTTGTTTTATGTGATTTTGTTTGTATAATTTGTCTGTATTGTCTTAATGTTGTTTCCATATAAAAATAAAAAAAGGATCTGATTTAAAAAAAAAAGAATAATTTACAGTATGGAAAGGAAAAAAACACTGCAAGTAAAAAAAGATAATATACTGAAATAAATGTAAAAAACAAACCAAAACCCTATACAAACAAATTACATGTACACCAAAATGCACATCATTATGACACACAGGTATACGGCAGAGCTTTTGCATTTTGAATAACTCTAATGTGGCGTACACACGTTCGATTTTCTCGACGGTGAAAACACCGTCGAGAAAATCGACGGGAAAAACGAGGGAATGGCTTGGTTCCCTACACACGGCCGTTTTTCCCGACATTTTTTTTTCCCGACATTTTTTTTCCCGACATTTTTTTTCTTGGTCGAGAAAAACGACCGTGTGTGGGCTCCGTGGCAGTGTTTCCCTATGGGAAAACTGCCGCGGAAAAAAATTACGGGAATCACGACGAGAAAAATTAGAGCATGTTCTAATTTTTCTTGTCGTGATTAATGCCGTTTTTCCCGTCGGGAAAAATGACAAAAAGCCCACACGCGGTCGTTTTTCTTGTTAAAAAAAAAATAAAAAAATTTTCCCGACGGGAAAAATGATCGTGTGTACGCGGCATAAAAACTTTTAGTGAATGTCTCTTATTTAAAGTTTTTCATTGCTTCAATTTTCCACAAAAATGTAGTTTTAAATTTACCACTGTTTGCTATTTATTAATGTCATGCATGTTTAGCTTATTTTTTATCTTGTATATTTAGCAGGAATTTTAATGATGTTTATGTGTTTTATGCTTTAATAATGATTCTAGTGTAATTTCATGGAAAATATCTCAAATGGCAGACATTTGTGCACCTAACATGGGAAGTACAAAATCAAAAGAAACGCCTTTGAACTGTGTAGGTTATTAATTTTTATAGGGTTTGTTTGATCAGTACAATACAAGGTAATACAAAACGAATGCATATACAGTACATATATACAGTATATAAAAAAAAAGCACCTGATAACTAAAGATACAAGGAAGACCCACTAAAGTCTCTTGCCGCATACACACGACCGTTTTTCATGACAAGAAAACTGCCATTTTTAGATTGGTCATGAAAACCAGTCGTGTGTATGCTCCATAGCAGTTTTCTCGACGAGAAAACTGCCCGTAAAAAAATTAGAACCTGCTCTATTTTTTCTCGTCGTTTTTCCCGTCATTCTTTTTCTCGTCGAAAAAAAACGGGCGTGTGTATGCTTTTCCGAGGGGAAAAAAAAGCGCATGCTATGAATCAAGTGTAGCGGGTATTTAAATTTAAGGGAAGCATCTGGGTGGTAGTGTAACCCAGATGCACTGATTATTGTTTATGGAGGACTCCGGCGGTGTGAGGTTCCCTGGGGTCCGAGGGTGGCGCTGTTGCCCTGGGCTGGGGGTTGAACCCTCACTGCAAGACTGTACTCTTTTTGTCCCTTTCCGGCGGTTGTACAGCGGGGCGGGGAACCTGCTGTGACGCTGGGGATAGGAGATAAAGGGGGGCGGACGCCCTGAGCACGGGGTTCAGAGTCGGAGGACACCGCCGCACCCAGGCACCTTCGGCCTGGGTGCGGGCGTTCCAGAGTTCCGGGCACAGGGGCCCTTGACCTGGCCGGAGCGGGAGATGGAGTCCATCCCAGGCACCTTTAGCCCTGGGGTGAGGTACTATTGAGGAGGCCTGGGACCCAGTACCTTCGACTGGGTTCCGCAAGGGTGGAGGAGTCCGAGGGGCCCTAAGGTGTTGGGCGCCCGAATCTGAGACGAGGAGGCCGGGGAGTGTAACCCTTCCGAACAGCCGGGTGCAGCATTTGCCGGTGAAGGTGGGGCCTCCGGTAGCTCTCTCGGAAGGATGTCTTCCCTCTGACTGGGGCCACAGCTTAAAGAAGGTAAATCCAATTTCATGTTCGTCAGAGTTGCTGGTAGAGACTCAGAAAAGGAAAGAAGTACATTCACAGCCACTGTGCGCCATAACCGTTGGTGATATCTCAATGGTTGAGTTTGATTAAGGATTGTGCCTTGACCTACTCCCCACCTATACTGAACTGTTCGTTGGTCACAACCTGTCTGTGCTAAGTGATGATTTATTACTCTTGAAGAATAAATAAGAGTTCAACCTTTTCAGTGGTGTGGAACTCTGGTTACTGGGAGCAAAGGGGGGTCAGTTAGAGGAAAGACTTGACCCTGGGTTATACACACGACCCGATGGTAAAATAAGTTCGGGCCTTCACCTCTATCCAGAAGAGGACATGGGCCGTGGTGGATCTCATCCCTCCTCCCAGGTTCCCCTAGACAAGACAGCAAGCTGAGAAGAAGAAGGGGTGAGAGGGGTGAGCCCGCTACACAAGTATGAGACGGGAGCGCTCGTTCTGGTAAAACTAGCGTTTGTAATGGAGATAGCACATTCGTCACGCTGTAACGGACTGAAATGCACGAGGCTGAAAAGTGTGAATCACCAAACTTTACTAACACGAGATCAGCAAAAGCAGCCCAAATTGTGGCACCATTCAAATGGATCTTCCCCTTTATAGTGCCGTCGTACGTGTTGGCGTACGTGTTGTACGTCACCACGCTTGCTCAAGCGTTTTTTTTCCTGAACGTGTGTATGCAAGGCAGGCTTGAGAGGAATCACGACGAATCTCGTAGAGAAAAACTTTGTTTTTTTACATGACAGGAAAAACGATGGTGTGTACGCGGCTTATCTCTTTCTCAAAGCAAGTCTGTCTTGCATGTATATGTGACACTTACTGTATATACAATAAATAATATGTCCTTGATGGTTCAGTAGAAGGGTCTGCTTCCTCCAAGGCAGAGAATGTGTTTCGGCAGTGCTGTTTTTAATAACACCAAAGTCACCATGTTGACAGCTATAGGGAAACCCATTTCTGAATATGTCTCAATTAAGTTAACAATTCAGCATGTCTCCTCTTAAAACACAGGAGTAAAATATTTTTATTTCAACAGGAAAGCTTGTTAAAAACTGCCGTCAGATGAGATGGAAAAATCAGTAATAATGTTTGCCATACACCTTGCAATCATATTCAATCCCAAAATATCGTAACAGATCCAGTTGTAATAGATGCTCTCCTAACAGATCCAGTTGTAATAGATGCCCAACTAAAAGATCAAGTTGTAATAGTTTAGTGGTTTCAAAACTGCAATTAAAACATGGTTGACATTAAATAGCTAAACTCTAGATTCCTGTCACTTTAAAATAGTTTGTGTGCACCAAAGTAGTTCAAACCATTACCCTCACTAGCAGATGCTCCCTCTATGAATGTTGTATAAACTGTATATAGAATTAGCCAGTGGCGGCCTATCAATAGGGGGTGCAGGGGTGCCGCTCCCCCCCAAAGCTACTTATTTAAAAAAAAAAAAAAAATTATAATTTTTATTTTTTTTTATTATTTTTTTTTAAAGTGTCCCTTTAAGTGGGTGTGTTAAGGGCGCCAGACACGGGGTGCTATTGGAGGCATGACCCGTGTGTAAACACGTGATTGGGGCTAAGAAGCTTTATTGGCGTTGTTTAGAATGTGTCCGGGGCACAAAGCTTGTAGCCACGAAAACTCCACCTCTAGGCTCTAGCATTAGGTTTCCAGGGCTTGTAATTGATTGGGTCCATAGGGTGGGGCTTTAATCAGACCTGCAGCGTCATTGGCTCACAGGCTGCCTGTCTCCTTCAGTAAGTGAGGGGGAAATCACCAGCAGAAAAGAACTGGTCAGGGCAGACAGGGAACGATGTGCAGAGGCAGCTCCATTCATCTCCCTGTGACACAGACTCGGCATCCATCAGTGCACACAGAGGGATCACACAGAAACCTTCAGGTACATTTCTACATGCCAGGACTGGAGAGGGAGGGGGGAAGAAGGGGCTATTATCACGGAGAGACTGTAAAGCAGCATTTTAATCTCCAACTTTACTTCACCTCTCTCCATGTAATGCAAGTCTGTACACCTTCCCTTTTCTCCCCTGCCTTCAGCTGTTATAGAGAAACAAAAGGCATTGTTCTTAAATTAACATTATTCACATGTAAATCGCGCGGGCATTGTTATGCAAATCATGCCCCATCCGCTGCATGCCGCCCACCTAGACAGCATACAGGTGAGCATAGGGGGCATGTAGAAGTAATCAAAAAGGGGGGCTTGAGGTGCAGAGGTGAGCAGAGGAGGTGTGCAGTCAGAGGTGGTGTACAGAGGTGCAGAGTGGATGGGAAGGAAGGGATGGATTGCAGAGGTTAGCAAAGTAGGGGTTTGGGGGACAGAGGCTTGCAGATGATGAGTTAGGGGCAGAGATGTACTGATGGGAGATAAGAATGCAGAGATTAGTAGACAGATGGGGGGGCACAGTAGGTGTACAGACCCAGGAACTCAGCACAGGGATGATGGGAACCCCTCATAATGGGCACAGCAGGTGTACAGACCCGGGAACTCAGCACAGGGATGGTGGGAACCCTCATAATGGGCACAGCAGGTGTACAGACCCAGGAACTCGTTACAGGGATGGTGGGAACCCCTCATAATGGGCACAGTAGGTGTACAGACCCAGGAACTCAGTGCAGGGATGGTGGGAACCCTTATAATGGGCACAGCAGGTGTACAGACCCGGGAACTCAGCACAGGGATGGTGGGAACCCTCATAATGGGCAGAACAGGTGTATAGACCCAGGAACTCGTTACAGGGATGGTGGGAACCCCTCATAATGGGCACAGTAGGTGTACAGACCCAGGAATTCAGTACAGGGATGGTGGGAACCCTCATAATGGGCACAGCAGGTGTACAGACCCAGGAACTCAGTACAGGGATGGTGGGCACCCCTCATAATAGGCACAGTAGGTGTACAGGGATGGTGGGAGGAACCCTCATAATGGGCACAGCGGGTGTACAGACCTGGGAACTCAATACAGGGATGGTGGGAACTCCTCATAATGGGCACCTCAGGTGTACAGACCCAGGAACTCTGCACAGGGCTGGTGGGAATCCTGTATAATTGGGAAAGTAGGTGTACAGACCCAGGAACTCAGTACAGGGATGGTGGGAACCCCTCATAATGGGCACCGTAGGTGTACAGACCCGGGAACTCAGTACAGCCTGTCCTTATACATTTACTTGAGATCACTTAGACCCGGTGGGTCTCTATAGTGGGAGGTAGCGCCAACACCCCATTCTTTTATATTATATCCTATTCTCCCCAGGGAGTTTTTAGGGGGCTGCAACCTCTGTCTGGTGTTTTCCTGAGCGCGGATTCCCTACTTCTTTAACCACTTCCTTACCCAGCCATAGTCAAATGACGTCCACAGATGGGATCTCCCATCCTGGTTGGACGTCATATGACGTCCTGGCTTTGTAGGGGGATATCTGAATGATGCCTGCAGCTAGAGGCATCATTCAGATATCCTTTTAAAGTCCCGGCGATTCTGTGCACCATAAGAATGACCATAATCGGCGGTTCTGCCGCTTGATCATTCTTATAGGCGGCGGGAGGGGACATCCCCCCCTCCCGCCACCATCCGGTGCTTCTCTGGGCTCTCCCGTGCGATCGGGGACCCGGAGCGAATCTTCCGGCACCGTTGGTGGGTCACGTGACGAGCATAGAGATGACTGGTGACCAGATGGTCACAAGTCATCTCTATGATCGTCGGAGACCTGGGCGCGATGTGATGACGTCACGCCCGGGTCCTCAAATGTAAACAAAGCCGCCATTGCGGCTGTAAGTATGAGATCTGTAAGTATGAGATCAGTGAAAAACTTTTCACTGATCTCATGCTTTCCAGCCTGGAGGAGAGATGTGGGGTCTTATTGACCCCGCATCTCTCAAAAAAGAGGACCTGTCACAGACATTCCTATTACAAGGGATGTTTAAATTCCTTGTAATAGGAATAAAAGTGATCAAAAAAAAAAAAAAGTAAAATAATTGTAAAAAAATAAATAAATAAGTAAAAAAATTAAATAAATAATAATATATTTTTTTTTTAAACGCCCCTGTCCCCGGTAGCTCGCGATCAGAAGCGAATGCACACGTAAGTCGCCCACATATGTAAACTCCGTTCAAACCACACATGTGAGGTATCGCCGCGTGCGTTAGAGCACGTGCAACAATTCTAGCACTAGACCTCCTCTGTAATTCTAACCTGGTAGCCTGTAAAAAAAATTAAAGCGTCGCCTATGGAGATTTTTAAGTACCGAAGTTTGGCGCCATTCCATGAGTGTGCGCAATTTTAAAGCGTGACATGTTAGGTATCTATTTACTCGGCGTAACATCTTTCATATTTTCCCCAAAAATTGGGCTAACTTTACTGTTTTGTTATTTTTTAATTCATGAAACCATTTAAAAAAAAAAAAAAAAGGCGTTTGAAAAATTATTGCGCAAATATCGTGCAAGAAAAAAAGTTGCAATGACCGTAATTTTATTCCCTAGGGTGTCTGCTAAAAAAACATATATAATGTTTGGGGGTTCTGAGTAATTTTCTAGCAGAAAAATTATGATTTGTACATGTAGGAGAGAAGTGCTAGAATAGGCCCGGTATTGAAGTGGTACAAAAAGCCCTGTATTGAAGTGGTTAATAATAGTCTAATGTCCATAAAATCTCATAATCTACAGAATAAGACCTCATGCACACAGGGTGTTTGCTTTGCTCCTCTAAACATCAGAACTCCTGGCAGGAGAAAAGCCCACTGCAGGCGCGTCATGCGTTTTATCGTAAATGTATCCTATTGGCCAAAATATTTATTTGTTCTGGCCATTTAAATGCATTAACTCTCAAATGCGCCTAAATGCGTCTAGCGTTTCAGTGTGTTTAGCTTTTTTCTGCGCTTCACCTCCTCTCCTAAATGTGCTTTCCATGGGGGTTTTTTTTTTCAGAATGTAATTGCTCTGCTTCTAATATGTCTGTAAACGCCTGTGTGCACATGGACACATAAGCTAACATACAGGTGCTTTTACAGGCTGAGAAAAAAAATGTCAAATGCCAGTATTTTTTAAGCTTTAATCTGAGCCCTTTGTAATCTTATGTAGCCATATTCCTAAGCGATCATCACAAGTCTTTTTCTGTGCTTGATATACCATCAGTCCGATTCATGCTTCAGAGTAAGTTTAAGGCCCCGTTCAGGCTAGATTCACACTGTTGTGCAGAGAGGCTCACAGCAGGGGTCTGGTGTGTCCCTGTTCTCCATTTCAGGGATGAATCGGGCCCGAATTTTTGCCTGCATTTGGACCTAAAACAAAGCATATTTCCAGGTTGTAAGTTGGCAAATGTCATTGCAGATCCCTACTTGTTATTGCTTGTATTGAAACTTACATAACACAGTTGGTGTTCTGTACATTGACCGTGTACAAAACACCACCCTACATGTACACCATGTTTAAACATTTGCCAGTTTTATGAGTCATAGCGGGCAGCAGATGAAACTACATAGGTAATTGTAATTGTAAAAATACAAAGTGTAGTATTTACATTTTTTTCTTATCAAAAGCAAAATTACCTTTTAAATGCAACCCCTGTCGTCTAACGTTTAATGTTGTAGAGAGGCTATGCAATGGGTTAATAAAGTAAGAACTTAAAATGCAAGTTTAAACCATTTCCTAGTCTGTGATCTCCAGATATCGTCTGGGTTTTAAAACAAATTGAAGCTTCGTCGGTGTATAATGTGCAGCCTGGTTTATGATGTGCAGAGCCCTGTGTATAATGTGCAGCCTGGTATATGATGTGTAGGGATGAGCTCTGGCGTGTTCGCATACTCCACGTGCAGAGCCCGCCAGGAAGTCGGCACGGCGCGGCGCTAATCACAGGCAGGGAGACATTGTCCCGATGCTCGGCTGCAGAGATCGGGAAATGTCCCCCTGCCTGTGATTAGCGCAGCGCCGTGCCGACTTCCTGGCGGGCTCTGCACGTGGAGTATGCGAACGCGCCAGAACTCATCCTTAATGATGTGCAGAGCCCTGTGTATAATGTGCAGCCTGGTATATGATGTGCAGAGCCCGGTGTATAATGTACAGCCTGGTATATGGTGTGCAGAGCCCTGTGTATAATGTGCAGCCTGGTATATGATGTGCAGAGCCCTGTGTATAATGTGTAGCCTGGTATATGATGTGCAGAACCCTGTGCATAATGTGCAGAGCCCTGTGTATAATGTGCAGCCTGGTATATGATGTGCAGCCTGGTATATGATGTGCAGAGACCTGTGTATAATGTACAGCCTGGTATATGATGTGCAGAGCCCTGTGTATAATGTGCAGCCTGGTATATGATGTGTAGAGCCCTGTGTATAATGTACAGCCTGGTATATGATGTGCAGAGCCCTGTGCATAATGTGCAGAGCCCTGTGTATAATGTGCAGCCTGGTATATGATGTGTAGAGCCCTGTGTATAATGTACAGCCTGGTATATGATGTGCAGAGCCCTGTGCATAATGTGCAGAGCCCTGTGTATAATGTGCAGCCTGGTATATGATGTGCAGAGACCTGTGTATAATGTGCAGCCTGGTATATGATGTGCAGAGCCCTGTGTATAATTTTCAGCCTGGTATATGATGTGCAGAGCCCTGTGTATAATGTGCAGCCTGGTATATGATGTGCAGAGCCCTGTGTATAATGTGCAGCCTGGTATATGATGTGCAGAACCCTGTGTATAATGTGCAGCCTGGTATATGATGTGCAGAAACCTGTGTATATTTTCAGCTTGGAATATTATGTGCAGAGCCCTGTTTATAATATACAGCCTGGTACATGATGTGCAGAGCCCTGTTTATAATATACAGCCTGGTATATGATGTGCAGAGCCTGGTGTATAATGCTGACACTATGAGTGGAATACAGGGGACGGAGTGGGTGGATTCTATAAGGGGTGTGGCTTATGAGAAGTGGGAAGGACCAACCATGGAGGGGCGGGGTCTTGCGCCCCCCCATCCTAAAACTTCACCAGCCGCCACTGGAATTAGCTACATACAGTATACAGCGCTGTGTTCCTGCAGTGGGAAGGAGACTTCCTGTCCAGCTCCCAAACAAAATAGAGCAAGGGCCAGTTCACATCACATGCAGTCCAGTGCATTTTTTTTCTGCATCAAAAACGCATGGAAAGTAGGTTATATGGTTTTCAATGGCATAGTTCACACCAGTGCTTGCAGTTCCAGTGCGTTCCAGTTCCAGAAAAAAAAGTAGAATATGCTGCATTTTTGCTGCACTTGACTGTCCTGGAACGCTGTAAAACGCATCAAAAACGCACCTAAATGCACAAAAAAATGCACTGGAACACCCATGTTCTTATTTAGGGTTAAGAAAAAAAGAGGGGGGAAAAATGCCCTGGACTGCATCAAAAACCCATCAAAAATGCACATGCAGAAAAGCACCTGGAACACATCCAGACTGCAATTCAATGGTGTGAGCTGGCCCTAAGGCTGAAGACTGCTCAGCCATTCACAGGAAGCTTTGTATTTTCTCAATGAGTACAAGACTTCCTCTGATTGGCTGAAGTGGAGATCATAAGCCCACTTCTCCACCTCAGCCAATCAGAGGAAGCCATTTATTCACTTGTACTCATCCTGCTGCCAAAACACAGTGATGCTTACTGTATGTAGCTGATGCTGTATACACTTTATAAAGCGCTCACAGCGAGTGCATCTGCTATTGAGGTTTATAGTTAATTTGGACCAGCTTGGTCGAAACAAACTATTTTAAAGTGACAAAAAGCTGGAGTTAGGCTTTAGGTCTTTGGGTATAATCACAGTAGCTGTCAGAATTTCCCTGTATTCATTGTAGCTCAAACAAAGCCACTGTGAACAAACTTTATTTCAGCCTGAATACTATGTGCCTGCAGTGTATACTAGTTTAGAAAACTGAAGTGAATAGCACTTGCTCAATCAACTTAACTGATCGGCTGCGTCCCATGCTTAACGAGATTCTGTAATGGGGAAAAACAAAACTGCTGCAGATTATAATGCGCAGACACGTAAAAGTCCCTGCACATACCTGCACTGCTTAAATGTCCAGATCTGACTTTTTTTCCAATAAGTCAAGGGAACAATCCAAAACGAGTGCATATCAGGGGTCCAAAAATGCCCCTTCGTCAGAGCTTGAATTAAAACAATGTAAATGTACTAGAAATTAACTGGACAAGGCCTGTGCTTGTAATCAAACTGGGAGAAATACCATTAAAGGTCCAGTTCACTTCTAGTCCATTCACATTGTTTTCAATTAAGCCCTGATGAAGGGGATGGGTTTGGACCCCTGAAAGACATTAGATACTCTATGGATTGCCCCCCCCTGACTTTTATTGGAATAAAGTCATTTCTGGACCTTTTAACAGTGGGGTGAAACATCAATTTAAATTTTTGTTACCTTACACCAGGAGTCTCCAAACTTTTTAAACAAAGGGCCAGTCTACTGGCCTTCAGACTTTAGGAGGGTGGGATTGTGGCCAGTAGGGGTAGAAAATTGTCCCGGGTCCAGCATCAGTGAAAATAAATATGGTCTAAGGGTTGGTGGTCAGTGGGAGGAATAGTGTTCCATCATTGGTGTCAGCGGGAGGAATAGTGCCCCATTGCTGTTGTCAGTGGAAGAAATAGTGCCCCATTGCTGATGTCAGTGAGAGGAATAGTGCCCCATCGCTGGTGTCATTTGGAAGAATAGTGCCCCATTGCTGGTATCAGTGGAAGAAATAGTGCCCCATTGCTGGTGTTAGTAAGAGGAATAGTTCCCCATTGCTGGTATCAGTGGAAGAAATAGTGCCCCATTGCTGGTGTTAGTGAGAAGAATAGTTCCCCCTTTGCTGGTGTCAGTGAGAGGCATAGTGCCCCATTGCTGTTGTCAGTGAGAGGCATAGTGCCCCATTGCTGGTGTTAGTGAGAGGAATAGTGCCCCATTGCTTGTGTCAGTGGAAGAAATAGTGCCCCATTGCTGGTGTCAGGGAGCGGAATAGTGTCTCATATTATTTGGAGGAAAATTCCCCCAAGGGCCAGATAAAGACTAGCAAAGGGCTCAGGCTGCAGTTTGGAGACCCCTGCCTTACACTATCCAAGGAGACTGTGAAGATCCTCTGAAGTGTAGAAGCCACCAGCCTGGGATCAGATTATTTACAATAACATCCATACTTTAACCCCTTTTTACCTGTCCAGACATCCCTTTAAAAGGTTATGAATGCCGGGGGATGCAGGAAAGACTGGTGATCATGTGACCACTCAAACAGTGATCACATGATCTGGGACTGGTCCTGTTGGCTATCAATCATTAGTGAGGACTGACAGATCAGTCTCTAAGCTGGGAGAGTGCAGTGAGTGCCGTCTCAGTACAGAAACCTCAACAGCCAAGTGATGCATATTTGCAGTGTGTAAGCATTAAAGCTCACAATTTTGCCACCGCATGTATGTGTTATGCGGGCAACATCAGGTTAGTATAGCAATACCAATAAGATAACCTTAAGGGTTCAGCACTATTTTTCCACTTTCCTCATCTATCCCAGACACTTCTGGCATTGCCAAATGCTGAAGCGTTCTGACTTACTATAAGCTTGCTTTGTCTGTTCCTTCCCACGTTTATATTAGCTAGTAAAGACTGACCATCTTAGTGAAAGGCCAGTAGGAATTGTGGAAGCAGGGCTTGGCGGCAAACTCTGACACTACCTTGAAGTGTCACAGTTTTGCTGTCAGAATATACTCAGGGCAACATCTCTTTAAAGTAATATTAAAGGCTTTTTTTGTAAAAATAAACATTTTATACTTATCTGCTCTGTGCAATAGTTTCGCACAGAGCAGTCTTGATCCTCCTCCTCTTGGGTACTCCACCGGTGCTCCTGGCCCCTCCCTTCGACCTTGTGCCCCCAGAGCAAGCATCTTGCAATGGGGGCAGCAAAGCAGGCTTACGAGCTGCTGCTCTGCATGTCCATCCACACACAGAGCCATGGCTTGGCCCCACCCTCTCTCTCCTCATTGGTCCACTGGCTGTGACTGACAGCCAATGGCTCCCACTGCTGTCTCAGCCAATAAGGAGGGAGAGTCCCTGGAGAGCCGAGGCTCTCATGCACATCACTGGTTTGCGATGGGGCTAAGTATTGGGGGGGGGCTGCTGCACAGAGAAAGTTTTTGACCTTCATGCATAGAATACATGAAGGTAAAAAAAACATGAGCCTTTACAACCAATTCAATGTACTTCAAACATGGCTGGTCTGCTTTGTGAGGGTGATGCCGCGTACACACGGCCGGACTTTGCCACGGGCAAAACTCTGTTGGGATTTCCAACGGAAAAATAGAGAACCTGCTCTCTATCTAAGTCCGTTGGAAATTCCAAATTCCGAAAAGTCCGATGGGGAATACACACAGTCGGAATATCCGATGAAAAGCTCCCATCTGACTTTTTCCATCGGAAATTCCGACCGTGAGTACGCGGCATGACAGTCACTCTTTAAAGTAGCACTTTTCATGCAATGTGCATTACTTTATTCCAGCTGTTCTATTTTGTCTTTGCTATATCCTTTTTTTCTGCTATGACAAGACATTTAATATCTTCCACGTCAAGAATTCAAATTAGTCTTTCTAATAACAGCTCTTAACTTTTTAATCCTAAGAAATGCAACAAATTCTTTATCATACCCTTTCTCATGTTCAGTTTACTCATTAGAATATGTGTGCCCAGTTCTATTTTCGAACATCATCTATAATCACAAAGGTGGATGATGTTTTCCTTTAAGGAATCTGATTTACTTAAGTTATTGGTAGCTTATAGGTACACATTTGTCTGTGTGAAAAACGAGTAGCCCTGTAACTAAGTTATATTGCCATTTCTTAATTTGGCCGACTTTGTTTTTGCCTGATTTGCATAGCGTAATAAATCACCTGACACCCATAAAGATGCAGAAGCTTCACTGCATATGTCCACCTCAGGTTCGTCACATCCTGCGTAGTATATTTGTGTAATATATGGGAATAATATTATTGTAATTGGGAACATATAGTAAGGTAAATGAGTCACAGGCAATATGCCTAAGGCTGGAGCTATGAAAAGCAGGATCATTTGGAATTGAAAAAGGAATGCTATTTTTTCACCTCTTATTTCAACTTTCTGTAATTGTCTACTGAGTGGAGCTGGTGGCAGTATAAAGACAACATGAATTGATTTTTTTTTTAACCTAGAGACCTCTGCATTAGAAATAATTATAATTTGATGCAAAAGGACTGCTTTGTAAGTTGATAGTTCCACCATGTAGAAAACATTTTTATGCGGCTGTATTACTGGAATAACAGCCAATCAAAGGTCTAGAACTCTAGACAGATATTGTATAGAGTTCCGACAAACCTCTGATAATAGTCTGGTTCCAGCCACTAGGGTCTTTTACCCTGTAGAGAGAAGGTTTGGAGGTGGAGGAAACCTAAAAAGAACAAAATAAAGTAGAGATATAGTGATCTAGCAGTAGGTCCTATGAGAGAAACCACTAATAATCGATACTGTTAAACAGTCACAGTGTTTCCTTGCTCCTAATTCTGACTTCTGTCCCTCTGTAAGCAGGCAAAAATCCCCTGGGCAAAGATCCCTCTTTCAAGGCCCAGATGGCAGCTTCTACCCAGCTCCACTGCAACCCTTTTCAGGCAAGAGCATCTCTGTTCAACCTAGCTCCCTATAGGCAGCCATGTCAACAAGTGGCTTGGTATCCAGGGCCCTCGGCATATGGCTCAGTTGCTTCTAGCAGTATCAGCAATGGGCAAATAGCTCTTTCACCAGTCCCCGGGATGCTATGGTGACCTCTCACTGTAGAAGGGGGGCACCCTTGGACTCTCACCGAAAGCCTCCAGTGAACAGCGGTGGGAAGCAGAGGGTGAGTGGACACTCCAGTCTCCATACTGCAGCAGTGCAGATACTGTAATGTGGGTGGTGCTGCACTGCCCCCCATGTGTCCTCACTCCCAGTGTCAGGCTGAGATCTCCACTGATATGGTCTTCCACTGACAGTGCTCTCTCTCTAATTCCCTCAGTGCTAAGAGGAAGAGCTTTCCCAGGCAGTTTAAAAAAATCATCTCTCCACTCTTCCTACTGCACAATGACTATTGGGATTTGTATTGTAAGGAGTCCATTAATCCAATTATATGCCTCCAATCTCAAATTACAACTCCCAGGATTCTCAATGTTCTGCATAGAAGTCTATGGACTTGCTTGGCTTTAGCCCTCCCCCTGCTGGCCAGAGGAGAATGGTGCAGCATAACATTAGTGTTTAAGTAGAGGGAAAGAAGAATAAAAAGCATTGGCGGAGATTTACTAAAACTGGTGCACACAGAATCTGGTGCAGCTGTGCATAGTAACCAATCAGCTTCTAACTTCAGCTTGTTCAATTAAGCTTTGACAATAAAACCTGGAAGCTGATTGGTTTCTATGCAGAGCTGTACCAGATTCAGTGTGAACCCATTTTAGTAAATCTTCCCCAATGTCTCCCTCTTCATATTGCTGTAGTCCAGCACTTGGCTACAATAAATGTTTTATTTTCTCAGTTTTCAATTTTAGAAAGTTATATTTATTTTATTAGTGTATTTCTATCATTAATACCATTTCTCTTTTTCTGATGGTATAATGTGGTATTTTCCATAGATTATCACATACACAGTATATTGAGTTATAGAAAATTGTGTCATATAATGCCTAGAGCTAATTTTATAAGATAAATTTTACTGTATATGTTGTACTGCCCAATAAAATGCATACAACACATGACTTCAATATGGCTAGAGTGAAACAGTATATATACTTATGAGTTTTATGTGATTATTTGGATGTGTTCTGCTTTTTATTGGGTTGCTTATAGCTCCGTTTTCTACTTTTACTTTCCCATTATGATTTTATATAAGACTTAGCAAAACTAAAATTGGGGAAAGCACAGAAAATTGAAGCTTTACTTGGCTGATTGCAAGTGCATTGTTATATTATTGCAAGGCTCATGGGATGCTTTCACCAAACAATCCCATAAGGTAATATGGCAATATGCTTTCAAGATATGTCTCTACGGAGAGCCTTTGTTCAAACATCTGTTCTTTTGTCCATTTTTTGTGCAGTGTTCCCTTGTGCTTTCAAGAAAACAAAGAACACGAAAAAAAAACTTGATGTTGACAGAAAAGCACAATTTGTCAGAATCTGATGTATGTGCAATAGTTTTACAAGATTTCAGTCATTACACAGATTATTTTATAATCTTCCACTATTATACTGTAATTGTAGTTAATATGTGGACAGATTACTGTATTTTTGTTTGAAATGTGGTGGAGATTTTAGAGCTCGATACTTGAAGGCCGATTAGCCCAGTATTTGCCTAAAAGAAACCAGCATTGAGAGAACATCTGTTGAAACTGTTCTAAAAATGCTAGCTGCCTGGCTGTCACATTATTACAATGGCTTTAATACTTAAGTCTAGTACACATGGGCCTAATGTCAGGCGGCATCCCTGGTTCAATTGAAACCGGCTGACATTTGGCCCATGTATACTGGAGTTGGTCCAACAAAAGACATCTGTTCGGCTGGTTTCTGTCGAAGGGGCATGACCGAAAAAGGTCTGCTTATCGACTCCCGATTGATCCCGGAGTGTTATGGCGGGGGCCATCCCCCTATCAGAACACAGTAGCACAACAGGGGAGATCGCTGTACTAACATTGCAGAGTTAGTACATCGGCTCCTCCTGAGCTGTCAGTTTTTTTTCCATTTAGTCCTGCTGGGTTTAACAAAAACAAACAAACTGTGTATTAGGCTTTAAAGGGGTTGTTAAGGCATTGCACACAAGCACTGCCAGACACACTGCTAGTATAACCTGTAGCATACAGTGTATGCCTCTTTGTAAAATTCTTCTTCTAAATACCTTATTCCTTCTCCCCGATCAGCGGTCACGCGGCCGCCTGTCGCTCTTTTCCTCTGATGTATACACTAGGGAGGGAAGGGCCGAGCTCTCCCTCTGACATCTGCTAGGCAGTCACATGATCTCCCTCTGTAGTGTATACATTGGAGGAAGAGAGCGATGGGCAGTCACGTGACCACTGATCGGGGAGAAGGAATAAGGTAGTTAGAAGAAAAATTCTACAAAAAGTCATACAGTATATACTACATGTTATACTAGCAGTGGGGCTGCAGTGCTTGTGTGCAGTATTGTGTGCACTGCTTGGAGTGGGGCCACAAGTGGAGGGGAGGGGCAGCTCACACACAGACTAGCTGACAGGCAGGGAGGGAGGGGGGAGGAGGACACTGGAGACAGAGGACTGCAGATAGCAGAGCTGCAGATGACGGAGGCACATAAACTGACCACAGTGTCAGGGCTCAGCAGCGATGATAAATTGTGATCAGTTTTCAGGAGGAGGGCAGAACCAGGCAGGATCAACCAGATATTTCAGGTGTTACAGGGGGCCAAATTACACAGCACAAGCACTGTGCTGTTATTAATGCTTATAGGAACAAGATCTTTTTTTTTTAGGTTAACAAACGCTTTAGGCCACTGGCTCACGATAACTATGCATGTTAAAAGTTCACAAATAACTAACATAATTGTTCTAGATCATCATGGAAATCAGAAATAGCTATTCTTTTCCGAAGTAGGTGAGCGGTGGCAACACACATTTTTTTTAGGCCCCATTCACAACATTTTGGAGCTTGAAGCTCCAAAATGCTCAACAAATCAATTCCCATCTATTTCTATGGACCCTGTTCACACCTGAGTGTTTTGTTGCCTGTAGAGAAATGCCTGTTGCTCAAAAAAGTGCATTAGCTACTTTTCAGGTAGATTGGAAAATTTTTGGCTCCATAGACGTCAATGAGAATGCTGGAAAAAGTGTGTCACGAGCATTTTCATGTGTTTTATCAGCATTTTGTTGTGTGTTTTCAAGCCAAACAGTGGCTCTCCACCCCTAATCCTCCACCCCCTTTTCTCGCCCTAGTGCTTTCTAGTGCCTAAAACAAAAACACCTGAAGCTTGAATGCACATGCAAAATGCTTGTAATACACGTCTGAAACACTCGTATACACTTGCATGATTGCTCAAAAACTCTCAAATAAAAGCATATGAAAATCGTTCTTCTTAGGTATGAATTAAGCCTAAATGTAAAACGACAGGTTTACTATAATACACCTGTAGCGCCCTCACTCCATCTTCTTTGTCTAGGAGTATTTCGTATGTGAGGGTGAGATGCGCTACGGCCCATGTCCTCCCCATGGCAGTGGGTGAGGTGAAGGCCAGTACCAATTCTTTTCCTCGGGCCTGTGCGTTTCAGTTAATGACCAAGTCTTGCTGTGCTGACACTTCCCTCTGCTCCCATTAACCAGAGTACCACACACCTATTAGGGTCCAACTCTTGTTTTATTGTCACACTCACAATCAAACAGTTCTTTACCAGCCAACTGGTTGAGACCCAATAACAGTTCAATACGGTGGGGTGAGCAGGTCGAGGCACTATCCTGATTGTACGCTAAACCACTGTGGTTTCACCAGCGGTTACTATAGCCTTGGCTAGAGAGAACTTATAACTTGTGAGTCTCTACCAGCGACTCAATAGAATGTAGATAGGAGTACCTTCACTGCGTTGTGGCCCCTGTCAGGGGGAGATGTCCCTCCAAGGGAGTTACCGGAGGCCCATCCGTCACCGGGTTGATGCTGCTCCGGACTCTCCGGACGGGTGACCTCCCCGGCCTCCTCACCTCAGACTTGGGCCCCATCCACCTCAGGGACCCTCGGACTCCTCCGCCCTCGCGGGACCCAGTCGAAGTCACTGGGCCCCAGGCCTCTGGTTTAGTACCTCACCCCAGGCTGAAGGTGCCTGGGATGGACGCCAACTCCGCTCCGGCCAGGCCTAGGGCGCCTGGACCGGAACTCCGAACCACCCGCACCCAGGCCGAAGGTGCCTGGGCGCGCGATGCAGGAAAAAGACCTCGTGGCGAGGGCGTCTCTCCCCTTTATCTCCTCCCACGACGTCGCGGCAGGTTCCCCACCCCTGCCGCACCATCGCCGGAAAGGGACAAAAAGGCCAGCACTGCGGCAGTGAATCTACCTTAGGCCTGTGGGAACCCCGCCACCCACAGGCCAAGGAGAACAGTACACCACCAAGTCCTCCATGAATTAACAATGGTCTAAATCCTTTCATGATTATTACACACCTGGGTCATACTACCACCCAGGTGTATCCCCCCTAAATTTAAACCCCCGCTACACACCCTTTCCAAATTGCTCATACCTACCAATTATTTATTTCTGCCTTGCTGATCTGTTCATCTGCTGGGAGTGAAAAAATCAACCAGTACTTCTGGGCGTGGTGAATGGAGAAGCATGTGACTCGTTCACCTGTCTCGAAGAGACTCTCTTCTGTTCAGTCTAATGCCGCGTACACACGACCGTTTTTAATGTCATTTTAAAAATAACATTTTTCTCGACGTGATTTTTCTTGTTTCCTCTCAAGCCTGTCTTGCATACACGCGTTCATTAAAAAAAATGCTCGAGCAAAGCGCAGTGACGTACAACACGTACGACGGCACTATAAAGAGGAAGTTCCATTCGAATGGCGCCACCCTTCATGTTAGTAAAGTTTGTTGAGCGGCGATTCGCGCTTTTCAGCCTTGTGCTTTTCAGTCCGTTACAGCGTGACGAATGTGCTATCTCCATTACGAACGCTAGTTTTACCAGAACGAGCGCTCCCGTCTCATACTTGATTCTGAGCATGCGTTTTTTTTCCCCTCATACAAGCATACACACTACCGTTTTTCACGACGTTAAAAAGAACGACGGGAAAAACGACGTGAAAAAATAAAACAGGTTCTCATTTTTTTTAGGCCATTTTTCACGTCGTTAAAAATGCTCTGGAGCCTACACACGATCGTTTTTAATGCCCAATTTAAAAAATGGCATTTTTAACGTTGTGAAAAACGGTCGTTTGTATGCGGCATAAGCTTTAAAAGGAACACCTCAGAGCTTACATAGGACTGTCCAAAGCCCCATACACACGGTAGGACTTTTTGACAACAAACTTCAAAATGAGCAAGTTTTAAAAAAAATCCTACCGTGTGTACGCTCCACTGGACAAACTTTTTCGATTTTCGTCGGACAAAAGTTCACTCTGCAAACGGACAAACTTTTCGGCAACAAAAGTTCTACGGTGCAAAGTCCTATCGTGTGTACAGAAATCCATCGGACTATGAAATTCTATCAGTAAATACAACTAGTAAACACATTTACCCATTTTCCTAGCAATGGAGATATTCAGTCTGGTATTTGACCCCACAGCCTGCACAGTGCAGAACATAAAAAAAAACTCCTAATGCATCATGAGTATTGAATGTTTGGCTTGGTTCAGTGCTCAGCTATGTTCACATAAAGGTCTTGATTTTAATACATATTTAAGGTCAAAAATATAAAATCATATGCTAATTTATACATTGTATTTCAGTTATTTCTACTACTACTGTTAATGTTAATCTGATCATTCGTGAAGTTTGTAAACTTACTTTGTGGAGATGTCCATACATTTACTTCCTTGAATCCTATGACACATATTCACTATGCCCTGGGAATAGGTATTGCTGTGTCACACATTTTACAGAAGCCTTCTGAATGAACTACAGTGGTACTGAGAGGAGAAACAAATTAGCCTTGCGAGCAACTAAATAACACTTAAGCCTGGTACACACGATCGGATAATCCGACAACACACATTTGTTGTCGGAAAATTTTAAAGCATGCTATCCAACATTTGTTAGCGAAAAATCCAACAACAATTGTCCGATGGAGCATACAAATGGTCATATTTTCCGACAACAGCCTGCCATCACACAATTCCCGTCGGAAAATCCGATCATGTGTACGAGGCTTTACTGGTAGCTGGTAGCTCATCACTCATCACATTCCCAAAATTCCTGTGTAAATCATTTTTTTTATTATATTTTTATTAAATTGTCATTATACCAAAGAATAAAAAAACATATTTCACACATATTTTTACAACAATCTACCCAGTTTCCCTCCCCCACCATCCCGCCTCCCCTCCTATGACCCTCCCCCTTATATTAATTTATTAGTTCTTATACCTCGTTAATATTATTTTCTATCTCCTTCCTCCCCTCTCCACATTCTCTCCCTTCCACCTCTTATATTCCTGTCAATTCGGTTTATTTCCTTGTACTCTTAAACTCCATCCAGTTTTTCCATGTTCTAATACATTTTTCTATTTTATCCTCTCTTCTCTGGTATAGATGTTCCAATTCATAAACATAATCTACTCTTTTGACCCAGTCTCTAATGCCTAGTACACACGGCCGAGAATCTCGTCGTAAAAAAACCTGTTGTTTTTCTCAACGAGATTCTTGTCAAGCTTGACGGGATTCTTGTCAAGCTTTCCTTGCATACACACTGTCAATTCCAAATCTCGTTGTTGTAAAGCGCGGTGACGTACAACACGTACAACGGCAGTATAAAGGGGAAGTTTGATTCCAATGGCGCCACCCCTTGGGCTGCTTTTGCTGATCTCGTGTTACCGCATGTTAGTAAAAGTTTGGGGAGAGATGATAGAATGGGGGGGAATGGTGGTGGAATTGGAGGTATAGATATGATGAATTGTGGAGAATATTGAAAGGATAGATATACAGGATTGGGGGGAGATTGGGGGGAGATTGGAGGCATAGGTGTTCTGGAGAGGGGAGGTCAGAAGATGAGGCGTGCTGGTGGGTCATTGGGAGGGGGGGCATTGGAGGCAGAGATATTCTGGGAAGAGGAATTAGAGGTAGGGATGTACTGGAGGAGTTGTTGGAGGTAGGGATGTACTGGGGGAGGCGTTGGAGGCAGGGATGTACTGGGGGAGGCGTTGGAGGTAGGGATGAACTGGGGGAGGCGTTGGAGGTAGGGATGTACTGGGGAGGTGTTGGAGGTAGAAATGTACTCGGGGAAGCGTTGGAGGTAGGGATGTACTGGGGAGGCTTTGGAGGTAGGGATGTACTGGGGGAGGCGTTGGAGGTAGGGATGTATTGGGGGAGGCGTTGGAAGTAGGGATGTACTGGGGGAGGCATTGGAGGTAGGGATGTACTGGGGGAAGCGTTGGAGGTAGGGATGTACTGGGGGAGGCATTGGAGGTAGGGATGTACTGGGGAAGGCGTTGGAGGTAGGGATGGTCTTGGGAGAGACGTGGGCGTGTTTAGGGGCGGAATTAGG
Organism: Rana muscosa; assembly: GCA_029206835.1. Classification (NCBI taxonomy): domain Eukaryota; kingdom Metazoa; phylum Chordata; class Amphibia; order Anura; family Ranidae; genus Rana; species Rana muscosa. The sequence goes on from CM055116.1 coordinate 226,741,370, forward strand.
GGCTGGGCAGGGTAGGGTTTGGGTGGGGCAACTGGTGGCAAGTAACTTGTAAGGCCTGGCTAGTAGTTCAGGACTTGAAATTTTGAGCCCTGTAGCAGTGTATATACAAAATTCCTCCTTTGGGATGCGCGCGTCGTGACGTCTGATCACCCCTCCGCCTATTGGCGATTTTTTTCATCTGGTATGACTGTCATGGTATGAGAAAGTATAAGCAGCTGTACTAAGGAGGAAGAACGAGGGCAAATGGACACCTTTTGCTGAGTCCTGGAAAGACTATAAGCACCGTTTGACCTTACTTAAAGCGGTTGTATAGGTAAATTTTTAGCTTTTACCTACAGGTAAGCCTATAATAAGGCTTACCTGTAGGTAAAAAAAATATCTCCTAAACCTTTACTGCTTAGGAGATATTCCCCTCGCAATGAGCCGCTGAATGCAGCGGCGCATGCGCACAGGGGATTTTCGGCTTAAGGCCCGGCAGCCGTCGGACCTCACCGGAAAGAAGTCTCCCACGCGCATGTGCGGGAGTGACGACATTGCGGCTCCAGACACTCATAGCGCTGGAGCCGTGATACCCAGAAGACACGCCGAGGCAACATGTCGACTACCTCGGCGTGGACCAGGTAAGTTACCAACACCTCATTCTAAGGTAAGTATTTCATAATGAGCTAGTATGCGGTGCATACTAGCTCATTATGCCTTTTGATTTACAGGGTTAAAGAAAAAATAAAAACGTTCAGCGGGTATACAACCGCTTTAAGTATGGGGTTGCATATTATCAGGTGACAGTAGATCTGATGGGTGAGCACGAGTGATATGGACTAGTGGCACAATTAGAGGATACATAGCAGTAAATGCTCACAAAGGGGTGAGCACAAGGAGGAGTTTTGTGCATAAAAATAAGGCACTTTGTATAGACTTTCTCTCACTTGGATTATATTGGACACTGAGAAATGACATTTGGGATTGCACTTTTATAGATTATTTTCATTATTTTATTAAATTTATATATTTTTTCATTTAAACTGTATCACGTCATTATAGTACCCAGGATACAGGAAATCGCCCGGGACTTTAAATGAGGTGAATGCGGTTAGCCAACAATTGACAGAGTAAATGCTGTCTCAAAATATATTAAAATTGTCATGCAAACCTAGACAACATGAATCATAGCTAAGCCACTGAAATGTTACATACAGTAAAAGATGTAATTACCCGTATCATGGTATAAAATGTAAATTGCAAAGTACGCATTAAAAGTATCCCATTGCGTTCTGCAAGACCAGGGTTGCTTCATCAGGGGTAGATGCATGTGTAGTACATCTGTGGGGGGTATAATGAACCAAATAAGTATCAACACAGAGATCGTATCGTGACAATTAGTCAAGAGGATCCAAACGCATGGCGCTATACAGGTCCTTCTCAAAAAATTAGCATATTGTGATAAAGTTCATTATTTTCTGTAATGTACTGATAAACATTAGACTTTCATATATTTTAGATTCATTACACACAACTGAAGTAGTTCAAGCCTTTTCTTGTTTTAATATTGATGATTTTGGCATACAGCTCATGACAACCCAAAATTCCTATCTCAAAAAATTAGCATATCATGAAAAGGTTCTCTAAACGAGCTATTAATCTAATCATCTGAATCAACTAATTAACTCTAAACACCTGCAAAAGATTCCTGAGGCTTTTAAAAACTCCCAGCCTGGTTCATTACTCAAAACCACAATCATGGGTAAGACTGCCGAACTGACTGCTGTCCAGAAGGCCATCATTGACACCCTCAAGCAAGAGGGTAAGACACAGAAAGAAATTTCTGAACGAATAGGCTGTTCCCAGAGTGCTGTATCAAGGCACCTCAGTGGGAAGTCTGTGGGAAGGAAAAAGTGTGGCAGAAAACGCTGCACAACGAGAAGAGGTGACCGGACCCTGAAGAAGATTGTGGAGAAGGACCGATTCCAGACCTTGGAGGACCTGCGGAAGCAGTGGACTGAGTCTGGAGTAGAAACATCCAGAGCCACCGTGAACAGGCGTGTGCAGGAAATGGGCTACAGGTGCCGCATTCCCCAGGTCAAGCCACTTTTGAACCAGAAACAGCGGCAGAAGCGCCTGACCTGGGCTACAGAGAAGCAGCACTGGACTGTTGCTCAGTGGTCCAAAGTACTTTTTTCGGATGAAAGCAAATTTTGCATGTCATTCGGAAATCAAGGTGCCAGAGTCTGGAGGAAGACTGGGGAGAGGGAAATGCCAAAATGCCTGAAGTCCAGTGTCAAGTACCCACAGTCAGTGATGGTCTGGGGTGCCATGTCAGCTGCTGGTGTTGGTCCACTGTGTTTTATCAAGGGCAGGGTCAATGCAGCTAGCTATCAGGAGATTTTGGAGCACTTCATGCTTCCATCTGCTGAAAAGCTTTATGGAGATGAAGATTTCATTTTTCAGCACGACCTGGCACCTGCTCACAGTGCCAAAACCACTGGTAAATGGTTTACTGACCATGGTATTACTGTGCTCAATTGGCCTGCCAACTCTCCTGACCTGAACCCCATAGAGAATCTGTGGGATATTGGGAAGAGAAAGTTGAGAGACGCAAGACCCAACACTCTGGATGAGCTTAAGGCCGCTATCGAAGCATCCTGGGCCTCCATAACACCTCAGCAGTGCCACAGGCTGGTTGCCTCCATGCCACGCCGCATTGAAGCAGTCATTTCTGCAAAAGGATTCCCGACCAAGTATTGAGTGCATAACTGAACATAATTATTTGAAGGTTGACTTTTTTTGTATTAAAAACACTTTTCTTTTATTGGTCGGATGAAATATGCTAATTTTTTGAGATAGGATTTTGGGGTTTTCATGAGCTGTATGCCAAAATCATCAATATTAAAACAAGAAAAGGCTTGAACTACTTCAGTTGTGTGTAATGAATCTAAAATATATGAAAGTCTAATGTTTATCAGTACATTACAGAAAATAATGAACTTTATCACAATATGCTAATTTTTTGAGAAGGACCTGTACTCACCAAAGGCTGGATCAGCCTACTAAATGCTGAATACCCAGAGGCGGCATTAATGAGCGTCTGGCATGGGAGCTGAGGAGGCAGAGGAAAAGCCAACCCAACAGAGCACAGACGGGGGGCAGACATGGCCGGGGTGGGGGAATGTGTCACCAAAGATCTCCCAATATCCATTAATAATGTCAACTAAAACATAAATGCATTTGTATCAATAAATGCTGTCATAACAGCAGAAAAGTAAAGTAGTATATGATATAAGTATGAATATGCATGAACTAATCTGGTTCAATAATGGTATGGGCTCAAGGTATCAGGTTATTATATAATTATATCAGGTTTCATGTTATTATAGCACTTAATTATTTATATTAGTGATTTTTTTAAACATATATGAATTGTATTTATTAATTTGAAAGGAAAAGTGTGGCACATTAATTTTGTTTAATACTGAGAGCATGAGTTTCATGAAGCTGAGTCAGTACAGGAATCACTGCTTGCAAACAGCAAGGTACCATGGGATATGTAGTCCTTAGAAATCGAAAGTAAACTGCAGAAGAGATGCTGCAACGCATGCAGGGAATCCGTAAAGTTGTGGAAAGAGATTGCCAAGCAGAGGCCTACTAAGTGGGGGGCGGGCCGTCACGGGTGACAGCTGAAGTAAAGACAGCAGGCGGGTGGGTTTAAGCCACGGCGGTGACAGGAAGAGCCTGTAGTGGAGGGGGAGGGGGGGTGTGAGCCAAGTGACACCCGGGACCCGCAGCGATCCCCTTCTCTCATGACCGCGGCTGAGCGGCTCTGTTCAGCCGAGCAGAGTGCTCAGTGAAGCTGCCTCCCCCTCCTCCTCCCTACACAGGGGGTGGGGACCGGACTCGTCACCTGACCAGCTCTGTGCATGTCCCGCGCTTATCTGACTGAGGTACATTATGGGGCTGCATTGTAGGGGGGTCTGCACTGTAGGGGTCTCTGTACTGTGGGGGTCTGCTCTGTAGGGGTCTCTGTACTGTGGGGGTCTGCACTGTAGGGGTCTCTGTACTGTGGGGGTCTGCACTGTAGGGGTCTCTGTACTGTGGGGGTCTGCTCTGTAGGGGTCTCTGTACTGTGGGGGTCTGCACTGTAGGGGTCTCTGTACTGTGGGGGTCTGCACTGTAGGGGTCTCTGTACTGTGAGGGTCTGCACTATAGGGGTCTCTGTACTGTGGGGGTCTGCACTGTAGGGGTCTCTGTACTGTGGGGGGGTCTGCACTGTAGGCGTGTCTGTACTGTGGGGGGGTGGGGGTCTGCACTGTAGGGGTGTGTGTACTGTGGTGGGTCTGCACTGTAGGGGTGTCTACTGTGGGGGGGGGGGTGGGGGTCTGCACTGTAGGGGTGTCTGTACTGGGGGGGGTCTGCACTGTAGGGGTGCCTGTACTGTGGGGGTCTGCACTGTGGGAGGTCTGCACTGTAGGGGGAAGGGGTCTGCACTGTAGGGGGTGTCTGTGGGGGGCTGTGTAATGTAAAGGGGTGCATGGTGCTGTATAATGTAAAGGGGTTTAGAGGTGCAGGGTGCTGTGTAATGTAAAGGGGTCCAGAGGTGCTGTGTAATGAAAAGGGGTCCAGAGGTGTAGGGTGCTGTGTCATGTAAAGGGGTCCAGAGTGTAGGGTGCTGTTTCATGTAAAGGGGTTCAGAGGTGCAGGGTGCAGTGTAATGTAAAGAGGTCCTTAGGTGCAAGGTGCTGTGTAATGTAAAGGGGTCCAGAGGTGTAGGGTGCTGTGTAATGTAAAGGGGTCCAGAGTGCTGTGTAATGTAAAGGGGTCCAGAGGTGTAGGGTGCTGTGTAATGTAAAGAGATCCTTAGGTGCAGGGTGCTGTGTAATGTAAAGGGGTCCAGAGATGCAAGGTGCTGTGTAATGTAAAGGGGTCCAGAGATGCAAGGTGCTGTGTAATGTAAAGGGGTCCAGAGGTGCAAGGGCTGTGTAATGTAAAGGGGTCCAGAGGTGTATAGTGCTGTGTAATGTAAAGGGGTCCAGAGTGCTGTGTAATGTAAAGGGGTCCAGAGGTGTAGGGTGCTGTGTAATGTAAAGAGATCCTTAGGTGCAGGGTGCTGTGTAATGTAAAGGGGTCCAGAGATGCAAGGTGCAGTTTAATGTAAAAGGGTTCAGAGGTGTAGGGTGCTGTTTCATGTAAAGGGGTCCAGAGGTGCAGGGTGCTGTTTCATGTAAAGGGGTCCAGAGGTGCAAGGTGCAGTGTAATGTAAAAGGGTCCAGAGGTGCAAGGTGCAGTGGTAATGTAAAGGGTCCAGAGGTGCAAGGTGCTGTGTAATATAAAGGGGTCCAGAGTGCTGTGTAATGTAAAAAAGGGGTCCAGTGGTGTAGGGTGCAGTGTAATGTAAAGGGGTCCAGAGGTGCAAGGTGCTGTGTAATGTAAAGGGGTCAAGAGGTGCAGTTGTGGAGAGGGGGTACACAGTAGTGACAAAGAGATATTGAAGGATACAGAGGTATGCCGGGGCACAGTGGGGTGTTTTTATATTTCAAGGTGGGGGGGGTGCCATATATAGGATCCGCCCCGGGTGCCAAATGCTCTAGGTACGCCCCTGTTGCCAAGTAACATTATTTTGAATTGTTAAAAATAACTATTGTTTGTAAAGTTATAATGCTTATGTTATAAAATATATGTGCATGCTGTGAACTCCTTCAATGTGTCTCAATTTGCCTGAACGGTATGAAGACCCAATGAACAGTAAATTAGTAGGATATTTTATTATCTAAAATTGCACTAGGGTTATGTTATATGACCTAATGCAAAAAGTGCTTAGCAGATTTAAATATACCCAAACAGTAAAGGAAAATTGTACTGAAAAAAAATATTGAAACCACCATTGTTGGTAGTTGCCTGGTTGGCGTGCTGAAAGGCTTTGATACTTTCCAAAGGTGGTAACCTGCAATAAGTATGCAGATCAGGTGTCCTGAATTGACTTCACAGAATGAGAGCGCACCGAAGTCCTAGACAGCCAGGCAATTATTCTTAGAATAAGGTCAGCAATGGAAACTCCTTTATTACTCTGTTTCCTTTAAAGGGAAATTCTAGTTCCTCTAAAGCCAAACTTGATATGAAATAGTGTAACTTACTATATTGAATAAAATATACTGAAAACCAAAACTGACTTGTTTTTTTGCAAGACTAAGAACTTATTGTGAGCTATTTAGTCATAGATCTCTCAGATACAAACTGCAGACATTTGGGAAGAAAAATGGTTCCTAAATAGTTAGCACAGATGTGACAGGCACAACTAATGGAGCAATTCTACTGAAAGCATCATTACATCAGACCAGGGGGCTTTCAGATGCTACCTCTCTTATTTTTTAGTTTCAAGAAAAGACCAGACCAGAATTTAACAACCAATACCAAACAAAACAGAGACAAAGAGAGCAGCATAAAATACTGAAAAAATAAGTATACTTAGAATAATGTATAGCTAGTTATCAGGATAGTTCTGGGTCAGTGTACCACATCTCAAAGGTCATCATGGTTCTTAGGACAGAGCAGATTCACCCAGATAAGCATAAGACTGATTAAGGAAGAGTTAAAGTACAGTTTTTTTGGCTTAGATAGTGTAGGGAGAAGATTAAAAACACCTGCCAGATTTTTGTCTGTGTTATGGTATTCATACCTCTGGCCTATAGAGGTCTACAGTGAACAATGTATTAGCTAAATGACCCTTAAATTATCATTGATTTAACTCTTTCTTATTAGTACTAAATTTGTAAAACATGTAGACCTATGCCAAGGATGAGTCTTCCCTCCTGTGCTGGGATGAAGTGCCTGATGACTTCGCAAAATGCTTTAATATTTTCCAGCTACAGGTCCCTACATCTAACTGAGGTGACCCACCTCCCATCTCTGCACAGTGGGTGCTGTGAATGACATGCAGCACTCTACAGCTGCAGGATGTGGCCAAACAGGGGTACAGCAACATTGTAGCTGGACCTGGTAGGTAACAGTGGTCCGCTCCAGGGCTAGAGGGAAGACACCATTGCAAGGTGATAGTAAGGTGAGCTGGAGGCATCCACTATAACCCCTTAATTTCCAGAAGCCTTTTGTGGTGGCCTGGCCTGTGCCTACAATTTTCACTTGTTTCTTGTTGTGCATATATTCTGCTGTGGGTGACATTACAACTCGTATTGTTGTTTGATGAAACAATATTTTCTGTTTGATCTTCTGTACATTCATAATGTTAAGACAGAAATGTTGAGGTTATTATCTGCCCGGGAAACAAATGTTCCTTTAAAGGGGAATCCCACCTTTAAATGTGAAAAGGAGCTTATAGGTTTGGTAGAGGAGGACCACCGAACAAAAATGATTTCCAAAAAGGAGAAGACCTTTTTGATTCCAGTAACCCCTAGGGTGCCGGTGATATATTACCTACCATAGGTGCATAAGGATCCTGTTTGCCTCCCTGGGAGGCCGATCATAAGTGGCATTGATTCGGTTACTTCCAGGGTGGGCAAATATATTGATCACTTTTTGCAGCCTTGGTGGTAAAAACTCCATCTTACTTAAGAGACTCTACGCAAGTTATCAATGCCCTCAAATTGGTGGAATGGAAAAAGAGCTATATCCTTGTTACTGCGGATGTATCCTCATTGTATACTGTTATCTCGCACCAACATGGTCGTGAAGCAGTAGAACATTTTGTAATATCGGATACCATTTCTGATGTTCAGAAGGATTTTATTTTGAGCCTCTTGAATTATGCCATCGGGCACAATTATTTTTGGTTTGGTGGTTCCTAATTTTTGCAGAATAAACTGGTGGCCATGGGGGCTAAGTTTGCGCCCAGCATGGCCAACCTTTTTATGGCCAAGTGGGAGGAGGATGTCGTGTATCAGAGATCTAGACCAGAGTTAGTTCTCTGGAAAAGGTACATAGACGACATCCTCCTCCTATGGGATGGCGATTTTGAATCGCTGAACGAATTTATGTCCATGCTGAATGATGATAGGGGCATCGTTTTACAGCATGAGGCAAGTAAAACTGAGATCCATTTCCTAGACTTGAAGTTTCGAATTGTTGATGGTGAGAATATAACATCAACATACGTCAAGTAAACAGATAGGAATTGATATATTAACACCAACAGCTGTCACTACAGTGCTTGGCTGAAGTCTATCCCCCAGGAGTAAATTTTTGAGGCTGAGAAGGAATTGCACCAACCACGATGATTTTTTGTATGATTTTTGGAGAAGGGATATGAGGCTGATAAACTGGAAGGAGCTCTGAAATTGTGGTTGCATCTAATTGGGTGCAGCCACTGTTCCGCCAACAATTTTCCACCCGCCTCCTTAGCGAAAAGTCGATTAAGCAATCAATTTCTGTTGAGCAGGATAATGCTGACAGGCACAGCTCATTGCAAGAATCAGTTCCATGTATGGCAGTCTTTAGTAAAAGTGAGTTCTGATTGGTCGATATTAGTTGAACCAGTCATCTAAGTTTGTCCACTAACAAAGAAATGAAGGGTCTATAATTTTTACCATAGGTGTATTTTAAATGATACAGACAGAAAATCAACCAAAAATCAAGAAAAAAACACGATACAAATGTTATAAATAGAGTTGCTGTTCAGTGAGTAAAATAAGTATTTGATCCCCAAGCAAAACATGACTTAGTACTGGTAGAAAAACTCTTGGCAAGCACAGGGGTAAGACGTTTCTTGTAGTTGTTTACCAAGTTTGCACACATCTCAGGAGGGATTTTGGTACACTCTTCTTTAAAAATCTTCTCTAAACCCTTTAGGCTTCTTGGCTGCTGCTTGGCAGCTCTAAGTTTTTGCTCCCTTCATAAATTTTCTATAGGATTAAGGTCTGGAGACTGGCTAGGGCACTCCATGAACTTAATGTGCTTCTTCTTTAGCCACTCCTTTGTTGCCATGGTGGTATGTTTGGGTCATTGTGTTGTGGAAATTTTATTATATAAAATTTATGTGGACATTTTATTCTAGGATGTGTGTTTTATAGATTGTCATCTGTCTCCATGTGTCTGATTTAACCACTTAAGCCCCGGACCATTTTGCTGGCCAAAGTCCAGGCCACTTTTTGCGATTCGGCACTGCGTCGCTTTAACTGACAATTGCGTGGTCGTACTACGTGGCTCCCAAACAAAATTTATGTCCTTTTTTTCCCACAAATAGAGTTTTCTTTTGATGGTATTTGATCACCTCTGCGGTTTTTATTTTCTGCGCTATAAACAAAAATAGAGCGACAATTTTGAAAAAAATTCAATATTTTTTACTTTTTAATATAATAAAAATCCCCAAAAAACATATAAAAAAACATTTTTTTCCTCAGTTTAGGCCGATATGTATTCTTCTACATATTTTTGGTAAAATAAATCGCAATAATCGTTTATTAAATGGTTTGCGCAAAAGTTATAGCGTCTACAAAATAGGGGGTAGTTTTATGGCATTGCGACATTATGGCGGACACTTTTGACACCATTTTGGGACCATTGTCATTTTTACAGCGATCAGTGCTATAAAAATGCACTGATTACTGTGAAAATAACACTGGCAGTGAAGGGGTTAACCACTAGGTGGTGCTGAAGGGGTTAAGTGTGACCTAGGGAGTGCTTCTAACTGTAGGGGGATGAGCTGTGTGTGACACAACACTGATCACAGCTTCCGATTACAGGAAGCTGTGATCACTGTCCTGTCACTAGGAAGACTGGGGAAATGCTTGTTTACAATAGCATTTCCCCGTTCTTCCTCACCGTGAGATGATCGCGGGTATCCCCGCGGACATCGAGTCCGTGGGACCCGCAGTCAGGCTCACGGAGCTTGCGGCAGGCGTGTGCGCGTCCACAATGCTGCTTCTTAAAGGGGATGTATATATACGTCCTTTTGCCTGCCCGTGCCATGCTACAGACTGCGTGCGGCGGTCGGCAAGCGGTTAATCGAGGATCGCTCTTGCAGAGCGCACTTGGGTTGAATTGAGGCCAGCGGTAAAAACCGTCAGTATGAAAACCTTCTCATGGTATTTGAGACGTGTTCCCTGTGTGTGTGGGCGCTGGGCTTCTTGCCTTCAAATGGCTATGCACATTAGAGAAGCAAAGTCCCCATAACGAGAGAAATTATATCTCTCGTGCGGACTCCGCTATCCCATTTTGGATACATATCTGTTTTTATAAGAGGACATTAATATATGCCTTGCCGGTGTACTTGTACCGTATATTGACAACAGCAGTAGCAATGTCCCTGCAGATTGTCTCAAGCCTGTAAGAAGTAGTAACATGATCTTACTAGATACTGTTTACTTTGAGCAGTATTGAGTGGGCTCCATGCTGATTAAGATGGTGGACGTGCATGCATATGGTTGGGCGGGGGGGCAGTGTACATGCCTCAAGTGGATGGGGCGTGTGCACTTCCCCCCCCTTCCCTCCTGTGAGTTCCCTCCCCTTTACTGTTTGTCATTTCCTGTGATGTCATTTTGTATTGAGGAAGCGATTGGCTTTTGTGGCCATCACTTCCTGTTTGTCATTTCTTTTGTTTCCGATGAATAAAAAACCCAAGTTTCTGTGCTCCAGGGACAGACGCTTGAGACTCCAGCTTGAAGCAGCATCATTTCTGAGTCTACCTGGTGCCATTTAAGTACTTCATATTCCTTGAACCAAAGAGCTTGAAACAAACGTGCTTTTAAGCACGAAGGAATTGTTTTGTGCTTTGTGTGCATTTAGACGCTGGAAGTGCACATTTTGGCGCGGCGTGGATTTGCGTACAAAGCCCAAGGGAATTTTTCCACGACAATTGTCATGCTGGAAAACCCATCCACAACCCATCTTCAGTGCTCTGGCTGAGGGAAGAAGGTTCTCATCCAAGATTTTACAATACATGGCCCCGTCCATTGGCACCTCAATGTGCCAAAGTCAGCCTGTACCTGTAATGTTTCCACTTCCGTGCTTGACTGCGGGGATGGTGTTATTAGGGTCATGGTCAGCATTTTTCTTCCTCCAAATACGGTGAGATGAGTTAATGCCAAAGAGCTACATTTTGGTCTCATCTGACCACAGCAGTTTCTCACAATCCTTCTCTGAATCATTTAGATCTTCACTGGTAAACTTCAGAGGGGCCTGTACATGTGCCTTCTTGAGGAGGGGGACCTTGCAGGTGTTGCAGGATTTCAATCTATGGTGGGGTATTCTGTTACCAATGATTTGTTTGGCAACTGTGGTCCCACCTGCCTTGAGATCATTCACAAGCTCCTCCTGTGTAGTTCTGGGCTGATCCCTCACTTTTCTCATGATCATCCTTTCCCAATGAGGCTAAAACTTGCATGGAGCTCCAGACCAATGGCGATTGATGGTTATTTCGTATTTCTTCCATTTGCGAATAATCACTCTAATGCCGCGTACACACGACCATTTTTCTCGTCGGGAAAAATGAAATTTTTTCTCTTTGACGAGAAAAATGACCGTGTGTGGGCTTTTGGTAATTTTTCCCAACGAGAAAAACGGCATTAATCACGACGAGAAAAATTAGAACATGCTCTAATTTTTCTCGTCGTGATTCACGGCATTTTTTTCTGCGGCAGTTTTCCCATAGGGAAGCCTACACACGGTCGTTTTTCTTGACCAAGAGAAAAAATGGTGGGAAAAACGAGCGTGTGTAGGGAAACAAGCCGTTCCTCGTTTTTCCCGTCTATTTTCTCAACAGTGTTTTCACCGTCGAGAAAATCGATCATGTGTACGCGACATAACAGTTGTCTCCTTCTCACCAAGCTTCTTTCTGATGGTCTTGTAGCCCATTCCAGTCTTGTGCAGGTCTACAATATTGTCCCTGACACCTTTGACAGCTCTTTGGTCTTGCCCATGATGGTGAGGTTTGAATGGAATAAAGAGATTCTTCACACATAATGAGTTGTCCTTAGGAGCACCTTCTTAAATTGACAGGACTAGTTTGTGTACCACACAAGCACATACTGTAGCCAGTCTGTGGGAGCCAAAATTATTGTTGGTTGGTAGGGAATCAAATACTTATTTTACTCACTGAATTTCAACTTAATTTATAACATTTGTATCACGCTTTTGTTCTGGATTTTTGATTGATATTCTGTCTCTATCATTTAAAATACACCTATGATAAAAATGATAGACCCTTAATTTCTTTGTAAGTGGGCAAACTTACAAAAGTCTGCAAGGGATCAAATAATTATTTTCCCTACTGTATCTAATTATACTGTATATCTACAGTATCTCCCAAAAATGAGTACACCCCTCACATTTTTGTAAATATTTTAATAAATCTTTTCATGTGAAAACACTGAAGAAATGACACTTTGCTACAATGTAAAGTAGTGAGTTTACAGCTTGTATAAGGCCCGGTTCACACTGGTGCGATGCGAGAACCCTGCAAATCCACTGTGGGTTCATGCATCGCACCCGACTCGCACGGCAGTTCACACTGCCATATGAGAACTGCTGGGGAGTGTAATTTTATGTTAATCACACCCCCATTTCAGCTTGCATATCGCACTGCGAACTGACAGTTCGGACATGAATCGGATCGCATATGTGTGAACACCCATGCGATCCGATTCTGGTCCGAACAGAAAAAAGGGTCCTGTGCGTGTTTGGACCGAATGTGGTGCGATATCAGCCATACTATCTGTATGACTGAAATCGCATAGCACAGACATCGCATGTAATTTGAACTGCAGTGCACTGCGAATCACATGCGATGTCTGGCATCACACAAGTGTGAACCGGCCCTTACAGTGTAAATTTGCTCTCCCCTCAAAATAACTCAACACACAGCCATTAATATCTAAAGCGCTGGCAACACAAGTGAGAACACCCCTACCCTAAGAACCACAGATTCCCGACAATATACCATAGTGGGTATAAAGAAAGTAGAGCTGAAAAGTGGGAGTAAAAACAATTCAATGTCTCTCTGAATAGGTGAAAACCTGAGTGAAAAAATGTTGATATGTATCATTTTTCACTCAGATTTTCACCTATTCAGAGAGACATTGATTTGTTTTTACTCCCACTTTTCAGCGCTACTTTCTTTATACCCATTTCGTTTACAATTTTTGTCACATTGTTGTGTAGCAGCTTTTTGATTCTTTGATTTTTTTTTTTTTTCACATCAGCACAATATTTAGTTTTATTTCCAATATACCATAGTACATCACAGAGTTCAAAATCCTGTGGAGTCTCTATTTTGATGTCCAAGCAGATAGCATGGAAGGAATCGGGGGTAGTGAGAGATGAGGGAGGACATCTCTTAATAGTGAAGGGAACAACAAAAAGTCACACTAGTGAATATATACCTACTGAATGTAGACCAGATAAATTGTTTGGAAACATACCTGCAATTGGTCCAGCAACACAGGGAAGGAATTCTGGTAGTGGGTGGCGATCTTAACATGGCTTTAGACCCTATAAAGGACACCTCGAAAGGTATCTCCCATCTGTCATACACTAAATTAAGAAAAGTGAAGAAACTCTTACAAGACTTACAATTGATAGATAGTTGGAGGACTGTCCACACACAGGATAGTGACTACACGTTTTTCGCGGCGAGATATAAAACATATACTAGAATCGATTATGTTTTAATCTCCCAGAGCCTAGCTGCATCTCTCGTAAATGCTTCTATTGGAGCTATCACCCTTTCAGACCATGCTCCAACAAGCTGCACAATAAATTTAGGGGAGGCACTGGAAGATAAATGAGACTCTATTAAAAGACAGTGAATATGAGGGGAAACTGAGGGAGGAATTAGAGTTGTTTTTTGCACGGAACGACACAGGAGAAACAACTCCCTTTTGTTTGTGGGAAACACATAAATGTGTAATGAGAGGTAATTTTATCTCGATGGGGGCACATAGGAAACGGAAATTAAATGAACAGATAGACTCGATGTTTAAACGTATTGGAGAGCTAGAAACGGAACATAAAAAATTCCAGGCACAATCAATAAAACAAGAACTAGACGACATGCGGGAAAAGCTGAATCTATTACTAATTGATAAAGCGAAAGCCAAATTAACCAGAGGGAGGCAAACATTCTATGAGTTTGGGAACAAACCAGGTAGAATGTTAGCAAATGCCCTAAGAGAAGCCAATACACGTAACCATATCGCACAAATTAAGACACAAAATGATGAAATGATTAATGCCCCATAGCAAATCGAGAAACACAGATGCCAAAATTAACAGAGGAAATAACTAGAAAATTGGATGAACCAATTACAATAGAGGAGTTCATGGAAGCAATAAAAGTATTAAAATTGGGTAAGGCACCAGATCCGGATGGGTACACCCTATCATACAACAGAATGTTCACTGAGAAACTGGCTCCCAGGTTTATATCAGCTTATAACTCACTGCGGGAGGGAAAGAAAATACCGAATGGGACGCTGTTGGCACATATAACAGTCATCCCAAAGGAAGGTAAAGATCCATCACAATGCGCTAGCTACCACCCTATATCACTGCTGAATGTGGACCTGAAAGTGTTCACTAAGATTCTTGCCACAAGATTAATAGAGTATATCCCGGATTTAATACACCCAGATCAAGTGGGATTTACCCCTGGGCGAGAGGGAAGAGAAAACACACAACGGGTGGTGAGTGCGATTTATCTAGCACAAAAACAGAGGATGCAAATGATATTAGTATCTGCTGACGCAGAAAAAGCTTTTGATAGAGTGGAATGGATGTTTCTAAAAGCAACGCTACAGCATATAGGACTGAGAGAAGGGATGATGAGTTGGTTCGATAATCTATACTCAGAACCGAGCTCGAGGGTTAAAATAAATGATAAAATATCAGAGCCATTTCTTATTCGAAATGGGACAAGACAAGGTTGCCCACTGTCGCCTATTATTTTTATTTTGACAATAGAACCCTTTTTAAGGAAGATACGGGCAAATCCAAACATTAAGGGGATAATAACGAAGGGGGAAGAACAGAAACTGGCGGCATATGCCGATGACTTAATTTTTCTTATAGTGTCCCCGGTTATAGCCCAGCCTTCCCTGCTGGCAGAACTAAGAGAATATGGAAAATTGTCCAATTTTAAGGTGAACTATGGGAAATCAGAGGCAATGGGAATGGAAATAAAATCCTCACTACTACATCAGATAACTACGCAATTTGATTTTAGATGGACAGATTCCCATATAACAAATAATAATAACAAATTATTCGAACTTAACTATGTAGCATTGAGTAGACGAATAAAACTAGACTTACTGAGATGGGATAAAGAAATCTTTACTTGGTTTGGGCGAACAAATATAATAAAGATGAACTTGTTACCGGGACTTCTGTATCTAATACAGACTTTACCAATTAAGATCCCCCAAAGTTTTTTGAAGGATCTTAGGTCAAGGTTCCTGAAATTCATTTGGGTGGGGAAACCGCCGAGGATACGTAGAACTTTTTTGTCATTGCCCAAAGGGGAAGGAGGGATTGGGCTCCCGGACCCAGTAAAGTATCAGGAAGCATCTAATTTAGTTAGAGTAGTAGAGTGCTGTGGGCTTAATAAGAAACCATGAATAAAAATGGAACAGGCAACAGTGGATATACCCCTGGAAGGCCTAGTGTGGATCCCAGAAGCTGAAATGCCAGCAGAAATAAAGAAACACCCGAAGATAGGGGCCACTATACGAACAATTAAAAAGGTTTTTGAAAAAACAAACATGTCTAAATGACTCAATTCAATGCTCTACAACAAAGAGGTATTAGTGGAATTACTCACTTTTCAAAAGATAATCGACTAATGACAAAGAGAGAGATTGAAAGAGAGGTAGCACCAGAATTCGAATTTTTTTCGGATGCTGCAATTAGAAGCGTTCTTACGGACAAAGGCAAAGATATATACAGAAGTCAGAACATTGTCAAAATTTGAGCAGATATGCCTGAAGGGGAGCCCCCTGAGACACTCACTGTCTTATTTCTATGCAATACTAATTAATTTAGACATACCACAAGAACTTACGTTCCTTCAGGCTTGGGAGAGGGACTTAGGGTTAACATTCTCCCAAGAACAGAGAGACAGGATCTTGTTATTTACACACAAGGCCTCAGTAGCGAGCAGATACCAGGAGGGAGGATACAAAATTTTAACTAGATGGTATAGAACACCAACAGTACTGCATTGAATATATCCTCAGATGCCTGCAGGACATGTCACATGGCAGAAGGGACTCTATTACACATTTTCTGGGAATGTGTGAAAATACAGGAGTTTTGGAAAATGGTAATAGAAACTATCAAAATAATTACAGGAGTGTCTTTAGAAGACAGACCAGCAGCCATTCTAATACTAGATATACCTATATCAGTGGAAAAAAATAATTCACTACTAAGATATCTTATTATAGCCACAAGGGCGTGTGTCCCTGTCCTGTGGAAAAAGGAGAGTCCACCAACTAGAGCACAATGGTTCGCTAGAATCGCAGAGATTCAACAGATGCAGAACCTCACAATGGCAATGAAAGATCAAGATGGGAGATGCCGGACGATATGGGCACCCTACTTGAAATATAGGGAGGAGTGGGGAGGGGGTGGGGTTCGGGGAGAGGAGGATAGAGAGGAGGTGTGAGGGTGGGAGGGTGTAATCTCTCCCGCCCTCTTTTTTCCCTTTTTCTTTTTTTGTGTTTGGTTGGGGGAGGGAGGGGGGCTTCACGGAAAAGAAAGGCAGAGGTTAAAGAGGAAAAGAGAAGTCACATTGAATTAATGAAGCATAAAGGAGGTGGGAGAATACAAGATTGTAGTCTCTTTTTTTTGTGTTTGATTTTTGATTGATATAAGCAGATGGTGTAAAACGTGAAAACTTGTAATGTGAAATCTATGGAAAAATAAAGAATTTATAAAAAAAAGAAAAGAACGGGAAGGCCCGGGGAACCCAGAAGCTCTTAGAAAGTATGATATACCCTTGCTTCAGCTTCCCCAATGCCTCTTATGTGTAAACCACCCTGTGTCTCACTTGGGGCACAGGGTGAATGAGAACCCCACTATGATCTGTGATAATCAGATTCAATGCAGTATATAGTCATGCTCGAAATTGTTGGCACCCCAGAAATTTTTCCAGAAATTCAAGTATTTCTCACAGAAAAGTATTGCAGTAACACATGTTTTGCTATACACATGTTTATTCCCTTTGTGTGTATTGGAACAAATCAAAAAAAGGGAGGAAAAAAAGCAAATTGGACATAATGTCACACAAAACTTCAAAAATGGGCTGCTCAAAATTCTTGGCACCCTTTAAAAATTGTGGATAAATAAGATTGTTTCAAGCATGTGATGCTCCTTTAAACTCACCTGGGGCAAGTAACAGGTGTGGGCAATATAAAAAAAACACCTGAAAGCAGATAAAAAGGAGAGAAGTTCACTTAGTCTTTGCATTGTGTTGTCTGTGTGTGCCACACTAAGCATGGACAACAGAAAGAGAAAAAGAGAACTGTCTGAGGACTTGAGAACCAAAATTGTGAAAAAATATCAACAATCTCAAGGTTACAAGTCCATCTCCAGAGATCTAGATTTGCCTTTGTCCACAGTGCGCAACATTATCAAGAAATTTGCAACCCATGGCACTGTAGCTAATCTCTCTGGGCGTGGACGGAAGAGAAAAAATTGATGAAGGGTTGCAACGCAGGATAGTCCGGATGGTGGATAAGCAGCCCCAAACAAGTTCCAAAGAAGTTCAAGCTGTCCTGCAGGCTCAGGGAACATCAGTGTCAGCGCGAACTATCCGTCGACATTTAAATGAAATGAAAGGCTATGGCAGGATACCCAGGAGGACCCCACTACTGACACAGAGACATAAAAAAGCAAGACTACAGTTTGCCAAAATGTACTTGAGTAAGCCAAAATCCTTCTGGGAAAACGTCTTGTGGACAGATGAGACCAAGATAGAGCTTTTTGGTAAAGCACATCATTCTACTGTTTACCAATAACGGAATGAGGCCTACAAAGAAAAGAACACAGTACCTACTGAGAAATATGGTGGAGGTTCATTGAAGTTTTGGGTTGTTTTGCTGACTCTGGCACTGGGTACCTTGAATGTGTGCAAGGCATCATGAAATCTGAGGATTAATAAAGGATTTTGGGTCGCACTGTAGAGCTCAGTGTCAGAAAGCTGGGTTTGCGTCCGAGATCTTGGGTCTTCCAGCAGGAAAATGACCTCAAACATATGTCAAAAAGCACCCAGAAATGGATGGCAACAAAGCGATGGAGAGCTCTAAAGTGGCCAGCAATGAGACCAGATCTAAATCCCATTGAACACCTGTGGAGAGATCTTAAAATTGCCGTTGGGAAAAGGCACCCTTCCAATAAGAGAGACCTGGAGCAGTTTGCAAAGGAAGAGTGGTCCAAAATTCTGGATGAGAGGTGTAAGAAGCTTATTGATGGTTATAGGAAGCGACTGATTTCAGTTATTTTTTCCAAAGGGTGTGCAACCAAATATTAAGTTAAGGGTGCCAAGAATTTTGAGCAGCCCATTTTTGAAGTTTTGTGTGACATTATGTCCAGTTTGCTTTTTTTCCTCCCTTTTTTTGATTTGTTCCAATACACACAAAGGGAATAAACATGTGTATAGCAAAACATGTGTTACTGCAATACTTTTCTGTGAGAAATACTTGATTTTCTGGAAAAAATTCTGGGGTGCCAACAATTTCGAGCATGACTGTATATATTGTATATAGATTGGATATATACTGTGTGTGGGTTGTTTATGTAATACTTGAGGGGGGGGGGTGATTTACATTCTACTGTCTAGTGTGGCTTGTGGTAATTAAGTCTGTAATTATAGGGGAGCTCGTTATGTTTCTATTGTGTAAAGTCTTTTGATACTGGGAATTAAGCCTATAATTATAGGTTGTGGAACTAGCAGACAGACAGGTTAATTGAAGAGATGCTGATGAGTCACCTGCCTGCTTGTGTATGCTACAGATTCTTTCATTATGTGAAGTCGTTTGATAATGTGGATTAGGAATCAAAAGCTAACCTGTTGTCATCTTAGAGGTGTCAAAATGATGTGTATTGGGCCTTGTTATGTTGTGGGTGGAGCTGGACCATTTTTCATTTAGTATTAACCCAGTATTGGTTGAGTGTATAAAAAGTTACAGTGTTTCTCAATAAATCTCAGTTCATTTTTGGAAAGATACAGAGTGCGTCTCGTTCTTTCGGAAGGATTCATTCCTATGGGAAGGGGTCGTCTGACTGTGGAGGATCGACAGTGAATTTGTGTCCAGGAGAGGGAAGAGATCTTAAAACGGCGTTAACCCCTTTCATATTTGGGGGTGTCGTTACATTGGTTGGCAGCAGCGGGATTTTCTCTCCAGTTCCTGGGACACTCCAAACCACCACAGTGAATGACCAGCTATGCAGCCTGCAGGAAAGCCACGCTGAAAGACCTACTTGAGAGCCGTGGAGGGACCAGTGGGACAAAGAACAAGGCCACTTTTATCAGGGAGCTAGCCGAGATGGACCAGAGGGATGGTGATGCAGGATCCCGGTCAGTTGAAAATTTGTTTCAGCAACGAGTTCGACAGCGCTTGGCATTATATGGTGCTAACCCATCAGAGACCGCCATACAGGAAGCCATTAGAGGCATCCAGCTGCAAGATGCGCGACAAAAGAGAGAACTAGAGCGACAGCATGAGCGGAGAATGGCGGAAATACGGCAATCGGAGATCGCCTACAGACAGCTGCTAGAATCTGCTCAGCAGCAGGGTGGTGCGACCTGTGCCTGGGACTATCAGGAAATACCAGTGGACAACTCTGGAATTCTGGCTGAAGAATCGGCAGTGGAAAATCTGAAGATTGCCATCCCTAAAGCCGAAGTGGATGATATGGAGTTCCAGGGAGCTAGGGCAGTTGGCCCATCTCCCCAGCCACAGATTACAGAAGGTATGGACTTAAGGGACTGTTCAGAGGATGTTATGGATTATGCATCGCCTGCTCAGGTACTGGCAGCAGGACAGAATACTGCAGACCCCTGCTCTACACCCGTGGCAGTTTTGGAGGCCCGAGGTGAGAAGGTGATGGTTCCTCTTTCCAAGTGGATTTCAGAGATGCAGGGAGGAGAAGCAGCCATTTTCCCTCCCCAACAGTTAGCCAGAGCAGATGGTGTGGAGTCCCCAGCAGAAGTGCTGGCAACAGGGCAGAGTGCTAGCAACCTCTGCCCAGCACCGGAAACATCTGTGGAGTTTCAGGGAGCCGGGGCAGTTGGCCCCTCTCTCCAGCAACAAGCTGAGGGGGTAAAGCTTTTACCCCCAGCTGAATCACGGGCAGCAGGGCCGAATGCTACTGGCCTCTGCACACAACTGCAACTTGAGCGGAGATCAGTGGATGGGACTGCGGTCTCCACGCACAGCAACCCAGCAGAAGAGCTGGCAACAGAGCAGAGTGCCGCGGGCCTCTGCTCTCAACTAAAAGAAGAGGGAGTTCCTGTGGTACTGGATGGGACTTCGGTCTTCACTGACACAACCCCAGAAAATGGTGCGACACTGAGACAGGAGGATGTCAGCCTTGCTTTGCAAGCACTGGGGGATTTTCACCTACCACACGTGGATGGGACTTCAGTCTCCACTTGTATACCTCAGGGATGCTGGGCAGTCGGCCCAGATCCCCAACAGCATGACGGACTGAGCCCAGTCACCCTGTCTTCCCCCCAGCAGCGGGTATGTTCTCTGCGAGAGGCAGAGGTTGGCTGGGTAAGTAATGCTCTGTTTGGAGCAATTTATTTGGGGTACTGTGTGGATACCGGCATTAGAAGAATGGAACTATGGACTAACTTCGGAATCAACCCGTCTGGGGTCGCCTCCTGTGTTAGTCTCCTGCCGAAAGGGGAGAGATGTAACGGGAAGGCCCGGGGAACCCAGAAGCTCTTAGAAAGTATGAGATACCCTTGCTTCAGCTTCCCCAATGCCTCTTATGTGTAAACCACCCTGTGTCTCACTTGGGGCACCCCACTATGATCTGTGATAATCAGATTCAATGCAGTATATATATTGTATATAGATTGGATATATACTGTGTGTGGGTTGTTTATGTAATACTTGGGGGGGGGGTGATTTACATTCTACTGTCTAGTGTGGCTTGTGGTAATTAAGTCTGTAATTATAGGGGAGCTTGTTATGTTTCTATTGTGTAAAGTCTTTTGATACTGGGAATTAAGCCTATAATTATAGGTTGTGGAACTAGCAGACAGACAGGTTAATTGAAGAGATGCTGATGAGTCACCTGCCTGCTTGTGTATGCTACAGATCCTTTCATTATGTGAAGTCGTTTGATAAATCTGGATTGGGAAACAAAAGCTAACATGTTGTCGTCTAAGAGGTGTCAAAATAATGTGTATTGGGCCTTGTTATGTTGTGGGTGTAGCTGGACCATTGTTCATTTAGATTAATGCAGTATTGGTTGAGTGTATAAAAAGTTACAGTTTTTCTCAATAAATGTCAGTCTATCCTGGAAAGATACAGAGTGCGTCTCGTTCTTTCGGAAGGATTAATTCCTATGGGAAGGGGTCGTCTGACTGTGGAGGATCGACAGCAAATGTGTGTCCAGGAGAGGGAAGATATCTAAAACGGCGTTAACCCCTTTCATATTTGGGGGTGTCGTTACAACCCCTAAGTGAAAATGTCCAAATTGGGCCCAACGTGTCAATATTTTGTGTAGCCACCATTATTGTCTAGCACTGCCTTAACCCTCTTGGCCATGGAGTTCACCAGAGCTTCACAGGTTGCCACTGAAGTCCTCTTCCACTCCTCCATGACGACATCACAAAGCTAGTGGATGTTAGAGACCTTGCGCTCCTCCACCTTCCGTTTGAGGAAAACATACGATTCTGCCAGATTCGCTCAGAATGAAGGGTTTAGGAATGCATTGTGCAACATACTGACCTACCTGACACATACACTGGCCTACCTGACTATTACACTCACCTACCTAACCATTACACTCACCTACCTGACACATGCACTCACCTACCTGACACATGCTTCCTGCACTACTCACATCCCCATCCCCCCCACACACAGTACAATGTAGATCGGAGGATCCATCCTCCTCCTTACATTTCCATGGCCTCGTTGTCCAGCTCTCCCCGGGCAGTATTGTAGGAATCTCACCATCCAGCTGCTCCTCGATATCCCCGCCATTCAGCTGCTCCTCGATATCCCCTCCATCCAGCTGCTCCTCGATATCCCCGCCCCTGGGAGGTCAGCTAGCAGCTACTGCACCTCTCCTTATGGATGATCTGCTCTGAGCACCGCCCCTTCCCCTGCGCTTAGAAGGACAGACTGAACCAAAGTCATTCTGGAGCAGGGGGAGCTGCCGATGTCACTGGAACTGAAACAAGGAAGGGAACCGGCTCCTCCGTGCCTGCACGTCAGTGCAAGTGACTGTCTGGCTGAGGGATTCCCCTGGCGTGCCGACAGAGAGGGCTTGGCGTTCCAGCTGTGGCACCTGTGCCATAGGTTCGCCATCACTGCACTAGGCTGTGAAGCTAAAGGTGTCTGACCCCTATAGTAGAAATAGGGAGTCCAGATCTTCCAGCACCTTTCTCCTGTGCTTTCAAGGTCATTGTAAGATTTTCCATCACCTGAATATCTGCTGTTCTGGTACGCCAATGGGCAATTGTAGGAGGGAAGATACTCTTCCACAGAGCTGGAATACACTCTTTGGCTGCTGTGAGTAAATGTTGGAGTAAGGAATTGTTACATTATTTGTTAGATAGAGGTGTGTGTCGTTCAGCAGAAAAGTGGCCGGATTGTTATTGAGTGAGACACCAGTCAGCGTTTTAATCATAGATTCTACCTCGGACCAAAAGCTGTTTAATTTCAGGCATTCCCAGAAGATATGCAAAAGGGTTCCCACAGATTCTCCACAGCGCCAACACATCTCGGAAACTTGGGGATAGATCCTATGTAGCTTAGCAGGGGTTCTATACCACCATGTGAGAAGCTTACAACCTCCCTCCTGACATCTGCTTGCAAGAGAAGCTTTATGCAAAAATAGTATAATTTTGTCTTTCTGAGGTTGAGAGAAGGTAATCTGCAGGTCCCTTTCCCATTGTTGAAAAAAAGTCAAGTTGGCAATGTCACCTTGGTTTGTTAGGAGAGTGTGGGAGAGGGAGTGAGGAAGCTGGACCCATCTAAACAGATCTGTTCAGGTAGCATATATTGCCATAGGTTTTGCTGTCCCTCAGGTAAGGAACGTAGGTACGCACTCAATTGTGTTCTCCTGAAGAAGTCTTCATGTGAAAACTAGGGATGAGCCGAACACCCCCGGGTTCGGTTCGCACCAGAACCCGCAAACGGACCGAAAGTTTGCACGAACGTTAGAACCCTATTAAATACAATGGATGCGAACGTTCAAAATCTAAAGTGCTAATTATAACGACTAATATGCATGTTATTGTCCTAAAAAGGGTTTGGGAACCCAGGTTCTGCACCAGGGGACATGTATCAATGCAAAAAGAAGTTTTAAAAACTGACGTTTTTTCTGGAGCAGTCATTTTAATGATGCATAAAGTGAAAAAAAAAAGTAAAATATTCCTTTAAATATCGTACCTGGGGGGTGTCTAAAGTATGCCTGTGAAGTGGCACGTGTTTCCCGTGTTTAGAACTGTCCCTGCACAAAATGACATTTCTAAAGGAAAAAAAGCCATTTATAACTGCTTGCGGCTTTAATGTAATGTCTGGTCCCGGTAATATGGATGAAAATCTTTGAGAAAAATGGCATAGCTACCCCATCACCCCCCCCCCTACCCCAGCCCATTACCAGCCCCTTTGGGTCTTGTATGGATATTAAGGGGAACCCCGCACACAAAATAAAAAAAGGCCCTATATACTCTGAACAGCAGTATACAGGCGGTGCATACAAGACAGGGACTGTAGGTTTGTTCTTAAGTAGAATCTGTTTTTTAATTTTGAACATGTACATTGTTTAAGTGTAGCTCCAGCCAAAAAATCTATTTTTAAGCTTTTTGGAAAACATAGGGAAGGGTTATCACCCCTGTAACATTTGTTTTGCTGTCTGTGCCCCTGTTCAGAACATTTCACCTCACTTTCCGTCCCAATGACAAATGTTTTTGAAAAGTGGGGTTTTTATTGAAACAAGGATTGGTGATAAAGCATCAGTAGAGAGGAGACACCTTTTTTCCCATAGTAACTCTTACAGGAGAGAATTTCCCTTCCTAGGGGTAGATTTCCTCTCACTTCCTGTTGTCTCCTTCCGTAGGAGTCGTTTGTAAGTTGGATGTTTGAAAGTAGGGGCCTGCCCTATATACTCTCCAGAAATTGGCCCCTTAGGTGTTGGTGTTGCCACAACACTGTGAGCCCTCACAGTTACTCTTGGTGGGCGCTGGAACGCCCTGCTGTGAACTATTATATCTGGAATTATATTTACATGCCCCTGTTGAACAGTGGTAGGAAAAATTGGGCCTTTGGCGGTGGTGGTGGTGGTGTTGCCACAACACTGTAAGCCCTCACAGTTACTCTTGGTGGGTGCATGAATGGGCCCTTCTGTGAATTATTAGATCAAGAATTGTAATTGCATGCCCCTGTTGAACAGGGGCTGAAAAATTGGGCCTTTGGTGGTGGTGGTGTTGCCACAACACTTTAAGCCCTCACAGTTACTCTTGGTGAGCGCAGGAATGGGCCCTGCTGTGAATTATTAGATCAATAATTGTAATTACATGCCCCTGCAGATTAAATAATAATAATTCTGCGCCAACTCTAAATACTAAATGAAGCAGCCAAACATAAAATCAGACAGGATATATAGAACGTATAAAAAATATATAATGTGGCGCTGTGAGAGAAAATGTGATAGATGCACCCTTCAAACCTATTTTCAAACGATGCAGCTCCTTGTTGGATTTTGACCTATGAACTTCTTTTCATATGTGATAAGATTGGACATTATTCTACATACTCATCTGTGACGCCTTATATGAGTTTGTCTCCACCTACATTATATTTTCATTTTTATTTTTGTTTATTATGGGTATGATCAATATTCCGGTTTAATTGCTGGTTTTTGTTGTGCACCTATACCCCATACCAATTATTTCACTGTTAGTATTCACTTACATTTTTATCACATTCATTTGTGTACACCTATTGTGTGCAAACGTTTTGTTTGACACCATATTTTTATGTGCACCATTGTGCTATACATAAAGTAGGGTTTTTTACTACTTCTCTCAAAGCGCCACATTATATATTTTTTATATGCCCCTGCAGATGCCTGTTAGTGTAACACAAAAGAAAAAAAACTACGAGCAATAAGGGCTAGCTTCAGGTGTATATTTTTCAGGAATCACATTACGCCTGCTTTAAGTGCTGCAGAAGCCTGTTAGTGTAACACAAAAGAAAAAAAACTACAAGCAATAAGGGCTAGCTTCAGGTGTATAATGTGCAGGAATCACACTACGCCTGCTTTAAGTCCTGCAGATGCCTGCCTGTGTTGCACAACAGGAAAACACAGCAATAAGGGCTAGCTTCAGGTGTATATTTTTCAGGAATCACACTACACCTGCTTTAAGTGCTGCAGATGCCTGTTAGGGCTCTTTCACACGGAGGGTCCGTTCAGGTCCGCCTGTCAGTTTTTTAGGTGGACCTGAACGGATGCTACATGTCCTCCTATGGAGTGACATGTCCGCTGACATCCGACCCGCTCCGATCCGCAAAAGTGTGACGGAGGAAAACCCTATTTTTCCTTCCATCTGCGGATCGGATCGGATGACAACGGACTCTACGGTCCGTCATCATCCGATCCCCCTATAGGGGAGAGCGGCGCTCTGACAAGGCGGTTCCTGCACAGTGTGCAGGAACCGCCCAGTCATCCGCCGGCTCAGCGGGGATCAACGGAGCGATCCCCGCTGAGCAAGCGGAGCTTCACGGGGCGGATCATTACTGATCCGTCCTGTGTGAAAGAGCCCTTAGTGTAACACAAAAAAAAAAAAACTACGAGCAATAAGGGCTAGCTTCAGGTGTATATTTTGCAGGAATCACACTACGCCTGCTTTGAGTGCTGCAGATGCCTGCCTGTGTTACACAACAGGAAATCACAGCAATAAGGGCTAGCTTCGGTTGTATACTGTGCAGGAGGCTTAGCAAAAATATCACTGACACTGTCCCTACCTATCCTTCTCTCTCCCTGCACACAAGGTTTAGCAGAATATCACTGACACTGTCCCTACCTATCCTTCTCTCTCCCTACACACAATATCACTGACACTGTCCCTACCTATCCTTCTCTCTCCCTACACACAATATCACTGACACTGTCCCTACCTATCCTTCTCTCTCCGTACACACAATTTCTCTAACACTGTCCCTGCCTATGTACGTCTTTCCCTGCACGCCAACACACTACACAAGGCCGCCGCGCTGGCGGCCTTTTATAGTGTGGGGCATGTACTAAACCCCCCTGAGCTATAATTGGCCACAGGCATCCTGCCTGTGGCCAATTATGGCTCTCCTCGCTGCCGGCGCTGTGATTGGGCAAGCATGCGGGGTCACAGTGCATGCTTGGCCAATCACAGCGCCGGGATTTTGGGCCGTTCACCTCACTCGAATTTGGCGCGAACGACCCAAAACGTTCGATCTTCGTCGAACGATCGAACACATGATGTTCGAGTCGAACGTATGTTCGACTCGAACGCAGAGCTCATCCCTAGTGAAAACGGGCCTCCAATTCTCGTTTGGACATAAGCGCTTATTAGCCACTGCGAAATGTAGACGTCTAATAAAGTTCTCCCGAAGTAGCATCGTAAATTTCGGGTCAGTCAGGCCTGGCAGGAATGCATGGAACCCCAACACCGGGACGAGGGGACTCGGGATGGAGATAGAGTAGGCAGCATCTGAAACAGATGGTTAGCTACCCGTAAAGTCGTCCCAATTGTAGGGTGCGTAGTAATTGTCATAGGGCAAGTTTGCCTAGGGGACCAGGGTAAGCCCGCTAATACAGAATCGCTTGTCGCTTGTTCTAGGTCTACCCAAAGTTTAGGGTCGGACATTACACACCACTCCATTATTTTGGTAAGGAGAGAAACCTCATAGTATCTTACAGGATCTGGAAAGCCCATATCCCCCTGCAATTTTGGAAGGGATAGCAGTGTGTTATTTTGAGAGGACAGCAAATTTTCACCGTTATACAAGCTGCACATTCACTACTTTACATTGTAGCAAAGTGGCGCAGTGTTGTTATGAAAAGATATAATAAAATATTTACAAAAATGTGATGTACAGTATGTATACATATATATATATATATATATATAAAAGATTCCGTTTGAAGAATAATTCACTTTTTCAAAGCATATTCTTGTTGAACCGTACATGGTTCAAATGTTCCATTATGTTAGACTCATAAATTTGTCAGTGGATTCACAAAACCACACAGGATTTTATCTCCATATTTCACTAGATGTTAATTACCGGTTTGACTATTTTTAAACTCCGCTTCTACATTATGTGTGATTCCTATGTCAGTTCTCTGTGACCTTGCACAGCTCAGTTTGCCATCCAGTGCCTTAGGCATCAAAATACTGTAGACCTTGTGTTATGTATGAAAATTCTAATGATAATTTACAATTTGTAATTATCATTAGAATTTTCATACATAACACAAGGTCTACAGTATCCTTGATACAATGTTTTCTGAAAATACTTTCCATATGCTTTCAATGTTCAGTGTCTTCTGGGTACGTTAGGGTTTAAATCAACACAGAGAGAAAAGTATGTTGATTCTGTATGGCATTTTAGAATAACCCCCTACCCATTTCAAGGAAAGTAAGTAAAAGTGTCTGTTGGTTGTTTTCTTGTTTTTTTTTCTGTTGTTGTGGGCTCCACAAAAAAACTCTTAGCGATACAAATAGAGAATAGAATAGAAAACTGAAAAATAGTACAGTAGTGATTGCACAAAATTGGTGGAGGCAAATTGCACATCCAAAAAGAATATATGAGATATATATATATATATAAATATATATATATATATATATATATTGCAACGGTGCGACCTTAAAGAGTGTTGGTTTACGCCAGATTTTGAAGAGAAAGACATGCTGATTGAACAGCTGTGTCTGGGGTTATTTAGTTCTGCCCTGACTATGGATCAGGGCTCCACCCAACAGACAGGAAGTCTGTGCCTGGGGAGTCAGGTGGACTCTCCCATCCCTCTGAGTGGAGTCAGAGGCTATCTACACTGCATGGGTGCAGCCAGAGTATCCATGTCTGCAGGAGGCAGACATCATTGGTGATTAAGCGGGCTGAAAATGGGCTGTTTGCAAGTCTTGGAGACAGTACGTAAAATTTTCCTGTGTTAAAAGGAACTGTGTTAAAAAACGTTGTTGGCCTGACTGCAGAGATGGCGCGGTCAAAACGCAAGAAGGAAGCAAAGTTTTCTGAGATGATAGACAGAACCTTGTGGCTGGAAGGGTTGTTACCGACAGAACAAGCCCCAGTCTGGTGCAAGATGCATTTGGCTGCACTGAACCAAGTTAAAGGGGAAGTGCATGCTGTTGCCCCTAGCAACGCTGGTGCAAGTTGGCCAGCTATCAATGTGCTAAGGGTTAAGAACCAAGTGCGCTGTTTGCGGTGCAGTGAGTGGGGGCATGACGTTTCCAAGTGCCCTTTGTCCCAGGTTCCAGTAAAGCAAAGGTATGAGAAGCCTGCTCTGAGTGTAAAGAGTGAGCCGATGTGTGCGGTTGCCCATGGCAACAAATTAGAAATCCATACAGCTGACTTCATACGGCCTATGTTGCCTTCTGAAGATGTGGAAGATTTTTTGGAGGAGTTTACGATGATTGCTTCCGCCCAAGGATGGCCCCAAAGTCGCTGGGTTGAGTTGGTGCAACCTTTTCTGACGGAGGAGTACCAGGAGGTGTACCGTGGGATGTATAGTAACCGAGATGACTACGACAATTTTCTAGGAGCAATCCAGTCTAGAGAGCGCTGGAAAAGATCAGCGGGGAGAATGTGGTCTCCCATAGCAACAGGAGAAAGTCGCCAAGTACCATGCCTGGAATGTGGTCAGCTGGGGCACGAAATCTTGTCTTGCCCTAGATTCTGGGGTGCACCTGAAGGGGGTGCTAAACAGTGGGAGATGCAGGCTGTTGTTTCATCTTGTCCAAGCTTGTGGAATACAACTGCTGATCTTGTTGCTGGGCTTAATGCTTTGCCGGCAAGCCCAGAGAAGAGCGTATCATATCCAGCATCCTGCAAGGGGTATGACCAGGTGTGTGGGTCTGCTGTTGCCCCTGACAACAGGAAATTTGTTTTTTCCTGCCGGCGATGTTGGAAAATCCGGAAAGGCTGCAGTGTTGCTCCATGACCACATGGGGGAGTCAGCCTGTGGAGACACCACACCTGTGAGACAACGCACTCAAGTGAAGGCTATTACACCAGCTGCAGGATATGGTAAGACTGTTGCAGGTTGTGAGACTAATCCCAGGGAAGTGGCGTGGTGTTCGTGGGGAGATTCGCAGAAGGTGTAAAAATGGACTTGCTGCAGTTTGCTAACCAGAGCAATGGGGAGACACAGGTTAAAACCCAGCTTGCAGCAAGGTCAAGAACTGAAAAGGACATGTGGACTCTGTGTGCACCTAAGGTAGTCCAGCAGAGTGCTGGGAGAGATGTGCTAGGGGTGACCAAAGCAGTTGGTGTCCCATGTTCCCTAGTGACAGTGACAGGTGCTGCAGAGTTGCCAAGGGAAACCACCAAGGAGCCTGCAGTGGTGAGGCAAGTGGTTTCCCAGGATGTCTGTGAAGCTGCCCTAGTGGGCAAAATAATGCCTTTGGAGAGGAAGGGTGGTGTGCTGAGTGGCACGCAGGGTGCCATGCGTTTTGACAAAGGACAATTTGATAGAGCTTATAAAAATGCTATGTTTATGAATGCTGATGATACATGTGCTTATGGTAATGTGATGCTTAATGAGGTAGGGGTGATCGCTAAGCAGGATATGCGATTCCCCTTTGCAACAGTATATAAGGTAAAACTCAAATGTTTGAAAATGTTTTGCCACAAGTGCATTTAAACAAAGAAGGCTCAGTGGGTAACAGTGGAGTGGACACAGTTTCTGCTATGCTAAATAGAGAGGCTGCAGGGCCGCTAGACACAGGAGCGTTGGCTTTTGCTGAAATTAACCCTCTCCAGTTGGAAGGATCTGAAAAGGGCGCATACATAGCAGAGGTTTTGTCCACAGAAAAAGAGATGAGTAATGTTGAGCATCAGGTTGATGGGGTAATGGATAGCGACTTGGAAGGGCTCAGTGTTGCTGAAAGTGAGAGGGTGAGTGTGACACATACCATTTGCAGTGCTCAGGGGGAGCCGCAAGTTTTGTTAGTTGCCTCTGAGGTAGAGGTCTCTTTAAGTGTCTCGGCTTCTCACGCCTTAGCAAATGAGCTCCTCCACATCATTAGTAAAGGGAAAGTTCCTAGAGTTCTGTGTTTAGATGCGGCATGTCTAGAAATTACTGAGATGTTGTGGGAATTGGTGAAAATCTTTCCAATGTACACCTGCATGTATCCACAGCGGAGGGGCGACATGGTACCGCGTAGTGCCAATCGGTGGACGCAGGTGATACATAAGCAATGTTGATGAAAATTGGTTACTACACTGTTGGTTGCTTTTGTGGAAAGTTGTTTCACAGTTCTCTTCGAGAGTGCTTCCAGCGGCAGTTTTGTGCAGAAGGTGCTCAGGGGAATTGTTGGAGAAATTAGAGATAATAGACATAGGGGAAGTCTCTCCGTATGCTGGTGTGATGGGGTGCATTCCTGCTGGTGCGGTCCGAGGTGCGGCTGAGCAGTAGTTGGTACGTGGCGCGCGTACTGTCTCACCCGTTACACCTCATGTAAAGGAGGGGCACGGAACGGACGTGGCAGTAGTGGGGATTTAGTCCATCTCTTGCAGAGAGGTGCAGTTTGAGGTACCTGGAGACACTTTGACAGGAAATAACAGTGATGGTAATTGTAACGAAAAAGTGTATGAGAGGCACTGTAGAGCACTGTCAGACAATTCTGAGCTATTGGTTGAGGTACCAATGGACACAGAAATGGTTAAAGGGATTGGTGTGGAAAAATGTGGTGAAAAATGTGCGTTGGTGGGACAATTGCTATTGGAGCCTTTGGACAACAGGGGGCGATGTGAAACTGCGGGACTGTCAGGAAAGACGGTCTCTCACTCATCCCAGCAATCGGGGTCTCAGAATCTCTATGCACAGGCAGACCCGTTCGGCGCATGCGCGATAGCGGCAAACGAGCGTGCGCGGGCACGCGATAGTGGCGATCGGGCGCGCGCAGATGCGCGATAGCGTGCGCGCGCCTATGACGCAGTTTGGCACCAAAGACTGCCTATTTAAAGAGAGCTGTCACTCTGCATCCTTGCTGTCTGGTCTACAGCGTTTCCTGAAGACCCTTGTTACCTGAACCTCTGATCTAATTGCTCTGGTACCTGACCCGGCTTCCCTTGGCTTCTCCTGTCTGCTGCCCGCCTCTGACCACGGCTCGTCCCGACTTCTCTTCTGCCTTCTCCTCTAACCAGTTTGCTGCCCGCCTGATACACTGACCCGGCCTGGACTTTAACTATTCTTGGATCCTGCTTTGTACTCATCTGCCGCTTGTGTCTGACCCGGCCTGTCTTCACCAAGTCTGCTTCCTGATCCTCTAGTGCCTGCTGCGGACCGCTGCACGTCTCCCATCAGTTATCCACCGCTGCAGTCTGCTGCTTCTACTTCCACCTGCCTCAGTTCCTGCCAGGCACTTGTGCTCCTTTGCCCTCCTGAGCCCCTGTCTGCTCTATCAGGGGTTCTCGAGCCAGAGGTCTACGAGAGGCCACTCCCTGCACATCGGGCTCACCTACCAGGTATGTGACAGTACCGGACAGCCATGTCTGAGCCCACGCAGGGAGCCTCTCCCATGGAGGAACTCTGCCGTCACCTAGATGGACTTACTACGGCAGTCAGGAACTTACAGGAAGGCTATACCCGCCTAGAGGAGTGTGTCCAGACCCTGTCTAACACGGCACCTGCCGCATCTGGAGCTTCTCCCGCACCCTCGGTCGTCATGTTACCACCTGAACCCCGGGTTCCTCCTCCCGAGAGGTTTTCTGGAGATCGTAGTAAATACAGAGCTTTTCGTAACGCCTGTGAGCTCTTTTTCGCTCTTCAACCCAGGACCTTTTCCCTTGAAACCACCAAGAGCATAAAGACACCTGCCTCAACCTCCTGCGCACGTTCTTTGAAGCCATGGATCTTCTCTACGAGGATCCCCAACAAGCAGCCACCGCGGAAGCAGCATTATCTTCCCTGCAGCAGGGTCGCAGGCCCGTGAAGGACTACGTGTCCGAATTCAGACGTTGGAGTTCGGACACAAATTGGAACGATGCTGCCCTGCGCCACCAGTTCCGTATGGGCCTCTCCGAGCCCCTTAAGGATGAACTGGCTCGAGTTGGCATCCCAGCAACACTGGACGCTCTAATTCTTCAGTCTACCTTAATTGACAGGCGGTTAAGGGAACGAAGAGCTGAACGTACCGCTGGTCCCTCTCGTCCTGTATGGATGCTACCTCGTGTGTTCAACCCTGCTCACTCCGCTCCTCTGGCTCCCGCTCACCCGTCTGCTGATACTTCGGAACCCATGCAACTTGGCCTGCTTCGCCCCTCGCTCACCCCCGAAGAGCGCCAACGGCGGCGATTCAACAATCTCTGCCTCTACTGTGGGGAACCAGGTCATTTTGTGAGGACCTGTCCTGCTAAGACCCGTAAGTGTTCCTCTATCTTTTCTACCTACTCACCTACTTCGTTTGACAACTCAACTCATCTGGCTGTCTCTGTCTCCTTACAGCTTCCAGGAAGGAATATACTAACTACCGCAATAATTGATTCCGGAGCATGCAGCGGTTTTATGGACGCTTCCTTTGCCAACAGATTCCAGGTCCCCTTGCAACCCCGAGCTAAGGGACTTTCTGTACACCTGGCCGATGGATCAGCTATTAAGTCAGGGCCAGTCATACTGGAAACCTTCCCTTTAAGTGCAACCATCTCCGGTAATCACCGGGAGTTACTTCGCCTGGACATCATTGAATCCCCCCTGTTTCCCATCATACTGGGTATGCCCTGGCTGAGGGCACACAACCCACAAATTGACTGGACCACGAGTAAGATCAGCTTCCCTTCTCCTTACTGTCATCAGCACTGTGTGCCAGAAGTCGCTGACGCTCCCTCCTCACTGCTCTGCTTAGACGCTGACTCTGAAACCCGCCAGTCCGTTCCCGAAGTTTACCATCATTTTTTGGATGTATTTAGCAAAAAGGGTGCAGAAACACTTCCCCCGCACCGATCCTATGACTGTCCGATTGAGCTCCTCCCCGGGGCAGAGGTGCCATTCGGAAGGATCTTCCCTCTAACCGAACTAGAGCTCGGGACCCTCAAGACCTATATCGACGACAACCTGGAGAAGGGGTTCATCCGCCCTTCTACTTCACCAGCAGGAGCAGGAATCTTTTTCATCGAAAAAAAAGACCATTCCCTACGCCCTTGCGTAGACTACCGTGCGCTAAATAAGATTACAATTAAAAACCGGTACCCTCTCCCTTTGGTGCCAGAACTATTCCAGAGACTCGGGGCTGCAGCCATATTCACTAAATTGGATCTTCGTGGGGCCTACAATCTGGTCCGGATTCGTAATGGGGACGAATGGAAGACTGCCTTCCGTACCCGATTCGGGCATTTTGAATATCTCGTGATGCCCTTCGGTTTGTGTAACGCCCCTGCCACATTCCAACACTTTGTGAATGACATTTTCAGAGACTACCTAGACTTGTTTGTGATAATTTACCTGGACGATATCCTGATTTTCTCCTCGTCCTTGTCCATTCACCGAGAGCATGTCAGGAAAGTGTTAACCCGACTCCGTCAGCATGGCCTTTACGCGAAACCCGAGAAATGCGAGTTTGAACAACAGAGCATTCCGTTTTTGGGACTAATTATCTCCATAGAAGGTGTCAAAATGGACCCACAAAAAGTTTCCGCCATCTTGGATTGGCCAATTCCTACAGACAAGAAAGGGATCCAACGCTTTGTAGGATTTGCAAATTTTTATCGCAAGTTTATCCAGGGATTTTCTACCATCATCTCGCCCATCACCAGTTTGACGAAGCAAGGCATACGATTCCATTGGACCCCGGAAGCCCAAGTTGCCTTCTCCACCTTAAAGGATCAGTTTGTCTCGGCCGCGGTCCTGAAACATCCAGACCCCGCTCTGCCTTACATTTTGGAAGTAGATGCCTCTGAGATCGCAGTGGGGGCGGTGCTCTCCCAGAGACAGGGTCCCAAGTCGCAGTTGCATCCAGTCGCATTCTTCTCTCGGAAGTTGTCCGAAGCTGAGAGGAACTATGATGTGGGGGACAGAGAGCTACTCGCAATTAAGGCCGCGTTGGAAGAGTGGCGCTACTTACTAGAGGGGGCAGCACATCCTATTTTGATCTACACAGACCACAAAAATCTGGAGTACTTGAAAGTAGCCAAAAGACTGAAACCACGTCAAGCCCGATGGGCACTTTTTTTCACCAGATTTTCATTCCATATAACCTACAGGCCCGGGTCCAAGAACACCAAGCCAGATGCGCTTTCACGGATGTTTAGCGGAGCTGAAGCTCTCTCACCCCCAGACACCATCCTGACTCCCGGAAATTTCCTTCTGCTGCAAGGAGACCTACTTTCTCAGATTAAGCAGGCTTCTACCAATGAGGCCTACCCACCGGATGTTACCCTACAGTTGAAAGACGACCTGCTGTGGTTCAAGGACAAGATCTTCGTGCCTCCACAATTACGGATTAACGTTCTCAAATCTTGTCACGATCATGAACTGGCTGGCCACTTTGGGGTGCACAAAACATCTGAACTTCTCCAGCGCATGTTTTGGTGGCCTCAACTGTCTAAGGACTGCAAGGACTATGTGGAATCATGCATTACGTGCATTCAGAACAAGGGCAGCAAGACCAGAGCTTGGGGTCTGTTGAGGCCTTTACCCATTCCAGACAGACCTTGGAGAATGATTTTGATGGACTTTATTGTGGAACTACCATCATCAGAAAATTGCACTACCATTTTCGTGGTAGTGGACAGACTTTCCAAGATGGCCCACTTTCTGCCCATGAGATGTACACCTTCTGCCCCCGAGACCGCAAAACTATTCATCAAAGAAATCGTAAGACTGCACGGCATTCCTGTGAACATTGTATCTGATCGGGGGGTGCAGTTTACCTCCAGATTCTGGAGGGCACTCTGCGAATCTTTAAAGATTGACCTTTCCTTCTCTTCAGCTTATCATCCCCAGACCAATGGTCAGACGGAACGCACAAATCAGACCCTGGAGCAATATTTGCGCTGTTTCTCTTCCTTCTCTCAAGACGACTGGGTACCACTATTACCCCTCGCCGAGTTCGCCTACAACAATTCCGTTCATTCAGCGACCAAGCAGTCACCGTTCTTTGCGAACTACGGCTTCCACCCTCTGTTCCTGTCTAATAATATTCCAGAGTGTGCGGTCCCAGCCGCCCAGGATACCCTGAACTTCCTCAGTACCAACAGTAAGTTGCTTCAGGAGACAATGGCAAGGACTCAGGCGCATAATAAGGAGGTGTTCGACAAAAAGAGGAGGCAGGAACTTAACCTTACACCCGGAGATCTAGTCTGGCTGTCCACAGTGAATCTAAAAATGACATGCCCCTCTAAGAAACTGGGCCCCAAATTTGTGGGTCCCTTCCCTGTAACAAGGAAAATTAATGACGTGGCATACGAGCTGAAATTACCGGAATCTTTTCGGATACACCCGATATTCCATGTGTCGCTACTCAAATCTGCAGTCCCAGATCCCTTTCCCAATCGAGGTATTGGCCCTCCTGAGCCCGTGCTCATCAATGGTGAGGAAGAGTTCGAAATCGAGTCTATCCTGGACTGCAGGAAGAGACGCAACCAAACCCAATATCTGGTTAAATGGAAGGGCTATGGCCCCGAGGAAAATTCCTGGGAACCGGAAACCAACATTAATGCCAAAAGATTGATCACGGCCTTCAAAAGGTCTCACCCAGGTAGGCTGGCTCAGTTGGGCATCCGGAGGCTGCCCGTAGGAGGGGGGCAATGTCAGGAAAGACGTTCTCTCACTCATCCCAGCAATCGGGGTCTCAGAATCTCTATGCACAGGCAGACCCGTTCGGCGCATGCGCGATAGCGGCAAACGAGCGTGCGCGGGCACGCGATAGTGGCGATCGGGCGCGCGCGGATGCGCGATAGCGCGCGCCTATGACGCAGTTTGGCGCCAAAGACTGCCTATTTAAAGAGAGCTGTCACTCTGCATCCTTGCTGTCTGGTCTACAGCGTTTCCTGAAGACCCTTGTTACCTGAACCTCTGATCTAATTGCTCTGGTACCTGACCCGGCTTCCCTTGGCTTCTCCTGTCTGCTGCCCGCCTCTGACCACGGCTCGTCCCGACTTCTCTTCTGCCTTCTCCTCTAACCAGTTTGCTGCCTGCCTGATACACTGACCCGGCCTGGACTTTAACTATTCTTGGATCCTGCTTTGTACTCATCTGCCCGCTTGTGTCTGACCCGGCCTGTCTTCACCAAGTCTGCTTCCTGATCCTCTAGTGCCTGCTGCGGACCGCTGCACGTCTCCCATCAGTTATCCACCGCTGCAGTCTGCTGCTTCTACTTCCACCTGCCTCAGTTCCTGCCAGGCACTTGTGCTCCTTTGCCCTCCTGAGCCCCTGTCTGCTCTATCAGGGGTTCTCGAGCCAGAGGTCTACGAGAGGCCACTCCCTGCACGTCGGGCTCACCTACCAGGTACGTGACAGGGACTGTCCCATAGGGAGTAACTGCTTGCCTGTAGATGGTCCCTCCATAGACACTGTCCTAGCAAACAAGGGGACAAGAGGTCCCAATGACAATATTGAGTTGAATAACCCCTTGTGGAACATTGCTGTTGAGGATATGGTGTTGATCACAGATGGTTTGGTTGCCAAGGGTAAGTGAGAGTGGCCAGTCCCTGACAGATTTAATGGAAGTGGGTCCCCAACAGTCCCGGGAGAGTGGGTCTGTGGGAGAAAAAATAAGGATCCTGAGGCCAAAAGGTAGAAGGGATAGAGTGTTGGTGGAAACATACCCGGAAAAAGAAATGGGCCTACGCAGCCAATGGCTGGCACAGATGACGGGTTTATGTGTTCCTCCCACCAGTTCGAAACAGGAGGGGAGGACATGTAATGGTGCGACCCTGTGCGACCTTAAAGAGTGTTGGTTTTTCTGCCAGATTTTGAAGAGAAAGACATGCTGATTGAACAGCTGTGTCTGGGGCTTTTTAGTTCTGCCCTGACTATGCTGGGTGGAGCCCTGATCCAGACAGGAAGTCTGTGCCTGGGGAGTCAGGTGGACTCTCCCATCCCTCTGAGTGGAGTCAGAGGCTATCTACGCTGCATGGGTGCAGCCAGAGTATCCATGTCTGCTGGAGGCAGACATCATTGGTGATTAAGCAACAAAGGTGCTGAACAGGAGTAAGCGAGGAGACAGCTTAACTCTTGGAAACTGTTTGGGTCTGAGGAGCAGACCAAAGGCCTAGGCTAAAGGCCTGAAACAGCCGGATAGCAAGAAGGTAAAGCCATGAGGCTAACCTGTTGAGTATGCAGGATACAGAAATGGTGGAACCCCCTGTGAATGCTACGGATGTATTTGTGAACTTTTGTGCTTTTAAATAAAAATGGGCTACCATGCCCTTAAATATAGTTCTTGACTGGCCTGAATCAATAAAAAAATACATCTACCACGAGAGCTGACAACCCCTAATCTTACAATATATATGTAGCGGGGTCTCCGTTGAGGCCCTATGGACTACGTTACCCAGAACCCCGTTTGGCACCCAGGGTGCATTGGGCTGCCGCAGAGACTCATGGGTGGGGTATAAAAGGGGAGGGCGAGGCTAAGCCCGGCCTCTTTGGACACCGCACGGCTGGCAAGAGGACTTCCTGTGCGGACCTGCTGCGAGAGCCTTCCAACTCGCTGCGGAGCCTGTGCGGCATCTGACATCTACCTGCTTCGCGGACGTCAGTTGGACCAGAGATCTGGCTATGGCAGATCCTGTGTGCGGAGACACAGGGGTGGGAGTCCCGGACTGGGATCGAGTCCGGAGGGGTGAGAGAGCACCTGCTCACAGCTATAAGTTATAGCTATATGCTATATGTTAGGCCTATTGACTGCCTTGGCCCATCGGGTTATACAGTACTTGCTTTCCTGACAGGAGACTAGTTGCAGAACTAAGTTGTATAGTCTCCGGGGAGTTTCTTCTATTGCCATAGACCACTGTTGGATTACAAATTATTGTTCCTGTATGTGCACCACCGATCAACTTGCATGCGAAGATTCCTCACTTAAAGACTGAGCTTTAACTGAGTCAGGCCTGACTGGGAGTTTATAGCATTTCTGAGCGCCATATTGCTCACAGGGAAAATAGCTATATGTCAGTGTGTGGTATGTGATAGAACTATATGTGCACTATAGTTGACTAGTGTTATTATTACTGCAGGGCTCTGCATGTATGTGTTATATGGTATTGATCGTTAACCTTTATATACAAGTAAATCTATTACAGTAAATCATTCTGGCATTGGCGTCCATTACTATATTTCACAACTGTTTGGATTATTGTGGGATTGTTCATGAACTGGTATAGAGCCATACATAAATACCACCCCTAGACTAGCTGTGCCAGAGAAGGGTCGAGTAGATTGCTGGGGGTTGGCTGTGCTGTGTACAGGGCCCGAAAAAAAAAAACAGCGGCTCTCTTAGTTTGGGGGTATCGCTACACGTGGGGGCGTCATCCGGGATCCGGTATATGGCAAGCAAACACGCCAAAAGTACCGGCATGGACCCGCTAGAAGTGAAAGCGTAGTGCGAAGCAGCCAAAACAAACCCAGGCATGTCAGTGGTCATCAGTCTCCCAGGAGAAGAATGGTCAATAGGTGCGGCGGAGCGACTCGTGGTGTCGTTATCCCCAAATAATACACCATGGGTGATGGACATGAAATCAGACCCAGACACCTCGTTTCAGTATGCACTGATAGAGTGGTGGGATGGAGTACCGGGGAACTTTAAAGGCCGAAGTGTGCAGACGCCAGATAATAAAACGTATGGTTTGGTGCACGCAATGACCGTGAAGACAGAGTCACCTCCGCCATCCCCAACGAGATCACCACCAGGGATACCCCATGCAACAGAGAAGCAGAAAGGGACGACACCTCCGGTGACATCCATTACTGCCATAGGGCCAGAGCTGTTAAATGCCTTAGGGGATCTGCTCACGAAGTGTCAGAAAACGAACACGGTACACATAGAGGCCAGCTACCGGAAGCTAAGAACATTTTCGGGGAGGCTGCCCGTCCCTGTGGGGGAGGAAGACTTCGATACCTGGATTGAACAGGCTTTGTCAGCGGTAGAGGCATGGGAGGTGCCTGAAGCGCAGAAGAAGCAGCGCGTGATGGAAAGTCTGAAAGGCGCGGCTGCGGAAGCTGTAAAAAGTCTCCGGTTTGGAAATGCTGCCTGCACGGCTTATGACTGCTTAGCCATGCTACAAGAAGAGTTTGGTCAGTTAGAGAAAGTAACGGAACTGGTGTATCAGTTCGAACACACCTTTCAGCAGCCAGGAGAAAAGCTGTCGGAGTATGTCAGAAGACTGAACAAGATGCTTTGTCAGATCGTGCTAAAAAAAGGGATGGTGCCCCAAGCCATAGATGCGGCAAGGATGAAGCAGATCTTAAAGGGAGCACTACGCTCGGATCCAGTCTGGCTCCACCTGAAAACCTCTGGAGGAGGTATGTCACTGAATTATCCTGATCTAGTAAAGATCATTAGAGATGAAGAGGCTCTACAGAAGGATCAGCAAGCGATCAAGAGGCATACCTCTTCTACAACAGTAATGGTCAGATCAGCCATGACCCCTGAAAGAGACTCAGAAGTAGATACCCTGAAGTCACAGATGTCTCAGGTGTTGGAGATGCTGACCACTTTGATGGCAAAGGATCCAAGGGTCGTAGAAAATGAGGGACCGAAGAAGGAGTTGTTCCCGGGTACCCCAGCGCTCACTCCCCTACAAGAGTGGGGGGATGCGATTTGTTTTAACTGCTGAGGAATTGGCCATATTGCAAAAGTATGTTCCAGCCCCAAGAAAAAGAAGATAAATAATCGCATGCCGGCGGAAAACTCCAGAGGGCCCCGGTGAAGGAGTGAACCGGGTGCCCATCATCTCCAGAGAGCTCCATTGGACCCAAACTGAATGAGAAGCCCAGAAGGAAAGGGGGCAAACCCCCTCGGAAGAACAGTGTTCCTCAGCGGGAATATACACCTAAAAAGAGAAATAATGTCCCTCAGCGGGAGCATACACCTAAAAAGAGGGGGAAATCAATGCATACCCAGCCCAAGAGGGACTAAAGTCAACAGCCAAACACAAGAAGGAAAATTCCAAGGGAAAGTGTGGGGATCAACAGAGAGAGACCCCTCTGAAGTCATATCCAGAAAAATTGGTTGGCCCCTCCCCCGTAGTGCCTATTCAGGTGGAGGGAGTCTACACAAGAGCCATCTTGGATACTGGGGCGCAAGTGACCTTATAATACTGGGATTTCTATGATAAGCATCTGAGTCATCTACCCATCCAGAGAATTGAAGATTTAGAGATATGGGGAATCGGAACACAGAGTTTCCCTTACGATGGTTACTTGCCCATAAAACTGACTTTTGACCCCTCAGTAGCCGGGAAGGCTGAAGTGTTCGATACCCTGGCAGTGGTGTGCCCCCGACCACCTGGAGCCAACAAGAGCTCCCTAATAATAGGGACCAACACAGACCTGGTGAGAAGGCTCTTGGCCCCTCTAGTGTGAGGGAAGAATTCCGCTGTCACCAGAATCCACCCAATGTTGAAGACAGCCTACCAGCGACTAGTCTTAGAACAGCAGGCCCCAGAAGAGGGGGTGCGAAAAGTCTGGAGACTGGCGAAGAAAGGGATAGTATTGCAGCCCGGTGAAGTAACCTGTCTCAGGGCCACTGTGAAGCTTACTTAGGAGTAGTGATGAGCCGAACACCCCCGGGTTCGGTTCGCACCAGAACCCGCGAACGGACCAAAAGTTCGTACGAACATTAGAACCCGATTAAATACAATGGATGCGAACGTTCGAATTCTAAAGTGCTAATTATAACAACTATTATGCATGTTATTGTCCTAAAAGGGGTTTGGGAACCCGGGTTCTGCACCAGGGGACATGTATCAATGCAAAAAGAAGTTTTAAAAACGGTCGTTTTTCGGGAGCAGTCATTTTAATGATGCATAAAGTGAAAAAAAATGACAAATATTCCTTTAAATATCGTACCTGGGGGGTGTCTAAAGTATGCCTGTGAAGTGCCACGTGTTTCCCGTGTTTAGAACTGTCCCTGCACAAAATGACCCTTCTAAAGGAAAAAAAAGCCATTTAAAACTGCTTGCGGCTTTAATGTAATGTCTGGTCCCGGTAATATGGATGAAAATCTTTAAGAAAAATGGCATAGCTACCCCATGACCCCCCCCTACCCCAGCCCATTACCAGCCCCTTTGGGTCTTGTATGGATATTAAGGGGAACCCCGCACATAAAATA
Organism: Rana muscosa; assembly: GCA_029206835.1. Taxonomy (NCBI): domain Eukaryota; kingdom Metazoa; phylum Chordata; class Amphibia; order Anura; family Ranidae; genus Rana; species Rana muscosa. The sequence goes on from CM055116.1 coordinate 226,783,044, forward strand.
AAAAAGGCCCTATATACTCTGAACAGCCGTATACAGGCGGTGCATACAAGACAGGGACTGTAGGTTTGTTCTTATGTAGAATGTGTTTGTAATTTTGAACAGGTACATTGTTGAAGTGTAGCTCCAGCCCAAAAATCTATTTTTAAACTTTTTGGAAAACATAGGTAAGGGTTATCACCCCTGTAACATTTGTTTTGCTGTCTGTGCCCCTGTTCAGAACATTTCACCTCACTTTCCGTCCCAATGACAACTGTTTTTGAAATGTGGTGTTTTTCTTGAAACAAGGATTGCTGATAAAGCATCAGTACAGAGGAGACACCTTTCTCCCATATTTATTCTTACAGGAGAGAATTTTCCTTCCTAGTGGTAGATTTCCTCTCACTTCCTGTTGTCTTCTTGCGTTTGCAAGTAGGAGTCGTTTGTAAGTTGGATGTTTGAAAGTAGGGACCTGCCGTATATACTCTGCAGAAATAGGCCCCTTAGTTGTTGGTGTTGGCACAACACTGTAAGCACTCACAGTTACTCTTGGTTGGTGCTGGAACGCCCTGCTGTCAACTATTATATCAGGAATTTTAATTACATATAATTGTTGAACAGTGGTAGTAAAAATTGGGCCTTTGATGGTGGTGCTGGTGCCACAACACTGTAAGCCCTGACAGTTACTCTTGGTGGGTGCAGCAATGGGCCCTGCTGTGAATTATTAGATCAAGAATTGTAATTGCATGCCCCTGTTGAACAGGGGCTGAAAAATTGGGCCTTAGGCACTGGTGGCACAACACTACAACCCCTCACAGATACTGTACTTGGAGCACAGCAATGAGCCCTGTTGCAAAGTATTGCTTCAAAAATTGTAATGACACGCCCCTGTTAAACAGGGGCTGAAAAATTGGGCCTTAGGCACTGGTGGCACAACACTACAACCCCTCACAGATACTGTACTTGGAGCACAGCAATGAGCCCTGTTGCAAAGTATTGCTTCAAAAATTGTAATGACACGCCCCTTTTAAACAGGGGCTGAAAAATTGGGCCTTAGGCACTGGTGCCACAACACTCCAACCCCTCACAGATACTGTACTTGGAGCACAGCAATGAGCCCTATGGCAAATTATTGCTAAAAAAATTGTAATTACACGCCCCTGTAAAACAGGGGCTGACAAATTGGGCCTTAGCCACTGGTGGCGGCACCCATAAACAAAAATGATCTTCCAAGCTATCATCATCAATCGTATCATTGAGGACTCGGAGGAGGAGGATAGCCAGTCAACATAACAGCACAGGCACTCAGCATCAGCATCAGTCTTGAAGGGATGTGACATGTTAAAATCAATTAGTCTGTTATATCAGCATCAGGTGTGTGGTAGCTGGTGGTGATCCAAGACTGGTTCATCTTGATGAAAGTCAGTCGATCAACCGAGTCGGTGGACAGGCGCACCCTGTGATCCGTGACAAATCCTCCAGCAGCACTGAATGTGCGTTCCGAAAGAACGCTGGATGCAGGACAGGCCAGTAGCTCAATTGCATACTGTGCAAGCTCTGGCCAGTGATCCATCCTCAAGACCCAGTAAGCCAGAGGATTTTCGGTGGGGAAGGTGTCCAAGTCTGACCTTGCCCCTAGATATTCTTGCACCATGTTTATCAGACGCTGGCGATGGTTGCTGGAACCGATCATACTTTGGGGCTGCGGACTAAAGAATTGTCTGAACGCATCGGTCAGACGGCCACCTTCCCCACCGCTCCTTCTTTGACTGGCCGAAGCCTCAGCAACTCGTTGTCCAGGACCAGGAGTTTGTAACCTCCCAGTCTCTGGGAACGCGTTGCACAGACCTTTCTGCAAGGCCTCCTGGAGTTGTCTCATCCTCTGCTCCCTCTGCGACGGTAACATAAGGTCCGCAACCTTACCCTTGTACCGTGGATCAAGGAGAGTGGCCAGCCAGTAATGGTCCCTCTCCTTGATCCGAAGAATACGAGGATCCTTCCGCAGACTTTGCAGGATCAGGGAGGCCATGCAGCGTAGGTTTGCTGAGGCATTCGCTCCGGAGTCCTCTGGGTCACTAAGGACGACATGATCCGCAGCCACCTCCTCCCAGCCACGTACAAGTCCACTGGTTTCTTGGGACTGTAAATCATCCCTAAAAGACTGCTGCTGATGATGCTGAGTGCCAGCCTCCACCTCCATGCTGACACAATCCTCCTCCTCCTCCTCCTCCTCCTCCTCCTCCTCTTCCTGTGCGATGGGTGGGACAGAAGGAACACTGTCTGGGTAAAGGGGGCCTTGAGAGGCAAGGAAGTCCTCCTCTTCCTGCCTCTGTTCTGCCTCAAGTGCCCTGTCCATTAATCCACGCAGCGTGTGCTCCAACAGGTGGACAAGAGGTACAGTGTCACTGATGCATGCACTGTCACTGCTCACCATCCTCGTGGCCTCCTCAAATGGTGCCAGGACAGTGCATGCATCCCTGATCATGCCCCACTGGCGTGGAGAAAAAAAACCAAGCTCCCCTGACCCTGTCCTGGTGCCGTAGTCGCACAGGTACTCATTGATGGCCCTCTGCTGCGTGTGCAGCCGCTGCAGCATGGCCAACGTTGAGTTCCACCTGGTGGGCATGTCACATATAAGGCGGTTCTTGGGCAGGTTCAACTCCTTTTGCAGCTCAGCCAGGCGAGCACTGGCATTATAAGATCTGCGGAAATGCACACAGACTTTCCTGGCCTGCCTCAGGACATCCTGTAAGCCCGGGTACCTGCCCAAGAACCGCTGCACCACCAGGTTAAGGACGTGAGCCACACAGGGCACATGGGTCAGTTGTCCCTGTCGGATGGTGGAGAGGAGGTTGGTGCCATTGTCGCAAACCACCATTCCTGGCTTAAGCTGGCGTGGCGTCAACCACCTCTCGGCCTGGCCCTGCAGAGCAGACAGGACCTCTGCCCCAGTGTGGCTTCTGTCCCCCAAACACACCAGCGCAAGCACGGCATGGCATCTTTTTGCCTGCGTACTTGCGTAGCCCCGTGAACGGCTACGGAGCACCGCTGGTTCATAGGACAAACCACAGGAAGAGGCCATGGAGGAAGAAGAAGAGGAGGGGGTGGAGGAGAGAGGTGTGTCACAACCAGTAGTAGCATTTTGGAGGCGTGGCGGTGGAACAACCTCCAACACTACTGCACCTTGTCCTGCATCCTTCCCAGCTGCCAAAAGAGTGACACAATGGGCCGTGAAAGAAAGGTAACGTCCCTGTCCATGCCTGCTGGACCATGAGTCAGCGGTAATATGCACCTTACCGCTGACCGCCCTGTCCAGCGAGGCCAAGACATTGCCTTCCACATGCCGGTAGAGAGCCGGAATAGCCTTCCGTGAGAAAAAGTGGCGTTTGGGAACCTGCCACTGAGGAACCGCACATTGCACAAACTCACGGAAGGGGGCCGAGTCTACCAACTGAAAAGGCAGCAGTTGAAGCGCTAGCAATTTAGCCAAGCTAGCATTCAACCGCTGGGCATGTGGATGGCTGGGAGTGAACTTCTTTCGACGGTCCAGCAGCTGGGGCAGGGAAATTTGCCTGCTAGAATCGGACGTCGGTGTACTGCTAGCAGAGTGGCCGCAAGTACTTGGCTGTGACACACCTAATTCTACACCTTCATTCCTCTCAGTGCATGTTTCAGAGAGGACTGAAGTTATAGTGGGGTTGGAGATCCCAGCTGATGCGGTGCAAGGAGAGGTCCGCTTTGTTCTTTGGTGTGGGTCTTTGAGGTAGGCTTGCCAACGAGCTGCATGGCAGGTCAACATATGTCTGGTAAGGCATGTGGTACCCAAGCGGCTGATGTTTTGGCCACGCGATATACGCTTGAGACATATGTTGCAAACAGCAGCTGTGCGATCTGATGCACTAGCCTCAAAAAAGGCCCACACCAAGGAACTTTTTGAATGACGGGCAGAGGCAGCGCCCTGCACAGGCGGAGCTCTGCGGTTTGATTCCGTCAGTGTACTGCCCTTACGCTGGCCACCAAAGGGCATCCTGCCTCGTTGGAGATGTGCCTCCTCCTCATCCTCCTCCTCCTCTTCCTCTCTCCTATTAGGCACCCACGTGGAGTCAGTGACCTCATCATCCCCTCCCTCCTCATCACTGGAGCCAATCTGGCAGTATGCTGCAGCTGCTGGAACATGACTGCCAGATTGGTGTCCTTCTTGAGCATCCCCTCTGTCTGCTCTCACGCTACTGCCTTCCTCTAGCTGGGTTTCATCATCAGACCCTTCGAAACGCTGGGCATCCTCCTGGAGCATGTACCCAACACTGTGCTCAAACAGTTCGGGGGACTCCTCAGGAGGAGGACATGGTGGGTCTAGGGAAGGAGTGACTGATGATGAGTCTGACATTGATACCAGGGAAGAGGACGCTTTGGCAGCTGCTTTGCCAGTACCCTGAGCCTGGGTGAGAGAGGATGAGGAGGAGGAGGAGGGCTTGGTCATCCACTCTACCAAGTCTTCGGCATGATGTGGCTCAACATGTCCAGCTGCCGAAAAGAAGGACAAGCGTGTCCCATGGCCATGTGCTGATGACAGTGCACTGCGTCCACGACCAGCACTGTTGCCCCCAGACACAGAGCCTGCTTGCCCTCTTTTATTGCCTCCTGACTGTCTGCCTCTCCTTGTTTGCCTTCCAGACATTCTAATAGATGGCCTGCAGGGAGATGGGAAAAAAGCAAAAAGGGCTACCTTCAGGTGTCCTTCTCTGTCCCTTTACTTAAGGATTTCTAAATATGGTTGAGGATGATTGCTTTTGCACAGAATAGCACAACGACAATTTCCCTGACTGTCCAAAAAACAAGGATTTCAAAGATGGTTGATGAGGAATGCTTTAGCACACTATAGCACAAGGAGAATTCCCCTCACTTTCCTTCTTTGTCCCTAGAAACAAGGACTCGCACAGTGAAAGAAACTGACACTCTCCCTACCTAGAGTTTTCTGTCCCTAGAAAAAATGTTTTTTTAAAGCACACTATAGCACAAGGAGAATTCCCCTCACTTTCCTTCTTTGTCCCTAGAAACAAGGACTCGCACAGTGAAAGAAACTGACACTCTCCCTACCTAGAGTTTTCTGTCCCTAGAAATTTTTTTTTTTTAAAGCACACTATAGCACAAGGAGAATTCCCCTCACTTTCCTTCTTTTTTCCTAGAAACAAGGACTCGCACAGTGAAAGAAACTGACACTCTCCCTACCTAGAGTTTTCTGTCCCTAGAAAAAATGTTTTTTTAAAGCACACTATAGCACAAGGAGAATTCCCCTCACTTTCCTTCTTTGTCCCTAGAAACAAGGACTCGCACAGTGAAAGAAACTGACACTCTCCCTACCTAGAGTTTTCTGTCCCTAGAATTTTTTTTTTTTAAAGCACACTATAGCACAAGGAGAATTCCCCTCACTTTCCTTCTTTTTTCCTAGAAACAAGGACTCGCACAGTGAAAGAAACTGACACTCTCCCTACCTAGAGTTTTCTGTCCCTAGAATTTTTTTTTTTTTAAAGCACACTATAGCACAAGGAGAATTCCCCTCACTTTCCTTCTTTTTTCCTAGAAACAAGGACTCGCACAGTGAAAGAAACTGACACTCTCCCTACCTAGAGTTTTCTGTCCCTAGAAATTTTTTTTTTTTAAAGCACACTATAGCACAAGGAGAATTCCCCTCACTTTCCTTCTTTTTTCCTAGAAACAAGGACTCGCACAGTGAAAGAAACTGACACTCTCCCTACCTAGAGTTTTCTGTCCCTAGAAATTTTTTTTTTTTAAAGCACACTATAGCACAAGGAGAATTCCCCTCACTTTCCTTCTTTTTTCCTAGAAACAAGGACTCGCACAGTGAAAGAAACTGACACTCTCCCTACCTAGAGTTTTCTGTCCCTAGAAATTTTTTTTTTTTAAAGCACACTATAGCACAAGGAGAATTCCCCTCACTTTCCTTCTTTTTTCCTAGAAACAAGGACTCGCACAGTGAAAGAAACTGACACTCTCCCTACCTAGAGTTTTCTGTCCCTAGAAATTTTTTTTTTTTAAAGCACACTATAGCACAAGGAGAATTCCCCTCACTTTCCTTCTTTTTTCCTAGAAACAAGGACTCGCACAGTGAAAGAAACTGACACTCTCCCTACCTAGAGTTTTCTGTCCCTAGAAAAAATGTTTTTTTAAAGCACACTATAGCACAAGGAGAATTCCCCTCACTTTCCTTCTTTGTCCCTAGAAACAAGGACTCGCACAGTGAAAGAAACTGACACTCTCCCTACCTAGAGTTTTCTGTCCCTAGAAATTTTTTTTTTTTAAAGCACACTATAGCACAAGGAGAATTCCCCTCACTTTCCTTCTTTTTTCCTAGAAACAAGGACTCGCACAGTGAAAGAAACTGACACTCTCCCTACCTAGAGTTTTCTGTCCCTAGAATTTTTTTTTTTTTAAAGCACACTATAGCACAAGGAGAATTCCCCTCACTTTCCTTCTTTTTTCCTAGAAACAAGGACTCGCACAGTGAAAGAAACTGACACTCTCCCTACCTAGAGTTTTCTGTCCCTAGAAATTTTTTTTTTTTAAAGCACACTATAGCACAAGGAGAATTCCCCTCACTTTCCTTCTTTTTTCCTAGAAACAAGGACTCACACAGTGAAAGAAACTGACACTCTCCCTACCTAGAGTTTTCTGTCCCTAGAAATTTTTTTTTTTAAAGCACACTATAGCACAAGGAGAATTCCCCTCACTTTCCTTCTTTTTTCCTAGAAACAAGGACTCGCACAGTGAAAGAAACTGACACTCTCCCTACCTAGAGTTTTCTGTCCCTAGAATTTTTTTTTTTTTAAAGCACACTATAGCACAAGGAGAATTCCCCTCACTTTCCTTCTTTTTTCCTAGAAACAAGGACTCGCACAGTGAAAGAAACTGACACTCTCCCTACCTAGAGTTTTCTGTCCCTAGAAAAAATGTTTTTTTAAAGCACACTATAGCACAAGGAGAATTCCCCTCACTTTCCTTCTTTGTCCCTAGAAACAAGGACTCGCACAGTGAAAGAAACTGACACTCTCCCTACCTAGAGTTTTCTGTCCCTAGAATTTTTTTTTTTTAAAGCACACTATAGCACAAGGAGAATTCCCCTCACTTTCCTTCTTTTTTCCTAGAAACAAGGACTCGCACAGTGAAAGAAACTGACACTCTCCCTACCTAGAGTTTTCTGTCCCTAGAAATTTTTTTTTTTTAAAGCACACTATAGCACAAGGAGAATTCCCCTCACTTTCCTTCTTTTTTCCTAGAAACAAGGACTCGCACAGTGAAAGAAACTGACACTCTCCCTACCTAGAGTTTTCTGTCCCTAGAAATTTTTTTTTTTTAAAGCACACTATAGCACAAGGAGAATTCCCCTCACTTTCCTTCTTTTTTCCTAGAAACAAGGACTCGCACAGTGAAAGAAACTGACACTCTCCCTACCTAGAGTTTTCTGTCCCTAGAAATTTTTTTTTTTTAAAGCACACTATAGCACAAGGAGAATTCCCCTCACTTTCCTTCTTTTTTCCTAGAAACAAGGACTCGCACAGTGAAAGAAACTGACACTCTCCCTACCTAGAGTTTTCTGTCCCTAGAAAAAATGTTTTTTTAAAGCACACTATAGCACAAGGAGAATTCCCCTCACTTTCCTTCTTTGTCCCTAGAAACAAGGACTCGCACAGTGAAAGAAACTGACACTCTCCCTACCTAGAGTTTTCTGTCCCTAGAAATTTTTTTTTTTTAAAGCACACTATAGCACAAGGAGAATTCCCCTCACTTTCCTTCTTTTTTCCTAGAAACAAGGACTCGCACAGTGAAAGAAACTGACACTCTCCCTACCTAGAGTTTTCTGTCCCTAGAATTTTTTTTTTTTTAAAGCACACTATAGCACAAGGAGAATTCCCCTCACTTTCCTTCTTTTTTCCTAGAAACAAGGACTCGCACAGTGAAAGAAACTGACACTCTCCCTACCTAGAGTTTTCTGTCCCTAGAAATTTTTTTTTTTTAAAGCACACTATAGCACAAGGAGAATTCCCCTCACTTTCCTTCTTTTTTCCTAGAAACAAGGACTCGCACAGTGAAAGAAACTGACACTCTCCCTACCTAGAGTTTTCTGTCCCTAGATTTTTTTTTTTTTTAAAGCACACTATAGCACAAGGAGAATTCCCCTCACTTTCCTTCTTTTTTCCTAGAAACAAGGACTCGCACAGTGAAAGAAACTGACACTCTCCCTACCTAGAGTTTTCTGTCCCTAGAAAAAATGTTTTTTTAAAGCACACTATAGCACAAGGAGAATTCCCCTCACTTTCCTTCTTTGTCCCTAGAAACAAGGACTCGCACAGTGAAAGAAACTGACACTCTCCCTACCTAGAGTTTTCTGTCCCTAGAAAAAATGTTTTTTTAAAGCACACTATAGCACAAGGAGAATTCCCCTCACTTTCCTTCTTTTTTCCTAGAAACAAGGACTCGCACAGTGAAAGAAACTGACACTCTCCCTACCTAGAGTTTTCTGTCCCTAGAAAAAATGTTTTTTTAAAGCACACTATAGCACAAGGAGAATTCCCCTCACTTTCCTTCTTTGTCCCTAGAAACAAGGACTCGCACAGTAAAACACACTGACACTCTCCCTACCTATCCTTCTCTTTCCCTAAACTAAAGGAATCCAGGTTAAGCAAGAAAGAAATAAATGTCACTGTCCCTGCCTATGCTTGTCTTTCCCTGCTCCGGAACACACTACACTAGGCCGCCGTGCTGGCGGCCTTTTATAGTGTGGGGCGTGTACTAAACACCCTCAGCAATAATTGGCCACAGGCATCCTGCCTGTGGCCAATCATTGCTCTCCTCGCTGCCGGCGCTGTGATTGGCCAAGCATGCGGGGTCACAGTGCATGCTTGGCCAATCACAGCGCCTGGATGACACTGCGATGGCGTAGTGCATTGTGGGCCGTTCGCGTCACTCGAATTTGGCGCGAACGGCCCAAATCGTTCGATCTTCGTCGAACGATCGAACAGCCGATGTTCGAGTCGAACGTATGTTCGACTCGAACACGAAGCTCATCCCTACTTGGGAGCAACCTGGCCCCTTTGTCATGTTGGAACCAGACCCACGGGAAGAATACTCAGGCTTAGAAGTGATCCCAGAAATGGTTCCAGTAAGAGCTTTGAAGAAGGCACACTGTAAGGTGCCGGTGAGCGCCAGGAATACCACGGGTACCCCCATGGAGATCCCAGCCAGGATGTTGTTGGGCCAGGTGAGCCCTGCTGCCCCAATTGTCTTATCAGATGTGGAGAAGACAGAGGGAGAAAGGACTATCTGGGAGAAGCTCTGCATGGAGAATCTGAATCTGCCAAGGGTCTGGAAAGAGAGAGCAAAGGCCCAGTTGACCAGATGGAGGAAGATTTTTTCCAAAGATGAGTTCGATGTAGGGTGTGCGAAGAGTGCCACCCATCGAATCCGCCTCCAGGAAGACAAGCCTTTCAGGGAGAGAGTCAGGCGAGTTCCTCTAGCCGACCTTGAAGACCTGAGAGAACAGCTCGCCGAGCTCAAGCCAACCGGTGTTATCCGGGAATCTAGAAGCCACTATGCCTCCCCAATAGTGGTGGTCAGGAAGAAGAATGGGTCGTTGAGGTTGTGTATAGACTACAGGACTCTCAACAGGAGAACGATACCCGACCAGTATACCACTCCGAGGATAGAGGATGCCCTACAGAGTTTGTCTGGAGCCAGGTGGTTCAGTGTCATGGACCTAAAGAGTGGATACTACCAGATCCATATGCATCCGGAAGATAAGGAGAAGACAGCCTTCACAACCCCTGTGGGATTCTTTGAATTTGACCGGATGCCGCAAGGTCTGTCTGGAGCCCCTGCCACCTTTCAACACCTCATGGAGAAAACCGTAGGAGACATGAACCTCATCGAAGTTCTTGTGTACTTGGATGACATTATCGTCTTTGGGAAGACTCTAAAGGAACATGAGGAGAGACTGGAAAAAGTCTTGAGAAGGCTCAGCGAAGAGGGACTCAAGCTTTCGCCAGAGAAATGCCAGTTCTACCAGTCATCAGTCAACTATCTGGGGCACATAGTGTCCGAAGAAGGGGTAGCCACAGACCCCGGGAAGCTGGAGGCAGTTACCTCCTGGCCACGGCCCACCACTGTGACAGAACTCGGGTCCTTTTTGGGGTTCTGCTCCTACTATAGGAGGTTCGTAGAGGGGTTCGCACGGATTGCCAGACCCCTGAATGAACTGTTAAAGACAGAGGGAGAAGAGGATGACTCGGGTCCCAGGAAGCCGGGAGAGTCAGTCGAAGACCAGTGGAATGGGAAGTGCGAAGAGGCCTTCAAAATGCTGAAGAAGAGCTTAACCACTGCCCCTATCTTGGCCTATGCAGACCCAAAGAAACCCTATGAACTCCATGTAGATGCCAGTCATGACGGTCTGGGAGGAGTGCTCTACCAGGAGCATGAAGGGCAACTTCGACCTGTCGCATATGTGAGCAGAAGTTTGACCCCTTCTGAAAAAAACTACCCCACTCATAAGTTGGAGTTCCTGGCCCTCAAGTGGGCTGTAGTTGATAAACTTAAAGACTATCTGTATGGGGCAGAATTCACTGTGAAAACTGACAACAACCCCCTTACTTATCTTTTCACCACAGCAAAGCTGGATGCCACAGGCCATCGATGGCTGGCTGCACTGTCTGGATTCAACTTCAGCCTGAAATACAGACCTGGGGCTGGCAATCAAGATGCGGATGCCCTGTCCAGAAGGTCTCATGCTCCCACTAGCAGCACGGAAGACTGGACCCAAGTGGCACCGGACGGGGTGCGGGCCCTCTGTCAAGGGGCTGAACTCCAGGCCACTGGGGGTCCAGAGTGGTGATGAGCCGAACACCCCCGGGTTCGGTTCGCACCAGAACCCGCGAACGGACCGAAAGTTCGCACGAACGTTAGAACCCTATTATATACAATGGATGCGAACGTTCAAAATCTAAAGTGCTAATTATAACAACTATTATGCATGTTATTGTCCAAAAAGGGTTTGGGAACCCGGGTTCTGCACCAGGGGACATGTATCAATGCAAAAATAAGTTTTAAAAACTGCCGTTTTTCGGGAGCAGTCATTTTAATGATGCATAAAGTGAAAAAAAAAAAGTCAAATATTCCTTTAAATATCGTACCTGGGGGGTGTCTAAAGTATGCCTGTGAAGTGCCACGTGTTTCCCGTGTTTAGAACTGTCCCTGCACAAAATTACATTTCTAAAGGAAAAAAAGCCATTTAAAACTGCTTGCGGCTTTAATGTAATGTCTGGTCCCGGTAATATGGATGAAAATCTTTAAGAAAAATGGCATAGCTACCCCATCACACCCCCCCACCCCAGCCCATTACCAGCCCCTTTGGGTCTTGTATGGATATTAAGGGGAACCCCGCACACAAAATAAAAAAGGCCCTATATACTCTGAACAGCCGTATACAGGCGGTGCATACAAGACAGGGACTGTAGGTTTGTTCTTATGTAGAATCTGTTTGTAATTTTGAACAGGTACATTGTTTAAGTGTAGCTCCAGCCAAAAAATCTATTTTTAAGCTTTTTGGAAAACATAGGGAAGGGTTATCACCCCTGTAACATTTGTTTTGCTGTCTGTGCAGTGTGCACCTGTTCAGAACAGTTCACCTCACTTTCCGTCCTAATGACAAATATTTTTTGAAAATTTGGTTTTTTTATTGAAACAAGAATTGGTGATAAAGCATCAGTGGAGAGGAGACACTTTTTTTCCCATATTAACTCTTACAGGAGAGAATTTGCCTTCCTAGGGGTAGATTTCCCCTCACTTCCTGTTGTATCCTTCCGTTTGCAAGGAGGAGTCGTTTGTAAGTTGGATGTTTGAAAGTAGGGGCCTGCCGTATATACTCTGCTGAAATTTGCCCCTTACATGTTGGTGTTGCCACAACACTGTGAGCCCTCACAGTTACTCTTGGTGGGCGCATGAATGGGCCCTGCTGTGAATTATTAGATCAAGAATTGTAATTGCATGCCCCTGTTGAACAGGGGCTGAAAAATTGGGCCTTAGGCACTGGTGCCACAACACTGCAACCCCTCACAGATACTGTACTTGGAGCACAGCAATGAGCCCTGTTGCCAAGTATTGCATCAAAAATTGTAATTACACGCCCCTGTTAAACAGGGGCTGAAAAATTGGGCCTTAGGCACTGATGCTGGTGCCACGACACTGCAACCTCTCCCAGATACTCTAGTTGGAGTGCAGGAATGAGCCCTGCTGCAAAGCATTGCATAAAAAATTGTAATAACACGCCCCTGTTAAACAGGGGCTGAAAAATTGGGCCTTAGGCACTGGTGCTGGTGCCACGACACTGCAACCTCTCCCAGATACTCTAGTTGGAGTGCAGGAATGAGCCCTGCTGCAAAGCATTCCATAAAAAATTGTAATAACACGCCCCTGTTAAACAGGGGCCTAAAAATTGGGCCTTAGCCACTGGTGTTGGTGCCACGACACTGCAACCTCTTCCAGATACTCTAGTTGGAGTGCAGGAATGAGCCCTGCTGCAAAGCATTGCATAAAAAATTGTAATTACATGCCCCTGTTAAACAGGGGCTGAAAAATTGGGCCTTAGCCACTGGTGGCGGCACCCAGAAACAAAAATGTTCTTCCAAGCTATCATCATCAATCGGATCATTGAGGAGGAGGAGGATAGTCAGTCAACATAACAGGACAGTCTCTCAGCATCAGCATCAGTCTTGAAGGGATGTGACATTTGAAAATAAATTAGTCTGTTATATCAGCTTCAGGTGTTTGGTAGCTGGTGGTGATCCAAGACTGGTTCATCTTTATGAAGGTCAGTCGATCAACCGAGTCGGTGGACAGGCGCACCCTGTGATCCGTGACAAATCCTCCAGCAGCACTGAATGTGCGTTCTGAAAGAACGCTGGATGCAGGACAGGCCAGTAGCTCAATTGCATACTGTGCAAGCTCTGGCCAGTGATCCATCCTCAAGACCCAGTAAGCCAGAGGATTTTCGGTGGGGAAGGTGTCCAAGTCTGACCTTGCCCCTAGGTATTCCTGCACCATGTATATCAGACGCTGGCGATGGTTGCTGGAACCGATCATACCTTGGGGCTGCGGACTAAAGAATTGTCTGAACGCATCGGTCAGATGGCCACCTTCCCCACCGCTCCTTCTTTGACTGACCGAAGCCTCAGCAACTCGTTGTCCAGGACCAGGAGTTTGTAACCTCCCAGTCTCTGGGAACGCGTTGCACAGAGCTTTCTGCAAGGCCTCCCGGAGTTGTCTCATCCTCTGCTCCCTCTGCGACGGTAAGATAAGGTCCGCAACCTTACCCTTGTACCGTGGATCAAGGAGAGTGGCCAGCCAGTAATGGTCCCTCTCCTTGATCCGAAGAATACGAGGATCCTTCCGCAGACTTTGCAGGATCAGGGAGGCCATGCAGCGTAGGTTAGCTGAGTCATTCGGTCCGGAGTCCTCTGGGTCACTAAGGACGACATGATCCGCAGCCACCTCCTCCCAGCCACACACAAGTCCACGAGTTTCTTGGGACTGTAAATCATCCCTAAAAGACTGCTGCTGATGATGCTGAGTGCCAGGCTCCACCTCCATGCTGACACAATCCTCCTCCTCCTCTTCCTGTGCGATGGGTGGGACAGAAGGAACACTGTCTGGGTAAAGGGGGCCTTGAGAGGCAAGGAAGTCCTCCTCTTCCTGCCTCTGTTCTGCCTCAAGTGCCCTGTTCATTATTCCGTATGTTCCAACAGGTGGACAAGAGGTACAGTGTCACTGATGCATGCACTGTCACTGCTCACCATCCTCGTGGCCTCCTCAAATGGTGCCAGGACAGTGCATGCATCCCTGATCATGCCCCACTGGCGTGGTGAAAAAAACCCGAGCTCCCCTGACCCTGTCCTGGTGCCGTAGTCGCACAGGTACTCATTGATGGCCCTCTGCTGCGTGTGCAGCCGCTGCAGCATGGCCAACGTTGAGTTCCACCTGGTGGGCATGTCACATATAAGGCGGTTCTTGGGCAGGTTCAACTCCTTTTGCAGCTCAGCCAGGCGAGCACTGGCATTATAAGATCTGCGGAAATGCACACAGACTTTCCTGGCCTGCCTCAGGACATCCTGTAAGCCCGGGTACCTGCCCAAGAACCGCTGCACCACCAGGTAAAGGACGTGAGCCATACAGGGCACATGGGTCAGTTGTCCCTGTCGGAGGGCGGAGAGGAGGTTGGTGCCATTGTCGCAAACCACCATTCCTGGCTTAAGCTGGCGTGGCGTCAACCACCTCTCGGCCTGCCCCTGCAGAGCAGACAAAACCTCTGCCCCAGTGTGGCTCCTGTCCCCCAAACACACCAGCGCAAGCACGGCATGGCATCTTTTTGCCTGCGTACTTGCGTAGCCCCTTGAACGCCTACGGAGCACCGCTGGTTCCGAGGACAAAGCACAGGAAGAGGCCATGGAGGAAGAAGTAGAGGAGGGGGTGGAGGAGAGAGGTGTGTCACAACCAGTAGTAGCATTTTGGAGGCGTGGCGGTGGAACAACCTCCAACACTACTGCACCTTGTCCTGCATCCTTCCCAGCTGCCAAAAGAGTGACACAATGGGCCGTGAAAGAAAGGTAACGTCCCTGTCCATGCCTGCTGGACCATGAGTCAGCGGTAATATGCACCTTACCGCTGACCGCCCTGTCCAGCGAGGCCAAGACATTGCCTTCCACATGCCGGTAGAGAGCCGTAATCGCCTTCCGTGAGAAAAAGTGGCGTTTGGGAACCTGCCACTGAGGAACCGCACATTGCACAAACTCACGGAAGGGGGCCGAGTCTACCAACTGAAAAGGCAGCAGTTGAAGCGCTAGCAATTTAGCCAAGCTAGCATTCAACCGCTGGGCATGTGGATGGCTGGGAGTGAACTTCTTTTTTCGACGGTTCAGCAGCTGGGGCAGGGAAATTTGCCTGCAAGAATCGGACGCCGGTGTACTGCTAGCAGAGTGCCCGCAAGTACTTGGCTGTGACACACCTAATTCTACACCTTCATTCCTCTCAGTGCAGGTTTCAGAGAGGACTGAAGGTATAGTGGGGTTGGAGATCCCAGCTGATGCGGTGCAAGGAGAGGTCCGCTTTGTTCTTTGGTGTGGGTCTTTAAGGTAGGCTTGCCAATGAGCTGCATGGCAGGTCAACATATGTCTGGTCAAGCATGTGGTGCCCAAGCGGGTGATGTTTTGGCCACGCGATATACGCTTGAGACATATGTTGCAAACAGCAGCTGTGCGATCTGATGCACTCGACTCAAAAAAGGCCCACACCAAAGAACTTTTTGAACAACGGGCAGAGGCAGCGCCCTGAACAGGCGGAGCTCTGCGGTGTAATTCCGTCGGTGTGCTGCCCTTACGCTGGCCCCCCGAGGGCATCCTGCCTCGTTGGAGATGTGCCTCCTCCTCATCCTCCTCCTCCTCTTCCTCTCTCCTATTAGGCACCCACGTGGAGTCAGTGACCTCATCATCCCCTCCCTCCTCATCACTGGAGCCAATCTGGCAGTATGCTGCAGCTGCTGGAACATGACTGCCAGATTGGTGTCCTTCTTGAGCATCCCCTCTCTCTGCTCTCACGCTACTGCCTTCCTCTAGCTGGGTATCATCATCAGACCCTTCGAAAAGCTGGGCATCCTCCTGGAGCATGTACCCAACACTGTGCTCAAACAGTTCGGGGGACTCCTCAGGAGGACATGGTTGGTCTAGGGAAGGAGTGACTGATGATGACATTGATACCAGGGAAGAGAACGCTTTGGCAGCTGCTTTGCCAGTACCCTGAGCCAGGGTTTGAGAGGATGAGGAGGATGAGGAGGGCTTGGTCATCCACTCTATCAAGTCTTCGGCATAATGCGGCTCAACACGTCTAGCTGGCGAAAAGAAGGACAAGCGTGTCCCATGGCCACGTGCTGATGGCGATGCACCGCGTCCACGACCAGCACTGTTGTCTCTAGACACAGAGCCTGCTTGCCCTCTTTTATTGGCTCCTGACTGTCTGCCTCTCCTTGTTTGCCTTCCAGACATTCTAATGGCCTGCAGGGAGATGGGAAAACCAGCAATAAGGCCTAGCTTCAGGAGTATATTTTGCAGGAATCACACTACGCCTGCTGTAAGTGCTGCAAATGCCTGTTGGTGTAACACACCAGGAAAACACAGCAATACGGGCTAACTTCAGGTGTATTATGTGCAGGAGGCACACTCCGCCCGCTGTAAGTGCTGCAAATGCCTGTTGGTGTAACACACCAGGAAAACACAGCAATACGGGCTAACTTCAGGTGTATAATGTGCAGGAGGCACACTCCGCCCGCTGTAAGTGCTGCAAATGCCTGTTGGTGTAACACACCAGGAAAACACAGCAATACGGGCTAACTTCAGGTGTATAATGTGCAGGAGGCACACTCTGCCCGCTGTAAGTGCTGCAAATGCCTGTTGGTGTAACACACCAGGAAAACACAGCAATACGGGCTAACTTCAGGTGTATAATGTGCAGGAGGCACACTCCGCCCGCTGTAAGTGCTGCAAATGCCTGTTGGTGTAACACACCAGGAAAACACAGCAATACGGGCTAACTTCAGGTGTATAATGTGCAGGAGGCACACTCCGCCCGCTGTAAGTGCTGCAAATGCCTGTTGGTGTAACACACCAGGAAAACACAGCAATACGGGCTAACTTCAGGTGTATAATGTGCAGGAGGCACACTCCGCCCGCTGTAAGTGCTGCAAATGCCTGTTGGTGTAACACACCAGGAAAACACAGCAATACGGGCTAACTTCAGGTGTATAATGTGCAGGAGGCACACTCCGCCTGCTGTAAGTGCTGCAAATGCCTGTTGGTGTAACACACCAGGAAAACACAGCAATACGGGCTAACTTCAGGTGTATAATGTGCAGGAGGCACACTCCGCCCGCTGTAAGTGCTGCAAATGCCTGTTGGTGTAACACACCAGGAAAACACAGCAATACGGGCTAACTTCAGGTGTATAATGTGCAGGATGCATACTCCGCCCGCTGTAAGTGCTGCAAATGCCTGTTGGTGTAACACACCAGGAAAACACAGCAATACGGGCTAACTTCAGGTGTATAATGTGCAGGAGGCACACTCCGCCCGCTGTAAGGGCTGCAAATGCCTGTTGGTGTCACACACCAGGAAAACACAGCAATACGGGCTAACTTCAGGTGTATAATGTGCAGGAGGCACACTCCGCCCGCTGTAAGTGCTGCAAATGCCTGTTGGTGTAACACACCAGGAAAACACAGCAATAAGGGCTAGCTTCAGGTGTATACTGTGCAGGAGGCTTAGCAACAATGACACTGACACTGTCCCCTGCCTATCCTTCTCTCTCCCTGCACACAAGGTTTATCAAAGTATATGACACTGACACTCTCCCTGACTATCCTTCTCTCTCCCTGCACACAAGGTTTAGCAAAGAATATGACACTGACACTGTCCCCTGCCTATCCTTCTCTCTCCCTGCACACAAGGTTTAGCAACGAATATGACACTGACACTCTCCCTGCCTATCCTTCTTTCTCCCTGCACACAAGGTTTAGCAAAGAATATGACACTGACACTGTCCCCTGGCTATCCTTCTCTGTCCCAGGAAACAAGGTTTAGCAAAGAATATGACACTGACACTCTCCCTGCCTATCCTTCTCTCTCCCTGCACACAAGGTTTAGCAAAGAATATGACACTGACACTGTCCCCTGCCTATCCTTCTCTCTCCCTGCACACAAGGTTTAGCAAAGAATATGACACTGACACTCTCCCTGCCTATCCTTCTCTCTCCCTGCACACAAGAATAGCACAAAGAATATCAACACTGTCCCTGCCTATCCTTCTCTTTCCCTGCGCCGGAACACACTGCACAAGGCCGCCGCACTGGTGGCCTTTTATAGTGTGGGGCGTGTGCTAAATCCCCTGAGCTATAATTGGCCACTGGCAACCTGCCTGTGGCCAATTATGGCTCTCCTAGCTGCCGGCGCTGTGATTGACCAAGCATGCGGGGTCACAGTGCATGCTTGGCCAATCACAGCGCCGGGATTGCACTGCGATGGCGCAGTGTATTGTGGGCCGTTCGCGTCACTCGAATTTGGCGCGAACGGCTCAAATCGTTCGATGTTAGCCGAACGGTCGAACAGCCGATGTTCGAGTCGAACGTATGTTCGACTCGAACACCGAGCTCATCCCTAGTCCAGAGCGGAAGAGATAGGGGTCACAGTAGTGGGGGCCCCCAAGCAATACTGTGGAGTAACTCAGATAGAGGGAGATGACTTACCAAAGCTGTCCAAAAAGGAATTGAGATGTGATCAATTGGAAGACCCTTTGGGGAAATTGGTCCTAGAGGCCCTGGAAAATCAGGATCCAGATAGACTCTTGCATCATTCTTCGAAGGAAGCTCGCCTGTTGCGGAAGGAGTGGGATAGGTTGCAGGTGCATCAAGGGGTGGTCTACCGAAGGTGCCCCTCTGGTGACCTGGAAGACAAATGGCAACTGTTTCTACCCGAGAAACATTGAGAGACTGTCTTGGTCACCTTACACGACCACCATGGTCATTTAGGAGCTGAAAGGACCTTTCAACTCGTCAGAAGTCGGTTCTATTGGCCCTGCATGAGGGCTGAAGTAGAGGAATACTGCCATTCATGCGCACGCTGCATCCAGCGGAAAACTCTACCCCATCAAGCTGCCCCAATGGGCCACCTGTAAAGTCAAGATCCATTGGATTTGGTATGCATTGATTTCCTCTGCCTCGAACTCGACTTGAGTGGACTAGGAAATGTTCTGGTGATAACCGACCATTTCCCCCGGTATACCCAGGCCTTCCCAAACAAAGACCAGAAGGCTTCCACAGTGGCCAAAGTACTCATGGAAAAATACTTTGTGCACTATGGGCTACCACAGCGTCTCCACTCGGATCAAGGGAGGGACTTTGAGAGTCGGCTGATCAGGAAACTCTTGGACTCCTTAGGGATCAAGAAGACCCGAACCACTCCCTACCACCCACAAGGGGATGCACAGCCGGAGAGGTTCAACCGAACCCTACTCAACATGCTGGGAACTTTAGATAGTGAAAAGAAGCAGCACGGGAGCAGGCACATAGCAGCAATTGTGCATGCTTACAACAGTACAAGTGATGCTACAGGGTACTCTCCCTACCGACTCATGTTTGAGAGAGAAGCAAGACTACCCATAGACCTGGCCTTTGGCACCTCCATAGACCATTCCTCAGCCACTTCCCACAAAGGATATGTGGACAGGCTGAGGCACAGTTTAAAGTTGGCCTATGAGCAGGCCCAAGCAGCTTCGGATCAGAGAGGAGCCCGCAACAAGAGAAACTTTGACCTGAAGGTCCGGATTCAGGATCTGCAGCCTGGGGACAGAGTGCTGCTACGGAACTTAGGAGTCCCTGGAAAGCACAAACTTGCAGACAGATGGAGACCTGAGCCGTATGTTATTTGCAGGAAGCTGCCCCGCCTGCCAATCTACCAACTGAAGCCGGAGGGAAAGGTGGGGCCATTGAAGACTTGGCACCGGAACCACATATTCCCACTTGCCGAAGCAGTTCGGATACCCCCTGCAAAGGACCTCCCCGAGCCAACTTCCATCCTGGATACTCCTAGGCCAAATACCCAGTCCCAGGCATCTCGGTCTGAAGAAACAGATGTCTCTGAACCTAGTGAGGATGAAAGGGAAGAGCTAGAATGGCTATGGCCTTCCCAGGCCACAGTGACTTCTGCTATAGATCTCCCACCTTTGGAAGACACCATAGACAGTACACTGAATGCAGAAGCTACTGAATTCATCCCGTCCAGCCCTCTATCAGACTCATGGGAAGATGCCCTTGACTCACTCCCAGAGGAGGATCCAAGATGTTCAGTGAATCTTCCTGCTCCTGAGTTAAATGTTTCAGAAACAGTGAAAGCTGCCATGTCTTTTCCGGAAGAGTAACCTACAGTGTCCAAGCCAGAAATCCCAAGAGAGCGGAGGGTGAAAAGGGCCATAAGGCCTCCCCGAAAGTTGACTTACCCACAAATGGGGAAGAGCTCGGAGGACACTGTGGTAACTGCCAGGAGGAGTGCAGAAAGCCCTGATCCCTCCACTGTTCATTTGGTCGAGGGCAACCCCAACTCACCCCCTGGCACCGTTAGACAGGCCACTTATGACAGTGTGACCTGTGGGCGAGGAAGTTCACCCTCTCATTTTTGGTGGGAACTTCCTCTGCCGACATCATACGCAACTTTGTCTAATGTTGTGCGTAGTGCATGTTGACAATTATCTTTGGGGGCCATAGAGTTTAAGTGGGGGGAGTGTGTAGCCGGGTCTCCGTTGAGGCCCTATGGACTACGTTACCAAGAACCCCGTTTGGCACCCAGGGTGCATTGGGCTGCTGCAGAGACTCATGGGTGGGGTATAAAAGGGGAGGGCGAGGCTAAGCCCGGCCTCTTTGGACACCGCGCGGCTGGCAAGAGGACTTCCTGTGCGGACCTGCTGCGAGTGCAAGGCCCGAGGCCTGGGCCTTGCGCACTTCCAGAGAGCCTTCCACCTCGCTGCGGAGCCTGTGCGGCATCTGACATCTTCCTGCTTCACGGACGTCAGTTGGACCAGAGATCCGGCTGTGGCAGATCCTGTGTGCGGAGACACAGGGGTGGGAGTCCCGGACTGGGATCGAGTCCGGAGGGGTGAGAGAGCACCTGCTCACAGCTATAACCGAGTACTTTGTTAGGCCTATTGACTGCCTTGGCCAATTGGGTTATAATTGCTTTCCTGACAGGAGACTAGTTTCAGAACTGAGTTGTATAGTCTCTGGGGAGTTGCTTCTATTGCCATAGACCACTGTTGGATTACAAATTATTGTTCCTGTATGTGCACCACCGATCATCTTGCATGCGAAGATTCCTCACTTAAAGACTGAGCTTTAACTGAGTCAGGCCTGACTGGGAGTTTATAGCATTGCTGAGCGCCATATTGCTCACAGGGAAAATAGCTATATGTCAGTGTGTGATTAAACTATATGTGCACTATAGTTGACTAGTGTTATTATTACTGCAGGGCTCTGCATGTATGTGTTATATGGTATTGATTGTTAACCTTTATATACAAGTAAATCTATTACAGTAAATCATTCTGGTATTGGCGTCCATTACTATATTTCACAACTGTTTGAATTATTGTGGGATTGATCATGAACTGGTATAGAGCCATACATATATACCACCCCTAGACTAGCTGTGCCAGAGAAGGGTCGAGTAGATTGCCGGGGGTTGGCTGTGCTGTGTACAGGGCCGAAACAAAACCAGCGGCTCTCTTAGTTTGGGGGTATCGCTACACGTGGGGGCGTCATCCGGGATCCTGTATATGGCAAGCAAACACGCCAAAAGTACCGGCATGGACCCGCTAGAAGTGAAAGTGATTTCTATTTTGGAGGATGATACAATCTGACTGAGTGCTGGTGGTGTAGAACAAT
This sequence comes from Rana muscosa, assembly GCA_029206835.1. NCBI lineage: Eukaryota > Metazoa > Chordata > Amphibia > Anura > Ranidae > Rana > Rana muscosa. The sequence continues at coordinate 226,804,558 of CM055116.1, forward strand.
GGGTGTAAACTAGGAAGGTCCGATAAGAAACTTAAGAGAATTCCAGTGCACCCAGGGTTAATTTCAGTTTTTCTGTAAGGTATAATTGTGTGTCGGAAGGTGGAACTTGTTTCTTTGTTTGAATAATTTTGTTTTTTGTCCAATGGTATACAAATTTTCTAACATCATCAGTTTATGCAAAGTTTGTTCTGATTCCACCACTTGGGTTGAATTCAATATGTTAAAGGGGTTGTAAAGGTTTGTTTTTTATTTTCTAAATAGGTTCCTTTAAGCTAGTGCATTGTTGGTTCACTTACCTTTTCCTTCAATTTCCCTTCTAAATGTTTTTTTTCTTTGTCTGAATTTCTCACTTCCTGTTTCTCCTCAGTAAGCTTGCCCCCATCATCCGAGCGGTGGTTAGTCAGCCAGAACGGCTTACTGAGGAGGAACAGGAAGTGAGACATTCAGACATCCAGTAATCACAGCAGACATATTGCCATCCTTCTTCTACCAGATCTAACATGTCTTCCATGGGCTGCTGTAGGGTATTGGTCCATTTTGGATTTAAAATTGGAGTATTGTTAGTTAGGTATGCATCACCCCCAAACGTCTCCCCCTTACCATGAAACCCCCTCTCTATACACCCATTTTAGCTCATCCTCTTCCCCCTATTTCCCAACAATCTGTTTCTCCATTCTGCACCCCAATCTTGCCCCCCTATATCCAAGCACCCCCCAATGTTCCACTTACCTTGAAACCCCCTCTCCATACCCCCATTTCAGCACCCTGTCTCTTTCCATCACACACCAGCCCAGGACTCCCAAATCTTCCTCCTACCCTGAAAGCCCCATGTTAGCTTGTCTCCCTATTTCCAAGCACCCTTTCTGTGTTTTCATTTCCCACCATACCTACATTGCTCCCTACAACCTCACTTTAGCCTCTACCCATAAGCACAGACATGGATTTTTTAAGAGGTCAAGAGATTAGAGGAATGGTAACAGCAGGCATTTGAAGATTATTGTGGTGGTGGACTTGGAGTTGCAGGGAAAAAGATGGGGTTGTATAAAAAGGAAGAAGGGGGTGATATCTAGGACTTGATAAGAATATTCAGGTTTACCTCAAAGAGTAGAGTTATGCCCCATACACACAATCGTTTTTCATGCCGTTAAAAATGCCATTTTAAAAAATGGCCATTAAAAATGATCGTGTGTAGGCTCCAGAGCATTTTTAACGACGTGAAAAACGGCCATTAAAAATTCCGGACATGCTCTCTTTTTTTCACGTCGTTTTTCATGTCATTTTTTTTAACGACATGAAAAACGATAGTGTGTATGCTTTCACGACGTAAAAAAAAACGCGCATGCTCCGAAGCAACTATGAGACGGGAGCGCTCGTTTTGGTAAAGCTAATGTTGGAAATGGAGATGGCACATTCGTCACGGTGGAATTAATAGCATCGTTTTAATGCTGCACATTCCGTTCTTCTTTTGATAATGCTTTAAAATTACCCTCTTTTGATAATGACATTGAGAGTTATGCCAAACTTGTTTCTAAAGTAATTCCAAATTGCTCTAATGATTATAAAATATTATTTATAAGCCGCACCTCCCTCCTAAATAATACTACTAATAATAAAATAATGTAATTCTCCTTTTTTCTTTAAATTTAATTTAACTTTTTTTTTTGTGGCCTTTTTTTTATTATTTTGGCTTAAATTATTCTTGTGTAAAGTTACCACAACAACCTTCCAAATGTGTCTCATTTGGCCTCGGGGAGGTTTGTGTCCCCTGATAATAACAATAATATAATTTGAGATGTCCCTGCCTGCTCCCTAGCAAGCTCTCTTTTGAAATACAAATCACATAGTCAAGTATTTTAAGGGCTCTCAAATTTTTTTTATTTCAGAACATTAACAAATTAAAGTGGAAGGCAGCACTGGAGAGCCTGCTTGCATTTGTGCATCCCTTTGACCCCACAACAACCATACAAGATGTCCAAACCAAAATAGAGATTAGATCCCCCAAAAAAATGAGCCCAATCTTGTCTTGAGCTCCCAGAGGTCAGGAGCCACAGCAGATAAGTCCTATATGTCCCCAGTCTGTGGTACTACAGCAGGCATTATTTTCCTCTTCCTTGTAGCCTTCTCTCCAGCCTTCTCTGCAGCCTTGGTTGGTTTCTTCCTTGGAGGCTGGGGATCAGGAGGAGAGGTTGTGGCAGGAGGAGTAGTAGGAGGAGGAGGAGGAGGTGGAGGAGTAGGGACAACCTCCGTTATGTCCGTGTACCTAGTGAGTTCACCCAGCACACCCTTATTGATGACTTTCAATAGCAGGGTCTCACTGAAATTTTTTTGCTGCAACTCCATTTGCCCTAGTTTGTGGGCGAGGACTGCGGCAAATCCCTCATCAACAGAGGGTGCCTCTCTGAGGGCCGCTGTTGCCTCTCTGAGGAAGGCCCTGGTTTCCTCCTCCACCTGCCTACCTCTCCTTGGCCCTCGTGGTTTAACTACCAGGGGAGGCATCTGGGCTCTTGTGCTGGGCCAAGCCTCCTCCTGGGTGCCACTGGGCCCAGCCTCCTCCTGGGTGCCACTGGGCCCTGCCTCCTCCTGGGTGCCACTGGGCCCTGCCTCCTCCTGATCCCCAACATCACCCTCTTCCTGGCTCTGCTCTGGCTGTAAAAAAAGAAAGGGACATTATTTATTTTGCCACATCATCATTCACAGACATTATTCACCTCTAGACATTGTTGAAATCAATGCCAAAAGTTATGTCATTTTCATTGATTCCGCATCCTGGTTTTGTTGTCTTGTGCACATAAAATTAGGCCACTACTGTATCTTGCTCTTCACAAACTTTATTGGTAGAAGTGTACATACCTTTAACAATACTAACATCTATTTAAATTCTACAATTTTGTACGATATAAATATAGATATCAATACTTTACTTGGCTCCATATCTCCAAATCTGCCTCCTCAAGGCCCTGATCTTGATCCTCAGAGGAAGCCAGAGCAGGGTTGACAGGAAGGCTGGAGGACTGGCTGCAGGGAAGGCTGGAGGGTTGGGTACAAGGAAGGCTGGATTGACCTCTGGGGGGAAGGGTGGAGAGAGATTCCCGCACTTCCAGCTGGTCATCCAGAAAAGCAAGCTTACTGTAGTACCACAGACTGGGTTTATAAACCTTATCTGCTGGTGCACCTGACCTCTGGGACCTCAGGACCATAGTCCTCTGGGTCCTGTATGTCCCTCTGATGGTCGCAATTTTGTTTTTGACATCTTGGAGAGTTGTTGTGGATATCTTTATTTGCACAAATGCAAGCAGGCTCTCCAGTGCTGCTTTCCTGGCATCTTTATTTTTATTACCGCCACTTTTTGTTTGCCATAATATAGGGAGCTCTTGCCATTTGTCGATGAACTCCCCCATGAAGTCTGGGTTTTTAAAAGTATTCATGATATCTGTAAAAGCGAGAAACCAAAAAAAAATATATATTTCAGGCAACATTCCTCAACTGTGCATTGTCTACATATTTTGAGAACACAAATCTCCTCGTCTGATGAACCTCAAAAAGTAAAATTGTTAGGTACCTTGGTCACGACGTTCGTTGCTAACTCCCTCTCCCGACAAATGAACGTATTTCCCAGACATGGATCTTCACTTGATATACACAGCGCATGCGTGAAACTCCGCACGCTTTCCCCGCCCCTGACGTTCGATATTGTACTTTCCCCGCCCCTTCTCGCTCGTAGTGCTGAACAAAACATGGCGGAGACACAGGTGGCTGGGATTACCTCTACAGAGGATGAAATTACAGAGGAGCCCAAATCAAGACCCAGGAGATATAAGGCATCCAACATGTCATTCGAGGAAATGGTGGAGATGGTCGCCATTTTAAAGAAGGAGGATTATGATGCCAAGCATGGTCCGTATAAAAGGCCTAATCTGGTCAAGTCCAGAATTATGGGCAAAGTGGTCAAAAGTCTCCACAAAAAATTCGGGGTGTGCAGAACGAAGGAACAGCTATGAAAACGATGGTCAGATCTGAAGTTGCGGGAGGCCGACCAATATAAAAGAATCAAGAAAGTTATATTAAAAAGTAAGTTTTTTTTTTGAGTTTCCATGGTACATATTATTTTCTTGTATTCTGTCGTGTATTTTTAACTTTCATATAGTACACTGAAAGATACCATCTTTCAGGTTCGTCCGCACAGTAAACGGACGTATTAAACCTCTTTCTCCGTACAGTTCCTCAAACGATGTTTTAGGATCATCCAGTGTGAACACCCATGTATTTTGGTTTATTTGGGGGAGTAAATTTGGGCCACACTTATTTTTGGTGTGCTAATCCAAAGGACATTTGTTCATTTGAAAAAAGGATATGCATGGTAATGTTAAAGGGAGTGAATGCTCAGCAGCTGATGAAACATCTGAACGCAGTAGTACAAGTGTGGGCCTAAAGCCCAAAAGCTTGAGGGAGTCACACACAGGTGATCCAGTGTAGATACTTTGGGGTGTTACAATGTTTCAAATTTGTGTACAAAATGTATATGCTCTGTTTTGGGCTATGTATCCAATCATTTGTCCCGGTTGGCACAGGGCGTAAAATTTAAAATGGAGCATGCTTCAAAAGAATGATTACCAAGTTTTTTTTCATGTTTCTTATTTTAGCAAAATTGAGTCGCTACTAATGAAACTATTCCTTTTATTTCAATCTCCCTAGGGATTCGAAAAGCTACCTCAGATGAGACGAGAATTGCAATACCTACAACAATACCCCCAGAACCCCAGGATGGAGAGGAATGTGATGTTGTGGAAGTGGAAAGTGGCACCACCACAGGTCAGAGAGAAACCAGACACATGCATGTTAAATAGATGTAGGCCTACATATTCTATCCTACATATTTCTTTTTACATTTAGGTGCAGTTCTGGCCGAAGACCCCAATAAGTTGACACATCACAGTGCCCAGATCCTGATCCAATACCTGATGGTCTGCTGTCGTGACCTCGAAAAAATTAAGGGAGACTTGCTAGAGATCAGGGCAAATACAAAGCGGGTGGAGGAAAGGCTCCAAAATATCATGGCTGTGCTTGGGCGTGTCTAATGTTTTTACACCAAATAACGTTTTACTTGCAGAGATTTCTATGTTTTTTTGTTATTTTACCCTTTAATGACTAGCACATGTTTAGCTTTTTCAAAATTTTGAGAAATATAGTTTGTTTATGCATGGCTGGTCATGCGTTTTAATACACCCGAAATTAAGGGAACATCCACATTTCTAAGGAAGTTGCCCACCTAAACAAAAAAAATAAAGGTATTTTTACATAACAAATCATTGTGGCTTCATTATGTAAATGTAGTGCTGAGTGAACTAATCAATGTTTGGTGTTTACACTGACAATGAAGGCTAATTAAAAGATTGTTTAATCCACATGGCAAAACAAGTGCACTAGGTAAACCTACCAGAAACATCAAACATTATACAATAAAAAATACAAACCAATCTTTACTCAAGAAAAAGTTTTATTTTTTTGGTCTAAAATTATTATAGATTGTCTGGCATTTCAATGGCCCCCCTACCCATAAAATAGTCCACATATTGGTTACGGACCTCACGTCCGGTTGGGGGGGCCAAGCCAGGACGGCCAGGTTCCAGGGCCACCAAAGTTTCTGCATTGATTAAAGAGGCCTCAGGCCCACTCAAAGATATATAACTCGTTGAATGCACCCTTAGGAAATTATGCAGCACACAGCACGTCATAACCACATGGTTCCATTTGTATGGGGCAAGGTGGATGGAGGTAAGGAAGAGGCGAAATCGGCTGGCCATGATCCCAAACGCATTTTCCACCACCCTTCTGGCTCTGGCCAGCCGATAATTGAAAACCCTCCTCTCAGGGGTGAGGGTGCATTGCGGGAATGGCCTCATCAAATGGGGTCCCAGGCCAAATGCCTCATCCGCCACAAACACAAAAGGTAGTCCCTCCACATTCTGCTCCGCTGGTGGCAAGGCCAGCAGATCCAAAAGGAGCCGTTCTCCAAACTCCGTCTGGGCAAAAACTCCTCCATCAGACATCCTGCCATTCTTGCCAACGTCCACATAGAGGAACTCGTAGGTGGCCGACACCACTGCCATCATCACGACGCTGTGGAACCCCTTATAATTATAATAAAAGGATCCCGAATGGGGTGGTGGGACGACCCGAACATGTTTGCCGTCGATGGCTCCTCCACAGTTCGGAAAGTTCCATCGCTGGGTAAACTCGGAAGCCACATTCTGCCATTCATGTGGCGAAGAAGGGAACTGTGTAATTAAAGAAATAACAAATTAATACTTGGAGCCAGACACATTGAAAGCTGATTTCATACACACATTCATGGCCAACATTGGTAGAAACTGTTCAATACATAAAAAATTGGAAGCAAGAAAAAAAAAAAAAAAAAACATTATGGGGGGGGGTTTAAGATGAGTTGGGAATATCACACATGAAGGCTGTAGCACTCTGTATTGAAGTTAACAAAAATGAAACATTCCTAGGCAAAATTTAGGGTGCGTTTTGGGTAAAGCACTACGATGGAACATATAATAAAAAACATGGAAATGACTAGGCAAGGTAGGTATGGCCCCAGGATAGCATGCTGGAGAGGTTAGGTAAGCCAAATTTACAGGTAGGCCTCAAACCCCAAACTTTAAATAATAAAACATGGGGAGAAAGGGGACATTCCCTGCAGCTAAGAATCATGTGAATTAGGGACTGCAAATAAAGCAAATTAAAAATATCCAAAAATAAAAACCATACAATGTGAATTTTTGAAGAAGAACACTTATCTTAATATAGTCCTCCTGCAAAACTTGAAGGATGGCAGAACAAGTCTCTGGTATAATGATCCCCAGAGCCTGGGGGGATATGCCTGTGGAGAACTTAAGGTCCTGCAGGCTTCTCCCAGTAGCCAGGTATCGCAACGTGGCGATGAGCCTCTGCTCAGCACTGATGGCTTCCCGCATAACGGTGTCCTGCCTGGTAATATAGGGGGACACCAAAGCCAACAGCTGCTGAAATACGGGGTCAGACATCCTGAGGAAATTCCTGAAATCATCAGGATTATTCTCCCTGATCTCCCGCAACAAAGGCATGTGACAGAATTGGTGCCGCTGGAGCAACCAATTCTTGGTCCATGAACTCCTCCTGACCCTGCTCATGGCATGGAGTCGGGATACAGCATGAACCCCTGCACCAACTACAGCACGAACTCTACGACGAGTACGTAGCCGCAACATGGCTAGATAACGGTCGGCTGAACAGAACGAACTAAAAGAACGCACGGAAGAACAGCAAGGCCTATGAAGAACAAGCTGAAAAACACGAACGTGAAGAGCAGGCCGCACTGAATAAACAGATACGAACTGACTACAAGCAGTGCTAAACAGATACGAACCCACAGGCGCAAACTGAACTCCCGAAAACTATCTTCAAAGCACGAAGACTGAAAAGCGCGAATCGTCTCTCACCAAACTTTTACTAACACGCGGTAACACGGAATTAGCAAGAGCGTCCCAAAGGGTGGCATCAACTTCCCCTTTATAGTGCCGTCGTACGTGTTGAACGTCACTGCGCTTTGCTTGATCGTTTTTTTTAATGATGGTGTGTACGCAAGGCAGGCTTGAGAGGAAACATGAAAAAAAACGAGGAGAAAAACGTTGGTTTAAAAAATGACATTAAAAACGATCGTGTGTACGGGGCATTAGAGTAGCTCTAAAAATGTTGATTTTAGGATCTGGAGGCATAGCAAACGGTGGGAGTAGAAGCTAGCCTGAATAGACCACGGATGAGATATTCAAGCCTCCAGAGAATGGCTTCAAAAGTGATGTGCATTTTCCACACAATTTCTGATATAGTGTAAATTGCTTGCCAGATTGAGAAAGTTCACCTAAATCTGATTCCTGGGTTGGTCCAACTGCAGTTTGGCTATACATGCTCTGGCTGATTTTTCTTTTTTTTTTTAAAAAAAGGAGTGTTTTGTGGTTCATAAATATTTTCTTTCATTATTTGTTGTAGTCAGGACATAAAAATAAAATTCGAAAAAAACATTGTGACTAGCTGTTGAATGGAATCGTTCCTCTTTGTTTTAATAGAAAATGTTTTTTTGGTTGCTTAATATTTAAATAGAAAATGTTATACTGTGGAGCAGTAAGGCCTCGTTCACATGGGTGCACCGGTATACGGGTATATTTTGCCTGCATGGGATGCAGAGGCAGTCCCATTCTTGGGACACAATGACTGAATGGACACTGGACAGCCTTGCAGATGCAGGTGTGTGTCCCCAAATGCAGACAGCCTGCACCCAGATGAAGGTGGAAATCTTGACGTCGCTGCCCCTCCTCTATGACTCTCTGATCTCCTGGGACTGTATAATTACTATTTGTGCTAGCTCAGAATCTCTGCCCTTCCACCTTCCTCCACTATTCTTTTTATGTAGCTGTCGGGGAAGGAGCAGAGGGGAATTCTATAGAGTTTGACTTGAGTGACAGCTCTGAGTCTGCTGGAGCTGTTGACATCCCATCTAAAATCGTGGCACCCAGCAGCAATATCCACACAAGGCTTTTACAGGGGGATAACAGGCATAAAATCTGCTAAATGCACATATAATCTTACAGAAAGATTTTTGGTAATATCTTGTTGCAACAAGAGTAAGCTGACCATCTTGGGCACCTGAAAGTTAATTAGTTACTGACTGAGGTCTCTAGGGTCTTATTGTCTGCTATGGACAGCAAGTCCACTTTTATTTCAACCAGTTTTCATAGATGGGGCCTGTACTGACAACACTTTTTTTTTCACTTGAATAAACTGATATCCTTTCTTGTATAGCTAGTAAAGAAATTCAGATAAAAGCTTCATCTTCTGCTGTATAAAAGGAAAAACTCAGAAAATATTTCTCTGGCCAGACATTCACAGTGCTTTAACAGGGTTGAGGATAAATAACAGCGTATTTCCATAAAATATGTTGCTACTGAATAGTTGAAAGACATTTCTGCAACATTTTACATTAAACAAGTGAAGGAATGCAAATATCAAGTGTATAAACAAATGCAAATTCTCTGCTTCCCCGTTAATGCGTCTATTTTCAAAAAAATTGTCTGTTTATCTTTTGATATTTGGCTGTCAGAGATACGTTTGCATTGTCTCAGTAGAATGGTGGCACATTTTCTCTCAAGAATAAAAATAGATACCCACCTCACAATGCATAGACAGATGAAAACTCATTAGTAAACCTTGAAGACATGCATGTCACGACCACAGTAATAAAAATAGAACATCAGGTCTAGCTGGAGCTGAGTGCTTATGTGCCTGTCCATGTTGAGCTCGTCAGATTAGCCATTAAACCACTTGTTCTTTATGCACAGGATTGTGTATTTATTCATCTATAATGTACTAGACAGACAAGACATGACATAAATATAAAACAAACGACAGCATTCTGTGAATGTTTCGATCAAAGGATTAAATTATTGTATCATTTGTCCAACAAAGTATTAGCCAAACTGGAACTGGAACTACAAAGCTTCTTTTGCATCCTTCTCCCCGACAAAACTTTAAATGCCGTGAATGCTCTCACCATTATGCAAGTTTTATTAAAATTTTCAAATACACAATTGCATGCCAAATGTGATATCAATATTGAAATGTCAAAACTAAATACATTATCCTACCCTGTTTCAATGTAGGATGAAAAAGTTTTGCACAGTGTTTGATTCTGTCTTTTCCAGTTTGATATAGCTTAAAAATGCTTATATTCAATGATACCTAACTTTCTACCTTTTTAAAGATTTGAAGAGACCCTGTTGCCAGACCATTCATTTCAGCAACAATTTTCCAGTAAGATTATATATATATATATATATATATATATATATATATATATATGTGCATTTACCATATTTTATAGATGTTACTTTTACCTGTAAAATTCTCCTTTAGATTACTGCTACTGAGCGTCACTATTTTGGATGTGAAATCAGTATCACAAGCAGGCTGTCAATCAGATTACACTCTACAATATTCCTCTTCACTGGTCCCCCCCAGCAGCCACATAAAAGGTGATATAGTAAGGTGAGGGAGAGGCAGAGGGGCTGAGCCAGCAAAGACATTATGTAGACACCCCTGAAGAGGGAGAGTGCTAAAACAAGACAGGAGGACGGGGGGGGGGGGGGGGGGGCGGGGGGAATCTGTGCTTATGCTAGGGAATCAACTTTTCTTGGAGTGGTTGAATTTCCTTGCAAGTTCAAAGACATATTCCTTATAATTTAAAAAAAATATGTTTATGGGAAGGAAATGTTTATGGGAAGGAAAAATGCTTCAAGTAAACATTTAAAAGGGACAAACTAAACTTCATATTGGGATGATGGGATTATTGAATTATTGGCTGCAATGCTCAGAACTCTCATTAGGTGTCAGTGTACTTTTTACACACATATATGACAATGACTCTGTTGTTATTCAAAATATGTTATTCCCTCCTGCAGTTCTTGATACTATGTTGCTTCCAGGAGCGGCCAGTCCATTAAGGGGGCACGGGCTCCGCCCCCCTGTCCATGCGTTCTGCCCCTTTCAGGACACCAGCGCATGGATTCCAATGCGAGAGGGCTATTTTTTTGAAGCGCCGATTAGAGCCAGAGGTTCTAACAGACTTCAATACAGGGTGGGCTCGGGTCGCAGAGAGTGCTCTCCGATCCCACCCAGGTGTGTTACAACAGCAAATGAATATTCACTGTTATAACACTGATCCTCCTCCCGTCCAATCAGGAAGCAGGTTTTCACACCGGTCACCAGATTGGCTGAAAGGACAGGCGATCCTATTGGACGCCTAGGAGGAGGAGGGGAGGAGCTGGAAGCCCCCATGTAGAAGAGGACACGGAGCTGCTGAACTACGCTGCCTGCTGCCTGCTACGATGGGGTAAGTACCAGACTGACCTGTAAATGGGGTGGGGGGGGTGGTTGTTTGCTGCCCCCCCCAAAATAAACCACCAGCCACCACTGGAGAAGGAGTTGATAATGTTTAACTGTTCACTTGCTGATTTATATACATGCAGCTGTACAATAACAGTAATTATTATTATACATGGGGATTATGGAAGAATATCATGGCTAAACATGCCTAGGAACACAGTTGACCAGTTTCTTGTAAGAACATGGGTATAATTATTTTACTACATTGGGATTATGGAGGAATATCCTGGTTACACAGTCCAAAGAACATATTTAATCTGTTTCTGCTATGCATATAATAATTTCGCTACATGGGGATTTTGGGTGCAATATCCTGGCTAAACATGCCTAGAAACAGAGTTGACCTGTTTCTGATAGGAATATGTGCATATATATATATATATATATATATATATATATATATATATATATATATATATGCACATATTCCTATTTCTCCACATGGGGATTATGGGGGAATATCATGGCTACACATTCCAAGGAGCATATTTAACCTATTTCTGATAGTATTATGTGTATAATTATTTTTCCACTTGGGATTATGGGTGGAATATCATTGAAACACATCCTATTTAATGCATTTGACCTGCTTCTGATAGGAATATGGGTATAATTATTTTTCTACATGCAGATTATGGGGGGGGGGGGGGGTATTATGGTTACACTTAACAAGGAACATATTTAACCTGTTTCTGATAAGAACATGGGTATAATTATTTTTCTACATAGTAATTATGGGTGAAATATCATGGCTAAACATGCCTAGGAACACAGTTGACCTGTTTCTGATAGGAACATGTGTATAATTATTTTTCTACATGGGTATTATGGGTGGAATATCATGGATACACGTACTGTAATGCATTTGACCGGTTTCTGTAGAAAAATAATCAGAAACAGGTCAACTGTGTTCCTAGGCATGTTTAGCCAGGACATTACAGCGATAATCCCCATGTAGAAAAATAATTATATCCACATTCCTTTCAGAAACAGGTCAAATGCATTACATAGGATGTGTATCCATGATATTCCACCCATAATCCCTGTGTAGAAAAATAATTATATACATATTTTTATCAGAAATAGGTTAAATATGCTCCTTGGAATGTGTAGCCATGATATTCCATCCATAATCCCTATTCCTATCAGAAATAGGTTAAATATGTTCCTTGGAATGTGTAACCATGATATTCCCCCCATAATCCCCATGTAGAAAAATAATTATACATATATTTTTTATTAGAAATAGGTTAAATATGCTTCTTGGAATGTGTAGCCATGATATTCCACCCATAATCACCATGCAGAAAATTTATTATACACATATACCATTTAGAAACAGGTCAAATGCATTACATTGGATGTGTATCCATGATAGTCCACCCATAATCCCCATGTAGAATAATAATTGCTGTTATTGTACAACTGCATGTATATAAATCAGCAAGTGAACAGTTAAACATTAGCAATTACTTCCTGCAACATAGTTTCAAGCACTGCAGGAAACAATATCATATTTTGAGTAACAACAGAGTCATTACCATATACAGTATGTGCGTAAAAAGTACACTGACATCTAGTGAGAGTTCTGAGCTTTGCAGCCAATAATCCAATCACCCTCATCATCCCAATATACAGTTTAGTATGTCGCCATGTAAAATACTTGATTTTTATGGATTTACTTGCAATTTTTAACCACTTCAGCCCTGGAAAGATTTGCCCCTTAATGACCAGGCCATTTTTTGCGATTCGGCACTGTGTCATTTTAACTGACAATTGCGCGGTCGTACAACATTGTACAAAAACAAAATTGATGCCCCCCCCCCACAAATAGAGCTTTCTTTTGGTGGTAATTGATCACCTCTGCGATTTTTATTTTTTGCACTAAAAACAAAAAAAGCGTAAATTTTGAAAAAAATCCCCAATACTTTTTACTTATTGCTATACTGTAATAAATATCCCCCCCCCCCCCCCCCCAAAAAAAAAAAAATCCTTCCTCAATTTAGGCCAATATGTATACTTCTACATATTTTTTTGCAACAAAAAAATCACAATAAGGGTATATTGTTTGGTTTGCGCAAAAGTTATAGCATCTACAAAATAGGGCCTATATTAATGGCATTTTTATTATTATTATTTTTTTCACTAGAAATGTCGGTGATTTGCGATTTTTATCGGGACTGCAACATTGTGGGGGACAGATCGGACACTTTTGACACTTTTTTGATGACCTGACCTGATCTTTCCAGCGACGGGGATGAGCACAGCAGCTCCAGAAACTGTCTCGGGTCTTCGTTGGATAGATTAATAGCAGCAGGAGCCATTGGCTCTCGCTGCTGTCAAGCAAATCCAGTGATGTGGGAGCCGCGGGGCGGTGCCGAGTCCTGCTGTCTGTATCAATGGACGCAGCAGCAGGACTCTGGAACGTGCCCGCATAGGTGCCCCCATGGAAAGCATCTCTCCGTGGGGGCACTCGATGTAGAGGAGGAGCCAGGAGCGCCGATGGGGGACCCCAGAAAAGGAGGATCGGGGCCGCTCTGTGCAAAACCCTTGCACAGAGCAGGTAAGTATAACATGTTTGTTATTTTAAAAAGAAAAAAAAAACCCTTACAATAACTTTAAGCACCAAATGTCATGAAACACATAAGGGCCTTTCATATTCTGACGTTGCTCTGGTGAGTTGTGAAAAAGCTAATGTGCAACAAAATGGTATTTTATAACTGTTCTGTTCCCGCTACATGTTTCCCTGTGTGTAGCTCGACATGCAGCTAAACCCTCCTATGCTGCAATAAGCCAGACTGAGTGTTATCTTGAAGCTTTATTAACAAAACAGGGTGGGGTGAAACTATTAGGAAAAAAGGTACATATAATCAGTATATGAAACATATAGAAAATACAATGAAAGCTAAGCTGTAGATGGCGATAAGTAATTCATACCAACAATGCTGCGTTTAAGGGATGCAAACGGATGCAAGTTTTTAGTCTAACATGTGCTCTGATAGCTGGTTCATTCTTTCTCTCTAAGATGGAGTCTGAACTCCCATGATGCATCTGCTTCCTTTACTTGAAATGATGGGAAGTTTTATTAAAGGTGAACAGTTTTCTAGTTTCTGCAAAACTGTAAATATACCACCGGCTCCATCTTGTGGTAAAATCCGATATTGCAGGCAAACAACTAATAGATATCCTGCTGGAGGCAGAACAATAACTGACCTTGTATTTTTAACCACAAATCTATGAATATGTTATCCGAAGTATGTAAAAAAGTTCTCTGATGTGGATGAAGGCACGTTATCTGTCACCACTGCTCCAAGTAGTTCTACAGTCAGAAATGAAAATGACAAGTCACAGGTATGGCGCTAGAGCCCCATATGTGCTCTCTTAACTTTTAAGCCATATTTAGTCAACCCTCTCATATCTCATCTTCATCATAATTATGAACTTGCTTCTTCTCATATCATCATCTGACCGACAGGCATCCATTCAGCTAGTATTACAATACAAGTTGTGGTGGTAAGATGCTCTATGTATCTACTCTAGACTTAACTACAGCTACCACTACTATAGAAGCTCAACTTCAGTTTAGACTGAAATGTAAAAACCCATTACCCTGCAGAAGGTAAAAAACAGCTATTACTGCAATACCCATCTTATTTTTGTCCCTGTTTTCCACTGAACACCTTCCTCATCCTACCCACTTCCTTTGTGCCCAGGGCATTATGACAATACATTTTATGGGAAAAGACATGAATTTGCAATGGGCTCACAGAAGAATGCTGCATGGAACAGTGCTTATGCCATTCTCTGCAGCATTCAGGACCACCCACCACTTGAAGAAGAAGAAGAAGAGGAGGAACCACTAGGGTTTGTGTGGGGGGGCTGGAGTAGAAGGAGTTTTGGTTCTTAGCTTGGAGCTGGGCTTATAGCAGAACAGTATGCAAAAATAAATAATAAATGTAAATAAATGTATGACCTGTAGATTCACAGCAAAAAAATTGTTCCCAAAAATTAGGCCAATCACTGGCTCTGGTGATAAACTATAACTCCACTTCTGTGGGAAAAAAATAGCAAATAATTATTTTTTTATATAGCGCATACAATTTGCGACACAAGTCATATTGTAATTGAATGTTATTAAAAATATTTCCTTTTCAGTCTGCAGTGCTGTAATTTTCTGTAATATGCAATGCAATATGGCAACCTGGAAGCGTTCTATACAAAAATGGTGTTCAGAACACCCCCCCCCTCAGAAATGTAATTTCCCGCTTGTCTGATTGGTTTCAGATTTTACCAGAAGTTTGTACTAAGATACAGGTCAGATTTTGGGCATCCTCTGCTATTTTTGTGAGATACTTCCAAAGGGAAATCATGTCTAAAGGAATGCAGACCCTGCTACTTTCCTCATTAGAGAACTGGTGGTGCAGCAGCTGATTGATAATTAAAGTGCCTTGAATAAGTATTCACACCCCTTAATTTTTTTCCATTTTGTCATGTTACAACCAAAAACGTAAATGTATTTTATTGGAATTTTATGTGATAGACCAACACAAAGTGGCATATAATTGTGAAGTGGAAGGAAAATGATAAATGGTTTTCACATTTTTTTTAAATAAATATGTGAAAACTGTGGTGTGCATTTGTATTCAGCCCCCCTCAGTCAATACTTTGTAGAACCACCTTTTGCTGCAATTACAACTGCAAGTCTTTTTGGTATGTCTCTAACAGGTTTTCTTCTAAGATTGCCCTGTATTTGGCTCCATCCATCTTCCCATCAACTCTGACCAGCTTCCCTGTCCCTGCTGAAGAAAAGCATCCCCATAACATGATGCTGCCTCCACCATGTTTCATGGAAGGAAAGGTGTGTTCAGGGTGATGTGCAGTGTTAGTTTTCCACCACACATAGCATTTTGCTTTAAGGCCAAAAAGTTTAATTTTGGTCTCATCTGACCAGAGCACCTTCTTTCACATGTTTGCTGTGTCCCCCACATGGCTTTTTGCAAACTGCAAGTGGGACTTCTTATGGCTTTCTTTCAACAATGGCTTTCTTCTTACCACTCTTCTATAAAGGCCAGATTTGTGGAGTGCACAGGGCCGTTTGAAGGAATTTGGGGGCCCCAAGCAAAATGGACATGGAGGCCCCCCCACCCCCTGCACGCACGCAAAGCCTACAGGAACCACAGCATAGCGATACAGTTTAAGTTCACCCACACTTTATATAAATAAAAAGGATTTACAGTATATTGTAACACACATGATATCTATCATATAATATATTAGGTATCGGGTAATGATTTAAAAATGTTTGTAAACCTTTAAGAAACCATTTTTAAAACATCTATAAACATTACATAGATAGACGGACTAGATATTCCTAACACTTTGTTAAGGGTTAATAGTTGGTTTGTAAACTGTCTATAAACATTATCTGGCGGATGGTTATTATAAAGTTGCAACAGATGACTATAATACCTTGTTGAATAGTTAATAAACAGTACCAGTAAAACATGTAAGTTGTCCTGATACTGTACTTCAAAATGTAACAGTGTAAAAATGTGCCATTGTTCGAAAAAAAAGTTGCACTAACTGTTCGTTACAAGCAGCATTTCCCGTCAGGCAGGTAGCTAACATAAATATATTTTTTCTAGCCTACCTGCTGCAAAATTACACCATTTGTACAAGACAGTAGAGCTATTTTATCCAGTGTAATTTATCACTTACCACTATCTTGTTGTTTCTTATCCTCCTCTTCCTTTTTCTTCTTTCTTTTCTGGCTTCCTGAAGCATAATTCCGCTTCATGATGACTGCCGACTCCGAGGAGGTTTTGTATTTTGCCGGCAGCAGAGATCACGTGGTTGGCTGGCTGCTGTCAGCGACTACTGAGAGGGGGATCCCGATAACAGTGTCATTGCACTTTACTGATGCATTCTGTGTGTGTGTGTGCGTAGTGTAGTGTGAAAGAGCTCCCTGTCCTGCCCTGCCCCCTGTCCAGGCTACCGTACCACGCGGCAGGAGATTCAGTTTCCGGTTCTGAAAGGAAGTGAGCACTCAGTGTGCACTTACTGTCAGTCCGGCCGGGAACAGGAAACTGAATCTCCTGTACCGCATGGTCAGACTGACAGGAGGAAGGAAGAGGAGCTCGGCCACGCTACAGGGAAGGGGAAGTGACGAGAGAGGCAGCAGTGCTGCAGCCGCCTGTGTCTCTCTATAGAGCGCTCAGGCGGCTGCAGCATTTATAGGAAGCATGGCAAGGGCCCTGCTTGGGGCCCCAGGCCAGCTCGGGGCCCCAAGCAATTGCTTGGTTTGCTTGCCTTGTCGCAACGGGCCTGGGAGTGCATGACTAATAGTTGTCCTGTGGACAGATTTGCCCACCTGAGCTGTGGATCTCTGCAGCTCCTCCAGAGTTACCATACCTTCTCTGATTAATGCTCTCCTTGCCCGGCCTGTCAGTTTAGGTGGACGGCCAAGTCTTGGTAGGTTTGCAGTTGTGCCATACTCTTTCCATTTTCAGATGATGGATTGAACAGTGCTCTATGAGTTTTTCAAAGCTTGGGATATTTTTTTTTTATAACCTAACCCTGCTCCCAACTTCTCCACAACTTTATCCCTGACCTGTCTGGTGTGTTCCTTGGCCTTCATGATGCTTTTTGTTCACTAAGGTTCTCTGAGGGCTTCACAGAACAGCTGTATTTATACTGAGATTAAATTACACACAGGTGGACTCTATCTACTAATTAGGTGACCTATCAAGGCAATTGGTTCCACTAGATTTTAGTTAGGGGTATCAGAGTAAAGGGGGCTGAATACAAATGTAGGCCACACTTTTCAGATATTTATTTTTAAACAATTTTTAAAACCATTTATAATTTTCCTTCCACTTCACAATTATGTACCACTATGTGTTGGTCTATCACAAACATTTTAATAACATACATTTAAGTTTTTGGTTGTAACATGACAAAATGTGGAAAATTTCAAGGGGTATGAATACTTTTTCAAAGCAATGTATAAAATCACTTCCATACAGATTCACTTTGCCCATGGACAGAGAAAAACAGTCAGCTACTTATTTCAGAAGAACAAAAGGTAGGAATATGGGGTGTAATCACACACTGAGTTCAATGACGCCATTCACATCTGAGTGCTGTGTTATTAAAAATGAATCATGTTTGAATTTGGATGCATTTATATGCATTTTCTGGCTTAATGAAGTCTATAGAAGTGCATGACTATGGGATCCTCCCTTTTTTTTGCTGTGCTAAAGCATGAAAGAGCATTAACGACTGCTCCAATAACACCTTTACATTATAGACATCTGGGCAGTGGTGGAGGTTAGGTAAGATTATTTCCAATTAATGATTTGTCCTAAGCCCTGTTTCCAGTTATATACTAAGACCCTCCCGGGCTCGGCTTTTCCAACTCGAGGCTAAGGCAAATGTTTCCCTGCTACTACATTACGTGACCAATATGGTGTGATCTCCACAGGTACCCATATTACCCCCAGGCTTCTGTTGACACATTTTCTTGATAACCAGTATTATGTAACTAGCGCTGCACTCATAATGAGATGATGATGCTGCATATCATTGATGCCCATGCCCACAACTGGTGTTCCCTTCCAGGTACCCAAATATATATGGTGCAGTCACTGACATAGAGGCATAAGGATTTGTGATATACTCTGCTCACATTACTTGTTCATGTTTTGGCTACCAGGCATAGCATTTGTTTTTTGTGCACCCCATGCCTTCTGCTGATTCCTATGTCTGTATTTACAGTCTCTACCTGAACAGTTAACAGCCCTAGGGAACCCATGATTGTTCATCCTGACTTATCAATTGTGGTGGATCATCAGCCTATTTGTCCCTGTTCTAAACTTGGGCGAAAAATCAAAGCCTTTATTGATCCCCAGGTGCTACACTATTTTTACGTTTTTTTACCGGGTGGGTAATACACACCCGATACACACCCCAACCCCATACTTAAAAAGCCCTCACTGGACCCATCCAATCTTGACAACCTACGCCCTATCTCCTTGCTCCCCTTTTTATCCAAACTCCTTGAACGTCTAGTCTACAACCGACTGAGCATCCACCTTGCTGATAATAGCCTTTTTGATCCCCTTCAGTCTGGGTTTCGTCCTCAACATTCCACAGAAACTGCTCTCATAAAACTAACAAATGATATACTAACGGACAAAACTAAGGGACGCTATTCTGTACTCCTACTCCTGGACTTCTCTGCTGCCTTCGATACGGTTGACCACACCCTCCTCCTCAAAAAATTCCACACCTTTGGTCTCCGTGACTGTGCTCTTCGCTGGTTCTCTACCTACTTATCCAACCGCACCTTTAGCGTTACTTACAATTCTACTTCCTCCTCTCCTCTTCCTTTGTCTGTTGGGGTCCCCCAAGATTCTGTTCTTGGATCTCTCCTATTTTCAATCTACACCTCCTCTCTGGGTAAGCTGATAGCCTCCCACGGCTTCCAATGCCATCTCTATGCTGACGACAATCAAATCTATTTCTCTGCCCCTCAACTCGCTCCTTCATTCTCCTCATGTACAGTATCACTAATTTACTATCAGATATATCAATTTGGATGTCACACCACTTCCTCAAACTCAATCTATCCAAAACCGAACTTATCATTTTTCCTCCCCCACGTGCATCTTCCCCTGATCTCTCTGTCAAAATTAATGGCACAACGATCAGCCTATTCCCACATGCCAAGGTCCTAGGAGTAGTCTTGGACTCTGAACTCACCTTTAAGTCCCACGTCCAATCACTATCCAAATCTTGCTGCCTCAACCTCTGCAACATCTCCAAAATATGCCCCTTTCTAACAAATGACACAACAAAGCTCTTAATTCACTCCCTGGTCATCTCTCGCCTCGATTACTGCAACTCCCTCCTCATTGGCTTACCTCTGCATACTCTATCCCCCCTTCAGTCCATAATGAATGCTGCTGCTAGACTCATTCACCTTACCAACCGCTCTGTCTCTGCTACTCCTCTCTGTCAATCCCTCCACTGGCTTCCGCTCATCCAAGTAATTTAAATTCAAAATACTAACAACTACCTACAAAGCTATCCACAACTCTGCCCCAAGCTACATCACTGACCTAGTCTCTAAATACCAACCTAATCATTCTCTTCGTTCTTCTCAAGACCTCCTGCTCTTTAGCTCTCTCATCACCTGCTCCCATGCTCGTCTCCAAGACTTTTCCAGAGCCTCTCCAAGCCTATGGAACTCCTTACCCCAATTTGTTCGTCTATCTCCTTCTCTATTAGCTTTTAGAGGATCCCTGAAAACCCTCCTCTTCAGAGAAGCTTATCCTACCCACACCTAACAACTGTATTTTCATTTTGTCCATCTGATCATCCCCCACAGATACTACCCTTTGTTCCACTTGACCCTTCCTTCTAGATTGTAAGCTCTAATGAGCAGGGCCCTCTGATCCCTCCTGTATTGAATTGTATTGTAACTGTACTGTCTTCCCTGATGTTGTAAAGTGCTGCGCAAACTGTTGGCGCTATATAAATCCTGTATAATATTAATTGAATTCACTCACTTCCCCCTACCCATGTTGTCTCCCCCCTCCCCCTCTTCCCTCCCCCTCTTTCCTCCCCCTCTTCCACCCCCCTTTTTCCTCCCCCTTGTCCCCCCTCACACCCACCCCCCCTTTTTCCTTCCCCTCCCCCTCCTTTTTCTTTCTATTGTTCCCTTCCCCAATCCTTTCCTAATTTTCTTTTTCCCTTTTCTTTCCCATTCCCTTCTTTCCTTTTCTCTTTTTCTTCTTTTCCCACCCCCTTCCCCCTCTCTTCCCCCCCCCTTTCTTCTTTCAGCCCACTTCCTACTTCCCCTCCAACATCCCTATCCTTTTCTTTTCTCCCCCTTTCCCTCTCCCTCTCCACCCCCCACCCCCCCTCCTCTTTCACTTTCCCTTTGTTCCTTCCTTTTCCCCCCCATCACCAGTGTATCCCCTATCCCCAGCCTTTATGTGTGAGCCCACATTAGAATTTTGTAATATTTTCTTCCTCGTTTCAGTTTGTGTAACAATTATCGCCTCCAGTGTTTGCCGCGTGGGGGACTACCCATTTAGGGTGCCTCTATTTAGGCCGTCTGATGTCCCCTTGTGGGCTTCTTTTGGTGAGTCTTGCCTGACTTTAATACTCCAAAGATAACTCCTCTTTTGTCAACTTACCCTAATATTGCTTCTAAATACTTTTGCTTTTGTAGTTATGAGATTGTATTTTTCTATAGATGTTTTTGGTTGACTCCTCCTGAAGAAGCGACGTATGTCGCAAAACATGTAGAGGATTACGTCTGGATCTATATCTCTGTTTCCTCATTTATCAGTGGGGTTTATATGTTCTCCAAGTGTGAACCAAACAGAACTTTACACAACAACCATTTCTATGTAATGTTGTACTTAATTTTGTCTTTTATCATCAATGTGTATTAAATAAATGTATATCTTTTTTAATTACCTATTCCTAATCCCTAGGTACCGAGATAGTCCATAACACTATTGGTGTCATGAGGCAGCATTTTGGAGTAGCCCCCGACAACCCCCTTTCCTCTTTCCCATTGTTTAATTTAGGGATGATGGTACTCACCCCTATATGTTTTACTACTCAATTGAGGCAATACTATTAAATCTGGTTCCTATATTATTTGATGTTTACTGTTTACATTCTTACATCTTTTACTCAATATTAACAACTTCAGCCCCGGAAGAATTGGCTGCTGAATGATCAGGCCATTTTTTGCGATTCGGCACTGTGTCACTTTAATTGAAAATTGCGTGGTCGTGCGACGTGGTACCCAAATAAAATTGACGTCCTTTTTTTCCCACAAATAGAGCTTTTTTTTGGTGGTATTTGACCACCTCTGCGGTTTTAATTTTTTGCGCTATAAACAAAAAAAGAGCGTCAATTTAGAAAAAAAAGCAATATTTTTAACTTTTTGCTATAATAAATATACCCCAGAAATATATATAAAACATTTTTTTCCCATAGTTTAGGCCGATATGTATTCTTCTACATATTTTTGATAAAAAAAATCACAATAAGCGTATATTGATTGGTTTGCGCAAAAGTTATAGCGTCTACAAAATAGGGGATAGAATTATAGCATTTTTTTAATATTTTTTTTTATTAGTAATGGCGGCGATCTGCGATTTTTATCGTGACTGCGACAATATGGTGGACACATCGGACACTTTTGATGCTATTTTGGGACCATTGTCATTTATACAGCGATCAGTGCTATAAAAATGCACTGATTACTGTGTATATGACACTGGCAGGGAAGGGGTTAACCACTAGGGTGAGAGGAAGGGGTTAAGTGTGTCCTAGGGAGAGATTTGATGGGCTATCAGTAACACGACAGTGATCACTAATCCCGATGACAGGGAGCAGTAGATCACTGTCCTGTCACAAGGCAGAACAGGGAAATGCCTTGTTTACATAGGCATCCCCCTGTTCTGCAGCTCCGTGACACGATCGCGGGCACCCGGCGGACATTGAGTTCACAGGACCCGCGGTCACACTCATGGAGCTTGCGGCAGGCGGCGCACGTGTGCCTGCAATTAAGCGGTTTAAAGAGGACGTACAGGTATGTCCATATGCGCAGCCGTGCCATTCTGCCGATGTAAATAGTCGTGCAGCGGTCGACATAACCTTGGCTGAGAACAGGAAGCCCCAGCTATTCTAGACCCCTCTATTCTATTCCCGTCTCCAATCGTGTGTGCCCATGAAATATCTCCATGATGCCCAAGGCGTTTTAGTTTTAAGTTACTTTCCCTCTAATGCCGCGTACACACGACCGCTTTTCTCGACGAGAAAAACTGCATTTTTTTTTTTCGCCGAGAAAAACGATCGTCTGTGGGCTTTATGTCGTTTTTCTCGTCTAGAAAAACGGCATAAAAAACGACGAGAAAATTTAGAACATGTTCTAAATTTTCTCAATGTTTTTTCCAGCATTTTTTTCCGCTGCAGTTTTCCCATAGGGAAACACTGCCGCGGAGCCCACAGACGGTCGTTTTTCTCGTCAAGAGAAAAAATTACGGGAAAAACGACCGTGTGTAGGGAACCAAGCGGTTCCCTCGTTTTTCCTGTCATTATTCACGGCGGTTTTTTAACCGCCGTGAATAATGATCGTGTGTACGCGGCATTAGGGGAGGGGTGTTTCCTTCACACCCCCAAAAAGCATTCCACTATCTTGTCAGATCTGAAACATATGTTGGCCCATCTCTGTTTTCTTCAGGAGACCTGCTTCAGAGTGGATATGATCCTGAAAATGTATTACTTATTACAGTGTATCAGGGGTGCTCTCAGGACTCCAAATCTGAAGGGGTCAGTATCTTGAGCCACAATCCTGTCCTATGGTCTTTCCATGGCTTGTGGAAAGACGGAGAGGACAGGGCCCTATTCTTGAAGGGAACTATTGGTCAGTTGCTGTATACGTTGGTGAACCTAAATCTCCCCAACACAAACTACGTTTAATTTCTAGAATTTACTCTTGAAAAACTGGGCAATTTTGTAGAAGGTTCAGTGATCTTGGGAGGGAACTTCAACCTCACATTGGATTTGCTTATAGATGCATCATGTACTTCCTCTCACCTCTCCTACGCTGCTCCTAAATGCACAATAAAAAACCTACATGCCCTCCATCTGGCTGATGTATGGGGCATCTTCCATCTTGACCGCAGAGACACGTTCTACTCCCACCCATGTGATTCTTACATGAGAATTTATTTGTTTCTGATACACCAATCTCTATTATTGAGCATTTAGCAATCTTCCATAGGCATTAGGCAAAATAACTACCTCAGATCAAGCACCCATCTCTCTGGAAATAGATCTGGCATCCTCGATGGCCAGACCTTGGCTTTGGAAGCTTAATAACTCCCTTTTACAAAATCCCTTGGTACATGAGGAGGTTGCCAAGGTGTTGCAAGTTTTTGTTTCCACAAATGCTACTGCAGATTGTGATCTCATTGTTGTGTGTGAACAGTGGTGGCTGGCGCTAAATGTTCTTTTTGGGGGGCAGCAAACAACCCCCCCCAGGTCTGCCTGCACTCAGCCACTCCATGGTGATGGTCCCCCCTGCACTCACCCCTCCTCATTGACAGTCTCCCCCCGCACTCACCCTTCCATGGCTTCCTCAGCTTCCTCTGCTTCTCCTCCCGGAAACCTGATCCGCCTCCTGTCCTGATTGGCTGGGAGAAAAAGCCAAAGAAAATAGCGAATATTAGTTCACTATTGTCACAAGTGGGTGACAAAAGCACTGCGCCCCAAGTCCTACCTTTTTCAAGCCAATTAGAGCCTCAGGCTCTAATCATGTGGCTAGAAAAAAAAAAACTCATACAAACATATGAGTCTGGTGTCCTGCAGGGCGGCAGTGCCCCTAATAGACCACCTGCTCCTGTGTGTGAAGCACACAAAATCTACATCAGAGGTGTTCTGAAATTAGATTGATTACCCAGCCTCAAAGAGATAGAGCAAAACAAATCGATACTCTTCTCCGTGACATACAAAATCTTGAGACAGTCCACAAAAGATCCACGGCGGGCTCAGTACTTGTGGAACTCATGGTCCTATGAGACCATTTGAAATCCTTTTTTAGGGATAAAGCCAAATCTGTGATTGCCAAATGTAGGAAAATATTCTACGAACATGGCAGCAAAATGTGGTAAGATCTTAACATGGGCCCTGCGATCCCAACAAGCCTGGTCATTCATTCTTGAGATATTAGACATAAACCAATGCAAAATTTAAACTACTGAAAAAATAGTGGCCATTTTTAAATGGTCCTATGCTTCATTATTCAATCTCAAATCCTCCCAGACGATGCACCAAAATCCCTTGGCAGCTGAAGACATTAAAACCTATTTTACAGTAGCGGGTAGCCTTCCATATTTGGCTCTCATGGACCTGGACTCTGCCATTAAAGAAGAACTAACAATGTCAAACCTGTCACAAATGCACTCCTGCAAAACCTGAGGGCCAGGTAGTTTCTCTCTCTTGCACTACAAATCATTTGTGAACCTTTTGTTCCAAACAATTCTTAAATGCATACAATACAGTAGGTTCCTATTTCCAACAGAAACACTTAGAGCGCATATAACAGTGCTTGTAAAGGAAGGGAAGGAACTGTTATTTTGTCAGAATTATAATTAAATTTCAAGGAGAATGGCTTTAGATTGGGTAAGTTGGACCTTCTTGCCAATTATACTTGGGGTGTAGGATGATACATTGGTGCTATATATTCAAATCCTTCCACCCAAGTCAAAGAAAATGGGCACCTCTCTGCCCAGTTTCCAATCATGAACGGAACATGATGTGGAGGAGGCCTTAAAGCAGAACTTCCTCTTTTAGGAGAAGTTTGGCTTTAAATCAGGGAGACTTGGCACATCTGCTCCAAAGTGTTTCAGGGAAAACCGATTTCTCCTGACCCCTCCCCACTCTTCTACATTATAGGACACCCCTCTTTCAGTTCAGGATTCTCTGACCCAGGCTTTCTGACACTACAACAACACGACTTGTTTCAGGCCAGACACGTCATAAGGGCAGGTGATTGGCCCTCTAGGACACAGATTTTCCTGGATCCCATTTTCTCCAATCTTACCTTCTGGAATAAACTTAAACTCTCACGTTTCCTGTTTTCTTTACCAGAGGTATCTACTTTTGCTTGTATAGCAATACCTCGCGTAGCGGGCCGCTGGTTTAATTTTGGGCCTTGCACGTTACCTCATTGTTCCTTATGCTCGTCTCAGGGGTTCTCCTTGAAGAGTTGTCCAGAAGAAGTTTGCACCAACAAAAAAGTCTCTTTTAAGGGTTTATTTGAAATAAAGTTTCCAACAGAGGGGATGAAGGGATGGGGAAGACTCAGGTACCTTAGTTGCGAATAATAATAATTTTCCTAAGTCCAGAGAAACAACTGTCTCCACACTGAACTCAGCAAACACCGGATAGGTCCAATCTCACTGGCCTAGCAGCCGATGTACAGCTCGATCACGAACAGTCTCTACCACAGACTTGGTGCAAATAGAACAGTCTCTGCCACAGACTTGCTGCAAATAGAACAGTCTCTGCCACAGACTTGGAGTAACCTTTACTTGGGTTACCTTCTGAATGAAGAACACAGCTCTCAGTGCCAGGATCTTCCAGCCGTTCCGGCAGCACTGTGAGGCAGATCACGATCCGGATGCATCCTCCAATTGAGTCCTCAATTGCTTGGTCCCTTCCAGCAGATAAGGCGACACAGGATCATCCCTGGATCAGTAGGCCCCAGCAATTCCTGGGCCTACCTGTCAGTAATGGAGCCTCAGGCCAATGTGGCACCGAGGCGGAAACTGCCAACACTTCCTGAGGGCCCTCAGGTGGGTACCTAAAACATGACCCCAAAATCTCTCCTTGCCCTAATGGCGTCTGTCACTTAAATACCCCCTCCCAGCATGCACATCAGGTTCACCACGACCCCTGGGCTGCTTTCTAGGACAGAGGTACCCAATACGTCCAGCCTGTAGCCTTTCCAATCCTGACCAGCGGTGGCAGCGACACCCACTGAGGGAAATCACACAACCAGCTGAACTGAAACAGAGTGCAATTTATAACACAATCCTTCTAACTTGACAGTAGCTTGGAAGGAGATCCAGGACACCTGAAAAATAAAACAGCACACACAGACAGATATTCTAAACATTACTGTACAAAGGAAGCAAAGCCTTACTTCCGGAGAAATAAAACTTTCTCTTTTATATATATTTTTATATATAGCAAGGTTCAGTCTCTGCTGATTAAGCAAACCTCTGCCACCTAGTGGTCGAAGAGTAACACACAGTTCCTTTTTGATCCAAGTACTGGACCCGGTAGAGAATCTTGACTCGAAGTCTTGAATGCCTAACTAACTAACTAGTCACCCCAAGTCCTTCAAAGAAGAAAAAGGTAAAAGGAAAATCTTCTCCTTTGCAAAAATGACAAAACTGGAACAGTCAAAGTTTATCATCACCCTTGTCTGTCCACTGTAGTAATAAAGTAGACGTAGTCCTCCTTTACAGGCCGACAAATAACCACTTTATCCGCATAGATATGCCGACCATAGCTCCATTTCAACAAACACCCTCTGTAGTGTTCATCCATGGTGAAGGAATGGCCTATTTTCCGGAACGGCTTAGGTACTTCGAGGTAGTCCCACACAGCTTCACTGTACCAGTCCGCTCTCTTGGCTTCAATTTCTTGCATGGTTTCCCTGGGAACATAGGGGAACTCTAGTCCATACTCCCTGGCCACCCGTTTGTTTAACAGTCTCTGTGATCGGGCAAGCCTGGGCAAAGATCTGGTACTTCCATAACCAGGCGGTATACAGGAAACTGCGGACTTGTGTACCATGCGATTTGCAGATGATTTTCCTGACCCATATAAACCGATAACTTTGGGCAGGACTTCATTGGTATCAACTGGGGCTTCTTCCCTGGGTGTCGTCTCCCCAGAATCCATGGCTGCCACCTCCGACGAACTGTGTACCGAGGCAACATCATCCATGTAATTCCATAACAGTTCTTTAGACATGGGTTCAAACATGTAATCATCTCCGGCATCTGACAAAGAGTCCAACTCAGATTCTTCTAACTCTTCTGCCGGCAAATAATTGAGTACAGTCCCAAATACTTTTCCCCAGATGTCTTACCGGTCCCTGACGTGGGCCTGCCAGGAATATCATCTCTCTCGGGGCCTGGTTCCGGTGTTCTCTGGGGTGGGCCTCTACCGCAGCCGCGGAAGGCCTTCACGTATCCCACCTTCTTCTGTACAGGTGCCGCAAAGATAGGTGCAGCGACGGTGGATACGGATGAAGAAACAGTGGAAGTAGCATCCGCTGGTAACCCACTCACAGTGGCAACAGCAACATCCCCTCCAGGGTTACTCACCTCAGTAGATGCAGTGGGCATGGGCCGGATAATTTGGTTGAAGGCAGCTTCTTCCGTCACGTTGCCCGTGACCCAGTCCACTTGGTAAGCGCGAGGTGGCATGGTGGGTTGCTCCACAGAAAACAGGTACTCCCCGCATTGCAAGCATCGAGCAAAAGGACAGGGTGCATAGCCAGCTCATCACACCTGTTACACAGCATACCCAGGGCCTCCACGCCACCAATTGTGTAGAGCATGAACCGCCTATGCGGCTTCAGTCGGATGCCAGTGTCCGTCAGCATGGCTCCCGGCATCATGGCACTTGCAGCGGTGCCCATAGGAAACATCCTGGGTTCAAAAGCAGACTGCAGCGACAGCACTGAAGACATGACGGTACTCCGATTCTCTAAGTGCTGGACACACGTGTAGCGTCTCACGCAGCAAACAAGCGGGAACTCCTCCCACCTGCCTTTCCTGGCACGTAGCTCACGGGCTTTTCTTTTCCTTGACTCCGCCCACGGCCCACGTGGCCAGAAAATTATCGCAATTTCTTTCCCGTGTAGCAAGGTGTTACTTTTGCACGTAGCTTATGGACTACAGTTTGTGCCTAAAAGAACTAAGCTCTTTTCATTGTCCGTTTGCCCCATACTGCTGCAAGTTGTTGGGTTCAGCTATGGTAAGGACAATGCATGACGGACCTTGTGGTGCAGAGAGACATAGACTCTATTGCTATGGGTCAGAAATAGACTACAAGGCCCACAATGCCACTGTGTTGTGAAGGAGCGTGGCGCCACGCACTGCCTGCTGGGAGGACCTTTTAAAAGGGAAGGCGGGGCTTGTGTTCTGTCTCTTGGGACGCCATCTTGCAAGCGGCAAGAGGCCTGCAGCAAGGGTGCTTAGGCCGGAAAAGCCTGGGCCTAAAGTGACGGAGGCCATATCGTCTGTCGGAGGTATCCCAGCTACAGCCCAGCTGATCAGACCAGGGAGAGGGACAGCTCCACACTCCTGAGCATCCAGAGTCACCGATCCACCCATGCCTTGTGACCGACTAAGTGGAGGACCAGGTACCACGACTCGTCCGGAGGCTGCAAACCAAGAGGGCCCTGTCAGAGGATACCAGCGAGGCGAGGCCTCATGTGGTGAGAGGGCACCTGCCCACCAATACAACTAACTGTGTCGCAGGAAGGTGACTTTCATAACTTTACTTATTCACTTACGCTTGCTGGTAACTGCAGTACCGCAAGCAGAGTCACGCTACATTCAGGATTGAGTTAGCGCTTTGCGAAGGATCAGCATTCCATTTGTCCCTTTCACCACACATGTTAACTGTTTAACCTTTCTTCACCTTTTCTCTGGATTACAAATAATAAAGTGCACCAACAAAAGCTAGCGAAGATTACTGGAGACTTTTAGAATCAATCATCAGTACAACTCACTGACTAGGTTGATACAGCGGGACACGTGTCAGTAAAGCTGCCCACAAGGGAGAGCCAGATAGCTTGTTGAATCTGCATGCGTAATTAAATTGTTCCATTTACTTATTGTTGTTGTGCTGTTTAGTGAGCTGGGTTGGATTTGGTGGAGAAGTATCCCACTGTATATACCATTCAAGTGGGAGATTCCTCCACCTTGCACTTCTTTAGGTCTGACTTTAAAGAAACCCTAGAACTGTTATGCGTGTGTATGCCAGTGAATTCTCTCAGGGATCTGTTTGAGT
Organism: Rana muscosa; assembly: GCA_029206835.1. Classification (NCBI taxonomy): domain Eukaryota; kingdom Metazoa; phylum Chordata; class Amphibia; order Anura; family Ranidae; genus Rana; species Rana muscosa. The sequence goes on from CM055116.1 coordinate 226,834,165, forward strand.
CAAATGTCATATGTATAATCTTCTTTCATTACCAAGTAAAAATATTCCTTCTTGGTTGAACTACTCCTTGTGTGGGACTCTGTCTTTTGCAGCTGTGTGGCAGGAAAACCACAATGAGGTAACAATATTTAATTATATTTATTGTTTTGTGATATCATTGTGGCCCTCTATAGCCTTCTAGGGGTCCACAATCACATTCTTGCTATTATTATCCAGTTGTGCCAAGAGGATTCAAGCCAAAGTTACAGGGGTTGATGGGCAGAGTACAGGCCCAAAACTTAAACCAGCAGCTCCCACGGGGGTAGTGCTACACCTGTTTTTAGCACAGTCCTCTTCCCTCTGTAGAATAGTAGAATAGGTCCCCAAATGAACAGTCTATTTTGTTGCAAAGGTAACGGCAAATCCCAGACGAGCCTCCACTTATAGCAATACCCCCGTAGCGGGCCGCTGGTTTAATTTTGGGCCTTGCACGCTACCTCACAGTTCCGTATGCTCGTCTCAGGGGTTCTACTTGAAGAGTTGTCCAGAAGAAGTTTGCACCAACACAAAAGTCTCTTTCAAGGGTTTATTTGAAATAAAGTTTCCAACAGAGGGGATGAAGGGATGACGAGGACTCAGGTAACTTAGTTGCGAATCATAAGGATTTTCCTAAGTCCAGAGGAACAACTGTCTCCACACTGGACTCAACAAACACCGGATAGGTCCAATTTCACTGGCCTAGCAGCCGATGTACAGCTCGATCACGAACAGTCTCTACCACAGACTTGGTGCAAATAGAACAGTCTCTGCCACAGACTTGGTGCAAAAAGAACAGTCTCTGCCACAGACTTGGAGTAACCTTTACTTGGGTTACCTTCTGAATGAAGAACACAGCTCTCAGTGCCAGGATCTTCCAGCCGTTCCGGCAGCACTATGAGACAGATCACGATCCGGATGCATCCTCCAATTGAGTCCTCAATTGCTTGGTCCCTTCCAGCAGGTAAGGCGACACAGGATCATCCCTGGATCAGTAGGCCCCAGCAACTCCTGGGCCTACCTGTCAGTAACGGAGCCTCAGGCCAACGTGGCCCGAGGCGGAAACTGCCAACACTTCCCTGAGGCCCTGAGGGCCCTCAGGTGGGGACCTAAGACACGACCTCAAAATCTCTCCTTGCCCTAATGGCGTCTGTCACTTATATACCCCCTCCCACTCCCAGCATGCACAGCGGTTTCACCACGCCCCCTGGGCTGCTTGCTAGGAAAGAGGTACCCAATACGTCCAGCCTGTAGCCTTTCCAATCCTGACCAGCGGAGGCAGCGACACCCACTGTCCGGAGGGAAATCACACAACCAGCTGAACTGAAACAGGGTGCAATTTATAACACAATCCTTCTGAGCCAAACTATTGCCCAGATAACTATAATTTAACATATAGCGCACACTCATTGGGAGCAGGGCACTACACTTGCAATCTTGCACAACTTGAACAGCTCTGTGATAATTTCCCTACAGCATGCTATATCACCTACTCATCTCTCCCCATAACAGTTCAGACCACTCTACATTGTCCAATGGCAGAGGGACCTCTGCATTACCCTCTCCATTAGGGATGAGCTTTATGTTCAGGTCAAAAATGAGTTTGCCTGTTCGCCGTATAGCGAACAAGTTGGGGTGTTCGCTGCAAATTCAAAAGCCGCGGAACACCCTTTAAAAGTCTATGGGAGAAATCAAAAATGCTAATTTTAAAGGTTAATATGCAAGTTATTGTCACAAAAAGTGGGCCCTGGCCCAGGGGACATGTATCAATGCAAAAAAAAGTTTTAAAAATTGCAGTTTTTTCGGGAGCAGTGATTTTAATAATGCTTAAAGTGAAACAATAAAAGTGAAATATTCCTTTAAATTTCGTACCTGGGGGCTGTCTATAGTATGCCTGTAAAGTAGCACATGTTTCCCGTTTTTATAACAGTCCCTGCACAAAATGAAATTTCTAAAGAAAAAAAAGTCATTTAAAACTACTCGCGGCTATAATGAATTGTCGGTTCCCGGCAATACAGATAAAAGTCATTGAAAAAAACGGCATGGGTTCCCCCCCAGTCCATTACCAGGCCCTTTGGGTCTGGTATGAATATTAAGGGTAACCCTGAAACAAGAAAAAAAAATGCGTGGGGGTCCCCCCAAATTTCATACCAGGCCCTTCTGGTCTGGTATGGATATTAAGGGGAACCCTGCGCCAATTAAAAAAAAAAGGTGTACAGGCCCTCCCTCAAAATCCATACCAGACCCTTCTGGTCTGGTATGGATATTAAGGGGAACCCCGTGCCAAATAAAAAAAAAATGGCGTGGGGTTCCCCCAGAAAAATCCATACCATACCATACCAGACCCTTATCCGAGCACACAACCTGGCCGGGCCACAGGAAAAGATGGGTGGATGAGAGGGCCCCCCCTCCTGAACCGTACCAGGCCACATGCCCTCAACATGGGCAGGATGTCCCCATGTTAATGGGGACAAGGGTCTCATCCCCACAACCCTTGCCCAGTGGTTGTGGGGGTCTGCGGGCGGGGGGCTTATCGGAATCTGGAAGCCCCCTTTAACAAAGGGGACCCCCAGATCCTCGCCCCTCCTATGTGAATTGGTAACGGGGTACATTGTACCCCTACCATTTCACCCAAAAAAGTGACGAGAATGGTAAAAAAAACACACACACAGCTTGGGACAAGTCCTTTAACCACTTGACAACTGGGCACTTAAACCCCCTTCCTAACCAGATGAATTTTCAGCTTTCGGTGCTCTCACATTTTGAATGACAATTACGCAACACTGTACCCATATGAAATTTTCGTCCTTTTTTTTTACACAAATAGAGCTTTCTTTTGGTGGTATTTGATCACCTCTGGGTTTTAAATTTTTTGTGCTATAAATGAAAAAAGACCGAAAATTTTGTAAAAAAATGAATTTTTCTTCATTTCTATTATAAAATTTTGCAAATAAGTAATTTTTCTTCATAAATTTGGGCAAAAATGTATACTTCTACATATCATTGGTAAAAATAACCCAAACTAGTGGATATTATTTAGTGTGTGAAAGTTATAGGGTCTACAAGCTATGGTGCTAATCACTGAAAATTTATCAATTTGATTACACCTGATGTACTGACAGCCTATCTCAATTCTTGATACCCTAACAAGCCAGTAAAATACAAATACCCCCCAAATTACCCCTTTTTGGAAAGTAGACATTCCAAGGTAGTTAGTAAAAGGCATAGTTAGTTTTTTGAAGTTGTCATTTTTTCTCACAATTCTTTGCAAAATTAGGATTTTTTTTTTCACACCAAATTGTCATTATAACAGGTTATATCTCTCACATGGCATGTACATTCCACAAATGACTCCCCAAAATATATTCTGCTACTCCTCCTGAGTATGGTGATACCACATGTGTGAGACTTTTAAACAGCCTGGCCACATACAGAGGCCCAACATTGAAGTAGCCCCTTCAGGCGTTCTAGGAGCATAAATTACACATCTAATCTCTCAACCACCTATTACACTTTTGAAGGCCCTGGAGCACCAGGACAATGGAAACGCCCATATCGTGACCCCATTTTGGAAAGAAAACACCCCAACGTATAATCTATGAGGCATAATGAGTCTTTTGAACGGTCATTTTTTTCCAGAAGTTTTTGGAAAATGTGGAAAAAAAACTAAAACGCATTTTTATTACACAAAGTTGTAAATTTATAAGATATTTCTAACACATAGCATGTACATAGCAAAAATGACACCCCAAAATATATTCTCCTACTCCTCCTGAGTATGGCGATACCACATGTGTGAGACTTTTACACAGCCTGGCCACATACAGAGGCCCAACATTGAAGTAGCAACTTCAGGCGTTCTAGGAGCATAAATTACACATCTAATCTCTCAACCACCTATTACACTTTTGAAGACCCTGGAGCACCAGGACAATGGAAACGCCCACAAAGTGACCCCATTTTGGAAAGCAAACACCCCAACGTATAATCTATGAGGCATAATGAGTCTTTTGAACGGTTCATTTTTTTTCCAGAAGTTTTTGGAAAATGTGGAAAAAAAATGAAAAAGCATTTTTTTTACACAAAGTTGTCAATTTATAAGATATTTCCAACACATAGCATGTACATAGCAAAAATGACACCCCAAAATATATTCTGCTATTCCTCCTTAGTATGGCGATACCACATGTGTGAGAATTTTACACAGCCTGGCCACATAAAGGCCCAACATCCAAGAAGCACCATCAGGTGTTCTAGGGACATAAATTACGCATTTAATTTCCTTACAATCTATCACATTTTTGAAGGCCCTTCATATTTCTAGCACATAGCATGTACATACCAAGAATTACACCCTAAAATACATTCTGCTGAGTAAATGGTAAACAAAAGATTGGTGGTTTTAGTAGTGCAATTGTCCCCAGGAGGAGAGCCCTGATCCAGGCAGCAGGCAGAGACGTGGTCAGCATCAGTGAATGGAATTGTCCAGGCAGCAGGCAGGAATATTGTCCATAGTCAGTACAGGCAGGGATACTGTCCATATACAGTCCAGGGTCAGTGCAAGTAGAGACATTGCCAGCAGTGCTAAAATATTGGTCCTGGTAGTAAGCAGGAACATGGTCCAAGTAGCAGGCCAGGAAAGAATGGGAACAGGGGTAGAGGCTTCTCCCACCCAAATCTCTTTGAAGCCTTCGAGTCCAGACCCTAACCCGGGAATGAGAAAACTAAAAAATTAGTTTTCTTCATCCATAAAAACAATTCTGGAGCCCCTCACATACAGTATGTGAGACCCCTGTGTTCCCACTAGCATAGCAGGGTAAAAGATCAATCCAAGAGGCAGGCAAAAAACGTGGTCAAACAGTCCAGGGTCAGTTCCAGAGCAGGCAGAGGTAGATACTGTTTAGCGTTAGGCAGAAGCGTGGTTATATAACAGGCCAGGGTCAGTTCCAGAGCAGGCAGAGGTAGGTACAGTTTAGCGTTAGGCAGAAGCGTAGTCATATAACAGGCCAGGGTAAGTTCCAGGGCAGACAGAGGTAGGTATAGTTTAGCATTAGGCAGAAGCGTGGTCGTTTAGCAGGTCAGGGTCAGTTCCAGAGAAGGCAGCGGTATGTACAGTGGCATAAGGGGTGTGGCGGTAAATGACAATTACGTTTACCATACTTTCCTAATAATGTAGAAAAGTATGGTAATGGCGGAAACATTGACCGAGACAATGGCCTGGTTGGGAAGGACAATTGGGACAATAATACACAGTGTCTCTTCTAGTTCCTTCTTTGGAGCACACCCGGCATCTCTTCTGACGCCTGTTTTATGGTTGGGTAGTCTCTCAGGAAAGTGGCGTTCATGGAGTCTGCTCACTGAATCCGAGCGAATGCTTTCTGGTGGGTCTTCAGGGTACAAAAGGGTGGAGACAATTTCTTATTGGTACTGAAGATAAGATAAGGGGGTCCTTGTAGATTTACGGTAAATGACATAAGTATTGTAAATGGCCAAACGGATATATGGAGACCTTTTTATACCAATAGCGGCTTTTTCTTGTGGGAAGATAGGGTTCGATCATCTGATCATTAAAGTCGACTCCCTCCATGAACAAATTATAATCATGAACACATGCTGGTTTTTGGATAGGGCCGTTTCTTCTGGGGATTTCCACGTAGGTGTCGTTATGTATCGTTGAGAGCATGTGGACGTTTCGTCTGTCCCTCCACCTGATAGCCAATATCTCTTCATTCCGCAAAGACGCTGTCTCCCCTTTTCGTAGTCTTTCAGTAACGAGCCTTTGCGGGAAACCCTTCCTGTTGGCTCGCACTGTACCACACGCTGGAGTGCCCTTCCGGTGAAGGTTGCGGAAGAGGGGCAAGCTCGTATAGTAATTATCCACATAAAGGCGGTAACCCTTTCCAAGAAGTGGATATACAAGCTCCCAAAAAACCTTTCCGCTGGCACCGATGTTCTCTGGACATTCAGGGTGATGCAGTTGGGAGTCCTTCCCTTCGTACACCAGGAAGGCGTAGATGTACCCCGTGGCTCGGTCACATAGCTTGTAGATCTTAACCCCATATTGGGCCCTTTTGCTTGGAATAAACTGCTTGATGCCAAGCCTGCCTGTGAAGTGGACCAATGACTCATCCACGGAGATATTTTGGTCAGGGATATATAACTGGGGGAATTTCTCAGAGAAAAAATTTAGAAGTGCCCGAATTTAAAATAATTTGTCATGTGATTTGTAATTTCGGGGAGGGCACTGGGTGTTGTCATTGTAATGGAGAAAATGCATTATCATGAGGTATCTGGATCTTGACATAATGGATGAAAAGTGTGGCATGTGGTGGATGGGTTTGGTGGACCAATATGAGTATAAGTATTTTTTTTTTGAGAGCCCCATGTTGAACGTTAGGCCTAAAAATAATTTAAATTCCTCCATTGTCAATGCTCTCCACTCATAGGGATGGGCATAACTTGAACCAGGGTTGTTTATTATGAATTGTTGTGCAAAGAGGTTGCACTGGGCCACAATGGAGGATAATAGGTCTTGGGTAAAAATTAAATTAAAAAAAATCAATAGGGGCAAAGTTCTCTGTGTTCACCTGAACACCTGGCTGGGCGGTGAAAGGGGGGATGTTTGCTGCTCCTGAATTGGGGGGAAGCCACAGAGGATTTTCAAGGGCATAGAGAAGGCTGGCATGGGTCCTAACCCTTTGGGGCTGAGATGACACCCCGCTAGTTCTTGGCCTTTGCTGCAGTGGTACTTCATTTCTTGTGGATGGCACTGTGCTACTTGTGGTAGCCTGCTGCTCCATGTCAGAACGCCTTAGTTTCTTGGGCACACTTTGCTCTTCCTCTGAATCTGTATAAGTCCCACTGCTTACAACAGGTTCATATTCTGAACCAGAATCAGACTCAGGGAGCTCCCCGCTGCTCTCGTCAGTCAAGCAAAGCTGTTGGTATGCCTCCTCAGCAGATTTTTTTTCCCCGCCATACTGGTGACTGTGGGCTGTGGTGACAAACTGTGGTATGGAAACTGGAACAGATATGGCTGAACTGATGGGTGCTGAGGAGGCTGGTCTAATGAGGCTGCACTGCTGGATTCTGATGAGGGTGCTGCTGGGTTCTGATGAGGGTGCACTGCTGGGTTCTGATGAGGGTGCACTGATGGGTACTGAGGGTGCACTGATGGCAACTGATGAGGGTGCACTGATGGGTACTGATGAGGCTGCACTGATGGGTACTGATGAGGGTGCACTGATGGGTACTGATCAGGGTGCACTGATGGGAATTGATGAGGGTGCACTGATGTACACTAATGCACCACACTGAGGCTGCACTGATTATCTGGCACTGATATGCACTGATAAGGCGGCGCTGATGGGCGCTGATGAGTATCCACTGATAAGCACTCACTTTTGGGCACTATTGGGCACTCTAGTGGCACTGATGAGTGCTGTAGTGGTGCAGATGAGCACTATAGTGGCGCTGATGTGGTGCTGATGGCACTGATGAGCACTGTAATGGCACTGGGCACTGATGTGGCACCGGTGGGCACTGGTGGCACCGATGGGGCACTGGTGGCACAGATGAGTACTGTAGTGGCACTGGGCACTGTACTGGCACTGGTGTGGCACTGATGAAGCACTGAAGGGCACTGGCGGCAACGATGGGCACTGAAGTGGCAGAGGTGGCACTGATGGGCACTGGTGGCACCGATGTGGCACTGATGAGCCTTGTAGTGGCACTGATGAGCTTTGTAGTGATACTGATGAGCCTTGTGGTGGCACTGATGGACACTAGTGGCACTGATGGGTTCTCTGGTGGCACTGGTGGAACTGATGGGTACTGTAGTGGCACTGGTGTGTATTTTTGTGGCACTGGTGACACTAATGGGTACTGTTGGGGCGCTTATGGGTAGTGTAGTGGCACTGTAGGGCACAGATTGGCACTTGTGTGGCACTGTGGGGCACTGCTGGGCGCTGTAGTTCACTGCACAATATAAAATGAACTCACTATTGTAATGATCGCTCTTCTCTCCTCACACGCTGTATCGGGTCATCCGTGACACCACGGGGAAACCGCCAGAAACCCTGTTGCGTCAGAGGGGGGCGGGTTCACCCGCATACGTCATGGGTGGCCCCGCCCTCGGCTATTTAAGAGCTGTCAAGTGGGTCTTGCGTCATTCAGCAGGCTGCCTCCCATGGAGTGTATCGTCTCGTCGGGTCATGGAAGGATTACATCGCTGGAATTTTAATTTTAATTTTAATTTTATTTTTATTAAAAGACTTGTCCCAAGCTGTGTGTGTGTTTTTTTTTACCATTTTTGTTACTTTTTTGGGTGAAATGGTAGGGGGCTTCCAGATTCTGATAAGCCCCCCGCCTACAGACCCCCACAACCACCGGGGCAAGGTTTGTGGGGATGTGGCCCTTGTCCCCATCAACATGGGGACATCCTCCCCACGTTGAGGACATGTGGCCTGGTACGGGTCAGGAGGGGCGGCGCTCTCTCGTCCCCCCTCTTTTCCTGTGGCCTGCCAGGTTGCGTGCTCGTATAAGGGTCTGGCATAGATATTTGGGGGGAACCCCACGCAGTTCCCCTTAAAATCCATACCAGACCTGAAGGGTCTGGTATGGATTTTGAGGGGGGCCCCCTACGCCATTTTAAAAAAAAAATTGGCGCAGGGTTCCCCTTACTATTCATTTCAGACCTGAAGGGCCCGGTATGAAATTTGGGGGGACCCCCACACATTTTTTTTTTTACATTTTGGTTCGGGGTTCCTCTTAATATTCATACCAGACCCAAAGGACCTGGTAATGGACTGGGGGGGACCCCAATGCCGTTTTTTTCAATTACATTTATCTGTATTGCTGGGACCCGACAATTCATTACAGCCGCGAGCAGTTTTAAATTACTTTTTTTTTTCCCTTTAGAAATGTCATTTTGAATCAGTTATGTTACATGCATTTTTAACCTGTATGTACATATTGCCAAATAAAACCTTTTTTGAAAAAAAAAATGTTTTTAATTTTGTGCAGGGACTGTTATAAACACGGGAAACATGCAGTACTTTACAGGCATACTATAGACACCCCCCAGGTACGAAATTTAAAGGAATATTTCACTTTTATTGTTTCACTTTAAGCATTATTAAAATCACTGCTCCTGAATAAACTGCAGTTTTTAAAACTTTTTTTGCTCTGATACATGTCCCCACTTTTTATGACAATAACTTGCATATTAACCATTAAAATTAGCATTTTTGATTTTTCATGTTCGTGTCCCATAGACTTTAACGGTGTTCGCATGTTCAAACTAATATTTTGCCTGTTCGCATGTCCTGCTGCGAACCGAACTGGGGGGTGTTCGGCTCATCCCTACTCTCCATTAAGTAGATTAAGAGGATACTCCTTTTTACATACCAAACGTCCATTTGCTCCAAATACCAGTTTTCAAAATCCTGAATAGATGGTACTAAACTCCCAGTAGGATTCACACAATGTTTCTACAGTGATGTGCTGGAGATGCAGGGAGGCAGCGGGAGACTTGCTTTATGTTTTCTGGCAAGTTTTTTGCTTCAAAGTTCACTGCATAACCTAAAAATTTACAGACCCCAAGATCTATTGGGACCCTGTCTTTTTTTCTGTTACCCCATCACAAAATTCCAAGTAAGACCTATAGATGTTCTATTTTCCCACTAGTGAGTGCAGCAAAATGTTGTATCCCGATTTTCTGGAAACAACATCATGCACCCTCGCTCAATGTCTGGTTAACAAAAGTCAGTGAAATCAATGAGATGGAGGACTTGATCGCAACATAAAGGGGCATGCGGGAGACATTTTTAAATAAATGGTCCTACTTGCATGATTTTGTATATTCCCCTGCTATTACATCTCTATGTGGTCTGACCCAAACCTAATAGTATTTACTAAACATTAACCACTTAAGCCCCGGACCATTTCGGACCATTAGGACCAAGCCTGTTTTTGGGATTCGGCACTGCGCTGCTTTAACTGTAAATTGTGCGGACATGCAATGTTGTACCCAAATGAAATTTGCGTCCTATTCTTCCCACAAATAGAGCTTTCTTTTAATGGTATTTGATTGCCTCTGCGATTTTTATTTTTTGCGATATAAATGGAAAAAGAACGAAAATTTTGAAAAAAAAAGATATTTTCTACTTTTTGTTATAAGAAAAATCGAATAAACTCAATTTTAGTCATACATTTAGGCCAAAATGTATTCAGCCACATGTCTTTAGTAAAAAAAATGTCAATAAGCGTATATTTATTGGTTTGCGCAAAAGTTATAGCGTTTACAAACTAGGGTACATTTTCTGAAATTTACACAGCTTTAAATTTATGACTGCCTATCTCATTTCTTGAGGTGCTAAAATGGCAGGGCAGTACAAAACCCCCCCAAATGACCCCATTTTGGAAAGTAGACACCCCAAGGAAATTGCTGAGAGGCATGTTGAGCCCATTGAATATTTTTTTTTTTTTGTCCCAAGTGATTGAATAATGACAAAAAAAAAAAAAATTACAAAAAGTTGTCACTAAATGATATATTGCTCACACATGCCATGGTTATATGTGGAATTGCACCCCAAAATACATTCTGCTGCTTCTCCTGAGTACGGGGATACCACATGTGTGGGACTTTTTAGGAGCCTAGCCACGTACGGGACCCCGGAAACCAAGCACCGCCTTCAGGATTTCTAAGGGCGCAAATTTTTGATTTCACTCCTCACTACCTATCACAGTTTCGAAGGCCATAAAATGCCAAAATAGCACAAAACCCCCCCAAATGACCCCATTTTGGAAAGTAGACACCCCAAGCTATTTACTGAGAGGCATGTTCAGTCCATGGAATATTTTATATTTTGCCACAAGTTGCGGGAATATGACAAACTTTCTTTTTTTTGCACAAAGTTGTCACTAAATGATATATTGCTCACACATGCCACGGGCATATGTGAAATTACACCCCAAAATACATTCTGCTGCTTCTCCTGAGTACGGGGATACCACATGTGTGGGACTTTTTGGGAGCCTAGCCGCGTACGGGACCCCAAAAACCAAGCACCGCCTTCAAGGTTTCTAAGGGCATACATTTTTGATTTCACTCCTCACTACCTATCACAGTTTTGAAGGCCATAAAATGCCAAGATGGCACAAAACCCCCCCAAATGACCCCATTTTGGAAAGTAGACACCCCAAGCTATTTGCTGAGAGGCATGTTGACCCCATTGAATATTTTTTTTTTTGTCCCAAATGATTGAATAATGACAAAAAGAAAAAAAAAATGTACAAAAAGTTGTCACTAAATGATATATTGCTCACACATGCCATGGTTATATGCGGAATTGCACCCCAAAATACATTCTGCTGCTTTTCCCGAGTACGGGGATACCACATGTGTGGGACTTTTTGGGAGCCTAGCCGCGTACAGGGCCCCAAAAACCAAGCACTGCGAACGCTGCAGTTATGTGTGTTGTGTTTGGTAAGTGACAGTGATCGATCGATACTGCACTTGGGTGGGCTGGGCTGGGCTGGGCGGAGGGGCTAAACGCAGGCGCTAGCAGGTATCTGGGCTGATCCCGCTAACACTGCATTTTTGGGAACCCTAAACCGCTGGGGATGCTAGTATAGATCTGATCAGATCTGATCAGATACTATACCACTAAGGGGGGTGTATGCTTTGCGCGTGGGTGTTAGCGTTACTGTCACTAACCTAACACTGCCTGGGGCGACGCAGACCCTCTCTGGCGCTAAAACCTAATTGATCTCACCCGCCGGGCGATCAGGGGGGTTAAACCTTTATTGGGTTATATACGGCGGGTGCCCTGATGCTATAAAAAGCAAACTAATCAACCAGCGTCACCCGTAACCTTTATATGGTGATCACTGGTGAAAGGGTTAACTAGGGGCAATCAGGGGGTTAAAACCTTTATTAGGTTAAATATGGGGGTACCTGACACTATATAAAAACCTGACGGGTAACCTAAATAACTAAATAACTTACTGGCTAACCAGTGACACCAGTGACGCTTATACGGCGATCACTGGTGAAAGGGTTAACTCTGGGGGCAATCAGGGGGTTAAAATAATATATGGGGGTACCTGACACTAATAAAAACCTGCGGCGAACCTAAAAAAAAAGAACTGCCAATCTAAAACACCAGCGACACGAATACAGCGATCGGAAAAACAATCGCTTAGTGACGCTGAAGTTAGGGGGTGAAAGGGTTACCTGGGGGGTGATCAAGGGGTTAAACCTTTATTAGGGGGGGGGGTTAGGGGGCTACCCTGGACCTAAAGGGGCCTAATCCTAACTGCCCTGCAACTTTTTACAATCACAGATGACACTAAATGCAGTGATCAGTAAAATAAATGATCACTGCAATCAGTGACACTGTGATTGGGGGCTTTGGGGTGACCTGGGGGGTGATCTGGGGGGTGATTTGTGTGCCTATGTGTACCTACGTGTCAGTGGACTGTTGGTGCACTAACCTGCTTCTTCTCTGCTCGGCGCCGGGAACGGAAAGACCGCGGCGAGGGAGATGACATCACTTCCTCCAGCCTTGTTTACATCACATGGCGGAGGAAGCATTTTCATTGGCCGGGAGCGATCGCGAGGGGGGGGAGCGGAATCGAGCGGCCGCCCCCTCATGCCTGATCGCTCCTGAACACTTAACGGCCGCTCACTGCAGTGAAGGGGGGTCCGGATGGACCCCCCAACTGCACAAATGCGATCACGTAGATCTACGTGATTCTGCCTGTCCGTGCCATTCTGCCGACGTAAATCGGCGGTGGGCGGTCGTTAAGTGGTTAAATGTCTTTTTGAGACCTGGAGGTAGGAGAACTGGGTCTTCTCCCCCTTACTTTTTGTAATGACCCTGGGGCCTACTACCCTCCATGTGGAGCCTACCCCCTCCCTTAGCAACCCCATGTACATTTTGCCCTTACCCACCTACCCACCCCTTTTTTGTCTCTTTCCTCGCTCACCTCTCTTTTTTTATTTAGGCAAGGTGTCCACTTGCTATTTGTCAGGGCTAAGGCCCTGACGTGACATGATGTACGCGGTACTGAAAAATGCACTCTTTTCTGACCCGGGTACCCACTTGCACATATGGTGGTCCTGCCCATTGGTTCAGATATATTGGAAAAAGATATTTGGAATTGCTTCCAGAATGTTTAATCTCAATGTGCAACCAGACCCAGCCACTGCCTTGCTCAATCTAAAACCAGACTATATCACATATAGACAATTTAAACTCCTTATCCAACTTACCACAGCGGCTAAGCAAACAATTGCTAAGGCATGGAGGACCCCTGACCTAGAGCTAGCTGAGAATGAAAGTAGACTACCGTATATACTCGAGTATAAGCTGACCCGAATATAAGCCGAGGCACCTAATTTTACCACAAAAAACTGGGAAAACGTATTGACTCGAGTATAAGCCTAGGGTGTCCATCTGCATGCCTCACTGTGCCTCACTTTGCCTCACTGTGTCCATGCCTCACTGTGTCCATGCCTCACTGTGCCCATGGCTCACTGTGCCCATGCCTCACTGTGCCCATGCCTCACTGTGTCCATGACTAGACTGACGTTTAACATGGGAGTCTATGGAAGGGGTGCCCGGCTTTGACAAATCGGTGCTCCCCGGCCGTAGGTTCCTCAGACAACAAACTTTGCACACTTGTAGAGGAGAAATATGGCTACATGTGTGCCAATTGTCGGGTCCAGGGGACCTACGAACAGCCGGTACCGGGTCCCCAAAATCACCAAAGAAATGACCGTTTAACATAAGAGTCTATGGAAGGGGTGCCCGGCTTTGAAAAATCTGTGCTCCCCGGCTGTAGGTCCCACGGACAACAAACTTTGCACAAATGTAGAGAAGGAGTTGGGCTACATTTGTTCAGGAGATCCGGGAGATCAGGCGCAAAAAGATGACTCGAGTATAAGCCGAGGGGGGCATTTTCAGAACAAAAAAATGTGCTGAAAAACTCGGCTTATACTCGAGTATATACGGTAAATGTTTTTATGTCTCATGCCAAAATGCTAGCAATAGAAATGGACCAAATTCCTGTTTTTGAAAAAATATGGAATCCTTGGATTAACTACCACTTATTACCATCCTGCGATAACAGAATTCTCATGCCATGGTCGCTGACAACCCTACCTAGATAAAAGTGACTTACAAACCTAAACCCAAACTCTTAGAACCTAGCTGTTACCCTACTCTTTACTGTGAAGATCATAATGCTCTTTTTACGTCCTCAGACAAAAAGCCATGTTACTCGTGCCAATTCAGTGAACTCCTGTTCTTTCTTCTCTATCTCTCCTACTGCTCTTTCCTACTCTTCCTTGTGTCTCTTTGCTTCTGTGTGCCCCCCTTTTTTTGTTTAGTTCTCTCTTCCCCCCTCTTTCTTTTAAAATGTATTTTTGGTATTATCTTATTTTTTTTCCTTATTTTCTTAAGAGTAATAAAGTAATATTCTACTTAACGGTTTTAATAGTTCTGGTCAAAGATATTACCTCTTACGGTAGCATAGTTTCCACTGCAGTTAGTTATCTCACGTTTTATTAACTAATGTACTTTTTCCTTTTCTATAGTAGTTAAATAACCTATCTATCGGTAGTTTACTGTTGGACCTTAGAGTTTTACCATATCTGTTAAACACATGTAGCGGGGTATTGCCTTTTAAACCCCCAGAGACTACAGTACCCAGTGCGCAACGGGACACCCAGGGTGCATTGCCTCGCGCAGAGACTGCTGGGGCGGGTTATTTAACTGAAGGGCGGGGCTGAATTCGGTCTCTTTGGACACCACCCGCCCAGCAAGTGGAACTCCTTTTCTGAGCCTGCTGAGATACAAGGCCTGAACCCTGGGCCTTTCTCCAAAGAGCCTTCCGCTCTCACCGAGGAACCTGAGGGACGTCTCTCCATACTGTTGCTGCATCGTTGCCAGGAGGACCAAAGACTTGGATGTCGTGAGACCTGTGTACCGAGACACAGCAGCGGAAGATACAGACACGGACTGGTCCGGTTGGGTGAGAGAGCACCTGCTCAGAGAACTATATAGGCTCTCTAGGCCCAATAACTGTTATCTGGAGTTATCAATAGTGTTGCGCTGCGCACCTGAGAACGCATCGGAGCAACTTTAGAGATTGCCTTTAATTCACCAAGTTATTCAAACCCCTTTTACCCTGTGGATTACAGTTGTTTTCTTCAAAAGTGCACCACCGTTTTGCTAGCGAAGATCTTCCCCTACAGAACTTCTACGCAGTACAGTCAGGCCTGACTTAGCGTAGACATTGCTGGGCACCATTTTTTGCCCACGAGGGAGAATAGCTGCAGCGGGGACCGTTAGTATTATGCACAGTACTGTATATCTATCTGTTTGTTGAGATAATCTTTTATTGCAGGGCTCTGCACATATATGTACACTGTTGATTACCTGCTCACTTAACAAATCTAAGTAAAAGTGCCAAGGTTTAGTATATTGGTGTTTGTGTCATTTACTTTGCAGAGGAGACGGGTAAGAATAGCTGTGCTTTATTGCTGTGTGTGTGCTATTATAGGATTGTGTCCTAGGGAGTTACAGGCCACTCAATCCTACTCTCCCCCTACTAACTCTGCCAAGGGAGGTTAGAGCAAATTGCCTGGGGTTGACAGCGGTGCACTACAGGGCCCAAAAATTATACCAGCGGCCCTCTTAGCTGGGGGTATCACTACACGGGGGGCTTGAGTCCGGGATTCCTGTATAATGCACTCTGCAATCAAGCCTGCCAGAAGCACCGGCATGGACTCGCTAGCAGTGACACAGTGGTGCGCAACAGTTGGCGCTGATTCAACCATGGCGGTAGTTATCCAACTCCCAGTGGAAAACTGGCCGGAAGAGGAGGTAAAGCAGCTTGTACAGTCACTGTCCCCGAGTCAGAAGGCATGGGTGATGGATTTAAAGCCAGATCCAGAGACATCGTTTACTTACGCATTAGTGGAGTGGAGAAGCGGAATACCAGAAGACTTTAGAGGTCAGAACATACAGGCCATAGATAACCAGATATATCGCTTGGTGCATACGGAAGCAGTGAAGGGGGAACCTCTACAGACCCCCCTGTCATCACCCCCACCATTATCTCCACCACTATCCCCTAAAGCAGAGAAGTCTCAGGGGACGACAAACCCGGGAACAACCCTGGCCGCTATAGGGCCTGAACTGTTGAATGCTCTGGGAGACAGTATGGTACATGTGGAAGCCAGGTACCGGAAGCTCCGGGAAACAACCAGTCCCTCTCGGAGAAGAGGACTTCGACACCTGGATTGAGCAAGCGATGCAGGCTGTAGAGGGATGGGAAGTACCAGAAGGCCAGAAGAAGCAGCGCATAAGCGAAAGTTTGAAGGGTGCTGCTGCGGAAGCTGTGAAGAATCTTAGGTTTAGCAATGCTGCTTGTACTGCTTATGATTATCTGACTATGTTACAGGAAGAATTTGGCCAGCTGGAAAAGGTGGCTGAACTAGTATACCAGTTTGAACATACCCTTCAACACCCGGGAGAAAGATTATCCGAATATGTCCGGAGGTTAAATAAGATGCTGTGCCAAATTGTCCTTAAAAAGGGGATGCTACCACAAGTCATAGACGCAACTAGGATGAAGCAGATCCTGAGGAGAGCATTGCGTTCAGATCCAGTTTGGCTCCACTTGAAGACCTCTGAAGGAGTCATGTCCCTGAGCTACCCAGACCTTGTGCGGATCAGGTCGAGAGAACCACGTCCCCCCCTCAGTGGGAGTCAGATCAGCTATAGCCACTGAACGGGACTCAGAAGTGGAGATCTTAAAGTCTCAGATGACTCAAGTGCTGGATCTTTTGACCTCTTTAATGGCGAAGAACTCAGGAATCAGTGAAAAAAAAGAAAGCGGGAAAGAACTGCACAAGAGCGCCTCAGCACCAACCTCCCCGCGGAAAAGAGGAGAAACTGTCTGCTTCAACTGTGGAGGAGTCGGCCACTTTGGAAGAGTGTGCCACAGTCCGAGGAAGAACCGAGGCGCCTATCACCAGCCGGCGGAAAACTTCAGAGGGCCCCGGTGAAGGAGTCAACCGGGCGCCTACTATTTAGAGAAAGCTCCACCAACATCCTAAAGCCAGAAGAGACAAGTGAGAAGGAAAACAGTGCCCCTCCCAAGATACTCAATACCACTTGTCAGGAGTTAAAACCGCAAAGTCTGCAAGAAATCAATGCATACCAGGCCCAACAGGGATTAAGATCCAGAAAGAGATGGAAGAAGAAGAAAACCCAAAAAGGGAAGTCCATGAGTCCAAAGAAAGAAGCCTCCCGAGGAGGTTTCCAGCCAATTTGGTGGGACCCTCCCCTGTGTTTCCCATTCAAGTGGAGGGAGTCTACACGAGGGCCATCCTGGACACAGGGGCCCAAGTAACCCTTTTACACAGAGACTTTTATCAAAGACATTTGAGTCACTTGCCCCTACAGAAGCTGGAAGATCTAGAAATATGGGGAATTGGCACCCAAAGCTTTCCCTACGACGGTTATGTTTCCATCAGACTGGCCTTTGACCCCTCTGTGGCAGGAAAATCTGAGGTCTTTGACACCCTGGCGGTGGTTTGCCCTCACCCACCAGGAGCCAACAAGAGTTCCCTGATCATAGGGACCAATACTGACCTGGTCAGAAGATTACTGGCTCCCCTAGTGCAGGAACAGGGTACTTCAGCAGCCAGGATCCACCCAGTGTTGCAGTTAGCGTACCGGAGATTGGTCCTGGAACAGAAGGCCCCGGAAGAGGGGGTAAGGAAAGTCTGGAGACTGTCCAAGAAGGAGAGGATGTTGCAGCCTGGGGAAATGACCTGTCTGAAGGCTACGGTGAAACTCTCGTGGGAGAAACCCGGCCCCTTTGTGGTTCTGGAACCAGACCCTTTGGATTCCCACCCAGGATTGGAAGTGATCCCCGAAGTGGTCCCGCTAAGGGCGTTGAAGAAGGCGAACAGCCGGATCCCAGTGAGTATCAGGAATATTACTGGCTCCCCTGTGAAGATTCCGGGCCGGATGTTGCTGGGCAGAGTAAACCCTGCTACCCCAGTGGCCCTGTCTGACCTGGAGAAGACAGAAGGAGGGGAACCCACTCTGGAGAAGCTCTGCTTGGAGAACACGACCCTACCACCGGTGTGGAAAGAGACAGCCAAGGCCCAGCTGACCAGGTGGAGAAAAAACTTCTCAAAAGATGAATTTGACGTAGGGTGTGCGAGGAGTGCCACCCACAAGATCCGCCTGCAAGAAGACAAACCTTTCCGGGAAAGGGTCCGGCGAGTCCCCCTGGCTGATCTGGAAGACTTGCGTGAGCAACTGGCAGAGCTCAAGAGAACTGGAGTTATCCGAGAGTCCAGAAGCCCATATGCCTCCCCTATTGTAGTAGTCAGGAAGAAGAACGGGTCACTGAGACTCTGCATAGACTACAGGACTCTCAATAGGAGGACCATACCTGACCAATACACCACTCCTAGGATAGGGGATGCTCTACAGAGTCTGTCTGGAGCTAAGTGGTTCAGCGTAATGGACCTGAAGTGCGGGTATTATCAAATCCCAATGCATCCAGATGACAGAGAGAAGACAGCATTCATCACCCCAGTGGGGTTCTACGAGTTTAACCAGATGCCTCAAGGCCTGTCGGGGGCTCCTGCCACTTTCCAGCGACTGATGGAGAAGACAGTGGGGGACATGAATCTCATTGAAGTCCTGGTGTACCTAGACAACATCATTGTCTTCGGGAAGACTCTGGAAGAGCACGAGGAAAGGCTGGAGAAAGTCCCGAAGAGACTCAGTGAAGAGGGACTTAAACTCTCCAGGGAGAAGTGTCAGTTCTACCAGTCCTCAGTCCATTACCTGCGACACATAGTGTCTGAAGAGGGGGTATCTACAGATCCTGACAAACTGGAGGCAGTTACCTCCTGGCCCGACCAACTACAGTGACTGAGTTCGCATCCTTCCTCGGGTTCTGCTCTTACTACCGCAGATTTGTGGAAGGGTTTGCAAGAATTGCCAAACCTCTGAATGAGTTACTGAAGACAGAAAGAGAGGAGGATGACACTGGCCCCAGGAAGCTCGGAGAGTCCTTGGAAGATCAGTGGATGGAAAAGTGTGAGGAGGCCTTCAAAATGCTGAAGAAGAGTCTGACCACTGCCCCTGTCTTGGCCTATGCAGACACCAAGAAACCATATGAACTGCACGTGGATGCCAGCCATGATGGTCTGGGAGGTGTGCTGTACCAGGAGTATGAAGAACAGTTAAGACCAGTCGCCTATGTGAGTAGGAGTTTAACACCAGCAGAAAAGAACTACCCCACCCATAAATTGGAATTCTTGGCCCTAAATTGGGCTGTTGTTGAAAAACTCAAAGACTATTTGTATGGAGCTGACTTTGTAGTGAAGACAGACAATAACTGCCTCACTTACCTTTTCACCACAGCCAAGCTGGATGCCACCAGCCACCGTTGGTTGGCAGCCCTCTCTGGATTCAACTTTAGTTTGAAGTATAGACCTGGAACTGGAAACCAAGATGCCGATGCTTTGTCCAGAAGGTCTCATGCTCCCACTTTCTGTACAGAAGACTGGACCCAGGTGACCCCTGACGGAGTACGGGCCTTGTGTCAGGGAGCACAGTTCAAGCTAGCGGCGGATCCAGGGCAGAAGAAATTGGAGTTTCGGTGGTGGGAGTGCCCGAATACTATTGTGATGTGACTCAGATTGGTGAAGACGACTTGCCAAAACTGTCTAATAAAGATATAAGACGGGATCAGTTGGAAGACCCCTGGGGAAGATTAGCCCTGGAAACACTGGAGGCCCGATTAATCCACAAAGAGTGGGACAAGTTACAGGTGCATCAAGGGGTGGTCTATCGAAGGGGCCCCTCTGATGACCTGGAGGATAAGTGGCAACTGTTCTTGCCGGAAAAACACAGAAAGACTGTCTTAGCTGCCCTACATGACAACCATGGCCACTTAGGGGCCGAACAAACCTTTCAGCTCGTCAGGAGTAGATTCTACTGGCCTCGTATGCGAGCTGAAGTGGAGGAGTACTGTCACTCATGTGCTCGCTGCATACAGGGGAAGACATTGCCACGTCAAGCTGCCCCAATGGGCCACCTGCAGAGTCAAGGACCCTTGGACTTGGTATGCATTGACTTTCTTTGTCTGGAACCTGACTTGAGTGGACATGGAAATGTTCTGGTGATAACCGACCATTTCCCCTGTTATGTCCAGGCCTTTCCAACTAAAGACCAGAAGGCCTCCACTGTAGCCAAGATACTTATGGAGAAGTACTTTGTGCACTACGGGTTACCCCAACGCCTTCACTCGGATCAAGGGAGAGACTTTGAAGGTCGACTGATCCGGAAGCTACTGGACTCTTTGGGCATAAAGAAAACTCGCACTACTCCTTATCACCTCCATGGTGATGCCCAACCAGAAAGATTCAACAGGACTTTGCTAAACATGTTGGGGACTCTGAGCAGTGAGGAAAAGCAACATTGGGGCAAGCACATAGCTGCCATAGTGCACGCCTACAATAGTACCACCAGTGATGTCACAGGGTACTCCCCTTATAGACTTATGTTTGGAAGGGAAGCAAGACTACCAGTAGACTTGGCTTTTGGCACCTCAGTGGACCACACATCAGCTGCCTCACACAAGGGATACGTGGACAGACTACAAAAGAGCTTCAGGCTGGCCTATGAGAAGGCCCAATTAACTTCTGACCAGAGAGGTGCCCGGAATAAACGGAACTTTGACCTTAGGGTCCGGATTCAAGATTTGCAGCCCGGGGACAGAGTGTTACTGAGAAATGTAGGGGTTTCAGGAAAGCACAAGCTGGCAGACAGGTGGAAGTCAGAGCCCTATGTGATTTGTAAAAAACTGCCTGGTCTACCAGTGTACCAGCTGAAGCCTGAGGGAAGAACGAGGCCGTTGAAGACCTGGCACAGGAACCATCTGCTACCCCTTTCTGAAGCAGTCAGGGTGCCCCCTACTCTGGATTCTCTGGAGCTGCCTTTAACTCCCTGTACTCCTAGACCCAATACCAGGTCTCAAACCACTCTATCAAGAGGGGAGGATACTTCAGATCAAAGTGAAGAGGAGGAGCTGGAGCTCACCTGGCTGTGGCCGTATCAGGCACCTGAATCCCTAGTGATGGATCCTCCGCCCTCTGATTCCCTCAGGAGTGACACCTTGAATGCTGAAGATGCTGAGTGAAGAATGGGAAGATGCACTGGAATCAGTCCCAGATGAAGACCCAAGGAACAGTACCTTGAATGACGAAAAACAAACAAAAACTCCTGTGCACAAGTGGAATACCGGACAGTCTGAAAGTGGACAGATAGATGACACTTGGCTTTGCTGCCTTCATGGATAGGGGTATCCTAGCGGTAAATAACAAGAAGAAAAAAGAAAGGCGAACCAGCCTCGTGCATTATCGTTGGATAAATTTATTTAAAACAAAATAAAAGAATCCTACTTACAAACAAACGTAAAAACCATGCGTTTAAAAAGAACCGCAAAGTCGCAGCAATGCGTCCAGAAACGAACCCACTCAGATCGGTCACGGAGGGATTGACAAAGGTCACTGCCGGCAGTGACCTTTGTCAATCCCTCCGTGACCGATCTGAGTGGGTTCGTTTCTGGACGCATTGCTGCGACTTTGCGGTTCTTTTTAAACGCATGGTTTTTACGTTTGTTTGTAAGTAGGATTCTTTTATTTTGTTTTAAATAAATGTATCCAACGATAATGCACGAGGCTGGTGCGCCTTTCTTTTATTTTTTCTTGTTATTGTTATTGAAGACCCAAGGAACTCAATGTACCTCCCTGCACCTGAGTCGGATACCTCCGAAGCAGCAAGTCCCACTACACCTGCCTTAATGGAAGCACCCTTAATACCAGAGGTCATAACTCCTCAAGAACAAAGAGTGAAGAGAACTATCCGCCCTCCTCGAAAGTTGACATACACTCAGATGGGAGAATGCTCTGAGGACACTGTGACAACCGCAAGAAGGACAATACAAAAACCTGGTCCCTCCACTGCACAACCCCAGCTCTCTCTCTGGCACAGTTAGGCAGGTCACTTCTGCTAAAATGACCTCTGGGCAGGGCAACCCCCCATACCCAGTTTGGTGGGAGGTTCCCCTGCCAAGTTCTTTTGCTAAAATAAACTGCATTGCTTGTAGATAATGCTTATGTTATCTTTGGGGACCAAAGGTTTTAAGTGGGGGGAGTGTGTACCGGGGTATTGCCTTTTAAACCCCCAGAGACTACAGTACCCAGTGCGCAACGGGACACCCAGGGTGCATTGCCCCGCGCAGAGACTGCTGGGGCGGGTTATTTAACCGAAGGGCGGGGCTGAATTCGGTCTCTTCGAGCACCGCCCGCCCAGCAAGTGGAAATCCTTTTCCGAGCCTCCTGAGATACAAGGCCTGAAGTCTGGGCCTTTCTCCAAAGAGCCTTCCGCTCTCACTGAGGAACCTGAGGGACGTCTCTCCATACTGTTTCTGCATCGTTGCCAGGAGGACCGAAGACTTGGATGTCGTGAGACCTGTGTACCGAGATACAGCAGCGGAAGATACAGACACGGACTGGTCCGGTTGGGTGAGAGAGTTATCAATAGTGTTGCGCTGCGCACCGGAGAGACAGCGCATCGGAGCAACTTTAGAGATTGCCTTTAATTCACCAAGTTATTCAAACCCCTTTTACCCTGTGGATTACAGTTGTTTTCTTCAAAAGTGCACCACCGTTTTGCTAGCGAAGATCTTCCCCTACAGAACTTCTACGCAGTACAGTCAGGCCTGACTTAGCGTAGACATTGCTGGGCACCATTTTTTGCCCATGAGGGAGAATAGCTGCAGCGGGGATCGTTAGTATTATGCACAGTACTGTATATCTATCTGTTTGTTGAGATAATCTTTTATTGCAGGGCTCTGCACATATATGTACACTGTTGATTACCTGCTCACTTAACAAATCTAAGTAAAAGTGCCAAGGTTTAGTATATTGGTGTTTGTGTCATTTACTTTGCAGAGGAGACGGGTAAGAATAGCTGTGCTTTATTGCTGTGTGTGTGCTATTATAGGATTGTGTCCTAGGGAGTTAAAGGCCACACAATCCTACTCTCCCCCTACTAACTGTGCCAAGGGAGGTTAGAGGAAATTGCCTGGGGTTGACAGCGGTGCACTACAAAAATTATACCAGCGGCCCTCTTAGCTTGGGGTATCGCTATTCGCTACACACGTATGGCTCATTGTAATATTTATTACAACTGTATTGTAATTTACTTGCTTATTCAATCAATAAAATACTTTGACAAGGAAAAATGCACTCTTCTCTTTTAAGTCTGTACAGCCCTGCTGGGTCAGGTGATTGGCCATGATCATATCTCTTTTTTGAGATAATACACAAGTCTGCATTTTACAATTGCCACTATGGCAATGTCAATGTACTCATGAGTCCTTGTGTAATTTCATGCTTGCCATTGTTACGTATGGCCTCTGTACTTTGGTGTTTCTTTTTTGATGAATAAAGAATTGAAAATAAAATGTATTCAAGTTTCAGCCTTTGGAAAATATAATATTTGTTAATGTAATAAAAAGGAAGCTATTGGTATAAGGCCCCTAATGGCTAGTCTAGGGTGCCACCATCTATTTTAGCATAATGCTACATCTGTTCTTTCAAAGTACAAAAAGGAGCGATTTTGTAATTGAATTTGAATTAATGTTACTGGTGTATGTTTACGGATGGGAATTGCAAACATGTGTTTGTTCAATGCCTTTTTTAATGTTTACTCCTATTGTTCTCTTTTTCTTCCTATTTTGTATGTATCTCCAGACAATATTTGTTATAATTAGACAGAGATTCTTTCTCCCAGTCACCTTTCTATCCAACATTAGCAGCTGCTCCAGTGCAGACAAAGGAGCTTGCTTGTCCTCTGGATTCCATCTTTGAAAGGCTGGCTAATTTATTTCCTAGTTATTGTTTGTGAACTGTGATATAGCACATTAGCTCTATAACAACACCCCAGGCATAGCTTCTTTATGTCAAGTGGAAGGTTTATATGATTGATTTGAAAAATAAATGTTTTCCTTTAATATGCTTTATATCGGTTTTGTAGGATGGTATTTGGAATTTCCAAGCAAAGTGAGGAGCTCTGTAACCTCAGGAGGGTGTATTAGAAATGAATATCCAAATGCTGAGCATGAGTTCTTTCTGATGTACACACGTAGCAATTTTTATTTAATACAATAATTAATTATATAATTTCATACCATTTTAAATAACATTTTCTTACAAATTATTTTCACATGAAAATATTTCACAAAATAATCTTTACGAATACAGCATCTGTGACATGGAAAGTTTTGCTACTGGATATGCACAGCTTGCATTGCCTACAGTATATAGGCCCAAGACCAGACTAGTAATCTGGCAAATCTCGCATGATCTGTTTGTGATCTATGTTCATTCAAATCTATTCACTGAGGGCAGTGGCATAACTGCAGACTATGGGGCACCATAGCAAAGATTTGATGTGGTTCCAGGTGACTGGTATGTCAACTGTGGCAATATGTGTCACTGATCCCAACATAAGATATGCCTAAATCAGCATCGTCAGTGTCACTGATCTCAACATAGGGTATACCTAAATCAGCATTGTCAGTAAACAATTGTGGACCAGTGCTGTGACTGTAAGGGAATAGGGGGCAGCAGTGCACAATTATATTTTACCTTCTAGGTAAATGGCAGGGCAAAAAAAAACATATATACAGTGCATCTCTGCTATACATGCACTTATGTTTTATCTATGTAATAATCCTGCAAGTACATAGGGATACCTGTTCATCTGACCATACTGTACTGAACTCTTAAGCTCTTAAGCTCAATTTGAGGCATTACATACACTTTAATTTTCCAATGTCAGAACTATGGGGGAGAAATAGACATATATTCATAATTGTATATGGAGGTTTAAGATTGAATAAGCCCCAGAACAAAGGTCAGATTCAGGACACAGTCATCTGAGTTTTCAACCTGAGACATCCTGTATTTATCTCTCTGTTGGAGATCTGTAAACAAGCGGTTTGCAGAGCTGAGAATATGACAATGAGTGTGTACTTTCTTGCTCACTTTAAAAGCCAAGGATAAATATATTTTATGGTTGCTAAATAGAAGGTATTTGAAGACCCTTGGCCAAGTGATAAAATCTGAAACACAGCAAACTCAACTGCTTTTCCAAGGTGAGAATACACCATCTTCAAACAAGGTCTAAAGAGAAAGCCTTGGGGGGATGTTTACCAAGCTTGAAAACTACTATTATACTTTAGTAAACAGACCAAGGTTAGTCAAAACCTGAATTACCACCTAAAATTCCTCATCACTGAAATAGGAATACAGCTGAGACATCATTTGAAATCTAGGAATATTGACATACATATTGATGTACAACCTCCATGGTCCAAAATATGCCAAAAGGTAACTAAGGAGTTTTTCTTTATGTATTTATGATAATATTTGAATTAGAACCGCACCATCTCCGCATATATCCAAAAGTGTATGATTATAAGACTATATATGTATTATATTCCATGAAATCGATTCAAGTCATGATTTTATTGTCTGCTGGCATAATAATAATCTCGTTATGTCATATGTATTTGATTAGAAATATCCTATATGTATGTAGCGGCCTCACCCCATCTCCTTTTGCTAGGGGTATGTCACATGACAGGGTGAGATGCGCTACGGCCCATGTCCTCCCCATGGCTGTGGGTGAGGTGAAGGCCAGTATCAGTATCTTCCTCGGGCCAATGTGCATTAGTCTTAAAACTCAGTCCTGCTATGCTGGAATCTCCCTTGCTCCCATTAACCAGAGTCCATACACCGATCACAGTCCAACTCTTGCTTTATTGTACGCTCCACAATAAACAATGTCTTAATAGTCAACTGGTTGGAACATTATTATAACTTGATACGATGGGATGAGCAGGCCGAGGCACTATCCTGATTTCAGTCTAAACCCCTGTGCTTTGACCAGGGGTTGTAGCAGCTTTGAATGGCATAGAACATAGAACTTGTGAGTCTCTACCAGCGACTCCATAGAACATAGATGGGAGTACCTTCACTGCGCTGCGGCCCCTATCAGGGGAAGATGTCCCTCTAAGAGAGTTACCGGAGGCCCATCCGTCACCGGGTTGATGCTGCTCCGGGTCTCCGGATGGGTAACCTCCCCAGCCTCCTCACCTCAGATGCGGGTCCCCTCGCAAGGCGGCACCCTGAAATCACTTCGCCCTTGCGGGACCCAGTCGAAGTTACTGGGCCCCAGGCCTACGATATAGTACCTCACCCCAGGCTAAAGGTGCCTGGGATGGACCCCAACTTCATTCCGGTCAGGCCTAGGGCGCCTGGGCCGGAACCTTGAACCGCCCGCACCCAGGCCTAAGGTGCCTGGGTGCGTGAATAGAACTCCTCCGAGAAAGAACAAACCAAACCCAACCCCGTGGCGAGGGCGTCTCCCCCTTTTATCTCCCTCCATCAACACCACGGCGGGTTCCCCGCCCCAGCCATACCATCTCCGGAAAGGGACAAAAAAAGGGTAGCACTGTGGCAGTGATTCTACCTTGAGCCTGCGGGTACACCGCCACCCACCGGCCAAGGTGAGTAATACACCACTCAGTCCTCCACAAATTACCAAAAAGGGGTCCAGAACCTTTCCTAATGATACACCTGGGTCACATTACCCCCAGGTGTACCCCAACTAAATTTAAAGACCCCGCTACACACTCCCCCTGTGATTTGACGCTGGTCCCCAGCGTCAGGTGCACACCCATGTCTCCCAAGGAGTGGTGACATGAAGCGAGCCCCAGAGGCTGTCCCTCAAAATTTTGAATACTGCGTGTGCCAAGACCTGCTCAAGGGGAAAGGGAACTATAAAACGATAAAACTCTTGAAAAAAACATCTGTCATGTACACATATACAATCCCTCCCATCACTGTCTAAGAACCACCCCATACTCACTAGTCTTGACCGACGAATCTCCTGCAGAAGGGAACAAAAAAAAACAGCATCCTAACAATCTGTGTTAACTTGGAATGAATAGGTCTATCAGCCGAGAGACCCATTCGCTCCAATAAGTAAAGTGATGTAAATGCAAAATTTCAAACAGCCGTTGCACAACACTGCCACCTGGTGACAGCGCTGCGGTAATGACACTTGGTGAGATCTTCATTCTTCCTGCTTTCCCTACACTGACTCTACCCCCAAAGTCTCTGCCTTTGGCACATGAAGAAAAGGGAGAAAAGAAAAAAAACAACAGCTCCCAAGTCTCCAGTGAGTAAAAGAAAAGCCCAAATCAAAACAAAACTAGGGCACAGTTCTGAGTGTCTGGGAATGTTCCTTCCAGAGAGTTCGATAAGCAAACAAATAGGAGTTCTTCTTCTCCTAAAAATAGAATCTTGGATCTGGCAAAAACAGGGGCTTTAGGTGCTTGTCAAACACTTCAACTGAATATTCGACATCCTCTCCCTCCTTTCTGCAGATAAGTACTTTATCGGCATGAATGTGGCGCCCCAACTTCCAATCCGCTCTGCAATCTTTGAATTTCTTGGTCACAGGCGACGAACATGACAAGTATCGCCGAGCATGAGGCACTTTGAGCTTCTCCCAGACAAATTTGTCGTACCATCTCTGGCGCAAGACCTCAACTTCATAAAGTAAGTCCCGAGGCAAGTAGGGATATTCCCATCCGTACTCACGGGCGACTCTCTGGGAGAAAAGTCGTTGTAATCTGGCTAAAGGAGGCATGACATCCCGCTCACCTTCTCCTGGTTGCACGATGGCTTCCGGGTGCCGAGGTACCTTCACTACCTCGGATGGCTTGGCTTTTGGCGCCCGCAAGGAAGCGCGCTGCATCCCCACTATCAACGCGGGGGATGTTGTGGAATGTGGAAGATTGGTCGGAGGACTAAACTCCCTCCTGAGCTCCGGAGCCTGCGCCCGGGGCGTGCTGTCTCCTATAGACATAGGGGAATCCTGTGGTTCACGTAGCACGGGTAACGGGCATTTGTCCCAGCCCTTCCGGTGAAACAGTTCATCTATTTCCCCGTCATCCCCACAGTCCAACAGCGATTCCAGGTCGGAGGTGTCATACATCTCGGTGGGAAGGTAGTCTTTAGTAGACGGAGAACTACCCTCCCTTGCGGGCTCCACCTCCAGTGGACCCCCGACACCTCCAACCACCACCACAGTCCCAGCCCCTGGCTCACCTGGACCTTTTTCAGCACTGGGATGTCCAGGACTCTTCCAACCGGATCCATCCAGGTCCGGCAAGCGGCGGGGTGAAGCTCGACCACGACCACAGGAGGCCTGCACCAGGCCTATCTTCCTCTTCGGAGGTGGCAGCAGGGAATCTGTGGTGACCGAAGCAGCATCCTCGGATTTTTCTCTCTCAGTCTCTGGTTGGGCAGTCCCGCCGCCCCGGTCAGCACGTACGGGGACCTCCGCAAAGGCCTGGATCTCTCCCTCCGGAGTGGCGGTACCTGTGATGCAATTGAGGCGAAGGGCCCGGGGCCTTACTGTGGATGAGTCAACCTCAAACAGAAATTCTTTACACGCTTCACAACGCCCAAATGGCTTTAGTTGGACCACCAGTCCCGAGCATCCGGGACAGATCACACCAAGGGCCTCCGTGTCTCTGCATGAGTACAAAGCCAACTGTCCTCGGGGCCTGAGTCTTATCCCCGTGTCTGTAAGGGGAGCAGCAAAAGCAGTCATCTTCGTGGGGTATGATACCGGCATCCACGGGGAGCTTGAGGCCATCCCGACCACCTGCTGCTCCATCACGTGCTGACCACGCACCGGAGTCTCCACGTGCATCTCCACATATGGCCAGACTCCTCCCACGACTTGCACATTTTCGCGGGCTTCCCACAGTCCCCGCCCACGAATTGCGCAGTCATGGGGTGCCTCGTGGCGCAGTGCATTAAACACCCCCACATGTAGTTCGTCACACCGCTGGGCTTTTCCCTCTTCCCGCTCTTTCTGCATGGGCCTCTCCCGGTTTTTCAGGGAAACTTCCACGACTTTGAGCACAGGGACGCACTTTGGCCAATCACATGGCGGACCTGCTCGGACCTCCTCCGGGCAGCAAAGTCCAGACACAGCCATTTCAAGTTTCAAAGTCAACACACATTTTATCCCGGACTCACGAGCCCCCACGTGTAGCGGCCTCACCCCATCTCCTTTTGCTAGGGGTATGTCACATGACAGGGTGAGATGCGCTACGGCCCATGTCCTCCCCATGGCTGTGGGTGAGGTGAAGGCCAGTATCAGTATCTTCCTCGGGCCAATGTGCATTAGTCTTAAAACTCAGTCCTGCTATGCTGGAATCTCCCTTGCTCCCATTAACCAGAGTCCATACACCGATCACAGTCCAACTCTTGCTTTATTGTACGCTCCACAATAAACAATGTCTTAATAGTCAACTGGTTGGAACATTATTATAACTTGATACGATGGGATGAGCAGGCCGAGGCACTATCCTGATTTCAGTCTAAACCCCTGTGCTTTGACCAGGGGTTGTACCAGCTTTGAATGGCATAGAACATAGAACTTGTGAGTCTCTACCAGCGACTCCATAGAACATAGATGGGAGTACCTTCGCTGCGCTGCGGCCCCTATCAGGGGAAGATGTCCCTCTAAGAGAGTTACCGGAGGCCCATCCGTCACCGGGTTGATGCTGCTCCGGGTCTCCGGACGGGTAACCTCCCCCAGCCTCCTCACCTCAGATGCGGGTCCCCTCGCAAGGCGGCACCCTGAGATCACTTCGCCCTTGCAGGACCCAGTCGAAGTTACTGGGCCCCAGGCCTACGATATAGTACCTCACCCCAGGCTGAAGGTGCCTGGGATGGACCCCAACTTCATTCCGGTCAGGCCTAGGGCGCCTGGGCCGGAACCTTGAACCGCCTGCACCCAGGCCTAAGGTGCCTGGGTGCGTGAATAGAACTCCTCCGAGAAAGAACAAACCAAACCCAACCCCGTGGCGAGGGCGTCTCCCCCTTTTATCTCCCTCCATCAACACCACGGCGGGTTCCCCGCCCCAGCCGTACCATCTCCGGAAAGGGACAAAAAAAGGGTAGCACTGTGGCAGTGATTCTACCTTGAGCCTGCGGGTACACCGCCACCCACCGGCCAAGGTGAGTAATACACCACTCAGTCCTCCACAAATTACCAAAAAGGGGTCCAGAACCTTTCCTAATGATACACCTGGGTCATACTACCCCCAGGTGTACCCCAACTAAATATAAAGACCCCGCTACATGTAGAAATAGTTTAACCACTTGCTGACCAGCCGCCGCCGTTATATGGCGGCAGGTCGACTCACCTGTGCGAATCGTTGTAGCTGTACGGCGGCTCGTGCAGGCGAAATTTCAGGCAGGTGCGCGCCAGCAGGAGCGTGCCCGGGGTCGGGCAAACTCGATGTCCACTGGTGACCCGTAATCGCCTAGTAAAGAGGCAGAATGGGGATCTGCCAGTGTAAACAAGTGGATCCCCATTCTGACAGTAGACTTGACAGAGATCTACTGTTCCCAGTGATCGGGAACAGTGATCTCTGCCATGTCCCTGGTAGCCCACCCCCGCTACAGTTAGAACACACTCAGGGAACACACTTAACCATGATTTCCCCCTAGTGTTAACCCCTTCCCTGCCAGTGTCATTTTTACATTGATCAGTGCATTTTTATAGCACTGATCAATGTAATAATGTCACTGGTCCCCAAAAAGTGTAATTTGAGGTCAGATTTGTCTGACTAGTAAAGACAATAGAGTAAAATCATTTGAGGTCAGATTTGTCTGACTAGTAAAAACAATAAAAAAAAAAAAAAAAGTCCTTAAATCTATCCCATAGTTTGTAGATGCGATAACTTTGGCGCAAACCAATCAATATACACCTATTGCTTTTTTTTTTACCAAAAATATGTAGAAGAATATATATTGGCCTAAACTGATGAATAAATGTGTTTTTTTATATATATTTTTTGGGATATGTATTATAGCAAAAAGTAAAAAAAAATATATTTTTTCAAAATTGTCGCTCTTTGTTTGTTTATAGCACAAAAAATAAAACCACAGTGCTGATCAAATACCACCAAAAGAAAGCTCTATTTTTTTAAAAAAAAAGGACATAAATTTTGTTTGGGTACAGCGTCGCACGACCGCGCAATTGGCAGTTAAAGCGATGCACTGCCATATCGCAAAAAATGGTCTGGTCATAAAAGTGATTATAAAGGCTCGTTTTTTTTCATATAAAAATAATAAACATGTTAAACTTACCTGCTATGGGGGCACCCAAGCTGAGTCACAGCTCCCTGTATTCATTCAGACACGGCGCCCTGACCCAGCCCCGCCCCCTCTCTCCCCTGATTGGCTAGCTGACTTTGATTGAGCACCACTGCTGTGTCTCAGCCAATCAGGAAGGAGAATATCGGACAGCCTAGACACTCATGGACATTGCTGGACAGAGAAGGACCTCAGGTAAGTGTTAGGGGGGCTGGGGGTGGCTGCTGCACACAGAAGGCTTTTTATCTTAATGCATAGAATGCATTAAGATTAAAAAACTTTCTGCTTTTACAACTCCTTTAAGGGGGCAAATCCATCCGGTCCTTAAGTAGTTAAATATACAAATGATTGTGTTTAGAAATGTACAGTTGTGCTCATAAGTTTACATACCCTGGCAAAATTTATGATTTCTTAGCCATTTTCCAGGGAATATGAATGATAACACAAAAACTTTTCTTTCACTCGTTAGTGTTTTGCTGAAGCCATTTATTATCAATCAACTGTGTTTACTCTTTTTAAATCACAATCACAACAGAAACTACCCAAATGACCCTGATCAAAAGTTTACATACCCTGGTGATTTTGGCCTGATAACATGCACACTTGACACAAAGGGGTTTCAATGGCTTTTAAAGGTGACCATCCTCACCGCTGTGATCTGTTTGCTTGTAATTAGTGTGTGTATAAAAGGTCAATGAGTTTCTGGACTCCTGACAGACCCTTGCATCTTTCATCCAGTGCTGCACTGGCGTTTCTGGATTCTGAGTCATGGGGAAAGCAAAAGAATTATCAAAGGATCTGCGAGAAAAGGTAGTTGAACCGTATAAAACAGGAAAGGAATATAAAAACATATCCAAGGAATTGAGAATGCCAATCAGCAGTGTTCAAACTCTAATCAATAAGTGGAAAATTAGGGGTTCTGTTAAAACCAAACCACGGTAAGGTAGACCAACTTGAATTTCAGCCACAACTTCCAGGAATATTGTTGGGGATGCAAAGAAAAACCCACAAATAACTTCAGGTGAAATACAGGACTCTCTGAAAACATGTGCTGTGGCTGTTTCAAGATGCACAATAAGGAGGCACTTGAAGAAAGATGGGCTGCATGGTCGAGTCACCAGAAGAAAGCCATTACTACGCAAATGCCACAAAGTATCCCGCTTATAATACACCGAACAGCACAGAGACAAACCTCAAACCTTCTGGCACAAAGTCATTTTGAGTGATGAGACCAAATTGAGCATTTTGGCAACAACTATAAACGCTTCATTTGGAGAGCAGTCAACAAGGTCTATGATGAAAGGTACACCATTCCTACTGTGAAACACCGAGGTGGATCACTGATTTTTTGGGGATGTATGGGCAACAAAGGCACAGGGAATTTGGTCAAATTTGATGGCAAGATGAATGCAGTATGTTATCAAAAAATACTGGAGGAACATTTGCATTCATCAGCCAGGAAGCTGCGCATGGTATGTACTTGGACATTACAACATGACAATGATCCAAAACACAAGGTCAAATTGACCTGTCCTTGGCTATAGCAGAATAAAGTGAAGGTTCTGGAGTGTCCATCTCAGTCTCCTGACATCAGTATCATTAAGCTACTCTGGGGAGATCTCAAACGTGCAGTTCATGCAAGACAGCCCAAGAATTTACAGGAACTGGAGACTTTTTGCCAAAAGGAATGGGCAGCTTTACCATCTGAGAAGATAAAGAGCCTCATCCTCAAATACCACAAAAGACTTCAAGCTGTCATTGATGTTAAAGGGGGCAATAAACGCTATTAAGAACTGGGGTATGTAAACTTTTGATCAGGGTCATTTGGGTAGTTTCTGTTGTGATTATGAATTAAAAAGCGTAAACACAGTTGATTGATAATAAATGGCTTCAGCCAAACACTAACCATGAGTGAAAGAAAAGTTTTTGTGTTATCATTCATATTCTCTGGAAAATGGCCAAGAAATCATAAATTCTGCCAGGGTATGTAAACTTATAAGCACAACTGTATATCCATATAGTGTTCTTCCATTACCTAGATGTATAATAGTCATAAACATGTGTGACCAAAACCGTGTGGACTGCAACAAAGGAAACCAAACGCATCTGAAGTGAAATAATGAAGTTTATTAAAATAAGTGAATATAGACAGTGACCCACAAATAACAAACAAGTATGTACAATAGATGGGGAATACCAGAATCTTAAATGTAGCCAGGCCAGGGTCATACACGGGAGATCAGCAGATGGGGGCAAGGTGCAAGACAGGACAGGGAGAAGGTGGATGGGATCAGGCTGCAGGGCAGGGGTACAGGATCACAGGTCTGACAGGAACAAGTTCAGGTACAGTTACAGGTCAGGGCTCAAGGACAATACCAAGGCAAGTGTGTAAATGCTTACGGGGTATAAGTACACATCTCCTGCAATTAGCCTCAGGTGATGCCTGATCGCAGGAGATGATGTCAGGTCCACACTGCCAGGAGACACCCTCTGGTGGACACCAGTATTGCGGCCCAAAGATATCACAGCGCCACCAGCAGGTGAAACCTTTCTTGACAGCTCCAGACTGCTATTTTGCACCAGTACTGCGATCCAAAGAACTGACAGCGCCAAAGGTGAAACCTTTCCTGACAATAATATAACATATGGAGGTAAAACATCTCTTCATATCAATAAAATTGTGTTTGAAATATTGCTGCATTAGAAATGTATCCTCATCTGATGGCGTTACCAGATCTACTAAACATTACAGATATATATTAGAAATGTCATATGACCACACTTGTTTCATGAGAAAGTGCAGAGTCCTACAACAAATTATTTAGAAATTGGTGGTTAAAAGAGGCAATGCCTGAACAAATAATGAAGTTAATATTTATTTGCATCAACCAATGGCTTTTTATAAGCTTATTATTCAGAACAGTATATAGGCCCGAGAGAGGAAGCCATTAGACAAACTACACCCACTAGACCTCAGACACACACTTCATTCACACTGGGACTTCACTTAATCCATCACGCTTCATACGCACCTCATACAATTATCATCATACCTCATCATTTGACACTTTGAGGATGCCAAAACGCAGCTCCACCTTACCATTTTGGGAAAGGCAGCCATCTTAGGGGACTCTGGTAATGATCATTGTAAGCCAGCAGCCATTTTGGAAGGGTAATTATGTTACATTTATCTTTCCTGATTCATTGATTATTTGAAAATACCTATTATTGATTTATTTTAATATTTCAATTATTATTCCCCCATTATAATAACCATTTTAGATTCTTTAACTTTATTGTGGTTTTTCCAATTTTTATAATCTTTTGTTTGGTGCTATAGTAGTGTGCCATTTATTTTATTTTACATAGTTTATCGCTAACTCTTCCTGCAGGAGGGTAACTGTTATGCCGCGTACACACGGCTGTTTTTAATGTCATTGACCTGTTTGAACTCGTTACCTGTATAAAAGACACCTGTCCACACACTCAATCAAACAGACTCCAACCTCTCCACAATGGCCAAGACCAGAGAGCTGTGTAAGGACAGCAGGGATAAAATTGTAGACCTGCACAAGGCTGGGATGGGCTACAGGACAATAGGAAAGCAGCTTGGTGAGAAGGCAACAACTGTTGACACAATTATTAGAAAATGGAAGAA
This sequence comes from Rana muscosa, assembly GCA_029206835.1. Taxonomy (NCBI): domain Eukaryota; kingdom Metazoa; phylum Chordata; class Amphibia; order Anura; family Ranidae; genus Rana; species Rana muscosa. Next base: position 226,869,210 of record CM055116.1, read on the forward strand.
GTTCAAGATGACGGTCAATCTCCCTCGGTCTGGGGCTCCATGCAAGATCTCACCTCGTGGGGCATCAATGATCATGAGGAAGGTGAGGGATCAGCCCAGAACTACACGGCAGGACCTGGTCAATGACCTGAAGAGAGCTGGGATCACAGTCTCAAAGAAAACCATTAGTAACACACTACGCCGTTATGGATTAAAATCCAGCAGCGCACGTAAGGTCCCCCTGCTTAAGCCAGCGCATGTCCAGGCCCGTCTGAAGTTTGTCAATGGCCATCTGGATGATCCAAAGGAGGAATGGGAGAAGGTCATGTGGTCTGATGAGAAAAAAATATAGCTTTTTGGTCTAAACTCCGCTCGCCGTGTTTGGAAGAAGAAGAAGAATACAACCCCAAGAACGCCATCCCAACCGTGAAGCATGGAGGTGGAACCATCATTCTTTGGGGATGCTTTTCTGCAAAGGGGACAGGACGACTGCACCGTATTGAGGGAAGGATGGATGGGGCCATGTATTGCGAGATCTTGGCCAACAATCTCTTTCCCTCAGTAAGAGCATTGAAGATGGGTCGTGACAGCGACCCGAAACACACAGCCAGGGCAACTAAGGAGTGGCTCCGTAAGAAGCATCTCAAGGTCCTGGAGTGGCCTAGCCAGTCTCCAGACCTGAACCCAATAGAAAATCTTTGGAGGGAGCTGAAAGTCTGTATTGCCCAGCGACAGCCCCAAAACCTGAAGGATCTGGAGAAGCTCTGTATGGAGGAGTGGGCCAAAATCCCTGCTGCAGTGTGTGCAAACCTGGTCAAGAACTACAGGAAACGTATGATCTCTGTAATTGCAAATAAAGGTTTCAGTACCAAATATGAAGTTCTGCTTTTCTGATGTATCAAATAATTATGTCATGCAATAAAATGCAAATGAATAACTTAAAAATCATACAATGTGATTTTCTGGATTTTTGTTTTAGATTCCGTTTCTCACAGTTGAAGAGTACCTATGATACAAATTACAGACCTCTACATGCTTTGTAAGTAGGAAAGCCTGCAAAATTGGTAGTGTATCAAATACTTGTTCTCCCCACTGTATATATATATATATATATATATATATATATATATATATATATATATATGTGTGTGTGTAGCGCACCAACCCCAGACTTTACCTGCTTTTCTTCTGTTTGGCTCCTCCGCAGGAAAAGAATGAGGCACACCGCACCACAAGCCCGTACTCTCCTGAATAGGGTTTTAGTTTCTCGGGCCTGCTTGCGACTGGTGTAAAAAGGCCTCCAGTGCTGACCTTGTTTCTGCAGTAACCAGAACAAGTCTTTAACTTTCCCCAGTAAGCAACTGTCCACACCAACTGAAAGGTCCAACACTTGTTTATTCCTTTTTGCACAATAAACAGTCTCTTTTAGAGCAGACGGGTTGAGACAAACACAGGTCAGATAAGTTGGGAGGAGGTCCAGGCACAAACTTTAAATTTGGGTTTTCTCCTGTTCTGGATAGCACTAACAGGCTTGGCGCACGTTCGCTGCCACCGACCATGAGGCGGTCCCTGCCACAGACCAGGTGAATTTGGCCTCTGCCACAGGCCCGGTTGTTGGGTCTCTGCCACCGACCGGATTCACGATGGGTCTCTGCCACAGACCATGAGAACGTGGATTACCTTCTAAAAGTATTGACCCCTGTCAGGGAAAGGACATCAATCCGGAGAGTTACCAGAGGCCCCACCGTCACCAGCGATACCGCGCCAGGTCTTTGGGAAGGGTCACCTCCCTGGCCTCCTCGTCCTAGATTCGGGCACCCACTTCCAGGGGGCACCCTAGGAGCCCTCGATCCCTTGTGGGACCCAGTTGAAGGTACTGGGCCCCTGGCCTCTCTCGAAGTACCTCACCCCAGACTGAAGGTGTCTGGGATGGAACAGCAGCTCCGTCTCTGGGCCTAGAGTACCCAGAGACCTCCCGACTGGCCTCCGGGCCTAGGGCACCAGGAGGCGACACACACGCATCCAGGCTTAAGATGCCTGAGCGCGGAACCGAACCCCTCTGGAAGATGGTCATCCCTTTTTATATCCTCTCCTGACAGGCACAGCAGGTTCCCCGCCCGCCGTACTGCTGCCGAGAGGGGACAAAAAGGATACAACCTCGTACTGCAGTTCAACCTGGGACCCACAGCAACAGTGCCACCTATAGGCCCCAGTGAACTTAACCACCAGTACTATCTCCCAGGGATAGAAATGGTCGATGAGACCTAACAATTAGTACATCTGAGCCTGGCTACCACTTAGATGCTTCCCCCTAAATGTAACCACCCGCTACAGGCATACCCCGCTTTAAGTACACTCACTTTACATACACTCGCGAGTAAGTACATACCCCCAAGTGTATGTAAAGTGCCTCACAAGTACTGTACAGACATTTTGCAGCCGCAGTAGAAGGAGCTGAAGCTCCGAGACCATAGCCCACCCTGTTCCAGTGTGCCCCTGACACCCCCACTACAGTCCCTGAGACCTCAACTACAGCTCCTGACACCCCCACTACAGTCCCTGAGCCCCCAATACACCCTAGAAGTGAAAAAGAGTATTGTTTCACTTTAAGTACATTTTCGTTTTACATACATGCTCTGGTCCCATTGTGTACTTAAAAGTGGGGTATGCCTGTACACATATATATAGTTATTTTGTCCACAGGGAGAAATTAATCTTTTCGTCCCATTCATATTGTATAGCAAAACCCATTAGCGAGTGTTGCAAATAATTTTGTATTTTATGTAAGATTTTATTTATGTCCATCCATAATCTAACTATTTATTTTGAATACATGTCTAGTGAATAAATATTCCATATTTGGTCTTTATTTATATCTTTTGATATGTGTTTTTGAAAAATAAATTTGATTGGTGAAAACTACTCAATATAATTATCGTTCAGGCAACTACTGACATCAAATGCACAACACCAACTACTCTGTCCTTAGTAACTCATTGTTCTTTTTTCAACACCAACTGAACCATTTTAAGGGGTCAAATGTAAGGGGCTTAGTGCAAATTATAAAAACTCCTACCACTTCTACCATGACAACAAGCATGTACTGAACATTGTGGCTAAGTAGTGAATTAATAAAAAAAAATAGTGTGTAGCCCTAATCCCCTAGGCAGATGTTTGCTAGATGTTTGGGTTCTCCAGCCCTTCCCAGTGGTGACTTGCCCTAACTGAATTTGAAACTTTTGAGCTTTAATAAAATAGCAATAAGCCTTGTAGTGAAGTAATTGGTTAAATGTATTTGACAATAGCAGGATCTACATGTTATATCAACCACTAAAATATGTAGAGAGACATAGTGAGGTAAATAAAGATTGCATTTGCATTAGTTGCCTGTGAATGTCTCTGCCAAACAACTGACTTTAATCACCTCATTACCGGGCACTTTCACCCCCTTCCGCCCAGGCCAATTTCCAGCTTTCAGCGCAGTCACACTTTGAATGACAATTGCACGGTCATGCAACACTGTACCCAAACTAAATTTTTATCATTTTGTTCACACAACTAGAAATGTATTTTGGTAGTGTAGCGGCTATTTGAATTATGTGAGGACTCTGGTGGCGTGAGGTTCCTTGGGGTCCCTGGGTGGCACTGTTGCCTGGGGCCGGAGTTGAACTCACACCGCGAACCATGCCTTTTTGTCCTCCCCTGGAGCTGGTACGGCGGGGCGGGGAACCCGCTGTGACGCAAAGGGAGAGGTCATAAAAGGGGCGGACGCCCTGTTTTGGGAGGAGAGTCAGAGGATGCGGCCGCACCCAGGCACCTTCAGCTTGGGTGCTGGTGTTCCGGTGTTCCAGGCCTAGGCACCCTTGGCCTAACTGGAGCAGGGATGGAGTCCATCTCAGGCACCTTTAGCCTGGGGTGAGGTACTATGGCGGATGCCTGGGGCTCAGTACCTTCGACTGAGTTCCGCGAGGGTGGAGGAATCCGAGGGGGGCCCTAACTCCTTGGGTGCCTGTGTCTGAGTTTGTGAGGACTGGTGCGCAGTAACTTCTCTGAAGAGCCCGGCGCAGCATCGCTGGTGACGGAGAGGCCTCCACTTCTCCCTTGGACGGATTTCTTCCTCTGACAGGGGCAAAGTGAGCGAAAGTAAATTCACGTTCTATATTACCTAGTCAGTGGCAGTGACTATTCACCACTGGTGACAGCACAGTGGGCAGCAGCAAGAAGGGAAAGGATTGTGCCTCGATCTGTCCCCTCATTTTCCGAAGGAGAAAGATTGTTTTATTTCTTGGCAAGAAGAATAAAACTGAGTTGTACCTATTCACTGTGTGGAACTTGGGTTACTCAAGCAAAGGAGTCAGGGACGAAGGACTGGACTTGACTGTAGGACACCTACACAAAAGCCCAATCTCTGGCCTTCACCTCCCAGTTACGGAGGACATGGGCCGTGGTGTGTTTCTCTCTCTCTCCCAGGTACCCCTAGACAACAGCCATACAACTGATAAAGAAAGGGAGAGAGGTGAGGCCGCTACAATATTTAATCACCACTGTGTTTTTGTTCTTTTTTGCTAAATAAACAAAAAAAATGAAAATTTAAAAAAAAAAAAAATTCTTTGTTTCTGTTAAAAAAAATTGCAATTGAATAATCTTCCGTCATAAATTTGGGCCAAAATGTATTCTGCTACATTTCTTTGGTGAAAACAACCCAAATCTCCGAGTCTACAAACTATGGTATATATGTATCTGAAGATTGATCAATCCTGATGTACTGACTCTCATTTCTTGAGGCCCAAAAATGTCAGGACAGTACAAATATGGAGAGCTTTTTGAAATTGAATTTTTTTTTGGCATAGTTTTTTGTAAAATGAAGAAATTAAGGTCACAATTTTTTATTTATTTTTACATACTGTCACCGGTGCAGTAAAACATCATCATATAACTGGTGTGGTGGTGATCAGGGACACTGACTGGTGACAGTACAAAAAAAAATATGTTTTTTAAACTTATTTATTTATTATTACATTTTTTCGTTTACAATTTTTATTTTAACATACTGTGACCAGATATGTAAAACATTGTTTCAATTTTTAAGTAGCAGCTTCAGGATTATTTGTTCTAATTCCATCTGGGCGCAGTGGTGGTTTGGGGAGTTAATTAGGGGGTGTGTTTAGCCCTCCTTACCAGCTTTTACATATTTGTTGATTTTTTTACCACGTGCTGCCATGGAAGCTTTTAATTTCTTGTCTAATAGACAAATGGACCCAGAGACTGTGTTCTCCTCTAATCAGGAGATGACAGAGTGTGATGAGGAAATTATAGGGACTTTAAAATCATTAGATAGTCTGTTAGAGAAACAAATCAAAACATGGTGGGACATATTCACATTTGAGCATTACCAAATGGAAGGTCTCATCTTCAGGAGCTTAAGATGGGAAGTGTCTCCCCAAGATGGACTAACAGACTCTAAATACATGGATGAATGGTTGGAGTTTTTTAATAGGGCGGGGAGGGACCTCCAAGCCTTGGTTCTTAAAAGAAAACGGATCAAAATGGACATGTTGAATGCTAATATTAACACACTCCAGAGTAAACTTTTACCCCACAATGAAACTATTCAAGTTAGAGAATATTTTAGTAATATGAAGAAAAAATTAGAGAAGGTGGATAGAGACACACAGAGGAAAAAGGTTAAGAAGTATATTAGAGATTCCAATGACTCTAAAAGCAATAATATGTATTTATGGCAAAACACAGATACAGCCATTATTGAGTCCGCTGAAAATTTAGGAGATAAAGAGATTAGAACAGATATCATTCCTCCTATCACTAATTTAATAAGAAAAGATAAAACTCAGACTATTAAAACTAAACCCAATGCCCCTAAAGGGAATTCTCATAATACCCCCAAAGCACCTTGGAACATGGGAGGCCATGGGCAGGATAATCAGTATTATGACAGTCACCACTATGGGGCGAACCAAGCTGGGGCTAATCCTATGACCCCAAGATACCAACAGAATAATAGGATAGAACCATTATCAGTTTACCCACAATCTGATTACCAGCAATGGAATCAATATCCTTCTAACCAACAGCCTCCAAATCAATATATGGGATCTGGCTATCAAATTCCTACCCAGAACAGATATCAGGTATTGGATCATGGGGGGGGTTTAATGAGGGTATGGGACAACATTATTCTTCCTCTTCTTTTTTAGATCAACGGGGGGGGGGGGGGGGAACTATACGAGGGAACCCGTACCCCGGTTACAATGGAGGGAGGGGGAGGAACCCCGCTCCCCATTACCCATACAGAGATATGGGCCCACCCCGAAGAGAAGGAGAGGGTGCAGGGCAGGCAGGCGAGCACAATCCCAAAAAAAGAAGGAGGAACAACTAAACACTGGCATCTATAATCTGAGTAAGGCTGTGCTCAACCCCAGTGAGCTCAACATTTAAAATTTGGGTTTGAAGTGTGCACCAAGAAAAAGGATGAACAAGTTCGATGTGTACATTGACACACACAAATTTGTACGCACCTTAAATATGAAAAAGTATTTTTTGAGCCATCCTTGTGATAGATCTAGGGTAGCCGTGAGGGAAACAGAATTGATAGATAGCGGCCTAAAAAATAAATCGATCTTTAACCCACAGAATTTGAATAATCATTACATCGAAGTTTTCAAAAATATGGTACTCAAGGATTTAGAGGAACTCCCCCTAAAAAAAACGCATCAATCCAGAGTACATCAGAGAAGGGATTAGTTCCCTGGAAGATAGAAAGGATATTGTTATCCGCCCAGCGGACAAGGGGGGAGGGGTTGTGGTTATGGAGAAATCCTTTTATCACAATCAACTGATTGAACTCCTGAGTGACCAGAGGACATATAAGAGGTTATCAACTAACCCTACTGAACCATATAGGGATCAATTAAACTTGTTGATAGAATGGGGCTATAGATGTAACGCCCTAAATCCAAAAGAAAGGAGGTACCTCAATCCCACTTCAAGTAGACTTCCGGTTATTTATACACTGCCCAAAATTCACAAACATGCAAAAATTCCACCTGCACGCCCAATAGTGAATGGTATAGGGTCAATTACAGCCAGACTTGGAGAATATTTGGACAAATTTCTTCAGTCAAGTGTTATTACTACAAGGGCATATTTAAGGGACACCACAGACCTTTTGCGTTTGCTGGATGGGGTTGAGCTGAATCCAGCCACCACAACCTATCTAGTAACCGCAGATGTGTGCTCCTTGTATACTGTCATACAACATGATGATGCCTTATTGGCATTAAATTGGGCCCTAAGTAAACGAGACGATATACCTCACATACAGAAATGTTTCTTGGGCAAAGTTTCAGACTTCAGCATGGCCCACAATTATTTCTGGTACCATGGCCAATTTTACTCGCAGCAGGTTGGCGTTGCTATGGGAGCTAAGTTTGCTCCCAGCATCGCCAACCTGTTCATGTCTGAATGGGACGACAGACATGTCTTTCATCAGATCAGACCACAGTTAAAATTGTACCGTTGTTTCATAGACGATATCCTATTCATATGGGAGGGGTCTGAGGAATCAGTCTTGGAATTCATCAGCTATTTAAATAACAATACCAGAAATATTGTATTGGACCATGTAATAAGCCAGGATGAGGTGAATTTTTTGGATCTAACTATTATGAAGAAGGGCCCCCGTTTGAGTACAAAAGTGTACTTCAAACCCACTGACAGAAACAGCTATCTGTCTATTGGCAGTGGACACCATCCTTCATGGATCAGAAACATCCCTAAGGGGCAGATGTTGAGGGTACGGCGCAATTGCACAACAGGTGATGAATATCTCACACAGGCTAATGTTTTAGGAGATAAGTTTATTCAGAAGGGATACAAGAAAGAATCTATTTGTAATACCATTTCTGAGATTGCTAATACCCCTAGAGAACAATGTTTAAGGAAGAAATACTAACAGATAATAGCTCACACCAATGGGGATTCATATCCAACTTTCATTTTCAGTACAAGGAGATAGAGAACATCTTCAGTAAATACTGGTATATCCTTTGCAGGGATAGACATCTGGGTGGATCTTTACCAGAAAAACCCAAATTTATTTACAGAAGGGCTCCCAATTTTGGTGATCAGGTGGTACAGAAAATATTAGACCCACCGGTGAAATTGAGCTTGGGGATAGACCTGAATGGATTCTATTCATGCCGCAAATGTATTTGCTGTAGAACAGTCAGAGTGACCAACAGAGGCATGGTTAGTATTACCAATATAGAACAAGAAACATTTGGAATTAAACATTTCATCACGTGCAATTCTTCTTACGTTGTATACCTTTTATGGTGCCCATGTGGGTTACATTATGTGGGCAGAACCAAACGCCTTCTAAGAGTTAGAATAGCTGAACATTTGGCAAACATCCGGAAGGGGTTTAAAGATCATAGTGTTTCCCTGCACTTTAAAGAGAAGCATGCCCAGGATCCATCACTTCTTCAATTCTGTGGGATAGACTGCACCCTTCAGTCTTGGAGGGGTTCTAATCGGGTTAGGGAATTATCCCAGAGAGAAACTAAGTGGATATTCCTTTTGAAAAGCCTTCAGCCGAGAGGGTTAAATATCGAGCTGGACCTGAATTGCTTTATTAATAACTTTTAATTTCCAGTATTAGCTTTATAGTCATTTTCAATTGTGACTTTTTTTCTCTTTGCGATGGTGATCGGATAAATATTTTTTGATTACCATCAAGGGTCCAGACAGCTAATATGATCATGGAGTTACCTGTTTTTGTATTTACATATATGGTATCTGAATTGTCTCTACCACTTTAATATACTTAACTTGTAGTTCATTGATATTGGTTACTTGATTTTTTATTGAATTTTAACCTTCATACATTTTATGCTTAATTTTTAATATTTAAGAGTAAAATGCACATTTACACTTCACAATCTTCATCAGATGCAATGTATTTGTTGCATGGGGAGGCAAGCAATGTGCAGTCTACTTTCTGCTTAGGGAGAGTAAATATTCAATGTGTCAATTCATCTATTCATGGTCGCTGGTCTAGGGTCGGGGCTTAGCGCTCATGGAGACACAGAGTATGCGCAGATGCTATGAAAAAAGTCCATAATGCATCAGGGATGGACTATAAAAAGGACGCTGTCATACCGTGCAGCCAATCCAATTGATAAAGTCTTTAACGACGAAACATGTCTGGGTGTGGCCTGCATGGTAACTTTTTGTGAGCCCTGAACGTAGACACCACCACCGAGGCTAATACGACTCTGGCCGGGAAGGAGAGCGAGCAATTGGAGGGTGTGATCTGCTGGTTATTCTGGGTCCGCCGTGACCGCAATTCCTAGTACGCCATTGCAAGCCTCCTTCATTCATTTCTGTTGCTTTTTATTTGAAGTGCCTGTTTGAATTTTGAACAATGTGAGTACGATGGTTGAAGATGTGTGTGCAATTTTAAAATAAATTGTTTTTACTTACTTCACCATTGGATGCACTTATTCATTTTTTACATGTGGAGTGGATTCTCTTGTAAAAATTCCGGTGGATTTGTCTATTAACCCTGGTGGGGTATCAAGCTTTTATGCCGAACATGAGAGTGTGAGGCATATCTATCTGGTGAGTTTTTTTCCTTTGGGAGTGGATTCACAGACACAAGTGGTGTGGTGAAGGAGCATAATTACATTTTCAAGATTAAGCATATTTGCTGGAAGCACTCAAGTTTTCATCACCTGGATTTCTTTATCACTTTTATTTTGCTTTATGAACTTTTTATTCATGAATATTGTTTTATGGACTTTTATTTATGATTCACTGCATATATATTTCATTACTTTTGTTGCTTGATTATACGTTTTGGATACATAGGACTATTATATTTATCATTTGTCCACTTTCACTTGGTGGAATATTATTTATATACACATTATAGTATTTTTGATTTGTATATCACTTGTTAGGACTATTTTTGCATAAACAGAGCGCTACTATTTTTTCACTTGTGTAGCGGGGTGTTCCCCTTTACCACCGGGAGACTACATCACCCAGAACCCCATTCGGCAGTGTTCACCGCAGAGACTCATGGGAGGGGTTATATAAGGGGAGGCGTGGCTGCGCTCGGCCTCTTTGGGACACGAGACTTCAGAGACTGATCCTCCTGCGTGGATGTGTCGGAGTGCAAGGCCTGAAGCCTGAGGCCTTGCGCAGCACCAAAGAGCCTTCCACCCCACTGCGAGCCTGGGTGGTTCCGGATTTCGCTTGTCTACAGCCTGGACCGGATCGGGGACCCGATCGCTGGAGAGACTGTGTGTGTGACACAGTCGGTGGAAGTTCCCCCGGACTGGGACCGTGTCCGGGGCGGGTGAGAGGGCGTACGCCCAAGCCATATACTGTTGTTGTTGATAGGCCTATAGACTGCCGTGGCCCACAAGTTATTTCTGATACTCTCATTAGAGGACCTCAAAGGAGCTGAACTAACACTATACATAGTAAAGTGTTTACTCCATCTCTACCTTTCCCATTGGATTACAAATGATACTTTATTAATGTGCACCACCGTTAAAGACCTGCCGGTGAAGAAAAGAACATAATCCCCTATAGACTAAGTTGTAGATATCTGAGCCAGGCCTGGTCAGCTAGTTAGTTCATTTGGTTACTGCGCCACAGGACGCCTAGTTAACGGTCGCCCACGTGGCGCACTTGTTACTGTTCGCCTCATATGAATAGTGTGTTATTGCTGCAGGGCTCTGCAATATATATATATATATATATCTGTGAACTGTTACCAATGTTAACCCCTTTCTCACCAAAAGCTTAAGTAAATCGTATACCTTTTATACTATTGTTGTCTTGGTGTCTGGGTTACTCATACAGTATAAGAGTAGATATATTGCTGCCAATACTAACTGTGCCAGTAGGGGTTCGAGTACATTGCCGGGGGTTGGCGGAGCTGCTCTCAGGGCCCAAACTAAATTTGCGGCCTTCTTAGTTGAAGGTATCGCTACACTTAAAATTCACATACCACATACTGTGACCAGAGCAATATATTGTTACCATAGTAACATTGCACTACGCTGGGGAAGTGATAAGTTTGTTTTGTTGTGATTAGCAGTGATTGGCCAGAGCTAATGTATGCAAATTATCTCAGTTTTTGCGGACGACACAAAAATAAGAAGGGCAATAACTTCACATCAGGATATAGAAATTTTACAGGAAGACCTGAATAAAATAATGGGGTGAGCAACTATATGAAAAATTAGGTTTAAAGTGGATGTAAACCCTGTAAAGCGAACAGCCTCAGATGATACACAGTGATGAAACAAATCTCCCTACATAAGTTTTACATGTATATCTGCTGTCTTCAGCTTTATATACTGTTTAGAAAGTGCACATTGTGTTAGGAGATTTTCTCTTCCTGTTCAAGACTGCAGTGAAGCCTGGGCATACAACCAAGACAGCTAATTGGAGGAAAGGCACACACCCCCCTCCTCATAGGTAGAAACTTTCAGATCTGTTTGTTGAATCGTTCAGGGCTCTGGTAATCTATTTATAGAATCCTACCCAACACAAATCTCAGGCTGGTTTTATCTCAGTTGACTGAGAACTTGTCAGGAGTTATCAGGCGTATAACAGAAGAATTGAGCAGGAGACAGCTATGGGATAAGAAAACACTGCAGATATATAGTATGTGCTCAGCTCAAATTTCATGTATCGGGTTTACATCCACTTTAGGGTGGAGAAATGTAAAGTAATGCACTTGGGGGCTAAAAACATAAACGCTCACCTTTTCTCTTTTCTCTTTCCTCTGTACAATGCTCAATATGAACAATGTTTATATATATACCTGTACCATCATTGTGATTTGTTTTTATACCTTGACCTTTTCTATAATAAAAATCGTTTGTAAACAAAAAAACATAAACGCTCACTAGGGGGAGAACCTCTGGGAGAATCAAGGATAAAGAAAGATCTGGTGGTCCTAGTAGAAGACAGACTGAGAAATAGCATGCAATGTGAAGCTGCAGCTAGCAAAGACGGCAGAATATTAGCATGCATAAAAAAGGGGATATACTCCAGAGATAAAACTATAATCCTGCCACTTTAAAAAACTCTGGTTAGGCCACATCTGGAGTATCCCGTCCAGTTTTGGTCACCAGTCCTCAGAAAGGATGTGCTGGAGCTGGAGAGAGTCCAGAGAAGGGCAACAAAATGACTAAGGGGACTGGAGGACCTAAATTACAAGAAACATCTACAAGCACAAAATGTATTCTCCCTGGAGAAGAGACGCTTGAGAGGAGATTTGCTAGCGATATACAAACACCTCAATGGTGATCCAGCGTAGGAAAAAAACTATTCAGTCTCAGGGAGTGTAAGAGGACACAGGGCCACACAATGAGACTGGAGGAGACACAGTTTAACCTTAAGCTGGGTAGGGGGTTTTTCACTGTCAGGGCGATAAGGATGTGAAACACTCTTCCACAATTGGTGGTGTCAGCGGGGAGTATTGATATTTTTAAAAGGCTCTTGGACGTGCATCTTAGTGAACACAACATACAGGGATATGGGAAATGATTATCAACACTGACAAACGTACACCTACAAAGGTTGAACTGGATGGACTATTGTCTTTATTTAACCTTACCCACTATGTAACTATGTAACTATGTAATCACATGGTGCAAAATGGCTGTGATTGGCTCTGTCTCTACCATGTGATCACATTGACCAATCACAGCTAATAACACAATTGTACACAATAGATGTCATGAAAGGAAGCCCTCAATTGTTTACAACTGTCATGTGACCCGCTGTGATTGGTCACATCAGTCACATGGTACCGGCAGCAAACCGGTACACTAATCAGTCATCGCACATGATGTCCACTTGCATTTACGAAAGGCCCGCCCGGCTGTCATTTTGTTGTAGGCTGGGCGGGAACTGGTTAAAGAATATGTTACCCCAACTTTTCATATAAATGATATGTGTCTGTTGTACAATTTACCTGTATTAAAAGTATTCTGTTTTCTTTGCATTGCTTCCTTTGTGTGAAATATCTGGTGTTGCTGGCAATACCCCTGCTTCATGCTCAAGTCGTGTCCAAGTTGCCTCCCAAAGTCGCGCTGGAAGTCGTGTTGCCCCTGTGTGAACCGGTTCTTAGGCAGGACAATAAAAACAATTCTAAACAACATAGTCACAATATCTTGCAGAAAGTTGCATGTGGTTAGACCGCAAAGGGCGACAATTCTTTTGGCTTCCAGCTGAGTCACTTGCCAAAGGTTCATCTTCAGGTAGTAACTCAAGGATCACAGGTGGCAAGGAGTCACACATGTCCTCCGCTTGCCCCTCACCTGAGCCCAAGGTTGCATCCTCAGACATATTAGTACAGTCCGTTGTACTGGATGGGGTAGCTGGGTCTCCTGGGCTCCCGGCACCAGAGCTGTCAGTCTCTGAGTCAGGGAGGCCAAAGGTTTGAGCACAAGGGGAGGCAAAAACCTCAGTAGGAGATCCGTGGAGTTGAATGCCTCCCGATCATTGGCAGGCTTTTTGGAGCAGTCACCACTTAGCACAAAAGCTCCTCCACCACTCAGAACAGGGTACGTTCCCACATGAGGTCCAAATGTCTTTCCCTGGTGCTTTTTGTATTTTTCACCAGCACCTGGTCAAGATGTTCAACATGGTCTTCAAATGTCTAGGAGACGATAATGTCATCTAAATAGACTAACACAATCTTAAAGTTGAAGTCTCCAAGACATCTTCTATTAGGTGTTGGAAGGTGCTGTGGCGTTGCCTAGGCCCAAGGGCATATGAATAACCGAAACAGTCCTAAGGTTGTGATGAAGGCGGTCTTTTTTCAGTTTTGGTTCCAAACTGGGACCTGCCAGTAGCTGCTAGCTAGATCCAGGATGGAGAAGAACTTTACTTGTCTGAGGGCCATTAATTTCCCGGATTACTCCACCCTGTAGCATATTGTGGAGCAAATCCTTGACCTCTTGGCACAGTGCTGGGGGAATGTGACATACTGCTCTCTGATGGGCGGTGTATCCCCTGTGTAGATTGGGTGGTCAATGGCTTTGGTGAGCACATAATCTTCTGGACTAGTGGCAAACACTGTTTTTCCAGCAGCTGATGAAGCAGTGCTGTTGGGGTAGGAAAAAGTGAAGGAAATGTCAAGCTGTTCCAGTAGTGACTTGTATTGTGATTCTTCCCAGGATGCCATAGCTGCCTGTAGAGGGGCATATACAGCTTTCACCCCTGCTTGGGCCTTGAAGATGCAGTGACGAAGGCACCGTGTAGAGATCAGCCAAGGCAGGTTGATGAGTTACGCAAAGACTGTTCCCCTGTGGAATGTGGACAAAGTACAGCCCACCAGCCACTTCTCTGATGTCACGGTGTGCTTGCGGGGTTCCACCATAATAGTGGCCCCCTGCAGCTTCTTGTGGGCCCCAACTGGAAGTGACCTCTTGCAGGAGTGCCAACAGTAGTTTTTGTTTGGGGGTTGTACAAACCACCCCTACTTGCTCTGGTTTCTTGGCTGCCCTACACTGAGGCTGATAGGCCTGGAGCACTCTGAGCCTCACCACTTACAGGCCGCAAAGTTTATATTTGGCCAAAAAGCAAGGATAATTCAGGTCTTTTTAAAACGTTCATGCCCAACATAACGGGCACTGCCAGGTTAACTGGGCCGTGGGTCACCACTACTCCTACCCGCTCCACCACATGATCCTCAATTTGAATCCTTAACCTGCCGATGTCTTCAACCAGGATAGATATATTATTGGCTGCTCTGAGGGACAGTCAGGAGGTCCAGTTGTTTCTGTGCTCCAAATCTCTGAAAAGCACACCAAAACCTGGGGGCAGGGACTTAAACGCCTCTGCTGACCCAAGATGGCTGCCAGAGGTCACCTGGATGCAGTGTAGCCAATCAAAACACTACCTTCAGGGACCAGAAAACCATTACCACTGACTTCCTCCAGGCTGTGCTACCACTCGAGTCAAGCGCCACCCACAGTGGAGAAAGTGGACTGCATACTGTATATACAAATGTTTGCCTTTCAGTACCCTAGGGTGAAGGAAGATCAAGAGAGGAAGAAGTCCTGTTTAAATAAAGTTCCACTGACAGCAAACAATATCTAGCGAGAACAAGCAAGATCAGTATACACACATATGGTCAAAAACTGCTCATGACTCCCCTTGGATATCTTCCTGGCAGCAGTTATTAGTGTGATAACTGTCTTCGCAGATTGGATGGCGATTGATAAAACACCAGGCAGCAAGATCCCTAAAGCCCTGTACACACGATCGGATTTCTGATGGAATCAAATCCGATGGATTTTTCTATCGGAATTCCGATGAAGCTGACTTCTATCAGTCTTGCCTACACAGCATCAGAAAAAATTCCGACCGTCCAAAACGCTGTGACGTACAACACGTACGACGGCACTATAAATGGGAAGTTCAAATCCAATGGCGCCACCCTTTGGGCTGCTTTTGCTGATTTCGTGTTACCGCGTGTTAGTAAAAGTTTGGTGAGAGCCGATCCGCGCTTTTCAGTCTCCGAGCTTTTCAGTCCGTTACAGCATGACGAATGTGCTATCTACATTACGAACGCTAGTTTTACTAGAACGAGCGCTCCCGTTTCCTAATTCAGTCTGAGCATGCGTGTTTTTTTCTCCGATGGAGTTCCGCGCAGACGATCGGAATTTCCTATCGTTTTTTTTCTATCGGAAAAATTTAAAACATGTTGTATTTTTTTTCACCGATGGACTGTTTTCATCGGTAAAACCGATCGTGTGTACAGGGCTTAAGTTGGCTGCAGAACAGATCACTCTGCTTATAGACATTTCTGCTCTGTTGCCACATCTTCCTCAGAGTCAGCAGTGAGAGTCAGCACAACATTCTGGGGCTCCCCTATCAAGCCTCCTCCTGTATCATATGCCTACTTTGGTCCTCTGGGTCAGCAACACAGCATTATCATCTCTCTCAGAAGCTCCTCACAGATCTGCCCCTCTTCCTGTCTCATGGATGGGGTTAGATTTAGCTGCCAAAGAAGGCAGTCAGGTTACAATCCTAGTCATTCTCTCCCCAGGTCTCCATTAAAAATGCCTTCCACTTCTCCTGTACTGAGGACACTTTCTGCTCTCACCTACACCCTGTCAATTACTGGCAGGATAGGGGAGAGATAATCTGCAGTACGGTTGTGATCTTCAGCTGAGTGGCTTAAAGAGACTGCTGGCCACTGTGGCCAGGGCAGTAGTAATAATAATAATAGTGACCATAATGTTATTTTCCTTTATGATGTAATTATTAGTGTTCCTACTCTTTGTTCCTAATACAAAGTTATTTAAACCGTGCTGGGTTGGGTTTTGAGGACTACTAATATGAGTAGGGTTGCCACCTTTTCATCAAGCCAAACCCGAACACTTTCGCGGCGCACAGCAATTTTTTTGTAGTACACGCTATAGGATTGTAAAATACCTGGGACACCTTTTGGGTTACCCAAAGAGAGTAGTAATGAGGTGTGCTACAATGAACAGTGGCTGTGGCCAAATTGCATTAACAGTGGGGGGACTTAAAGGGGCTTAGTTAAATAAAACTAAAGCATTTGTGTACCCATAAAATTTGATTTAATTAATAAAAGAAATGTCAGTTAAAATATGAAACTAGCCTACCTTAAAAGTGGACACTGTCAGCCAGTAGGGCAGTGGACGGTGTCAGTAGGGCAGTGGACGGTGTCAGTAGGGCAGTGGACGGTGTCAGTAGGGCAGTGGATGGTGTCAGTAGGGCAGTGGACAGTGTCAGTAGAGCAGTGGACGGTTTCAGTAGAGCAGTGGACGGTGTCAGTAGAGCAGTGGACAGTGTCAGTAGAGCAGTGGACGGTGTCAGTAGAGCAGTGGACGGTGTCAGTAGAGCAGTGGACGGTGTCGGCAGAGCAGTGGACGGTGTCAGTAGAGCAGTGGATGGTGTCAGTAGGGCAGTGGATGGTGTCAGTAGGGCAGTGGATGGTGTCAGTAGGGCAGAGGTTAGTGTCAGTAGAGCAGTGGACGGTGTCAGTAGAGCAGTGGACGGTGTCAGTAGGGCAGTGGACCTCAATCCAAAAACCTGAATCAGCTCTACTGAACCCAACCCCATACAAACTGTTCACAAATTACAATCTACAACCCTTTCAAGCACCTTTTAATTACAAAAAAAATCCCCAAAAATTCAAAAGCAATCCACAGGCACCCACAAATAGAGAAGAAAATAACTGATTAAATATCAGTTATTGGGGAGGCACAAATATTGTTGGGGGGTTGCTGACAGAGAGGGGGGCTGACAGAGAGTGGCTGACAGAGAGGGGGCTGACAGAGAGGGTGGCTGACAGAGAGGGGGTTGCTGACATAGAGGGGCCTAACAGGGGGGGTTGCTGACATAGAGGGGGGGCTTGCTGATAGAGGAGGGGGGTTGCTGACAGAGAGGGGGCTGACAGGGAGGGTTGCTGACATAGAGGGGGCTGACAGGGGGGGTTGCTGACATAGAGGGGGCTGACAGGGGGGCTTGCTGATAGATGAGGGGCGCTTGCTGATAGAGGAGGGGGCTGACAGGGAGGGTTGCTGACATAGAGGGGGGCTTGCTGATAGAGGAGGGGGGTTGCTGACAGAGAGGGGGGCTGACAGGGGGATTGCTGACAGAGAGGGGGGCTGACAGAGAGGGGGGCTGCTGATAGAAGGGGGGTTGCTGACATAGAGGGGGCTGACAGGGGGGCTTGCTGATAGAGGAGGGGGGCTTGCTGATAGAGGAGGGGGGTTGCTGACAGAGAGGGGGCTGACAGGGAGGGTTGCTGACATAGAGGGGGGCTTGCTGATAGAGGAGGGGGGTTGCTGACAGAGAGGGGGGCTGACAGAGAGGGGGGCTGCTGATAGAAGGGGGGTTGCTGACAGAGAGGGGGGAGTTGCTGACAGACAGGGGGGGGGCTGACAGAGGGGTTGCTGATAGAAGGGGGTTGCTGACAGAGAGGGGGGAGGTGCTGACAGAGAGGGGGGCTGACAGGGGGTTTCTGACAGAGAGGGGGCTGATAGAAGGGGGGTTGCTGACAGGGGGGTCGCTGACAGGGGGGGTTGCTAACAGAGAGGGGGAGTTGCTGACAGAGAGGGGGGCTAACGACAGGGGGGGCTGACGACAGGGGAGGCTGACGGGGGGTTGCTGACAGAGAGGGGGCTGACAAGGGGGTTGCTGATAGAAGGGGGGTTGCTGACACAGAGGGGGGAGTTGCTGACAGAAAGGGGGGCTGACGGGGGGGTTGCTGATAGAGGGGGACTGACAGGGGGGTTGCTGATAGAAGGGGGGTTGCTGACAGGGGGGGATTGCTGACAGGGGGTTGCTGATAGAAGGGGGGTTGCTGACACAGAGGGGGGAGTTGCTGACAAAGAGGGGGGCTGACAGGGGGGGTTTGCTGATAGAGAGGGGCTGACAGGGGGGGTTGCTGATAGGGAGGGGCTGACAGGGGGTGTTGCTGATAGAGAGGGGGGCTGACAGGGGGGTTGCTGAAAGAGGGGGACTGACAGGGGGGGTTGCTGATAGAAGGGGGGTTGCTGACAGGGGGATTGCTGACAGGGGGGTTTCTGATAGAAGGGGGGTTGCTGACACAGAGGGGGGAGTTGCTGACAGAGAGGGGGGCTGACAGGGGGGGTTTGCTGATAGAGAGGGGCTGACAGGGGGGGTTGCTGATAGAGAGGGGCTGACAGGGGGGGTTGCTGATTGAGAGGGGGGCTGACAGGGGGGATGGCTTACGGAGAAAGGCGGGCTGACAGAGAGTGGTGGCTTATAGAGAGGAGCGGGCTGGCAGAAGGTGGGGGCTTACAGACGGGCGGGTGGAAGAGCGGATGGCAGAGAGACCTCACCTCAGTCAAGAGAAACAGCGCGCCAGGCAGGGAGGCGGGACTCCGAGCGGCTGCGATCACCCACAGCCCAGCCCCGCCTCCACATGTGACCATTTACCAGCTCCACCAGGCCAATCACAGACCGGAGCGCGGCACGCACATGACTCATTCAGCCAGTCACAGGGCGCCCGCTACCCACTGCCCAGCTCTCACACAGGCAGTGTATGTGACAGTGTATATTGATGGCGGCGGGCCCGGGAATCGATGCGCTGCTCTAGATGTTGCGGCCGGGGCCACAGGACAGTTGAAGAACAGTTGCTATATGTGTCCGGGTTTCAGGCGGATTGAAACCCGGGCACATGTGTCAAAAACCGGACTGTCCGGGTCAAAACCGGACAGGTGGCAACCCTAAATATGAGCTGCCATGTTAGCTTTTTTGCTGACAAGATACAGGGTATTTTTTCTGGAGCCTAAGGGAGGCTTCTAGGGATACAGGGTTACTTTCAGAAGGCTGGCCTTTAAATGTACTCATAAATGGGAAGGAGGGCCTGGCTTTACTATTTAGTTACCTTACATTACCTTACATTTTAAAGCAGCAAAACAAACACTGCACAGACAAAACAAAAGAGAGCAGTGACTGGCAAAACACTTCTCCTGTGCATCTGGCATCAGCTTTTCACAGGGGGTTAGTGCCAGCATCAACTCCAGTCTCTCAAACCTCTAATGATACAGTACTGGATGTGTGTTATCTGCACATCCAAACAAATGTTTCTATGTTTATATAGCACCCTTGTCCTAAACAAGGCTGCTAGTAAATTTAGTGGTGCTAGGTGGTAACTAGCCTGGCTAATTTGTAGTCTTGATCAAATGGTTTTCTCCTAAGCTTGAATTTAACTGTGAGTTCTCTCTTCTGTCAATAGGTGGCACTGTTGCCTTTGGCATTAGAATGATAGATTACTGTGAATTCAGGGTATGAGTGAATGTGCTTTTCTCAGCCAATCATCAGGAGTTTCTTTGACCGCTGAGACTGCTGGGATAGTCTATCTGGAGTGAGTCAGGTGATCAGGGTTCTTTCCACCCAGGCTATGGCCTGGGTGGATGTGTGTGGAGTAGCAGCTGGGGTGGAGGGCTGAAGCCAGGGGCCCAGCCACGTATAAAGGAGCTTAGCCTGAGGGGAGCCTGATTGCTGCCAGGAGGCAAGGGAGAAGAAGTTGCCAGAGGGATGGAGTTCTGAAGGAGTACCAGAGCAGAAGCTTCACTAGCCGGGGATGGTGAAGTAAGTGGAAAAGCTTCAGGAGAGAACTCATCCAAGAAGTACAGCGGGTAGCTGTGAGTAAAGCTTGAAGAATACAATGGGTAGCTGTGAGTGAAGCTTGAAGAATACAGTGGGTAGCTGTGAGTGAAGCTTGAGAAGTCCAGCAGGTAGCTGGGAGCTAAGCTTGAGTATCTACAGTGGCATACTGTGAGTTGAGCTTGAGGATCTACAGTGGGACACTGTGAATGAAGTTGCTGCTAGAGGAGACAGCAGTTGCTACAAGATACAGATCGCTGCATTCAGCTGAAAGGCCCCTTTTCTGTATTGCTGTCTGCCTAGTTCTATTTTTGGTCTGCGGAGTCAGCCAAGTTGCTAATGCATTTGCCTAAGGGTGTCCTGTGCCCTACCCCTCTCTCCCCTGTTCCTGTTAAGAGAAATTAAACTCTCGTTGTTCATTTTAAAAGTGACTGGCCCCCATCTTTTCATCTTGCACTGCACCCACCATGTCTAGTAGCCTGCACCCTGAGAAGGAATGTTGGCCCTTCTAGCCTCTAGGGGTCACCATCAGGCCCTTGGAGGTTGGAGAGACTGCTACATTTAATTTGCCTCAACAACTTCCCTACTAGGGCCAAGGGGCGGGCTGGGGCAGGAGGCAGGCATGCATTTGCCCCCTGGGCTGCTCTGATAGGCTGTGCAAGGGCCGCTGTATCACCAGCTAGGAACCGCACATGCGCAGTTCTTGAGCTGGCCGAGTGCGGAAGCTCCATGAAGTACTGTGAGCCAGCGATGTCTTTGTCAGAGGGCTGAGCTGAGCTGACAGTCTGTGTTACACAGCACAGCACAGCCCCGCTCAGCCCCTCCCTCCTCCACACGAATGGCTGGCAGAAGCTGGACCTGCTCTGTTTCCCCACCCACACTCCAGGCAGCCTGTGTGCTGACTGAGAAGAAGATGTGTGGGTGGGAAAGTTCAATCTGAACAGTCAGCTCGAATGCAGTGAGTCTCCTGGAGGCTGGGACCATACAAGTAAGTGAACTTCTCCTCCCTCCCCCTCTCTGCAGCTAAAGATTTTTTTTCTAGCAGCCTGTGACACTACCTTGCCCTCCTAGGTGTTATAATGTGGGCTCACACTGGCATGCTGCTGTTTGGCTTCAGTGGTGATGTACTGGCAGTCTTCCTGCATGTTGCCCCTGGTCCCATAGAGGTTGCACATTTTTACTGCATGTTCTGAAAGTGCACAAAATGTCCTGCATGCTGCATCTTTGGTGCACTTTCAGAAAATGCAGCAAAAATGTGCAACCTAAAAGTCTGAGAGACTGCGGCTAAGAAAACCCGCCAGTACACCAGCACTGTAGCCAAACCGCAGCACACCAGTGTGAGCCCAAAGACTTGTATTCACTTGCAGCAGGCACTGCCACTCCTATGAAAAGTGATCTATGCTCAGGTCACTTTTCAGAGGCATTTGACAGGCAGTGGAGTTGATATTACGGTACATTTCCTTCCTGCCTGTTTTAGACCCCTTTCACAATGGAGCGTTTTGCAGGCGCTATAGTGTTAAATAGCTCCTGCAAACTGACCCTAAACAGCTGTTACATTCACTCCAGTGCAAAAGCCAGAGGGCTTTCACAGTGGAGCGTTGTGGCAGCAGGATGGTAAATAAAGTCCTGCTAGCCGCATCTTTGGAGCAGTGAAGGAGCGGTGTGTATACAGCTCCTTCACCGCTCCTGCCCATTGAAATCAATTCAGCAGCGCATTGCGGGCGGTTTTAACCCTTTCTCGGCCGCTAGCGGGGGTTAAAAGCTCCCCGCTAGTGGCCGAAATGCGCCGCAAATCCGCCCATAGCATCGGCTGTAAAAATAGTGGCGTTTTACTGCCGACGCTATAGGCGGCTCAGTGTGAAAGGGGTCTATCCCCTAAATGCCAATTCCTCCAGGTAATGGCACGGTTCACTTTGAACTCCATATTTCCGTTACTCTCTGTAGGTATTAGATGTGCTCTCACCTTATTTTTTGCACATCTAATACCTAAGGGTACTTTCACACTGGGGTGGTAGCGGTAAAGCGATGGTAGTTTTAGCGGCGCTTTACCGTGGGGGTAAAACCGCCCGTGCTGCATTCATTTCAATGGGCAGGATGGTTTTGGAGTGGTGTATACAGTGATCCCAAACCGCCACAAAGATGTTGCTTGTAGGACTTTTCAGAATGTCCTGCAAGCGCACCGCTCCAATGTGAAAGCACTCGAGGTCTCACACTGGGGTGGCATGAGAGGCAGTTTACAGGCACTATTTTTAGCGCTAAAACGTCTGTAAAGGGCCTTCAGTGTGAAAGTACCCTAAAGAGAGTTCTGGAAATAAGGTGGAGTTCAAAGTGAATTTCTACACCTAGGTGGAGCACCCCTTTCAGAAGATTTGAGGATATTATTAAACCCAGAGACTGGTGAACTTAGGCCACCATAGACAGATTGAAATTCTGCCGGTTCAGCAGAAATTTCAATCTATCTATGTGCAGACTGGTTGTACAGAATTTGATCTATCAACTGACTTCAGTACAACCAGCATGTCTCTTTTTTTGGCGATCACTGCTGGCTGCTATAGCTGCCAGCAGTGATCACTGTATTCTGATGACTTGAAAACTTTCATCTAAGAGCACACACCGACACACGGCTCTTACGGAATCTTGGTAAATCAAATGCCAGGTTTCCCTAACATTACACCTGTGGGGCTGTGGCCAAGCCTGGGCACAAGCCAGCACAGGCTCCTGGAAACACAGGAGGGTGGCCATTAAGAGGAGAGCTGGGATATGACATTACTTACCTCATATCCCTGCCACTCCTAAACCTGGTCCATTGCAGGCCCACAATGCCCTTAAACTGGTCAGGGCACCAGCGTTGCGCCTGCATGTGCTTTTCTCACTACCTGCAATTGTCACAGGAGGAGCCTGCAGCCTGGGGAATCTGGTGGTCATGTCGGGGAGACAGCAGGACTTGCGTGTTTAGCCTGCTGCCCTTACTGAGACTCTCGGCTACTCTGCTTAGCTTGCCCAGTGGTGTGGTGCTCACTCACCAGAGAAGCCCCAGACTCCACAGGTAGCGCTTAGTGTGGCAGCACAGTTTTTATTCTTCATCTTTCTGCAGTCTTATTGGTCTGTGTACTGGGTGTGGGGAATGTGCAAGCTCTTTTTCTCAGTCTCTCTGGGGGTAATCATGCAGTATCTCTCTGAGAGACTGCTCCACAATGATTGCCCCCACAGAGAGTGACAGCTTCACACTGCTCCCACAGAAAGTGACCACCTCTCTGTGCAGGCAGTGTCAATCGGTCTCTCTCTCTCTTTGCAGGCAGTGTCAAGCGGTCTCTCTCTCTGTGCAGGCAGTGTCAAGCGGTCTCTCTCTCTCTCTGTGGCAATGTGGAGCAGTTTCCCTCGCTCTCTGTGCGGAGAATGTGGTGTAGATGGATGGTGAGCCGATTCGATGGTTCAATGGGCCACTTGACTGGACTTTCCCTGCCAGCCCTCCCCTGACTAGGGCCCCCTTCTTCCACCCCAGGATCCTTGTAGCTGATATACAGTACATGTTGATTTTGATACTTGCACGTTTATTGAGATGGCAAAGGTGTCAATACATTGGCATGATGGCTGCAATAAGAATAAAGAGATAGGCCCATACACACCATCAGTTTTCCTGCAGGTTTTTGTCTTCAGGTTTACCAAACCCATCTAATATGAGGTCAAGCCTTAAGAGTTTCAATTTGTATGCAATCAGGCAGGCCCTTGCATTAAATGGTTTTGGTAAACCTGAAGACAAAAACCTGCAAAAAAACTGATAGTGTGTATGGGACTTTCCAGTCACCATTGGGCATCGGTAATTATCTGACTCTCCACTATTGAACTGTTATAACAGCTCAGCCTTACCTCTCAGGGTTTACCTTTTTTATGGTTTACCTGCATCCTCTCCCTAGCAAAACCTATATATTAGCTCCTGGTTGCTACTAACAGACATTCATAATTATTTCATACAACAAAAATAATGTCAGGATTACATCATTTTTTTTTAAATTGACAGTTTTTCTTCCAGCTATTTTTCTTCTGCAAGAAAATAGTAACTTTCAGTGCTCCTAAACAATCATATCATACCTTGGAGTCAATAGATACAGCCTGAGGTAGAAACATCAGCAGATAAAAAAAATGAGAATAAAAAGTAGATCAGAGAATAGCAGTCTGTCTCTCTAGAGAAACTCCCAAAACCACATAATACATACATGGATCAGATGGATGGGGGGAAATCACCACCCACTCCATCACATATTCCCAGAGGGACAGAAACACCAGAAAATAGAAATTAGAAATTTTCCATCTGTGACATTTTCTAAAACAGAATACAATATATCGAAAAAAGGCTTAAGCTTTGCACCAACCTCTCATTTTAATCTTCTCCAAACTATAGTGGGTGCAAACTGGTTTGTGATGTCTTTGACATTACAGAAATATTTTAAAGATGCAGATTTGGATACACCTATTGGGAATATGTATGCAGTTGGCACCAAATCAGATGCTCAAAAAATATTATCGAATTTCTCCCTTTATAATAAACAGTGTGCTTTTAAGAATTCACAAGAACTTGGAAATGACAAGTAAAACTTTTAAAAGTGTTACAAGACCAAACAGTTTTTAATACATAGATTGGAAACTTTTACCCAGTACAGGTGAGGTCACAGGCTGAGGACCGCTTCCAACAAATTGTAAAACTACAACTAAATTGTCTGCCAAAACAGGACAGAACGATCTTAGAAAGCTGTTCAAAGTAGAACCATGAGGTTACTATACATGAGTCAAGGGGGCCGTGTAGTGGTGTTTGATACCATGATATTATGACACATTTGCAATTGAGTGTCCCACTGTGGAATATCAGAAATGTATTTTTAAATTGTTGGCGAAGAGATGGCTCTGGGTGAGATTTCTTTGAAAGCCTCTGATTATTTGAAAATAGATTCTTCAAAAGTGCCAATATTCCACTGCTTACAAAAAGTTCATAAGAATAGATTAACTTCAAAAGGGTCATTCGGTCCCGCCACTAAATTAAACAATGGGGCGGGGTCACCGGGTGATGTCACTGGTACAGTACGTCCAGGTACGTGATTCTGCACTTTTGGGATACCGGGGTACCGCTCCCGCTGTGATTGGACACAGCGGGAGCCAGTCAGTGGGTCCAGCAAACACAATGTCCGCTGGGACCCGCCGATCATTTGAGGCGCAAGCAGAATGGCGATCTGTCTATGTAAACAAGGCAGATCGTCGTTCTCTGAAAAGGGAAGGCAGTGATCTTGTGTTTCTGGATCTCTGTCTTCCAATAGTTAAAGCACCCCCACACAGTTAGCAAGCACACCCTAGGGACACGTTTAACCCTTTGACTGCCCCTGATGTTAATGCCTTCCTTGCCAGTATAATTAGTACAGTGGCAGTGCATATTTTTTAGCACTGATCACTGTATTGGTGTCACTGGTCCCCAAAAAAGTGTCAAACGTGTCACTTAGTGTCCAATCTGTCCGCTGCAATGTCACAGTCCCGCTATAAGTCGCTGATCACTGACATTACTAGGAAAAAAAAAGTATATAAAAATTCCATAAAAATATCCCATAGTTTGTAGACGCTATAACTTTTGCGCAAACCAACCAATATATATATGATTATTGGGTTTTTCTTTTACCAAAAACATGTAGCAGAATACATATTGGCTTAAATTTATGAAGAAATTAGATTTTTTAAATTCTTTTACTTTTTTTTTTTTATTTATTTATTTATTTATAGCAGAAAATAAAAAATGTTGTTTTTTTTTTTCAAAATTGTCCACAGAGGTGATCTAATACCACCAAACGAAAGCTCTACTTGTGGGAAAAAAGGACATCAATTTTATTCGGGTACAGTGTCGCACGACTGCACAATTGTCAGTTAAATTAATGAAGTGCCATATTGCAAAAAATGGCCTGGTCATGAAGGGGGGTAAACCTTCCATAGCTGAAGTGGTTGAGCTGGCCATACACCAGTAGAAATTTTGTTCAAATGTTTGCACAGTATAGAAATTCAGAAAAATCATTTATCATAACATTTGATCTTGTCATCATCAAGTCAACTAATTTCATTGGAAAGCCCTGCTACTTAAATGGAATCCCAGACGTATTAAAAATGTTTCTTTTTAGCCTGGAACTTGTGAATTACAATATGTCTGATTTTCCCAAACATAATTTTTTCAATTTTGTTTTTAAAAAAAAATGTTCATCCTGCACCTTCATGACTATTACTGAAAAAAATGTATCTATTTGACCCCACCTTACATTTCTATGGCAGACTGAAAATTAATCTTACTGTAGCACCCTCTAGTGCTAGAAGTGTAAATAGTTTTTTTCTAGTGCAGGTAAATTTATGCAGGCTTGGCTGGCAGTTTTTTTTTTTTTCCTGGGTTGAGCAGATATCCAGAGAGAGCAGGATGACTTACAGGCAGCATCACTGAGACCTCCCCCCTATTTCTAGAATGTACTAGAACATTATAGAAAGTTGGGAGGGGAAGTAAGGTGGATCTGCCTGAAGTATTCCTGAAGGGCCCTGACCAATCCCCACCTTGGATTGGCAGAGGGCAGGCCTCCTCAAATACTCAGGGTCAGCACAGCTGGGGAGGAGTTATTCAGGTGGATGCTGGAGATGGAGTGTTAGACTGTTGTGGCCTTAGAGGGAGCTCCCCAGTCAGGGAGGGGAAACCTTGGGCCTGGGCTCATGCGAAGACGGTGTCCTGGCCAGGAGGCACTGGGAGCAAAGAGGACAGCAGGAGAACACTGCTGGAAAATTTCCAGGAGGAACAAGGAACAGCCAAGAGGACTGATGAGAGACACACAGTCAGGAGGACAGGGAGGCACGCCTGAGAGGACTGGGATGGAGCAGTCTGGGGTGGGTGCAGAGCCAGTCAGGAGGACTGTGGTGGCACAGGCAGTGAGAGGCAGCTGCAGCCAGCAGGGCTGGCAGGGCCTGAAGAGGTCGTACTGGGATCAGTAGCCACATGTGGGACAGCTAGCACTAGGACTACCATATTTTTCTACACCATAGGGGCCCGCAGTCCCTGCCTGCAAAGGGAATTTGCTTTGGGCCTGGTTGAGTCAGTGTCAGGCCTTGAATTCAGTGCTAGCTGGTCCTCGGAGTGATAGTCTGCAAATGTATGTGCTGGAGGTGAAGAGAAGAGGTTGTATATACCGGTGGGGTATATAGTTCTTAGTCCCTAATTTCATATCTTCAATCAAGTGGGCATCCCATATGTAGGCCTATCCCTATCAAAGTTATATCCCCTGAATAAAACAAAAAAAACAAAAACAAAGTACAAGGACTGTTTCTTGACTAAAGTGTGTCTGGAAATTCCTGTGCCTGGCTGTGCAGGATGGGATACAGACCACAATCACTAGCAGCCCCTATGGGGGTACCGCTACATTACAATAAAATGTAACTGCTACAATTATTTTACACAGAGCTCTTCCTCTTCACAACAGCTGATATGTAAATTTGCAAAGTTGGTAAGCAAAAAAACTCTATAGGTATATACAGCACTGCACTTATTTCACCTATCCCCATTAGGGATGGGCTGAACACTGGGCTGGTTCGGTTCGCACCAGAAAATGCGAACAGTTAAAAAGTTCTAGCGAATATGCAAACCCTATTAAAGTGTATGAGACATGAACATGAAAAATCAAAAGTGCTAATTTTAAAGGCTTATTTGCAAATTATTGCCACAAAAAAGTGTATGGGGACTCGGGTACTGCCCTAGGGGACATATATCAATGCAAAAAAAAGTTTTTAAAACAAACGTTTTTTCAGGAGCAGTGATTTTAATAATGCTTAAAGTGAAACAGTAAAAATGAAATATTCCTTTAAATATCATGCCTGTAAAGAGGCGCATCTATGTGATGTGTAGAACAATGCCGCAGCAAAATAACATTTCTAAAGAAAAAATGTAATTTAAACTTGCTCGCGGCTGTAATGTATTGCCGGCTCCCGGCAATATAGATAAAAAAATCAAGGAAAAAAATTACGTGCGGTGCCTCCCACAGTCCATACAAGGCCCTTCAGGTCTGGTATGGATTTTAAGGGGAACTCCACGCCAAAATTAAAAAAAAAAAAATTGGCGTGGGGGTCCCCCCCATAAATCCATACCACACCCTTATTCGAGCAAGCAGCCTGGAGGTCATAATGGGGGGAAGAGCGAGCGGCACCCCCCTTCTGAACCATACCAGGCCACATGCCCTCAACATGGGGAGGGTGCTTTGGGGTGCCCCCCAAAACACCTTGTCCCCGTGTTGATGGGGACAAGAGCCTCTTCCCATCAACCCTGGCCATTGGTTGTCAGGGTCTGTGGGCAGGGGGTTTATCGGAATCTGGAAACCCCTTTTAACAAGGGGACCCCCAGATCCCACCCCCCCTATGTGAATGGGTACCAGGTACATTATACCCCTACCCATTCACCAAAAAAAGTGTCAAAAAGTAAAAATCACAATAGACAGTTTTTGGCAATTCCTTTATTAAAAAAGTGTCCCGCAATGTCCATCCATCTTTAATCACTCCGCCTGATGGACCGGAAAAATTGAAAAAACCCCCCAAAAAATTCCGCTTTCACGGGAGGCCTCCTGGCGGCTGCTGTCTTTTCGCTTTGACAGCTCTTATATAGGCAAAGGCCACCCGCTGACGTAACCAGATGACCCCGCCCTGCCTGATGTCACATGACATCATAAGGGGATGGGGTCATTTGGTTACGTCACCGGGTGGCCCCGCCCTTGCCTATATAACAGCTGTCACAGCCAAGAGACAGCAGTTGCCGGGAGGCCTACCCTTGAGGCAAAGCTTTTTTATTTTTTCTATTGTTCAGGTCCATAGGGAGGCGTGATTGAAGATTGATTGACTTTGCGGGACACTTTTTTTTTTTTTTTTAATAAAGGAATTGTTAAAAACTGTTGTGGTTTTAACTTTTTGACACTATTTTTGGTGAATGGGTAGGGATACAATGTACCCGATACCCATTTACACAGGGGAGGGCTGGCAGATTCCAATAAGCTCTTGGCCAGGTTCGATTTATGAGAAAGGATCTCTTTGTCAGCATTCCCTCAGCTCAGTTTTTTCTCTGAATTGTCCTGACATCCCTTCTAAAACGAATGAACATATATTTCTACCACTTTTCATCAAGGCAAATAAACCCGTGGATCAATTGTTACAAAATATCCATCTGAGGATTCTGACACAAGAATTTAGCTTGATGACAAAATGCCAAGCTATGCTGCATGAAAAAAATAGAATGAACTGTCATAAGTCAAAAGAAATACACTTTACAGAAGTATGAAGCCTCGTACACATGGCCGAGAATCTCGTCAGGAAAATACTTGTCGTTTTTCATGACGAGATTCTTGGACAAGAAACTTGTCCCGGCCGAGTGTACACACGCTCGATTCAAAGAACCCGCAGTTCTTTGAATGGAGCGAACACGGTGACGTCATCGACTACGACGAGCGTGCGCTCGTCACATTCGATGCCGTCGCCGCCATCTTTCTACACCCTACCTATGCCTAGGAAGCTACAGCGTATGCGTCAAAGTCATTTTGAGCATGCGCGGGTTTTCACGGCGACAGGTAAGTGTACACACACACACTTTTCTCGTCGAGAAACATGCTGACGAGAATCTCGACGAGAAATTAGAGAGCAGGTTCTCTATTTTTCTCGTCGAGATTCTTGTTCGTTTTCTTGATGAGAAACCTGAAAGCCGCGTACACACGACCGAATTACTCGGCAAGAAAGCTCTGCCAGCAAGTTTCTTGCTGGTTCTTGCCGAGAAACTCGGTCGTGTGTACGAGGCTTCACTGTATTTTGTAGCTTGTCAGCTTTTTTGCTTGAAAGCATTATGGCCATAGGCATTTATTTTCAGGAGGTTTTAAGTATATTAATATTCTAACCATTGTATGTGTAATCATAAAAATGGCAATGACTTTTGTTGAAAAGTGTCTCTTTGTTGTAATCAGGGCTATTTCAAATACACAGCTTGTTCTAAAACTGGAAAATAGTGAAGTGGGAAAGCCAAGCTCTTAAGCTGATCGTATAATGATGTTTAATCCATAGGTCGGGCTGTTTTTAGTGTGAGTTTGTTTGCCCTCTCTGAGAAATTATTGTTCAGCAGCTTCACACAGCTGTAATTTGTAGAATTTATAATGTTCGAGTGGCTGAGTTAATAATCCGTGTTTCACTCAGTAGATCAATGTTTAGAGAATGAAGTGACAGCTGTCTATATGGGTAATGACACATCTGTGCGTACCCAACAGAATTTTTAGCCAGTTATTTTCTACTTTCTGAAACAGGGATTCTCCTTTGGTAGATGAAATGATGCTCATTACCAAAATGGTCATTGTCAATAATTAAAAAATTTATCAAAACTGTAAACAAACAAAAAAAAAAAAGACAAACCTTGGAGCACAAAACCAAATGGTGACATTAAACTGGGCAGCACTTTAATATTCCTTAATATTTATCAACTCAATTCTCCCCTAGAGTTAACAGATAATAAAAGTGGAAAGAAACATAACTTATTTTTTTAAATAAAAAAACATGTTTACAACACTAACCTTAAAGCAAACAAAAAAATATATTTAAAGCGGAGGTCCACACAAAAAGCGAACCTTCGCTTTTCGAAATCCCCCCCTCAGGTGTCACATTTGGCACCTTTCAGGGGGGCGCAGATACCTGTATAATACAGGTATTTGCACCCACTTCCGGGAATAGACTCCCGCGGGAGTCATGCCCCTTCGCATCACCCCACGCTGTCTTCTGGGAAAACACTGGTCCCAGGAGACAGCGGGGACCAGTGAGGGCGCGCCGCGTGCCTCACGCATGCGCAGTAGGGAACCGGGCAGTGAAGCCGCAACACTTCACTTCCTGATTCCCTCACCGAGGATGGCGGCGGGGGCAGCCGAGAGACGAGCGATTGCTCGGCCTCGGCTGCCGACATCGCGAGCGCGCTGGACAGGTAAGTGTCCATTTATTAAAAGTCAGCAGCTGCAGTATTTGTAGCTGCTGGCTTTAAAAAAAAAACATTTTGGGTGGACCTCCGCTTTAAGTATTCCAGTGCTTCCCACCGGTTCCTCCTTCTCTGGCCAGCTGCTTAGTGACTGCAAACTTTGCATTTGCTGGAGTCTTTAAAATATAGGACATAAAGCCAGAAGGGAATTTGGGATCTCTAACAATACATATACAAATCATGAATACTAAAGTAAATTCCTCACACACCATACCAATCATCAGTTCTTGGGTATTGGGTGGAGAGTAAGGATGAGCCTAACACCCCCCCTTCGGTTCGCACCAGAACTTGCGAACAGGCAAAAAATTGGGACACGAACATGAAAAACCAAAAGTGCTAATTTTAAAGGCTTATACGCATGGTATTGTCATAAAAAGTGTTTGGGGACCTGGGTCCTGCCCGAGGGGACATGTATCAATGCAAAAAAATAAATAAAAACAGCTGTTTTTCCGGAAGCAGTGATTTTAATAATGCTTAAAGTGAAAAAATAAAAGTTTTCCCGTGTTTAGAACAGTCCTGCAGCAAAATTACATTTGGAAAGGAAAAAAGTCATTTAAAACTAGTTGCGGCTGTAATGAATTGTCGGGTCTCGGCAATACAGATAAAACTGATTGAAAAAAAAATCGGCATGGGTTCCCCCCAGTCCTTTACCAGGCCCTTTGGGTCTGGTATGAATATGAAGGAGAACCCCGAACCAAAAACAAAAAATTGCGTGGGGTTCCCCCCAAATTCCATACCAGGCCCTTCAGGTCTGGTATGGATATTAAGGAGATCCCTGCGCCATTTTTTTTTAAAATGGCATAGGGGTCCCCCTCAAAATCCATACCAGACCCTTCAGGTCTGGTATGGATTTTAAGGGGAAGCCTGCGCCAAAATAAAAAAAAATGGCGTAGGGGTCCCCCCAAAAATCCATACCCAACCCAACTTATCAGGCCGCAGGAAAAGAGTGGGGACAAGAGAGCGGCCCCCTCCTGAACTGTACCAGGCCACATGTCCTCAACATGGGGAGGATGCTTTGGGGTCTGACCCCAAAGCACCTTGTCCTCATGTTGATAGGGACAAGGGCCTCATCCCCACAACCCTTGCCCGGTTGTTGTGAGGGTCTGCGGGCGGGGGGCTTATTGGAATCTGGAAGCCCCCTTTAACAAGGGGACCCCCAGATCCCGCCCCCCCTTTTTGAATTTGTAACGGGGTACCATTTCACAAAAAAAATTGACAAAAATAGTAAAAGAGACAAGAGACAGCTTGGGATAAGTCCTTTATTAAAAAAAATAAAAATAAAAATGTCCAACGATGTAAATCCACGTTGCCCGACGACCGAAGGAAAAAAAAAAAGCCGCAAAAGTTCCACCTCCATGGGAGGCGGTCGCAGAATGACGCTTCTCCCGCAGTGACAGCTGTTATATAGCTGAGGGTGGGGCCACAGGAAAGCCCGGGGAAGCCACCGTGGCTTCAGAGGGGGGCAGGGTCACGGGGTGGCCCCGCCCTCAGCTATATAACAGCTGTCAAAGCGAGAGAAGCGTCAGGAGGTGCCTGAAGGGCCTGGTATAGATTTTGGGGGTCCCCACAATTTTTTTTTTTTAATTAAAAGTTTGCTTCTGCTCGCAAGCTCATCGGGACGGGGCTCTTTAACAACTTCAATACCATGCACTTATACAGCTTCCTGCCCAAGCCAATTTTGAGCTTTCAGCGCTGTCGCAATTTGAATGACAATTGCGCGGTCATGCTACACTGTACCCAAACAAATTTTTTATCATTTTGTTCCCACAAATAGAGCTCTCTTTTGGTGGTATTTGATTGCCTCTGCGATTTTTATTTTTTGCGCAACAAATAAAAAAAGAGCGATTTTTTTTAAAAAAACTATGTTTTTCTTTGTTTCTGTTAATTTTTTTGTAAATAAGTACCTTTTCTACTTCAATGACGGGCACTGATAAGGCGGCACTGAAGGGCACTGATAAGGCGACACTGATGGGCACCGATGAGGTGGCACCAATGAGGTGGCACTGATGAGGTGGCACTGATGGGCACTGATGATGGGCACTGATAGGCGGCACTGATGGGC
Organism: Rana muscosa; assembly: GCA_029206835.1. NCBI lineage: Eukaryota > Metazoa > Chordata > Amphibia > Anura > Ranidae > Rana > Rana muscosa. The sequence goes on from CM055116.1 coordinate 226,902,461, forward strand.
ACTGATATGTGGCACTGGTATGCGGCACTGATGGGCACTCATAGGCGGCACTGATTGGCACTCATAGGCGGCACTGATTGGCACTCATAGGCGGCACTAATGGGCACTTTTAGGCGGCACTGATGGGCACTTATGGGTGGCACTGATAGGTGGCACAGACGGGCACTGATAGGTGGGCACTTATGGGCACAGATGGGCATGGATGGGCACTGATAGGTGGCACTGATGGACACTAGTAGGTGGCACTGGTGACACTGCTGCCTAGCAATGCCAGCCACCACACATTTGTTTCTTGACATGATCGTGCCAGTCAGTGCCCATGTGTGGGCACTGATTGGCTATTTTTTTTATATATATATATATATTTTACTACATGTGGATGGCCATGGGGGCCATCCACATGCTTAGGGCTTCCCTGGTGGTCCTTGGGGGCTTCCCTGGTGGTCCAGTGTGGGTATCCGAGGGGGGGCTGCGCTGATAAACAATCAGCGCGAACCCCCCCTGTCAGGAGAGCCGCCGATCGGCTCTCCTCTACTTGCGTCTGTCAGACGCGAGTGAGGAAGAGCCGATCAACGGCTCTTCCTGTTTACTTCCTGATCAGCCGTGATTCGACACGGCTGATCACATGGTAAAAAGCCTCCGACGGAGGCTTTTTACCGAGATCAGTGTAGCGGTGGGTCAGACTGACCCACCGCTCCACCGATCGCCGCGATGCGCGCCCCCCAGGCGCGCGGCGGCTGTTATCCCGCAGGACGTCATATGACGTCCAGTGTGGATAACAGAACCACTTCCCGGACGTCAATTTGCTATTGACTGGGCGGGAAGTGGTTAACCACTTCCCTACTGTGCACAAAAACCCCCTTCCTGCCCAAGCCATTTTTCAGCTTTCAGCGCTGTCACACTTTGAATGACAATTGCGCGGTCGTGCGACGTGGCTCCCAAACGAAATTTGCGTCCTTTTTTTCCCACAAATAGAGCTTTCTTTTGGTGGTATTTGATCACCTCTGCCGTTTTTATTTTTTGCGCTATAAACAAAAGAAGAGCGTCCAGTTTGGAAAAAAAACACTATTTTTTACTTTTTGCTATAATAAATACCCATTTTTTTTTTAAATAAAATTTTCCTCAGTTTAGGGCGATACGTATTCTTCTACATATTTTTGGTATGAAAAAAAATCGCAATAAGCGCGTATTGATTGGTTTGCGCAAAAGTTATAGCGTCTACAATATAGGGGATAGATTTATAGCATTTTTATTTTATTTATTTTTTTATTAGTAATGGCGGCGATCTGCGATTTTTATTGTGACTGCGATATTGCGGCGGACACATCGGACACTTTTGACACATTTTTGGGACCATTCACATTTATACAGCGATCCCTGCTATAAAAATGCATTGATTACTGTATAAATGTGATTGGCAGGGAAGGGGTTAACCACTAGGGGGCGGGAAGGGGTTAAATATGTTCCCTCAATGTGTTCTTACTGTGGGGGGAGGGGACTGACTGGGGGAGGTGACCGATGGTTGTCCCTATGTACAAGGGACACACCATCGGTCCCCTCTCCCTCACAGGACGTGGATCTGTGTGTTTACACACACAGATCCACTTTCCTGCTCGGTTCCCGGGCAATCGCGGGTGCCCGGCGGCAATCGCGGCCGCCGGGCACGCGCATCGGGGCCTTGTGAACGCGGCGGTTGGGGGGCATCTCCCGCGGCCGATAACGGTAATCTTGCGGCAAATTGAATGCAGAGACCACCATTATCGTTTACAGGACCGCCGCCTGAAGAGATGGATACCTCGGTTGTGGCAGCAGCTCCTGCCGTTACCGAAATATCCCTCTTCAAATAGAGGACGTATATAGTCATGCGGCGGTCCTTAAGTGGTTAATATTTATATCAGACCCAAAGGGCCTAGTAATGAACTGGGGGGGGGGGCCCATGCCGTTTTTTTCAATGAGTTTTATGTATATTGCTGGGACCCGACAATTTATTACAGCCGCGATCAGTTTTAAATTACTTTTTTTCCTTTAGAAATTTAATTTTGCTGTGGTAATGTTCTAAACATGGGAAAAATGCGCCACTTTACAGGCATACTATAGAGACCCCCCCGTGCACGAAATTTAAAGGAATATTTCATTTTTATTGTTTCAATTGAAAGCATTATTAAAATCACTGCTCCCGAAAAAACGGCCATTTTTAAAACTTTTTTTTCCTTGATACATGTCCCCTGGGGCATACATGTCCCCCAAACACTTTTTATGACAATACCATGCATATAAGCCTTTAAAATGAGCACTTTTGTTTTTTCATGTTAATCTCCCATAGACTTTTAAACGGTGTTCCGCGGCTTTCACATTTGCCACGAGCACCACATAATGTTCGCTATTCGGCGAACACCCGATGTTCAAGTCGAACTTACGTTTGACTTGAACATCAGGCTCATCCCTAGTGGAGAGGGCTGGGTCTACCTAGAATGCAGGCAAAGTATGTGTAGCGCTTACTCTTGTAGGAGCCACTGGAAATGTGCCTTGGTTCTTCCCCAGTGGATTGCCCCACAGCCAGGCACACAATCTCAGTCCAGCCACGCTTTTCTTCAATAACTAGTCTAGAGGTGTTGTATTTATTTTTGGAGAACTTGGATAGGGTTGAGGGAATTGAGTGGGATACTCCAAAAATAGAACTTACAGATTAAGGACAGTAAACTTCTTTCTGTAAAGCTGAAACAAAAGTCCTTGCATATAGCAAACTGTGGATGTCAGGGAACCAACAGCAGGAGAAGGGGTCTAGGACCTATAATCTCTACCAGCACTTATGGCAGAAGAAGGACTTTAGGACCCAACATCTTTTCCAGCAGGTCACATGGGCCTATGAAAGGAAGTCTGCTAGAGGCTTCAGTTGCTGGTTGATCTTCGGCTCCGCCAGTGTGTTATCCCCGTGATTTTCCTGTTCCTGTGTCTTCTGTTTGCTTCCTGTGTTTGACCTCAGCTATCCACCCGACCACACCTGCTCTGATACCCACCTGGTTTCTGACCTCGGCTATCCACCTGATCACGTCTGCTCTGATACCCAAATGGCTTCTGACCTCGGCTATCCACCTGATCACGTCAGCTCTGATACTCACCTGGCTTCTGACCTAGGCCTCCTTCTGACCATGCTCCAGTCTCAGCATTATCCGAATCCTGCAACGCTTCACAGGCACCACCGGTCTGCTAATTCTATGCCAGAACACCAGCTGTACTCCGGAACCTCTATACAATCCAGCAGGCGACCTGTGCTACTTTGGGTCTGACCTTTCCTGTCTCCACCTTCAGGGAGGTCTGGAACTTAGCCGCAACTAACCTAACTACACAGTAGTTTGCTACAGTGAGCACAACAAAATTTACATTACACAAAGATTATACCCACACTGGTTACAGTGGGGCAAGCTAAATTTACCAAAAATACACACAGCTCCACTAAACACAGCGAGCTAGCACTAAGTCTAACTAATCCTGGCTCCTATCTAGCAGTGTGCTACATTTGTACTGCCACTTTGTACTGCTCCCTGCTGATGGTGGCTTGCATGTGGATTTTGTGAACATAAGTGGAATTTTGAACTAAAGTGGAGAGTTAAAAACCAAGAGTTTTACTTTTAACTGCTTCTCCTTCTTTTTTTTTTCTGCTAATTAAGGGGAGTGGTTAATTGTTCACAGGTGAGTATATAAGTGTCTGTACAAACTCCCCTGGGAGCTGGCTCCCTGCTGTTGGTGGCTTGCATGTGGATTTTGTGAACATAAGTGGAATTTTTAACTAAAGTGGAGAGTTAAAAACCATGAGTTTAAAACAGGAGTTAAGAGAGGAGTCTTCTAAACTGTGAGTAACATCTTAAACTTCCTACAAGTAATTATATTGTAACTGTGAAATGAGTGTGCCACATGTATGCAAAATTGGTGCAACAGCTCCAGGATGGATACCGCTGTGACAGATGTGAGCAGGTTGCCCTTCTGGAAGCTCGCATTAGAGATCTGGAGGAGCAAGTTGCAACACTGGGCAGAAAGGACAACCTTGAAAGGGGTCAGTAGGGCTGATGTGGAGGGTGGAGGGGCAAGTCAGGATTATCAGATAGGAAGATGGGTTACTGTAGTTAGAGGGAGTGGAAGGTGCTTGCAGAAAAGGAAGGCCAGTTCTGTATTTGTACATCAAAACAAATTTTCCAAGTTGGGTGAAGTTGTGGAGGTGGCAAACACAGAGGTGGCAGCCCTAGATGTCACTGCTACCCCTAACAGCTGGGAGAGCAACCCATCTAGTAGAGGTGGTGAGGGGAGTGCAGGTAGGCCTAGACAGTTGGTGGTTATAGGGGATTCTATAATCAGAAGGACTGATAGAATAATTTTACGCCAGGATCGCCTCAACCAAATGGTTTGCTGTCTCTCTGGTGCCAGGGTTCGGCATGTGGTGGACTGGGTGGATAAATTACTGGGAGGGGCTGGGCATAACCCAGCTGTCTTGGTCCACGTTGGAACCAATGACAGTATACATGGAAGGTGGAGGCTCCTTAAGAATCAATTTAAAGAACTAGGCTGCAAGGCAAGGACCTCCAAGGTGATATTCTCAGAAATATTGCCTGTGCCATGCGCAACACAGGAAAGGCAGGGGGAGATTAGAGAGCTGAATGGATGTCTAAAGACCTGGTGTAGCGAGGAGGGATTTGGGTTTCTAGAGCACTGGGCTGACTTTTCATTTGGGTGCAACCTGTATGCTAAAGACGGTTTGCACTTGAATGGAAGGGGGTCTGCTGTGCTGGGGAGAGGTTTATGGGAAGGCTGGAGGAGTATTTAAACTAGGATTGAAGGGGGAGGGTTAACTAGAATTACATTGAGCACACAGGTCAGTTAGGGGTCAGATATTAATGGAGAGTGGAATGGGGATAGATGGGGGGAGGGTTATGGCAGGTGACAAGAAAGTTCCCATGTTGCAAACAGCCATTGGAAACTATAGTGCCATTTGTACTACTAAAAATGATATGAAAAACACCAGAGAAAAATGTAAAAATGTAATACATTAAAGTGTTTGTTCACCAATGCCAGAAGTCTGCCAAGCAAAATAGGTGAGTTGGAAGCTCTGGTGCATGAGGAGAGCTGTGACGTAATCAGTATTGCTGAAACTTGGCTAAAAAGGAAAGGTTGCCGGGTCTGTCTCTATGTGAGAAGTGATCTCAAAGCAAGCGTGAAAGAGGACCTGGTTGATGGAGAGTGTGATGAGGCTGAAGCATTATGGGTGGAACTGCATATAGATGTGCGTAGTTCAAAGTTAATCATTGGAGTTTGTTATAGACCACCCAATGTTAATGTGGAGGTGGAGACTCAGCTCCTTGCACAGATGGAAAGGGCTGCAAGGGCTGGGACGGTGATAATAATGGGGGATTTTAACTACCCAGAAATTGACTGGAGTAATGGCACTGCTGGGACAGTTAAAGGGCAAAAATGTATAAACCTATTGCAGGACAATTTTATGGTCCAGTTTATTGAGGCCCCAACTAGGAATGATGCTCTGTTGAACCTGGTAATCTCAAACCATGCAGAGCGTATTACTAATGTTCAGATAAAGGAACAACTGGGTAGCAGTGACCATAACATGATTTCATTTGATGTTAGCTGTAAGCAAGAAATACATACAGGAAAGATAAAAACACTTAATTTCCAGAAAGCACATTTTCCAAGGATGAGGGCGCTCTCCAGGACTTAGACTGGGAGGGAATATTGGCATCGATAAACACAGAACAGAAATGGGAATTCTTCAAAAAGACTATTTGGGACCTCATTGCAAAGTATATTCCCATGGGCAATATGTTTAAAAGGCTAAAAATAAAACCTATGTGGCTCACAAGTTAAAAAAGCTATAAACAATAAGAAAAGAGCTTTAAAAAAGTGTAGTTTAAATGTTACAAAGAATATAACAGGATATGTAAAAAGGAAATCAAGGATGCAAAAATTCAAAACGAACGACAGATTGCAAAAGATAGTAGGACAAACCCCCAAAAATTCTTCAAATATATTAATAGTAAAAAGGTCAGGTCTGAGCATGTAGGCCTTTACAAAATAATCTAGAGTGGGTGACTGGGGACAAAGAGAAGGCCAATTTATTAAATACTTTCTTCAGCTCTGTGTATACAATGGAGCATAGGCGAGATCATGTCCATAATGGGGGTGGTAGTGACACAACACCAAATCCACAATGGCTCAAAAGCGATATGGTCCAGAAATATTTAGACTGAATATAGGTGGATAAAGCACCTGGACCAGATGGAATACACCCACGGATCCTAAAAGAATTGAGCTCTGTAATTTCAAAGCCATTGTATCTAATTTTTAGGGACTCATTAATGACAGGAATAGGACCACTGGATTGGCGCAAGGCCAATGTGGCGCCTATATTTAAAAAGGGAACAAAGTCTTTAACAAGTAACTATAGACCTGTTAGTTTAACTTTTAACTTCTATAGTTGGGAAGATACTGGAGAGATTAATAAAAGACCACATAGATGAGTTCTTGCTGGAAAAAAACTATTTAAGCAACAGACAGCATGGATTCATGAAAGACAGAAGTTGTCAGACAAACCTGATTTCTTTTTATGAAGAGGTAAGTAAAACCTTGGACAGAGGGGTGGCGGTGGACGTGGCATACTTAGATTTTGCAAAAGCGTTTGATACAGTTCCGCACACATGGCTCATGTGTAAGGTAAAGTCTACAGGATTGGAAACATCAGTTTGTAAATGGATAGAAAACTGGCTAAAAGACAGAATTCAGAGAGTAGTGGTTAATGATTCTTACTCTGAATGGTCTAAGGTTATCAGTGGTGTACCCCAAGTGCTGGGACCCTTACTTTTTAATATCTTTATAAATGATATTGGGTCTGGGATCAAAAGTAACATTTATGTCTTTGCAGATGACACCAAGCTATGCAGTGGAATAATGTCCTTACAGGATGTCGCCAATTTACAAACCGACCTCAATGCTCTGTCTAATTGGGCGACTATGTGGCAGATGAGGTTTAATGTTGATAAATGTAAAGTTATGCACTTGGGGGCTAAGAATATGAATGCATCAAGAATATGAATGCATCATACATACTAGGGGGGAGTACAAATGGGGGGATCCATAGTGGAGAAGGATCTGGGGGTTTTGGTAGATCATAAGCTCAATAATGGCATGCAATGCCAAGCTGCGGTTTCCAAAGCGAGCAAAGTCCTTTCTTGTTTTAAGAGAGGTATGGACTCCAGAGAGAGAGATATAATTTTGCCCCTGTTCAAATCATTAGTAAGACCTCATCTGGAATTTGCAGTTCAGTTTTGGGCACCAGTTCTCAAAAAGGATATCGGGGAACTGGAGAAAGTGCAGAGAAGGGCAACCAAACTGATAAGAGGCATGGAGGAGCTCAGCTATGAGGAAAGATTAGAGGAACTGAATTGATTCACTCTTGAGAAGAGGAGAATAAGGGGGGATATGATTAACATGTACAAATATATAAGGGGTCCATATAGTGAACTTGGTGTTGAGCTATTCACTTTACGGTCAACATAAAAGACAAGGGGGCACTCTTTACGTCTAGAGGAAAAAAGATTTCATCTCCAAATACGGAAAGGTTTCTTCACAGTAAGAGCTGTGAAAATGTGGAATAGACTCCCTCCAGAGGTGGTTCTGGACAGCTCAGTAGATTGCTTTAAGAAAGGCCTGGATACTTTCCTAAATGTACATAACATTTATAGGTAAAGATGATCCAGGGTAAATCCGATTGCCTCTCGGGGGATCAGGAAGGAATTTTTTCCCCTGCTGTAGCAAATTGGATCATGCTCTGCTGGGGTTTTTTGCCTTCCTCTGGACCAACTGTGGGTATATAATTGGGTATATGGGATTGTATGATATTTTTTATTAATTTTTTTTTTTTTCATGGTTGAACTGAATGGACTTTGTCTTTTTTCAACCTGACTAACTATGTAACTATGTAACTTTGCACATTCAGGGAAAAGTGATAAGATTTTTTTGTAAGAGAGACCCACATCCCACCTGTTGGTGCTTCATGGATCTCCCCTGCTGCAGCCCCAATCAAATATTCAACCTTTTTGCGTGTGAAGGAGAATGTGATGGCTTCTCAGCATACAGGGCTTGAGAGATCAATTGTCAGGCTTGAAGACACAAGGTGTATTGGAAGATGAAGAAGGTGGTAGAAGTTAACCTGTTTATGTTTGGACTCTGATGGAGGGGCAGGGGGTTTGCAGGGAAGTTGAGTGGGCATGGTAAATAGGATCTGAGCCTAGTCACAATATACTGTAAACAGCACACATGTTGGCAGTCCTTGCACCCACCCACAAAATATTTCTTACTTAGTGTGCTATGTGGGGGAGCCTCACGAATGCACTTAAACCTATAAGATGCTTTTTAAAACTAAAACAGAATATAAAACTAACATTTTCTGAATCTACCTCAAATCCACCTGATGACAGTGGTCAGTGGTTAGGGGGATAGTGGTTCTTGGGAGAAAAAAAGCCCTGGTACAAGTGGTCATTGGGGAAAAAAAATACCCTGGTGTCATAGGAGGAAAAATATTCTGGTGACAGTGGTTAGTGGAAGAATTTTTTTTCAGTGCAGGGAAAAAATGCCCTGGTGTCAGTGGTCAGTGGAAGGAAAAAATGTCTTGGTCTCAGTGGAAGGAAAAAGGCCTCAAAATCAGTGATCAGTGGAAGGAAAAAAATGCCCATATTACAGTGGTCAGTGAGAGGAAAAAAGGCCCTAGCGTCAGTGGTCAATGAGATGAAAAAATTATTTGGTGTCAGTGGGAGGATAAAAAAATGCCCTGATGGCAGTGGACATTCAGAGAACCGTGGTCAGTAAGAAGAAAATACCCTGATGTCAGTGTAAGTAAAAAAAAGGCACTGGTGCAAGTGGTGAGTGAGTGAGAAAACAAAATGCACTGGTGTTAATGGCAAAAAAATGCCATAGGTGTTCAGTTTGTATGGTTGGGGGAAAGGGGGTGAGGGGTAATCACCATAGTTCAATGTGGAGGAAAGGGGCACTGCTGAAGGGGGGGAAACAGTGGTTATGCGGTGCTGGAAATTGTGCATCACAGTTAATTTCTATCTCTTGCTCACGTTGCAACTTTGTCCTCATTGTACTGTTTTCGGTCCAGCCCCTCTCTAATTTGCCATGACCACTGCCAATCCATAAAATGCTGTAAGCAAAGAGAAGACTAAATGAGATCACTCTGCCTACCTAGTGAGATCACATGTCAATTGTAAAGAACAATGTCTGCACTCAAGTATGCTTTAAGGCACAAAAATGCAATATATTGGCCACTTTTTGGTACAGTATGAAAAGATAAGTTGCACCAAGTAAATAGATACCCAACATGTCAAGCTTTAAATTCGTGTCCCCACAAAATGACAAAAAAACTTTGCTGCCGTAATTGTTTTTAATAGGATGATGATTTAGAAAACCCTACAGGTCATCAGTTTACAGTTAACCATGAATAGTCACCCAAGAATTATTACTTTGGGGATATGTAATATGTAACATGTATGTAACAAGTGACATTTATATACATAGAGGCTCTTGATGGTTGTATTTTCGTTCATATGTGCGTGTCTTATAATATTTTGATTCTCTTTATTGAAATATCACAGGATCCTTAACGTCTCACCTGCATTCCAGTTAAGCTGACAGAGCACAGATTGTGTTCTATTGGCTTTTCCCCTGGCCACAATGGCCAAGAAAAGTGACAGCAGAAACTGGAATTGATATTTTACAGGTTGCTTCTGGGTTCATTTTAGCTTGGGGAAATCAGCAGATGGATGTTTGCTGGTCTCCTTCCCCTCCAATTGGTCCCAGATGGGGCACAGCTGGGCCCAGGAAGCTTGGAAGCTTGGTGGGACACATTCAAGGGGTCACAGAAAGCGAGCAGGCGACTGTACAACTGTTGGACTTTCATTTCACGTTCATTAAAAAAACGTTGGCTTGTGGGGTGTACACACTCCCCCCCGCTGACACCCCTGAAAGCCTTAGGCTCTATTCACACTACCATTTTGAATCGCGGTCAGATTTTCCGCGAATCTACCCGCGATTTGACAGCACCGATGTGTGAATGACAAATCGCGGAACCCGCATTTGAAATGCCATTAATTTGAATGACAAGTCAAATCGCACTGTGGGTCTGCTATGTTTGTCACGCGTAAAACGTGCTGCAAACTCCTTCCTACGAATGTCTCCACAGCAGCTCTTACGCTCTTCTTCGACTATCTTTTTTCTATTCCTCCCCTGTTTCTTCTTCCTTCCTCTTTCCCTTTCCATTCACGCCCATCTTTGGGTCGCTCTCCCCTCTTCTTTTTTTTCTCTTTTTCTTTTCTTCCCCTTTTCTTTTTTTTTATTTCTCAAATTTTTTGTATACAATATTTATTTTATTTTAAATTTTATGAACAACGGGGCTCTCCTAGCCGGAATTACTATTTACTCCAAGTGACAGTCGTAGATTCTAATAATATACTGTATGACGATAGGAGTTAAGCTAGGGGCGATAGCCATTGGGCTGACCACACATGTTCGCTTGCGATTGTCACCAGACTGTAACTTTAAACGTTGTTCCTTGTATTGTCTGTTAAAATACCAATAAATATATTTTCAACCCTAAAACGTGCTGCAATCGCGGCAATCTGCATCGCGGGAAGCATGTCGCCTAAAAGAAGCTCCTGAACTTTTTTTGGGTGACATGCTTCCCGCGATGCCACAATTGCAGCATGTTTTATCAAGAGCCAATGACCACTGATGGAGAGTTTCAGAAAGACCTGGAATTAGCAGATACAATTGTTTCAAATAAAACAATAAGTAATGCACTCAACCGCCATGGCCTGTATGCACGCTCCTAACGCAAGACTTGATTGCTGAAGAAAAAGCATGTTGAAGCTCATTTAAAGTTTGCTGCACAACATTTAGACAAGCCTGTGAAATACTGGGAGAATATAGTCTGGTCAAATGAGACCAAAATTTAACTCTTTGTATGCCATAACACACACCATGTTTGGGGGTCAAATGGCACTGCACATCAGCCCAAAAACACCCCCATACCAACAGTGAAGTTTGGAAGTCGGAAACCTCATGGTGTGGAGCTGTTTTTCAGCATACAGTATTGGCAAACTTCATATCATTGAAGGAAGGATGAATGGAAAAATGTACCAAGACATTCCTAATAAAATTTTGCTGCCGTATACCAGGATGATGAAGATGAAATAAAGACGGACATTTCAGCAAATCCCGAACACTAAACCAAGGAAACTCTAAATTGGTTTCAAAGAAAAAAAATATAGCTGCTAGAATGGCCCAGCCAATCACCTGACTTGAATCCAATACAAAATCTATGAAAAGAACTAAAGATCAGAGTTCATAGAAGAGGCCCACAGAACCTTCAAGAGCTGTCACTACCAACAAAGATTTTGTACCAAGTATTATCCACTTAAGCCCCGTACCATTTTGTTGCTAAAGGACCAAGCCTCTTTTTGTGATTCGGCACTGCGTTGCTTTAACTGACAATTGCACGGTCGTGCGACGTGGCTCCTAAAAAAAATTGATGTCCTTTTTTTTTCCTACAAATAGAGCTTTCCTTTGGTGGTATTTGATTACCTCTGCAGTTTTTATTTTTTGCGCTTTAAACTAAAATAGAGTGACAGTTTAAAAAAAAAATACATATTTTTAACTTTTTCCCTAATACATATCCCCATATTTTTTCCTCAGTTTAGGCCGATACGTTTTCTTCTACATATTTTTGGTTAAAAAAAAATCGCAATAAGCGTTTATTGATTGGTTTGCGCAAAAGTTATAGCGTCTACAAAATAGGGGGTAGTTTTGTGGCATTTTTATTAATATTTTTTTTTACTAGTAATGGCGGCGATCAGCGATTTTTGAGAAAGGGAGTTTTTACCGCTCCAGGTGAGTATGCTCCGACAATCTATGGTCTCAGGAACACCGTGGGTGCAGCAATGCACGTAGCATATGGAAAGGAAAATAAGGATATGGACAGCCGCACTCCAAAAAACCTTGATGGTCGCCTTTATTGTAAAGGATCAGATAGCTACGAGTAAGCACTAGTTACAGTGCGAAACATGTCAGCTGTTACCCCGGTTATGCTGTGATTTTTTGGTGTATTTTATCTGATCCTTTACAATAAAGGCAACCATCAAGGTTTTTTGGAGTGCGGCTGTCCATATCCTTATTTTCCTTTCCATACGATCAGCGATTTTTATCGTGACTGCGACATTATGGCAGACACATCGGACACTTTTGACACATTTTTGGAACCATTGTAATTTTTACAGCGATCAGTGCTATAAATGTGCACTGATTACTGTGAAAATGATACTGCCAGTGAAGGGGTTAACCTTTAGGTGGCGCTGTAGAGGTTAAGTGTGCCCTAGTGAGTGATTCTTACTGTAGGGGGCGTGGCTTGGCGTGTGACATCACTGATCGTCGTTCCCTATGACAAGGAACAGACGATCACTGACATGCCACTAGGAAGAACGGGGAAAGGTTTGTTTACACTTACCTCTCCCCGTTCTTCACCTCTGTGACCCGATCGTGGGACACCGGCTGGGATCTTAAAGGGGACGTACCTGTGCGCCCTTGTGCCCAGCCGTGCCATTCTGTTGACGTATATCGTCGTGCGGCGGTCCTTATGTGTTTAAATACATTTCAGCTAGCGTGTTCAATACTTTTTACCTGTGTGTCATTCCATTTTACTACACATAACTTTCGGAACTTATTTGTTTTGGTTTCTTTGTATGTATGGATTTTTACCGACATGTGGTGAAAATGTCATGTCAACAGCATCTTTTTTTTTTTTTTTTGAAAAGTTTTATTTATAGTTTTAACAAAACAAACAGACCCAATGGGCCAAACACAAACTAAATACAAATCTTCAGCATTGGCTCCCTCTCCCTCCCTCCCTCCAGACCCTCACCCATCAACAGGAATAATACAGTTAGAAAGTCACTTTAACTCAATCACAGTCATATGATGTTTGGAAATGTCACATAATCACAACCATAATCAACTCTTACTGCAAGTGCATTTATAATGGGTGCCACTCAATCCGCCACCGTAAGTTCACTATTCATCCAACCACCCCATACTTTATCAAACTTCTGAGGTGCGCCCCTACTATCATACGTAGCTTTATACAGCGGTACAGCTCTATTCACCACCCCCTTCCATGCTGACACAGTGGGCGGATTGGGCTTTTTCCATGATAACACTATCAGTTTCCTGGCGTAATATATGAGAATCGTCAACAGAGCCCGAGTCGCTCTCCTTGGGGCTAGATTGTCTACCAGACCCAAGAGGAATACCTCAATTGAAGGCTGTAACTGGATGGTGGTCACCCCAGCTATGCAGTCGGCAACCCCTCTCCAGAACCCTTGGATGAATGAGCAATTCCAAAATACATGCATGAAATCGGCCGTGAGGGAACTGCACCACCAGCAACAAGGAGACTGTGTAGGGAATATCTTGGCCAGTCCAGCCGGCATAAGATAGATGCGATGCAGAAATTTAAATTGGATGAGATGGTCCCTGGCAGAGACCAATCTGGTAAAATTAATGTCCCATACATCATCCCAGTCATCCCTGTCCATCTGGGGGAACACCTCACCCCACGCCGCCCTACACTTTGCCAGGAGATCCCCTCCCTCACTCAACAGCTGTTTATATATTGTAGACAAGGCCTTGTCTAAAGTGTCCTCTCTCAGTAAAGACTCCATATCACTAGTTTGCATGGTGATACCAATATCTCCAAATTGGGCCTTAAATGCATGTCTGAGCTGAAGAAAACAAAACAAGTGCGTATTGGGCAGATCAAACTTGGCTTTAAGGGCGTCAAACTGTAAGAGTTTTCCACCCCCCCACTATGTCCCTCAGAGTCTTAATGCTATACTTAGTCCAGGTGACTGGATCGGGGTACTCACAAAAGTGTGGTAGCTGAGGATTCTTCCAAAGTGGTGTGTAAGGAGAAATTTCAGAGGCGCCACCCACCTTATTCACTGCCACCCATGCCCTACAGGCGGCACGCATGGATATCGTGAGCCTATACGGAGCCCTGATTCCCCGAAGCGGGAGATGCTTCAGTGCCTCATACGAACCCACAACAGCCGCCTCCAGCGTATTAGCAGTGTCGTCCTCAGGTAGAGTGAACCACCTGTGGACAAATACCAGCTGACCAGCTAAGAAATACCTGTGGAAGTCCGGGACCGCCAGTCCCCCTTGTTTCCACGGCAGTTGTAACACCCGGAATTTAATTCGAGGGCGTCGTCCCTGCCATAAGAAAGTTGTTATGAGACTATCTATTTTCTTAAAAACATATCCCGGTATCCAAACAGGGGAATTCCGAAATATATACAAAAACAAAGGTAAAAATTTCATTTTCACTAAATTCACCCTACCAATGAGCGTCAAAGGTAAGTTTTGCCATGCCTGTAGCCTGGATTTCAGTTTAGTCAAAAGTGGATCGACATTTAAGATGTCAACAGCATCTTTAGAAATATATTTACCTAGAAAAATGTTCAATACTTATTTTACCTGCTGTATATAACAGCTCACAACCGTATTGTTAATCAGCTATTGCTCTTTATGCCATATATTCATTCCAGCTTTCATTGCTTGAAAGTAAGTCTGTCTGTAAGTAATGTCATTCATTATCTTGTTCATTTTACATTCAAATTTTTGTGAAACATTAACTTGTCACAAGTTTCTCTGATACCTGTATCTTTAGAATATCTCAGACTAAGGAGTTAAACATAGTTCTGTAAAAGTTAGATGATTGCTTTCCTGCATCCGCTAAAATATTGGTTGAAAAGACATTTTGTTGGAGCTTAGGGAATTACTAAAGCAGTGGTACACGGTGTAGAGGATCATTAGCAGGCAGATAATCATCAGGAAAGGCAATAAAGTGCCTGAAGCACAGCCAAGAATGCTTATCCTTCAAGGGCTTTAGCTCACCTATAGAAATTACTATTGTTCTACATCATCTTCTTCATCTTTGTTGTGTGTTTTCAAGAAAAAAGGTCTTTCAAGGGTAATTGAAATGACAGGGTATTCAAACATATTAGACATTGGTTCCATTTAAAAAAAAAAAAAACGTATGTGCCTAAAAAATGTTTATAGTGCCCCTTTTACACCCCTTTTTGCAACATAGATACTGCTCATAAAACACTAAGCAAATGTATTATTTTTTTACAGTGTATATTTTATAAAATAGAAATATTGTCTCTTAAGACAATGAAGTTGATGTAAATGTCATACAGAAGGGGAAGATCATTTAATATTTATATTGTTCTTAATAAATAAAGCTTTCCTCAATGTGCTTCACTGTGTGTTATTTTAATCAAAGTTATAGAAATAATGCATTGGATGATTCATAAGAGGCATTATCTAAAGATATCAATGCAAAGATTATATGTGGTATGTCTTGTGATGATTGGTATTAAAAATTGCTGTATTTTAAAGCCTAATCCTGGGTTCACCCCTTCTGCCCTCCAATGAGCATATTGAGTATTCTTTGCAAAGAGATTTGAAACCGTGTTAACAAACATATTATGGCTTTAAAAATTATAAAGAGTAGAGGATGTGCCTAAGTATAGTAAATACATCTATATTAACTTTGCAAAGAATGGCATTCCCAATTAATCTGCAGCATTACTGTGCAATGAAAAACCTCCCTTTGGATGTGCAATTACTTCAGTGGACAACACGAAGAGTCTAATGACTGACTACTTTATGTACCACAAGAGAAAAGTAGAAGGCACTTCTTCAAGCCCAGCCTGTGGCAGCTAAAAGAGAGAGGATTCATGCACGTTTGGGCTTATGGTACATATGTCAGTGTGAAGAACTGCTGCAGGTGTTCTCTATTAGAAGGAGATTTTGGCACAAGATATGGAGTAGAAAACTAAGTTTGTGCCTAAGTCCAAAACAAAAAAATGAATCTCATCATAACTAAAAAAACGAAAAGAAACAAATGTACAGGAAGGCTGTCCTATATGTTGTCCTTCTATTAAGCCTAGTGCACATTGCTAGTTTTTTTTGCTCAACCCGGCGGGCTGAATGAATACGACCTGACAGCTCAGGTTCGAGCAGCTGTACTAACAATCCAATGTTAGTACATCAATCTCCCCTGCTGTTCTATTGTGTTCTGACAGGGGGACGGCCCCCCCAGAACACTCCGATCAGCAGACCTTTTTCGGTCATGTCCCTTCGACAAAACGGCCGGCTTCAGTCAGGGCCAGATTAACATAGGGTCTATTGGAGCTGCAGCTCCAGGCGCCTTCCTTAAGATAGGTCCAATTGTCACAAAAAAAAAAAAAAAAAATCCTAAAAAAAAAAAAAAAAGATCGACTTTGAGGGTTGTAGCTTGACGACCAAGGGTCACAGAGACAACAAATTAGGGGGGTATGTAGCTGAAGACCCCACCACTGGTCAAAGTATGGGGCTCCTATCATTTAGGGTTCCGGAGATACAGGGCTCCTTGCACAGCCTGTCAGAAGCTACGTACAAAGCGGCCAGTTTAAATACAAGCTGACACGCTGCAGCAGACTGAGAGGATGAGCTCACAGTGCTTATAATAATTATTTGTATATTATTAATTGCAAAAATAATCTCTCTCATAGAAGGCTCCTCCTCCGATATTAACCCGGTCATTGTCCCTGTTGGTTTTCCCTGTGCTTTTTCTTGTACTTTCTCCTTTAGTCCTTGATCGCCTGAAGTCTTTCCCGCTGTCCCGCTGTCCCTGTCCCGCTGTCCCTGTACAGTAGTTGTTGTCTGTCCCTGGCTCCCTCTCTGAGTGTTCGCTTGTTGAGCTCCTTGCCCTTTTGTGGGTGTTATGCCTGCTAATTGTGCTGGTACATGTGTGTATTTTTCCAGTTTGGCTGCAGCCGCAGCCTGGCTTGCTTTAGCCCCCCGTGCGGACTGTGTCTGTGGCTGGGGCTGGGGGTGGGACTGTGGCTGTGTTCCCGGACTAGGCCCCTCTTTAGAAGCGTTCCTCATCATCACTGATAGTATGCCCGGCATTTTCCAGTGGATATGTGATTATAAAACATCAACTATCAAATATTACAGTATATTATATATTATATATTATACTGCTAGTTAATCAGGGGTTTCATCAGAGTCCCCGGACTCTGCCACCGAACGGATATGCTGACCAAACTTTTATTTAGCACAACTCGCCTCAAACCCCGTAATACTGTCCTAGTATGTTTTTAGCAGCTGTTCCGGCTTTAATCACAGGGGAATGTCAGATACCAGGATATCACATCAGTTATAGCGACCTCCCCCTTACCATAGTAAAGACAGTAAGGACAGTGGTATTGGCAAAATATGGCAAAGTATTAGCAGGTCCTTATAATAATACCGTATTTCTGGATGGCTCCACAGAGCCAATGTATTCAGCCGTCTAATACCGGCAGCTGGCAGCTAGTAGATGGGCTGTCACAAATTTGCCTCAGGGACAACTCCCCCGGTTTATTTCATAGTTCCTGTTTCACAGCCCTCTGCCCTGTTGCTCAGACCACCCAGATTACCACACAAACCATACGAACTGTCTTGTATGTCAGGTTGCCTCAATAATCAGACATGTTTAATCAAGTTAAGCAGGTTTGTTTGGCTAATGCGGCTGCTGCTACTGCTCTAATGGAGATAAAAGAGGATATGACAGTGCTAAAACATGATGTTCAGGGGATTGGGGTGAGGACCTCCGCTTTAGAGGAGAGACTAAGTCAGGTCGAGGATGATGTCAACCCTACGAAGGAAAAATATAAGGGTACTGGGTCTCCCCGAGAAAAATGGAACCGCCCCACGGAATTTATGGAAAAGTGGTTAATAGAAGTATTTGGCAAGGACTGTCTATCAATTTTTTTTTCAATAGAACGGGCCCACAGAGTCCCCTTTAGAGCACCTGCAGAGGGAGGTCAGCCGAGACCAATTCTTGGTAAACTGCTACATTTCACGGACAAAACTACTAGCCTTCAGAAAGCAAGAGAGATGAAAGACATGCAAGTTAAGGGAGCAAGAATCTCAATCTATCCAGATTTTTCCCCTGAATTGCAGAGGCAACGGGCCAAATTTAATGAATGCAAACACAGACTACAACAAAAAGGGATAAAATATGCAATGTTCTATCCGGTACGTTTACGGATAACCGTAAACGGGGAAAACAAGTTTTTCAACACGCCTGTGGAATTGACACTTTGGATGAATACAAAAGAAGGGGAGACATAGTAAGATAGAAAAGAGAAGTAAACATTCCAAAAACCAGAGACACCGGTGTTCTCTCTCCATCCCCTGGAGGGGGAGGAAGGGGGAAGGGAAAAGAAAGAAGGAAAAAAAAAAAAAAATTTTTTAAACTTTTTTTTTGGGTTGTATTATTTGTGTTATTTGATAAGAAAAAAATAATTTTGTTTTTTCTTTCCTGTTTTTTTTTCTTCTTTTTTTTCCCTTCCTTTTTGGGGGTGGAGGGGGGCCTTCTTTTTGTTTTTTTTTCTCTTTCTCTCACAAAGAAATTAACTCTTTTGATATGGGAGGGGGGAGAAGGGAGGGGCTGGGAAATGTGTTTTTTGTATTTTTTGTGGAAAATGGCACAAAGGTGGAAGGAAAAGGGAAAAAAGATGTATCAAAGTATAAGGAAAAGATGTGTGAAAGAGAAGGGTATATGTAAAACAGTTAAAACACTAAAACAAAAAATGATACGAGTGAAAGGGGGAATGTCCACCTTAAGAGTAGGAAATGGTCACTTTAGAAGCCCTCTATATGGGCCCCAAACAGGGCAAGAGAAGGGGAGGGATACAGGGGGGGTGAGAGGGAGGGGGATGGGATGGGAGTAGTGGGGGGGGGCAGGAATGTGTGTATGGGACACTAGAAGAAGAATATCCACACAAAATATGTTTTCATGATCAGATATTATTAATGCACAGTTTGTCAAGGTGGGAAGTACACTGAAACGATTAAATCAAATGGGGGTAGATGATGGAGAATAGAGAAAATGGGAGGGGGACACCAAATCAAGGTAAAAGCATAAAGGTGAGCTCATGGAATGTGCGAGGGGTAAAGGACCCAAGTAAAAGACGGTCAATCTTCTCAACAGCAGAAATAAGAAATATAAAAGTGCTGTGTCTGCAGGAGACGCATCTGGATAAGGAAACTAGTAAAATATTAAGAAATAAGAAATACAAAGTACAATATCACTCCACCCACACTTCTTATTCAAGGGGTGTGAGTATCCTGATAGATTCCGGGGTGGTGTTCTCCTGCAGACAGAGCAAGATAGATGTTATGGGACGTTATGGGACGCTATGTGTTTCTCCGTTGCTGGATAGAAACAAAGGAATATGTGGTGGCGAATGTATATATTCCCCCCCCCGTTTGATACTGAGGTGCTTTGGGAATTAATGGAGTTTGTCATGGACAGGGAGGGTGTGCCCGTAATAGTGGCGGGGGATTTTAACATGACTATGGATAATAACATGGATAGACTCCCGGAGGGTGGCTCCAGGGGACATACGCCCGGCAGCCCTCTCCGCCAATTTTGTGAGGAGGTGGGTCTGGTAGATGTGTGGAGAAGGGGGCACCCGGGAGAGAGACAATTCTCTTGCCACTCAAGGACACATGCGACCCTGTCCCGGATAGACATTATACTTTGCAATGAGGAGGCGCTGGGTGAAGTGGGGGAGGTGGTAAACGAACCAAGAAGTATATCAGACCATTCCCCAGTTAATTTTGAAATAAAGATGAATGAAGGATAAAGGAAAGGGGATTGGAAAATAAATCCATTTTGGCTGGAAGTAATTGAGGACCCGGGGGGAATAGAGACTAGTCTGAAGGAATTTTTAACAACAAACAAGGGATCAGCCTCAATGGGAGTGATTTGGGACGCTTTGAAGGCGTTCCTAAGGGGAATCTTAATAAAAAAAATATCATTTATTAAAAAACAATCAAGTGCCAAAGAAACTGCAGCAAGGGAAAATGTGAAAATGTCAGAGATGAATTACATAAGAAACCCAACTACAGAGAAATACAAGGAGTGGTTGGAGACACAGGAAGATTATAAAAAAATAGTATTAAGGAAAGCAGAAAATAAAAAAATATTTCAGAAACAGACCTTCTATGGGGAGGGGGAGAGAGTGGGGAGAATTTTGGCCCTAATAGCTAGGGCCAGCGCTCCCCTATCTGTCATCCCGGTGGTTCGTGATGAGAAGGGGGAAATTAGGAGAGGCACATCAGAAATAAAAGAAGTCTTTAAGGAATACTATCAGAACCTGTATAGCAGTACACTACATGGTAATAAGGAGGGAGACATGAGAACATTTTTTTCAGGTTTGCAGATTCCAAGGTTGTCAGGGGAAGACAGGGAGGGCCTGGAGGCACCACTTACACTGGAAGAGATACAAAAAGCAACAACGGAGATGGCAAGCCAAAAGGCTCCAGGGACTGATGGCTTGCCAACAGAAATATATAAAAAATACAGTGAGGTGCTGCTTCCAGGACTCCTGGAGGTATTTAATTGGGCAGTAGAGGAAGGAAAGCTACCTGTGTCCATGACGGAAGCAACAATTATAGTATTATTGAAAGAAGGGAAAGATCAGTTGGAGACGGCCTCGTACAGACCGATATCTTTACTGTGTGCCGATGTAAAAATCCTGGCCAAAATTTTGGCAATGAGGTTAAATAAAATAATCCCAAAACTGGTGCACTCGGACCAGACGGGATTTATCCCTGGCAGATCAACTGCCAACAGAAGTAGAAGGGTCAAGGGCTATTTTATCCCTAGATGCAACCAAGGCGTTCGACATCCTGGAGTGGCACTACCTTTGGAAAACTTCTGGTAGAGTTTCAGTTTGGCCCTAAATTTATCCAATGGATCAAAATATTGTATGAAAGTCCCAGAGCAAAGGTAAGGATAAATGCTGAATGTTCAGACTGGTTTCAGCTGGCAAGAGGGACAAGGCAGGGATGTCCATTGTCACCCCTGCTCTTTGCCCTTGCCATTGGCTATCTCTATAAGGGCATCCCCGGGTATAAAGGGTTTTTCAAGAGGAGACTGAGGGAAGAGAAGGTAGCCATGTACGCGGACGATGTCCTGCTTTTTTTGGGGGATACACAAACCTCGCTGGAGAACGCAATAGATATGATAGGGCAATTTGGTAAGTTCTCAGGGCTGACAATTAATTGGGATAAATCGTCGCTTTTGCCGATAGACCCATTGATAGGACAGATTGCTCAAGTGAAGGTGGTAGCTCAAATGAGATATCTGGGAGTAAATATAACAAGGGATCCAGGGCAGTATATAGACGGAAACTTAGTACCATTGTTGACAAAACTCAGACAAAAATGTCGGGTCTGGAATAGGCTTCCTCTTTCAGTGGCCGGTAGGAGTAACCTGGTAAAAATGATATGGATGCCACAAATTTTATATTTCTTTTTCGTACATCACGGGACACAGAGCGACTTAGTCATTACTAATGGGTTATATAGATTACCTTGAGGTGTTGGCACTGGCCAATTCCAAACCGGAAGTACCCTCCCCTATATAAGCCCCTCCCATCCGGGAGCACCTCAGTTTTTTGCCAGTGTCTAAGGTGTTGGCCAAAGAGTAACATGTGTTTTCACTGGGCTTGCGTACAGGTTCTTTTGGGCCTTAGTAAGCTGTTCCGGATCCCACCAAAAAAGCTTCATAGCTAAACGGTCGGTACCCGGGCCTTGCAGCAGAAGAGCAAGGTTTTGCCTGTAATGCCTCTCTTAGGAGGGCTGGACCCTGGGATCCAGAGCTCTGGTCATACCCACGACCAAGATGTTGTCTGTGCAGGGTGCTATACAGGTCCAGGGGAGTGGAATCCTTGGGAACCCGGTCCCTGAAGGTTTAATTACAATGCCTGCCGTGATAGGTGAAGTTTGGACTTCTGTGGACCAAACAAAGTCCTGCGGCGGGGATCAGGTAAGTGGGGGCCCCCAGGAACTTGGTTCTATTGGGGGACCCCCAAGCCTAATTTGTCTTTCTGTCTGTTACCTAACGGTATTCCCGCTAAATATCTGTGTTTGCCTGTAACTACTGAAAATGTAAAATTTTAATAGTAGTCAAGAAAAAAAAAAAAAAAGGGGACCGCGGTACCTGTGTTAAACCACTAGAGGCCGCTGTAGTCCGTTTTTCTTGTCATGTGGATCTTTGGTTTTTTCAAGTCAAAAGATCCAGGCAGTTGGTAAGTTTCTCTGTGGGAATCCACTTCCTCTGCCCTGTTGCTGCGCTCATCCACCGCACAGGCCCTCCGGCAAAAAGGGCCCTGGCTCCTAGTCCCTGTTTGATTTCGAAAAGGGCGCCAATGGCGCACGGGCGCGCGCGCGGGCGCGTGCACACGCCTCCTATGAAAAAAAAAGGGGCGGGGCGGGTGGATGACGCTCGATGCGCGCCGCGGCGCTTCTGCGCATGTGCAGGCGTCCCAGCATGGTTAAAAGACACAGTACAAGTGTCAGCTGGATGCAAACAGAGCTAGCAACAAACAGTGGCACACAGAGGCGGTTGATGCAGGCATCCCCATAGAAAGGCACTTTAGTGGACACCAGCTGGTATATAGCAGCAACTGTGTTAGACTATTACCAGCAAAAAATTGGTGTATGACGACGGGAATACCTCAGATTTGTGCTTAAAGGATATGTCATCCAGACGCTCCGGAAATAGGTCTTCCAGGAAGCCAAAGGGGTCTCCATCGGGCTCTGAGGATATTCGGCATGCTTGTACTGCACCAATCTCCCCTGAGAATTCAGAGGTCAGTAGCCGTAGAAACCCCGCAGGAATGCCTGGTGCTGCGGCTGTCCCCAGTCCACCTGCTCCTGTATATATAACAGAGGAGGTTTTATCCTCAACTCTGGGAGGATTGGAAGAGAGATTAACAGCATTGATCGCTGCTTCCCTGTCACAGGAAAAGCGCGTCCGATCTCCGTCTCCTCCTTCAGAGTGCCTGTTAGTGGAGGAACAGCCCCACACAGAGATCGACCTACCTGAAGGGGATCAGGATGAGGTTGATTCAGTTATGGAGGAATCAACAGTGGAAGAACCTTTCTCAGCATCTCAGGCTGAAAGATTATGGGTTCAGTCTCTGACTAACATGGTCCGATCAGCATTTAAAATGCCTCTGGCGGAACCACCATCCACTACGGTTTCCTCGCTGGGGTCGCTAAAAGCTCCCCAGGCTGTCTGTTCCTTCCCAATCCACCCTTTATTAGAGGGGCTTATTTACCAGGATTGGGAGCATCCTGATAAAATATTTGCTCCCCCCAAGAGATTTCCGGTGATCTATCCCATGGAGGATAGGTTCATAAAAAAATGGAGGGTCCCTACAGTGGACGCAGCCATCTCTTCTGTTAACAAATCACTGACATGTCCAGTAGATAATGTTCCAATGTTCAAAGACCCAATAGATAAAAAATTGGAGTCTTTACTAAAATCTGCTTTCTCTACAGCAAGCATGGTGACACAACCTGCGGTAGCAGCGATTGGAGTCTGCCAAGCAGTGAAAGATCAGTTGAAACAAGTCTTAAGGGACTTACCAGATCAGCAGGCTCTTGCCCTAGCTGACCTGCCTAGAGCCTTGTGTTTTGCGGTGGACGCCATAAAGGATACAATCCAACAGGCCTCCCGCTTTACGCTGTCTATAGTACATATGCGTAGGCTTCTGTGGCTCAAAAACTGGTCTGCTGAAGCTCCCTGTAAAAAACTGCTGGTTAGCTTCCCATTTCATGGAGAACGCTTATTTGGAGAAGATCTGGACAAATATATCCAGAAAATTTCTGCCGGTAAAAGTTCACTCTTACCGGTTAAGAACAAGGGTAGAAGTCCTTCTTTTAAGAGGCCTACTTCTCCAGTCCCGGGCACATCGGCTGTGAAGCAGTTCCGACGGCCTCCGCGGTCAAATTCAGGGGGCAGAAATCAGGGACAATCACAGGGTAACAAGAAGCCCTGGATCAAGAGAGGTACAAAACCTCCCCCCAAGGCATGAAGCGTTGCCCCCACTCAATCGGGTGGGGGGAAGACTTCAGTTGTTCACAGAGACCTGGCGGGACACCATCAGAGACAGATGGGTGCTCTCCGCAGTAAGTCTGGGATACAGGCTGGAGTTAAAAGGCACTCCTCCTGCCCAATTTATGAGGTCAAACGTGCCAAGAGATCCCCAGAAGAGAGGATCCCTCCTTCTGGCACTAGAACAACTATTGCTCCAAGGTGTAATCATGAAGGTTCCCCTGGAAGAAAGCGGATTCGGGTTTTACTCGAACCTTTTCACAGTCCCCAAACCAAATGGGGACGTGAGGCCCATATTAAATCTAAAAGGGCTAAACAAGTTCCTAAATATCAGGACTTTTCGGATGGAGTCGATCCGATCGGTGGCCACCGCCCTACAAGGGCAGGAATGGTTAGCCTCGATCGACATAAAGGATGCTTATCTGCATATTCCCATCTTTCCGGCCCACCAGAAATTTCTACGCTTTGCAGTAGAAGGGCGCCATTTTCAGTTCAGAGCCTTACCTTTCGGTCTGGCCACAGCACCACGAGTGTTCACAAAAATTCTGGCCCCATTATTGGCCAATCTAAGAACACAGGGTGTAACGATAATGGCATATCTAGACGACCTGCTACTAATAGACCACTCAGTGGAAAAGCTGGAAGTAGCTATTCACAAGACAATCAAGTATCTGGAATATCACGGTTGGATTATCAACCGGGACAAGTCAGCTCTAAGACCAGTCAAAAGTCTGGAATACTTAGGTCTAAGGCTGGATTCAAATCAGAGAAAGATTTTCTTACCTCCAGAGAAGGTGTCGTCTTTAAAAGATTTGACTCACTTAGTGGGTACAAAAAGAAAACCATCCATACGCCTCTGCATGAGGCTGCTGGGAAAAATGGTGGCTTCATTCGAAGCGGTACCCTACGGTCAATTCCATTCAAGGAATTTGCAAAGGGTCATACTGTCAGCCTGGAACAAAAAAGTTCAGGCTTTAGACTTACCAATGTCCCTGTCCCCTTCCGTTCGCAAGAGCCTCCATTGGTGGTTGGTGCCCCAGAATCTGGAAAAAGGGAAACCCTTCAGTCCGGTTTCTTGGAAGGTAGTCACTACAGATGCCAGCCTCATAGGCTGGGGGGCAGTACTGGAGCAATGGTCTCTCCAGGGCAAGTGGTCAGAAGCAGAAAAGGCCCTGCCCATCAATCTCTTAGAGATACGAGCAGCCCGGTATGCCCTAGTAGCATGGACATCCAAACTCCAAGGGTCCCCTGTCAGAATTCAATCAGACAATGCCACAGCAGTGGCATATATCAATCACCAGGGTGGCACCAGGAGTCGTGCAGCCCAGAGGGAAGCAAATTGCATCCTGGAGTGGGCAGAAAAATATGTCCCAGCCATATCCGCGGTTTTCATCCCAGGAGTGGAAAATTGGAGAGCGGACTTTTTAAGTCGCCAACAATTATGCCCGGGGGAATGGTCTCTTCACCCCGAGGTTTTCCAGGCAATATGCCAGCGGTGGGGAACACCGGATGTAGATCTGCTAGCATCCAGATTCAACGCAAAGGTGGACAGATTTGTGTCTCGCACAAGGGATCCTCTAGCTTGCGGCTCGGATGCCCTAGTGTTCCCTTGGGATCAGTTCAAGCTGATATATGCATTCCCACCGCCACAATTGTTACCGCGATTACTCCGCAGAATCAGGGTAGAAAAGAAACCAGTGATTCTGGTGGCTCCAGCGTGGCCCCGAAGGGCATGGTACACGGAGATTGTAAAAATGTCAGTGAGGAGTCCTTGGACCCTCCCACATCGTCCGGACCTGCTGTCACAGGGACCGATATATCACCCTTCCTTACCAGCCCTAGGTTTGACGGCCTGGCTATTGAAGCCCACATTCTGAAAAAGAGAGGGCTCTCTAATTCTGTGGTATCTACCATGATCAATGCCAGGAAGCCGGTATCCAGGCAGATCTATTATAGGATCTGGAAAGCGTACATTAAGTGGTGTGAGGCCAAGAAATGGCATCCACTTAAGTACGTGATAGGGAGGATTTTGGACTTTCTACAGTGGGCTGTAGATAGGAAGCTGGGCTTGAGTACTATCAAGGGTCAGATTTCGGCCTTGTCAATATTTTTTCAAAGGCCCTTGGCTTCGCATTCACTAGTCAAAGCTTTCATACAAGGAGTGATGCGTATTAGCCCTCCGGTTAGTATTCCCATATGTCCTTGGGACTTAAACCTGGTTCTGTCAGTTCTACAGAAACAACCGTTTGAACCATTGCAACACATTTCCTTGGTTCTTCTCACCAGGAAATTGATTTTCTTAGTAGCCGTTTGTTCGGCTAAAAGAGTATCGGAATTAGCCGCCTTGTCCTGTAAGGAGCCATATCTGGTTGTCCATAAGGACAGAGTAGTATTACGTCCTCATCCAGCCTTTCTTCCTAAGGTGGTATCGAGGTTTCATTTGAACCAAGATGTGGTTCTTTCTTCTTTTTTCCCCAAACCTACCTCGGTAGAGGAAAAGTTATTGCATTCTTTGGATGTAGTAAGAGCAGTTAAAGCTTATCTAAAAGCCACTGCTCAGATTCGCAGAACGGATACTTTGTTTATTCTGCCGGAAGGCCCTAAAAAGGGTCAGGCAGCATCAAAATCCACTTTAGCCAAGTGGATTCGACAGGTCATAATACAAGCCTATGGCTTGAGAAAGAGACCGCCTCCGTTCAAAGTTAGGGCGCACTCCACAAGAGCAGTTGGAACTTCATGGGCAGTGCATCACCAGGCCTCCCTGGCTCAAGTATGTAAGGCCGCAACATGGTCTTCGGTACACACGTTTACTAGATTCTACCAGGTAGACGTTAGAAGTCAGGAGGATGTCGCCTTTGGGCGCAGTGTGTTGCAGGCCGCAAAAGATCCTCATGCCTGATGGCGCCCAGCTTATGTATCCCTCCCCTCATTTGGCATTGCTTTGGGACGTCCCATTAGTAATGACTAAGTCTCTCTGTGTCCCGTGATGTACGAAAAAGAAAAAGGGATTTTTATAACAGCTTACCTGTAAAATCCTTTTCTTGGAGTACATCACGGGACACAGAGCTCCCACCCCTCTTTTTGGGACACTTATTGCTTGGCTACAAAACTGAGGTGCTCCCGGATGGGAGGGGCTTATATAGGGGAGGGTACTTCCGGTTTGGAATTGGCCAGTGCCAACACCTGAAGGTAATCTATATAACCCATTAGTAATGACTAAGTCGCTCTGTGTCCCGTGATGTACTCCAAGAAAAGGATTTTACAGGTAAGCTGTTATAAAAATCCCTTTATTCTCCATAACTCCCTGGTATGGATACCAAAACAGTGGTTTAAAAAAATAGAGGGGGTTTTTGGAGAATTAATTTGGAGGAACGGAGCAGCAAGGATTAGTCTCCGAGCTTTACAAAAACCTAAAGAGAAGGGAGGATTGGCCCTCCCGAATCCCAGATACTATTTTTTAGCTACTCAGGTGCAGTATATGAAGGGTAGTAACCGAATAGCAGGAAAAGAAGGGCTTATTTTGAACGATACATGCCATGATACAGAGGTGGAGGCAGTGGAGGCAGACTCCTTTAGTTCTAGATGCATGACGGCCCAATTAATGGTTAAATGTTGGAAAGAGGTTAAGAGAATCCTAGGATACAAGGGATTCTCTGAATTCTCTCCTATGGCATAACAGCAACCTGCAGGAACTTAAAGCTTTGGGAAGGTAGAGGAGTGGGATGGATTAGGAATACATCTATTGGCACAACTTTTTAAGGCAGGAAGAATAAAATCATTCCAAGAAATAAGGGAGGATTATGCGGTCCCAAATAAATCCTTTTACAGATACTTACAAATTAGGCATGCGTTGCATGCACAATTTGGACAGAATACACCAGGGTGGAACGGCATGCCTCTTCTCCAAGAATTAGTAAATACAGAGGCCTCTAGAGGAGCAATCTCAGAGATGTATAACTCCTTAGTAAAAGCTGATTGGAGGGAAACACCAGATAATAAAAATAAGAGTAAATGGGAGAAAGAAGTGGGCCCACTGTCACAGGAACAATGGGAGAGAATATTAACAATAGGACCCAATGTGTCACTGTCATCATCTCAAATCATCTCCCATCTTTACCTAATACATAGAGTATATTATACACCCCAAAGGATGTTTCAGTTTGACATGAGACCGGATTCGAGATGTCAGAGATGTGGGGATGAGAAGGGAGACCTAATGCATATGATCTGGAGGTGTCCCAAGTTATATCAATACTGGAAGCAAATAGTTGAAAAGATAAATACAGTGTTTGTGACCTCTTTGCAACCAGTAGTCAGGCTATGTGTATTGGGTCTCCTGGAAGAAAGGGGACTTTCGGGAGATTTACGAACAGCAATAACAAGATGTCTGTTCCAGGGAAGGAAACTCATAGCGCAGAAGTGGCAGGCGGAAAAACCCCCTACAGTGACAGAATGGAGGAGGGTGATAGTTAACACTGTGATAAAAGAAGAATATATTTACACTAAGAGAGGAAATAAAAAGAAATTTAATAATATATGGGGAAAATGGTTAGAAGTGGAAACACGTTAATAGGTGGGTGATGGAGGAGGCTGGGTGGGTATGAATGAGGGACAAAGTGAGGAATATATGGTTACGTTATGTATGTATTACTGTATATGGGGAAATGGATGTATGTTTTTTCTTTTTTTTATCAAATGGAAAAGAAATAAAGAATACTGGATTAAAAAAAAAAAAACATAATTTTTTTTGCTAGAAAATTACTCAGAACCACCAAACATTATATATATTGTTTTAGTTGACACCCTATGGAATAAAATGGTGGCCTTTGAAACTTTTTATGTTACACGGTATTTGCGCAGCAATTTTTCAAGCGTGTTTTTTTTTAAAGAAACTGTTTCATTTATAAAAAAAGTAAAACAAAAACCATTAAAGTTAGCACGATTTATACTAAGCGATGCTTTAATTTTTTTTACAGGTTACATGTTTAGAGTTACAGAGGAGGTCTAGTGCTAGAATTATTGCTATCGCTCTAACGATCGTGGCGTATGTAACCTATGTGTATCTGGCTCCCCTTCTCACCTGCTGACCTGTGGATGGGGGAATCACTCCTCCAGTATTATTGTGTTCTGCCAGTGAATACAATGATCAGTGTTGCCAACTATAGCTGGTAGCACTGATTGTTTTGGGAAAAACCTGACAGGGTGGTTGTACTCAAGTCGATTAATAGATCCAGCTAGCCCATACATAGATCAACTATGGCTGGTCTCTGTTTAATTGGCCTAATTTCAATCCATGTATGGCACGCTTAACCACTACTCAGTCCCTAAACATCCTTCCACAAATCTTTACATTTTTCCTTCCCAGATTCCTTCATTCTCCTCACCTGTACATAGTGCCCACTGTCATACCCTTCACACTCCTCTCCTGTACATACTGCTCACTGTCATACCCTCCACACTTCTCTCCTATACATAGTGCCCACTGTCATACCCTACACACTCCTCTCCTTTACATAGTGCCCGCTGTCATACACTTCTCTCCTGTACATAGTGCCCACTGTTGTACCCTCCACACTCCTCTTCTGTACATACTGCTCACTGTCATACTCTCCACACTCCTCTCCTATACATAGTGCCCACTGGCATACTCTCCACACTCCTCTCCTGTACATACCGCCCACTGTCATATCCTCCACACTCCTCTCCTGTACATACTGCTCACTGTCATACCCTCCACACTCCTCGCCTATACATAGTGCCCACTATCATACCCTCTACACTTCTCTCCTATACATAGTGCCCACTGTCATACCCTCCACACTCCTCTCCTGAACATACTGCCCACTGTCATATCCTCCCCACTCTTCTTCTGTACATACTTCTCATTGTCTTACCCTCCACTCTCATCTCATGTACATACTGCTCAGAATCATACCATCCACACTCCTCTCCTGTACATACTGCCCACTTTCATAAACTCCTCTATTGTACATAGTGCCGGCTGTCATACCCTCCACACTCCTCTCCTGTACACACTGCTCGTTGTCATTCCCTCCACATTCCTCTGCTGTACATACTACCCACTGTCATACTCTTCTCCTGTACATACTGCTCACTGTCTCACCCTCCAGACTATTCTCATGTACATACTGCTCAGTATCATACCATCCACACTCCTCTCCTGTACATACTGCCCACTGTCATACCCTCCACACTCCACTCCTGTACATACTGCCCACATTCATAAACTCCTCTATTGTACATAGTTCCAGCTGTCATACCCTCCACACGCCTCTCCTGTGCATACTGCCCACTATCATACCGTCCACACTCCTCTCCTGTACATACCGCCCACTGTCATATCCTCCACACTCCTCTCCTGTACATATTGCCCCCATCATACCCTCCACACTCCTCTCCTGTGCATACTGCCCACTATCATACCATCCACACTCCTCTCATGTACATACCGCCTACTGCGATACCCTCCACACTCCTCTCCTGTACATACTGTAACCCAACCTTACCCTCCACACTCCTCTGCTGTACATACTGTAACCCAACCTTACCCTCCACACTCCTCTCCTGTACATACTGTAACCCAACCTTACCCTCCACACTCCTCTTCTGTACATACTGCCAACTATCCTTCTCTCCACTTTCCTCTCCTGTACATACTGCCCCATCATACCCTCCACACTCCTCTCCTGTACATACTGCCCACTGTCATACCCTCTACACTCCTCTCCTGTACATACTGCCCACTGTCATACCCTCTACACTCCTCTCCGGTACATACTACCCTCTATCATACCCCTTCACACTCCTCTCCTGTACATAGTGCCTTCTGCCATACCCTCCGCACTCCTCTCCTGTACATAGTGCCCACTGTTAGAACCTCCACATTCCTCAACCTCACCTGCACATACTTCCCACTTTTATACCATCCATACTCCTCCCCTATTCCTCTTACCCACAAAAACAGTTCTTTAAAATTATACTGAATATCCTCAATGTTACCAGCTCTAGAATGAGCACACTTTTGTTAGTTCAACTAAAAGGAAATCTTCTCAAGCCTCGTACACACGGCCGAGATTCTCGTCGAAAAAAACATGTCGTTTTTTTCGACGAGATTCTTGGACAAGAAACTTGTCCCGGCCGAGTGTACACACGCTCGATTCAAAGAACCCGCGGTTCTTTGAATGGAGCGTACGCGGTGACGTCATCGACTACGACGAGCATGCACTCGTCACATTCGATGCCGTCGCCGCCATCTTGGTATACCCTACCTATGCCTAGGAAGCTACCGCGCATGCGTCGAATTCATTTCGAACATGCGCGGGCTTCCGGGAGGACAGGTAAGTGTACACACACTCACTTTTCTCGTCGAGAAACATGCCGACGAGAATCTCAACGAGAAAATAGAGAGCAGGTTCTCTATTTTCTCGTCGAGATTATTTGTCGGTTTTCTTGACGAGAAACCATACACACGAACGAGTTTCTCGGCAAGACATCTCTGCCAGCAAGTTTCTTGCTGGTTCTTGCCGAGAAACTCGGTCATGTGTACGAGGCCTCAGTCCTCATATTTGTTCAGCCCCATTATTAGTACTCATTTAATTTTGTGCTTACTACTGTGATGTATAGAGGAACATAGGGGATCTCAGCTATTCTAAATATAGCACTTGTAAAAAAAGTGTCCCTGAAAATATTTTTTAAATGTTGGCAACTATGCAGTTAGGCACTGCCCAAGGGCCACAGGTCAGTAGGGGGCCCCATGAGAGGCTCCTGGGATCCTGTGATATTAAAGCGGTAGTAAACTTTGCTAACATTACTACTTTTTAGAGGCCCTGAGGCAGGTCATGCCACAATGTACAAGTATGCACAGCATATTAGCACATTAGGGTACACTTAAGCCCTCCAGTGCTGCGCTGTGATCAATCCAGCGGGGCTCGGGCGCTTCCATCTTTACCCGGTCTTCCTTCTGGGTTCTGTGCCTTCGGTCACTTGCCTTGGCCGGGCTGTGTTAATGTCATTCCCAAGCATGCTCATGTGCTCTCTCTCTCCCCCTTCCAAAAATTGTTTGCATTTTTTTTTTATTATAAAAGGCCCCACCAAAATCTTCAGCACCAGGCCCATGATGTTCTTAATCTGGTCCTGGCTCTAGTACACACGGGCCGAAAGACACCTGCAATAGTTTTTTTTTCTTTACTATGTGTGTTCCTCTCTGCCCATTCTAAAAGTTCACTCTTTCTGTGTTGTTTCCTTCCAAAAGAATCAAAGGTGTCTATCCCTGTCATTCGCAGCCTTTTTGTTGGTAGTGTAAGATTGGTGTGATCAGACTCCAGCGGTAGGTGCGTTTTTAGTGAGTACGCCAGTCCAGAACTGGATTTTTAAGGGCCTGGTAGCCCACTTTTATTTAAAATGACAGAAAGGTTCACAAAGATATCCGTAGCCCACACAGGGGAGTTCCACCATTACTGTATCTGGCATACGCAATACTTTAGCCTCCTGGCTTACATTCTTGCCATACGGCCTTAAGCCTAGGCCTTAGGTCTGCTCCTCAGAACAAAAGAGTTACCCAGAGTTAAACTTACTCCTGATCAGCGCCTTGCTGCTCTATCACCAAGGACGTCTGCCTCCTGCAGACATGCATGCTCTGGCTGCACCCATGCAGCCTCTGACTCCTCTCAGAGGAATGGGAGTCCACCTGACTCCCATGCACAGACTTCCTGTCTGTTGGGTGGAGCCCTGAGCCATAGTCGGGTCACAATTAAATAGCCCAACACACAGCTGTGCAATCAGCGTGCCTTTCTCTCCAAAATCTGGCGTAAACCAGCAATCTTTCAGGTAGCAGGGGGTCCCACTGCCACAGTAGTTATTCCCATCTGAGACTTGGAAAGCTATGATACTATATTAATTATCTGCCAAACTCCCCAAAGAGTATTTATATATTGTTTATAAATCCTGCCTGCTGCCAATTGACCGAAAAGTGGGACCACTATGAGACTAGCTATATACAATTTCTCCTATATTTTCACTTGGACGTCTTTCTAAAAAACATGTGGGATATGCGGAATAAAATTAATAGGGACTTTATGCCTAAAATTTCCCATGAAAAAAAAAGAACACTATTACAATCTATAGTTGTAACATTTTGTTCCATGAGCAGTTCTTACACAAAGTTGCATTTTAGGCAGATAAAGGGAAACAAATTAATAAAGCTTTTTGTGCATTTATAAAAAAAAAAAAAATTTTTAATCAACTAATGAGATTACTTGCATTTGACAGAGGAATGACCTAATTTATCTGCTGCTTCTCTTTTACTGTTATGTCAGTAGGTTGGAAATGGAAAGAAGACAGCACTGTATTCCTTAAAGTATATCTTCAGGAATGCAGCCCAATTAAAAAAAAAATTTGTTGGTGGGGCATTTTATTGATCCTACATCCACCCATAAGGGTAGGATGGTGTTTTTTGTCACGTCTTACATATTCCCCATTAACTCGTTGGCGCCAAGTGTAGGTCACCCAGGAGGCCTACCCCTGGCTTGGTTCTTTAGGCTATGCCAAGCAACGAATGGGGTCACTTGTCCCAGCACAGGGTTAACACCTTGCCCAAAGGTGTGCTCACCAATGCCCGGGACCAGGCGAGGGCCACGGTCATGTGAAAAGTCAAACATTAAGGCAGTTCCCCAAATTAGGGATTAGCCACTTGTGTGTAGTGTTGTATGCGTAATTTCTCCAAAATGTCATCCCTTGTCCCACACACTCCAATCCCTACACTGGCTCCCGATAACCCAGCAAATTAATTTCAAAATACTAACCACAACCTACAAAGCCATCCACAACTCTGCCCCGAGCTACATTACCAATCTTGTCTCCAAACATATCCCAAACCGTCCTCTCCGCTCTTCTCAAGACCTCCCTACTGTCAAGTTCTCTCGTCTCCTCCTCCCATGCTCGTCTCCAGGATTTCTCCAGAGCCTCTCCCGTCCTCTGGAACTTGCTACCTCAACCTGTCCGGCTATCCCCTACTCTTGCTACCTTCAGGCGATCCCTGAAAACTCATCTCTTCAGGGAAGCCTATCACGTCTCCAACTAATCTTTTACCACTTGCATCAGCTCATTCCCCACAGTTACAACCTTTTGTACCACCTGCCCCACCCTATTAGATTGTAAGCTCTTCTGAGAAGAGTCCTCTTAATCCTCTTGTATTTCATTGTATTATAACTGTATTGTCTCCCTTTTATATTGTAAAGATCTGCATAAACTGTTGGCACTATATAAATCCTGTATAACCACTTGTCCACCGCCCACTGTCAATTGACGGCGGGCGGAGGATACTCTCGTTCTGGGAGGACGTCATATGACGTCCTCCCTTTAAAACAAGCTAGAAGGCGCGCGCTCACACCCGCCGCGTTCACAAGGCCCCGGTGCGCGTGCCCGGCGGCCGCGATTGCCGCCGGGCACCCGCGATTGCCCGGGAAACGAGCAGGAAAGTGGGTCTCTGTGTGTAAACACAGAGATCCACGTCCTGTGAGGGAGAGAAGGCTGATGGTGTGTCCCTTGTACATAGGGACAACCATCAGTCACCTCCCCCAGTCAGTCCCCTCCCCCCACAGTAAGAACACATTGAGGGAACATATTTAACCCCTTCCCGCCCCCTAGTGGTTAACCCCTTCCCTGCCAATCACATTTATACAGTAATCAATGCATTTTTATAGCAGGGATCGCTGTATAAACGTGAATGGTCCCAAAAATGTGTCAAAAGTGCCCGATGTGTCCGCCGCAATATCGCAGTCACAATAAAAAATCGCAGATCGCCGCCATTACTAATAAAAAAATAAAAAAATAAAAATGCTATAAATCTATCCCCTATTTTGTACACGCTATAACTTTTGCGCAAACCAATCAATACGCGCTTATTGCGATTTTTTTTTTTACCAAAAATATGTAGAAGAATACGTATCGGCCTAAACTGAGGAAAATTTTATTAAAAAAAAAAAATGGGTATTTATTATAGCAAAAAGTAAAAAATAGTGTTTTTTTTCCAAACTGGACGCTCTTCTTTTGTTTATAGCGCAAAAAATAAAAACCGCAGAGGTGATCAAATACCACCAAAAGAAAGCTCTATTTGTGGGAAAAAAAGGACACAAATTTTGTTTGGGAGCCACGTCGCACGACCGCGCAATTGTCATTCAAAGTGTGACAGCGCTGAAAGCTGAAAAATGGCTTGGGCAGGAAGGGGGTTTTCGTGCACAGTAGGGAGGTGATTGATAATAATAATAATAATAATAATAATAACAGGTGTGTGTGTTGCATTAAGAGGAACATGCAGAGCTTATGCCCACTCCACCAGTCAGCGTACCTCTGTTACCTCACTCCCAGTAACAGAATGGGGTCCCGCCGAGCACATAGCATGGACCTCTTGTGCTCCAATTAACTTTTTTTGTTCCATACCAAGTGACCAGGTATTAGGTCTCAGTTACGCTAGTCTGCTCTCATTGACTGATGGCAACAGAAAGCTATGGAGGGAGCCTAATGCCGATCCTCATCATTAACGGAGAATCTGCCACCTATTCAGGTACCACACCATTGACTAGTTGCTGTTCTTTCTTCTGGTTACTCATAGCAACTTGATTGCAATTACTTTTTGATGTATTGTTGTTTCTTAGACCCCAATGTGCTAGTCCAAACCCAGATTCATATGAAAGATTTGCCAGGTCCCCCCATGCACCCCTTGAGTAACACAAGACCAGGCTTTGATCAGAGTAAAAAACTTTACTGGACATTAGGCAATATGCAACAAGGTCATTTCCCTAACTAAACGTAGCTGTGGCTGCCCCAGGTTACCTGTGTGGGGGGAACATCTTTGGGAAAAATCCAAACTGGCAATAGCTCAAACAAAACAAAGGAGTTCATGTCCTAGGAGTATTCTGATGGGTCGGTGTTCCAGCTTCTTAGGACATAATTCAGAGTCAGAGTCTCTTTACATGCATCCCATTGTAGGGTCCCCACTTCCCCATGCTTGGTTTCCCCTCTGCTTGCCCCCCCCCTTCAGGTTCCGGGCCTCTTCCCTTTTATATAACACACAGGAGGGAGGCCGGACCTCAGAAGAAAACTCACAAACACACAAGAAAAGGTGGTGTGAGCATTAACTCCTTCTTCCCAACCTGGGCAGCCCATAGACTAAATAGCTAAGACTAGGCAACCTGCCTATACACTGTCTGAATTTCTTGCTAGTACTGTTTCTGGGTGTGACCTGTAATCCAGTGATGCACATGTGCTCACAATTGCTGACCCCCAATAATCCCCTTGAGCTGATGTCTATGCTTGTAGACCCTATTCTGAGATACTGGATCTTAAGAGCACTTCAGCATTGGACAGCCAATAGGAAGTGTTCAAGTCATGCAGGCAGTGATGCAAATACCTGAAGAAGGGCTGCAATTCCTGTAAACAGACTACAGATTTTGGAGGTAAAGGGGTATTTAGTTAGAGATTAATATATATATATATTTTAACAGTGATTAGTTAGATGGGGAAGAGAGGGTGTGTCTCTGTGTGTGTGTGAGGGAGTGCAGCTTTAAAAGAGTATAGGTTAACAAAAATAAAATTATACTCACCTAGGTGGATGCAGCATTGATCCAATACTGCATCTGCCCCCCCCCCCCCACCAGCTTTAAAGTGGTTGTAAACCCATTTTTTATTTTTTAAAAAACCTGCAAGACAAAGGCATAATGAGCTAGTATGACTAGCATACTAGCTCATTATGCATTACTTACCTTAGATCGAAGCCCCCGAATCCGTCCTCGTCTTCCCCTCCAGCCGCAGCCATCTCTCCCAAAGGTTACTTCCGAGTATCACCGCTCTGGCGCTGTCATTGGCCGGAGCGGCGATGACGTCACTCCGCGCATGCGCGCGGGAGCCATAAAAGCCGGAGTTATCGTTCATAAAACCGCCATTTACAGTGCGCCTGCGCCGATGTCTATGGCGCTCATGTGCCGTATACATCGGTGTACTCTTTTTTTGCAAATGTCTCCTAAACCTTGTAGGTTTAGGAAATATTGCAAACACCTACAGGTAAGCCTTAATCTAGGCTTACCTGTAGGTGCAAGTTGCAAGAGTGGGTTTACAACCACTTTAAGACTAACAACTGAGTGATCAAAGAGCACTGATCACTGAGTTCTCAGTGTTCTGTGAGCTCTGCCCCTTCAGCGCTCACTGGAGGCCGATGCTGAGCCAGCAGCCGGTCCAGGCTTCTGGGTGGATCCTGACCACATGGTCTGATATTTTCAGAGCCTGGACCGCCTCTGTGATGTCAGCTGACAGCAGGCTTTAGATATGTCTATACTTTTCCTTTAACTATAAGTAATATCATCTATCTGGTTGTGTTGTGTGAAGGGACGGTGTAACTTTGGACAGAAATACATATCCTTTGGCAGGTAAAGCAGCTCAGTTATATGTATTTCTGAGTTCTTCTTTAAGATATTTCCAGTTCTGTGAAACCCATAGCCTCTCATATAGCTCATTGTGGATGCACACTAGTCAACTAGGCAGCTCAGAAGCTAAAGATAAATGTACAGCACAGGATCTCAGATTCTATTTAAAATGAAGCCACATTTGCAGCTGATTCTTGCCTCTTGTGCATCTTATGCCCCATACACACGATCATTTTTCATGCCGTTAAAAATGCCATTAAAAAAAATGGCCATTAAAAATGATCGTGTGTATGCTCCAGAGCATTTTTAACGACGTGAAAAACGGGCATTAAAAATTTCGAACATGCTCTCTTTTTTCACGTCGTTTTTCATGTCGTTTTTTTTAACGACGTGAAAAACGATAGTGTGTATGCTTTAACGACGTGAGAAAAAATGCGCATGCTCAGAATCAAGTATGAGACGGGAGCGCTCGTTCTGGTAAAACTAGCGTTCGTAATGGAGATAGCACATTCGTCATGCTGTAATGGACTGAAAAGCACTAGACTGAAAAGAGCGAATCGTCTCTCAACAAACTTTACTAACATGAAGGGTGGCGCCATTCGAACGGAACTTCCCCTTTATAGTGCCGTCGTACGTGGTGTACGTCACTGCGCTTTTCTTGAACATTTTTTAAAATGATGGTGTGTACGCAAGACAGGCTTGAGAGGAAACAAGAAAAAAAATGACAAGAAAAACGTCAGTTTTAAAAATGACATTAAAAATGATCGTGTGTATGGGGCATAAGATCACTAGGCGAACATTAGATTCAATGCAAAGAATTCTTAATAATACTGTATGTGGCACAAGGGAGCAATCAACAGTGTTTAAAAGCAGACCTGTAAGTCAAAGTGAAGGAAAAATAATAACGGGACAATTTTATAGCATGATGGACAATATGTTTGCCTATTATTATATCTGAAATATATGCCACTTTCTCCGAAGGTTTGCCATCACAATTCTTAGTAGGAAATCGATGTACAGATACACAAGACTGTGCACACATGGGATACGATTGAAAGAGATTTTTTTAGTTCAAAGATGAAAGTTTATTGACGTATCAGTTCTAAGGTCCAGCTGAAAGTTTATCTCATCTATACAAACCTCAAGGGAACACAAATGACACATACTACATTCACCACAAATAATATATTTTTGAGTTCAAGTCAATAACATATAACTCTGGTTCAGGCTGTTTTCTAGACAATACTATCTTATTCATGCCATCAGTTCTAGGTGGTGCTACAGTATAAAGTATTGTACCAAATCATTAAAGTGTTAGGTCTGGTTGTATTAATAGATCTGCAGTAGTACTTTTATTTCTGTCTTTTATCATGCTTGCCTCTGTTCTACTTACATATTTTTTACATTTATTTATAAACTATTGCTTTATTGAAAATTTATTTTTATGCAAATATATTGGAGGTATTGAAAGGATTCGTGTTCAAGAAAACAACAGAATAATGAGCAGACATTATAGCACTTTCACATAGCAAAGGAACCAATATAAAAAACGGAATTAAAAAGCCTAGTCAGTTATGGATCACAAAGGCGCTAAGAGCTTACCCTAGCTAACCCTAGCAACAAAGACTATTGTACTAAAGTCAGAAAGTTGACTCTGGTATATCTTTATTTGAGTTTTAAATTATAAATGCATTCAGGTTCATCAGGCTTGTGACAGGAGGGACTGAAGTCTTTTACATGTGTAGCGGGTGTTTGATTTTAGGGGAGGCATCTGGGTGGTGGTAGTGTAACCCAGATGCATTGATTGTCAGGGAATTTGGGATCCTTTTATGGTTCTTGGAGGACTCTGGTGGTGTGAGGTTCCTTGCGGCCTGCAGGTGGCTCTGTCGCCCTGGCTGGAGTTGAACACTCACTGCAGGACGGCTTCCCTTTTTGTCCTTTCCTGGCGCTGGTACAGTGGGGCGGGGAACCCGCTGTGACGCAAAGGCAGAGGAGATAAAAGGGGCGGACGCCCTGACCTTGGAGTTCAGAGATCAGAGTCGGAAGACGCAGCCGCACCCAGGCACCTTCAGCTTGGGTGCTGGCGTTCCGGAGTTCCAGGCCCAGGTGCCCTTGACCTGGCCGGAGCGGGAGATGGAGTCCATCTCAGGCACCTTTAGCCTGGGGTGAGGTACTATGGTGGAAGCCTGGAGCTCAGTACCTTCGACTGAGTTCTGCGAGGGTGGAGGAATCCGAGGGGGCCCTAACTCCTTGGGTGCCCGTGTCTGAGACGAGGAGGCCGGTGAGCGGAACTTCTCCAGAGAGTCCAGCGCAGCATTGCTGGTGACGGAGAGGCCTCCGGTAACTGTCTTGGACGGATGTCCTTCCCGTGATAGGGGCTACGATAGCAAAGGTAATTCATGTTCTGTTCAATATAGTCAGTGGCAACGATTCGCCACTGGTGACACTACAGTGGTTAGCTCTATCTAGAAGAATTGTGCCTTGGCCTACTCCCCACAAATACTGAAGTGGTATATGGGTCTCAACCTGTCTGTGCTGTATGACTATTTATTGAGAAGAATAAACATGAGTTGGACCTATTCAGTGTGTGGAACTCTGGTTACTAGGAGCAAAGGGGAGTCAATCCGAGGAGAGGATTTGACTCTGGGACACATACACAAAACCCGATAGTTCTGGCTTTCACCTCCACCCATTGGAGGACATGGGCCGTGGTGTATCTCATCCCTCCCCCCAGTGTTAACCCCTAGACGAGACAAGCCGTGAATGAGAAGGGGTGAGAGGGGTGAGGTCGCTACACATGCTTCTATCCTGTGTATAGGTGGACCTGAAATTAGTCCTGTGCCAGTAACAAGTGTTCGCTTGGCTTGTTTTTTTTGTGTTTTTTTTTAGGCACAGTTCCAGGATCATTGGGGGCATTTAACTACTGGTAATTACAGTATAAACTACAAGGATCTAGCCAGTAGGGAAGTCAGGTGCACAAGATGAATATTAGGAAAAGAATTACAAACAATAAAATAAAATATGTTACACTTACCTGGTTTGTGCAACAATTTTGTACAGAGTGGTCGCTTACCTCCTCTTTGGTGGTCCCCCGATGTCCCCTTCTTACCATAGGGGCCACCTTATCAAGTGCAGTGCTAAGGGGGCACCCATACAGGCATGCTTCCAAGCAAGCCTTTGTGCATCCAGAGACACACAACTCCGGAAAGCCTCGCACCCCCGCTCCCTCCTCAAAGGAGTCTGACTGGCAGCAGCAGGGCTAATGGTCCTTGCTGTTTTCAGTGTCTGCTTAGAAACAAGGAAGCGAGGAGAGTAGTGCTGCAGCCAGGACAGAGCTGGATGGGTGAGAGGAGTCAGGTACATTTTTGGAGATGGGGGGAGAACATGTAGTGGGGTGTTTTTTACCTTAATGCAGGGAATGCATTAAGGTAAAAAAACATTTAGACTTTTGAACCGCTTTAAATCGATATTAAACACAAAACCAAAAATGTAATATTTTGCAGCTTATCAAGCATTAAATGTGGTGGCTGCATTCATTTTCTTTTCCTCCCTTCTGGGAACTAATAAGGTGGCACTGATAAGCACGGATGAGGTGGCACCAATGAGGGGGCACTAATGAGGTGGCACTGATGGGTAGGGATGAGCCAAACACCCCCCGGTTCGCGCCAGAACCTGCGAACGGACCGAAAGTTCGCGCGAACGTTAGAACCCTATTGAATACAATGGATGCGAACGTTCGAAATCTAAAGTGCTAATTATAATGGCTAGAATGCATGTTATTGTCCTAAAAAGGGTTTGGGGACCCGGGTTCTGCCCCAGGGGACATGTATCAATGCAAAAAAAAGTTTTAAAAATGGCCGTTTTTTTGGGAGCAGTCATTTTAATGATGCATAAAGTGAAAAAAAAAGTGAAATATTCCTTTAAATATCGTACCTGGGGGTGTCTAAAGTATGCCTGTGAAGTGGCATGTGTTTCTCGTGTTTAGAACTGTCCCTGCACAAAATGACATTTCTAAAGGAAAAAAAGCCATTTAAAACTGCTTGCGGCTTTAATGTCATGTCTTGTCCTGGCAATATGGATGAAAATCTTTGAGAAAATGGCATGGCTACACCATCACCCCCCCCCCTACCCCAGCCCATTACCAGCCCCTTTGGGTCTTGTATGGTTATTAAGGGGAACCCCACACCCAAAATAAAAAAAGGCCCTATATACTCTGAACAGCAGTATACAGGCGGTGCAAACAAGACAGGGACTGTAGGTTTGTTCTTAAGTAGAATCTGTTTGTAATTTTGAACAGGTACATTGTTTAAGTGTAGCTCCAGCCAAAAAATATATTTTTAAGCTTTTTGGAAAACATAGGGAAGGGTTATCACCACTGTAACATTTGTTTTGCTGTCTGTGCACCTGTTCAGAACATTTCATTTCACCTCACTTTCCATCCCAATGACAAATGTTTTTGGAAAAGTGTTTTTTTTATTGAAACAAGGATTGGTGATAAAGCATCAGTAGAGAGGAGACACCTTTTTCCCATATTAACTCTTACAGGAGAGAATTTCCCTTCCTAGGGGTAGATTTCCTCTCACTTCCTGTTGTCTCCTTCCGTTTGCAAGTAGGAGTCGTTTGTAAGTTGGATGTTTGAAAGTAGGGGCCTGCCGTATATACTCTGCTGAAATTTGCCCCTTAGATGTTGGTGTTGCCACAACACTGTGAGCCCTCACAGTTACTCTTGGTGGGCGCTGGAACGCCCTGCTGTGAACTATTATATCAGGAATTGTAATTACATGCCATTGTTGAACAGTGGCAGGAAAAATTGGGCCTTTGGTGGTGGTGCTGGTGCTACAACACTGTCAGCCCTCACAGTTACTCTTGGTGGGCGCAGGAATGGGCCCTGCTGTGAATTATTAGATCAAGAATTGTAATTACATGCCCCTGTTGAACAGGGGCAGAAAAATTGGGCCTTAGGCACTGGTGCCACAACACTGCAACCCCTCACAGATACTGTACTTGGAGCACAGCAATGAGCCCTGTTGCAAACTATTGCATCAAAAATTGTAATTACACGCCCCTGTGTTGTGGAGATTTTTATGGAGATGTATTTAATATGTATTGTCATAGTGTCACCCAGTGTTAGTACTTCCGCAACCCGCTCTAAAAGAGCTGATTGGGATAGTCTGAGGCTGGTTGAATCCCGTCTGATAGGGGAAAACGTCTTGAGGTTGGAGTGTGATGTTTGCAGGGGGCGGATATGTCCACCAACGGGGGCCCTCTGTGCATTAGCATGGACGATCGTTAAGGAGGGGATATGCTCGCTCTGCAATGACATCATTGGTTATGGGCAAATGCGTGCTCTTGTCTCTGCTATGTCTGATCAACATTGGTTATAATTCGTAGCGTGCGTCTGCAGATAGCCTCCCTCCCCCATTCAATAATAGTATAATCTTAATATGCGTTATTCTATGGAATAGCGCAGAATAAGAATTCCTATCAACGGTAACTTTAGCCATCCTACGTTTATTGTATTCATGTATGACATCTCCTGTTGGAAGGAATGTCCAAGTATTGTCATTTTCCTGTGAGGAGGGAACAGCCTGTGAGGTTCCCGCCCATGGGGGAGGGGATTGGTTGCTGCAGCCAATCACCTCCTGTGTGAGATCTTTTGAGTTTAATAAAAGCCTATGATTAGGCGTCGGCTGAACAGTCTTTGCTGGAATGGCCTGATAAGAAGATAAGCTTTTGTGGTGCTGCCTTTCTTGGATGAATGATGGGACGAATGAACGGTGAGTGGATCTTTAGCAAACTTAAAGATAGCATTACTTCAAAAAGATGAAAACTGATGTGTGCTTAGATAG
The DNA here is from genome assembly GCA_029206835.1 of Rana muscosa. Classification (NCBI taxonomy): domain Eukaryota; kingdom Metazoa; phylum Chordata; class Amphibia; order Anura; family Ranidae; genus Rana; species Rana muscosa. The sequence goes on from CM055116.1 coordinate 226,945,810, forward strand.
CACAGGAATTATAGGCTGTGTGCTCTGTAAACAGCAGCCTGAAATTCCACAACAGTAATGGCGGGCCAGGATTTTGGGAATAGATGGAGTCCCTTTGGACATCGGATCGAGATGGGGGGAAGTGTGGATCTACGTTCCGATGTGGGGGGCTCTACTCTTTAAAAGAACATTTTTTGTCTTTTTGAAATAATGCTTCAAGTTTGCAGCGTGTGTATGTGTGCGTGTGTATGTCTGCGAATCGTATGTGTGTGTGTGATTTTGTCATGGATCGTATGCCTGTGAATTTGATTGTGTGTGGGTATGCCTGCATGTGCCTGTGTGATTAGATTGTTTGTGCGATGTATTGAGCAGTTGGCTGCCAGCAATGGCTGCTGCATTGTTCTGGTCCTTGAGCCATGAGGTTTAGTGGGGGAGGGGCAGGAAGCATCTCAGTTACAATGGTAAAAGTTGGTGACTTTCTGTAAATAGCATGCAGGAGTTTTGTAGTGGGAGGGCCCTGAGAGATAATCTGATGGAAACTGTGGGCTGTAAGAGTGTAACTAAGTGAGAAATATAAACTGTATATTGTGTATGAAATGAAGGTATAGCTGTGGTATTTAGTGCACTGAGAAGTTTGTAAGTAGATTGTTTGTTTGGCTGCCATGTGCTTGAATGGGGAAAGGGCTTGCCCACTGTTTTGTGTTGCAGGGGCTGTGCCCTGAGGGAAAGACACTCTAAGCAAATGTTACAAGCAACAATATTGTCAGCGTCACCTGTGGCCAGGTGACAGATGCACACCGTAGGGGGACAGGAGTGCACCGCGAGGTAGTGAACCCTATGGCTGGCTTCTGCGGATAGGAAACTGGGTGGTTGTGGAAGGCGGGACCAGAGGAGCACAACCGGGATCCAAACGGAATCTAGAGCCAAGATTCCCCAGGGCGCGGAGTCTAAGACCCAGCTGGTCTTCTCCAGGGCCTCTAGTGGTGAGGATGTTAGCTGCAGGCTGGGACCAGGTCGCGGCCCCTGGAGTTTCCTAGCTCACGCCCCGTAGGATAAGGGGAAAAGAGGGGAAGCAGCAGCACACGATAAGAGAGAACCGAATAACAAGCTGAAGGTCAGGGGCCACAAGCAGACAAGGATAATGAAGAACGAGCCGAAGGTCAAGGGTCACGAGCAGACAGGGATAGTCGGAGACAAGCCAATAACGTAACAGAGAGACAGACGTAGCACACGGCAGGCAGGAACCCAAACACACAATGCCTAACAAACACGTTGATCAGCAAAGCAGGCTTGCAGTGCACAGGTTAATATAGTGTTCTGTGATAGGGCCTGGGGTGGAGTCTGGCTGGGAGGAGATTATAAAGGAAGCCAGGTGAAAGGGCTCAGGCCTCTAAGATGAACACATGGGAAGGAAGGTAAGCTGACAGACAAACACTACTGCATATCCATGACAGTACCCTCCCTCTTATGGGCCCTCCCCCGCCTGGGCCCAGGCTTAAAGGGAAATCTCTGATGAAACCTTCTCAACAGATGAGGTGCAGCGACATCAGATGCAGCGATCCAAGACGCCTCCTCAGGACCAAAACCACTCCAATGCACAAGGTACTGAAGAATGCCTCTGCAGAGCCGAGAATCCAGAACTTGTCTAACCTCGTACTTAAGATTATCCTCAGAGACCGAAAACGAGGTAGGGAGATGACAAGAAGATCTATTGAGGACCAAAGGCTCTCTAGGAATAAGCAAGGGCATGAGAGGATCAACAGGAATCTGAGGAGGGTCCCCTAGACCCTTAAAGGGGAACTGGTCATCTTGCACAGGACCATCAGACTGGTCAGATGTCAGTGGAACCCTGAAGTCAGGTTGGTTAGAAGGTGACATGTCGCCGGAGTCAAACTGAATAGCTGAGGGACAAGCAGAATGTCCCGAACAAGAAAAAGTAGGAGGCTCACTGGGCATGGGCTGGACTGACATAACTAGTACAGAGGCAGAGTGCATAGCTGAGTCAGGTGTAGCGACTACCTGAATCGCATCGCAAGACGTAGCGACTGCAGGACTTGTAGACAAGCTAGCCTGGCTGTGCGTCCAAGGGTGGTTAGGGACAGAGAAATGTAAATGGTTATGCAACCTGGAATGAATGACCGGCTCAGATTCACAGGGGGCAACCTTGGGTAGGCAGGACGAGGAACAGGAGGGACCCCAAGCCAGGATCTGTCCAGTAGTCCAGTCCACATGAGGAGAATGGAGCTGTAACCATGGGAGACCCAAAATTATAGGCGTTGAGGCCTTGGGTAAGATAAGGAAGGATATCCACTCCTGGTGGAGTGTCCCTACCGACATCTTAACAGGGAGGGTCTGGAAGCGGATAGGTCCCCCTGGGAGAACAGTACCATCAATCGCCAAGACCACCAATGGTGTGGTGAGGGGCAAAAGAGTAAGTCTCATGGACGATGCGATTTCCCAGTCCATAAAATTACCAGCGGCTCCGGAATCCAGATATGCTGAGACCGAATGAGAAGAAGCACCAACATGAAGGAACACAGAAAGCAGAAGACGAGAAGGGGAAGGTGATATTTCTGGGTCCAATACTCCACTTTCCAGATGAAGTGGACCCGAACGTTTTTCTGGACAAAGAGAGCAAGTGTCACGAAAATGACCTTTGCCCCCACAGTAAAGACACAGACCAAGAGTTCTGCGCCTAGCACGTTCCTCGGGGGATAGCCTGGTCCGACCCAGCTGCATGGGTTCCTCAGCTGGTAGGAGATGCTCTACGGGTCGAAGAGAGGGGAGCTCAGGCTGACTAAGAACCAAGGAGTGCTGGCGTTGCTTTTCTAAGGTCCTCTCCTGAAAGCGAATATCGATCTGGTTACACAAGGAGATAACGCCGGCCAGATCAGTGGGGATGGTTCTTCCTGCTAATTCATCCTTCACTCTATCAGACAGGCCATGCAAAAAGGTTGCGACTAAGGCCTCATTGTTCCAGCTCAACTCAGCCGACAGTATGCGGAAATGAAGGGCATACTGTCCCACAGAAGCAGACTCTTGGCGGAGACGGAAAAGGGTGCTGGCCGCTGAAGAGACACGAGCCGGTTCTTCGAAGATATTCCGAAAAAGTTTCAAGAAGCCAGACAGGCTAGAAACCACTGGATCATTCAGTTCCCACAGAGGGGCTGCCCAGGCTAAAGCTTCACCAGAGAGGAGGGAAATGATATAGGCTACCTTAGCCCGATCAGACAGGAAGTTTTGGGGCTGGAGCTCAAAATGAATTGTGCATTGGCTAAGGAACCCCCTGCAAGCCTTGGAGTCCCCAGAGAAACGGGACGGAGCTGGCAGCTGTAGTGAGTGTGTGGCTGCGACTGGTGCAATAGGTGCAGCCGCTGGTTGTATTTGGGGTTGCGGATTCGGGGTTCCCAAGGAGACCTGAAGCTGCTCGAATCGAGAAGCCAGATCCTGGAGGAATCGCATCACCTGAGTCTGATTTGATTCCTGGGTTTCAAGTCTGCGAACTATGCCCTGCAATGGATCATCCGCGGGGAGCGGGATGTCAGCCGGGTTCATGGCTGATCAAACTGTCAGGGTCACCTGTGGCCAGGTGACAGATGCACACCGTAGGGGGACAGGAGTGCACCGCGAGGTAGTGAACCCTATGGCTGGCTTCTGCGGATAGGAAACTGGGTGGTTGTGGAAGGCGGGACCAGAGGAGCACAACCGGGATCCAAACGGAAGCTAGAGCCAAGATTCCCCAGGGTGCGGAGTCTAAGACCCAGCTGGTCTTCTCCAAGGCCTCTAGTGGTGAGGATGTTAGCTGCAGGCTGGGACCAGGTCGCGGCCCCTGGAGTTTCCTAGCTCACGCCCCGTAGGATAAGGGGAAAAGAGGGGAAGCAGCAGCACACGATAAGAGAGAACCGAATAACAAGCTGAAGGTCAGGGGCCACAAGCAGACAAGGATAACGAAGAACGAGCCGAAGGTCAAGGGTCACGAGCAGACAGGGATAGTCGGGGACAAGCCAATAACGTAACAGAGAGACAGACGTAGCACACGGCAGGCAGGAACCCAAACACACAATGCCTAACAAACACGTTGATCAGCAAAGCAGGCTTGCAGTGCACAGGTTAATATAGTGTTCTGTGATAGGGCCTGGGGTGGAGTCTGGCTGGGAGGAGATTATAAAGGAAGCCAGGTGAAAGGGCTCAGGCCTCTAAGATGAACACATGGGAAGGAAGGTAATCTGACAGACAAACACTACTGCATATCCATGACAAATATACTGTATGTGTGTGGTGTTTGTGATTTCTATGAAAAATAGAAATGGATAAATTGTGATTTTTGCCTTTATAGGGGACAAAGACACATGTCCCCATAAGTGTAAAAATATTTTAACAAAAGTGTTTGGTTTTAAAGTTGAAAGTTCCCGCCGCATATCCAAGTGGCCAGGCATTGCTAGAAGGCAGACATAGTATGTCTCTGCAATGGCTTGTTATGGAAGCTGAGGCCACTGTGTGTGTGAACTTTAGGTAGAGAAAAGTGGTGAATATCTCAGAGTATATGAACTTAGATTAATGAATATGTTTTTAATATTATTCATGTAACTCACATTTATTGAATGTGCTGTTTAGTTGGCCAAAGGGAGGCTAAGTTTGTAAGTGTACATGTGGTCCTTGTAGAGTGTAGCTGACACCTTTTTCAGTGGATTTTGATGATAATTTAGAAAAGTTTCAATGGTGTAGTCAGTCTTTGTGGAGAAAAACATTTTTGATTTTCTTTTAAAGAGATGCTGGTTTTGGCGGGAAAAATTGCATGCGTCAATGGCGCAATTTTTGTTGTGCATGAGGTGCTGTGGTGGGTCATCCACCATTTTGTAGTCCTGGCTTGTCGGCCATTTTGAGAGACGTTTACAGTTTGAGATAGGAAGTTCCAGTTTAGCAAACACGGCTCCTGAATATGCTGTATTGGCATTTGTTGATCGGCGCAGTTTTCTTATGTTTTATGCGTTTACAGTTTGACCTGTGCACTGCTGGGAAGAGTAGTGAGACACCAGGGGGACATACTGAGAGACTGGTTTTTGTTTAATGAATTCGCTGGTTTAAATTGTTTTTCTAAGCATCGCCTTTTGAGTTGAGTGGTATCTTAAAATAGCGCGGTTTTACCCCGAGGGGCCACAACGTGCTTGCGGACACACGCACATGCTGGGGCCTATTTATGGATGGGATCTGGCTGGCCTACCAGCAGTTGGAGTGTGGGAGGAGGCCAACGCAGACACAGGGAGGACATGCAAACTCCATGCACATGATGTTAGGTTGGGGATTTCTCTGTTTTCATTTAAGTGAATGTAAGCTATTGCAGGGTCAGCTGACTTAGCAGTATATGCGCGGCGGTTTTTTTGCATTGGATTTTGGTTTTAAGAAAAACTTCACTTTACACTGAATTTTGATAGATTGTAAGACTAACAGAGTTTTTGTACAATGATGTGTTTTTATGTTTAAATATTTGGGAGTTTCCCAGAGAGCAATTAATTTTTTTTGGAACTTGTACTGTATAGCCATCTCTTGGCAGGAGTTTGTATTTTGGGTCCCAACTTATGGTTTGACTTCCAGGAAGTGTGGGTCAGGGGGGATTCCCTCCCATTTGCAAAGGGGGGTTATTCCATCATTTCCTTGACAAGGTTTTAAATGGTTGAAATATATAATGTGTAGCCATGGATTTTTTTGGAGTCTTGATAGACAAAGCTAACGCCTCCCCTCCCCCTCCCTCTTCCTGAACAATTGATATGTAAATAAACCAGTTTTTTTTTTAAGAGCTGAGCATAACCGGAAGTTTCTTTTCAGCATTTATATATCAGCAGAAAGTTAGTGGGAGGAGCTTGGGGTTTTTAAAGGTGAGCAATGAGATTTGTGTCTGGAAGGAAAATGGAAAGCATTTTGGCGTTTAAAAGTGTTTTATATTTTGTTCCAGTTTTGGGAAGTTTTGTACTGTAATACAGTTTTGAGTAGAGAGCAAACAGGGGGTATCACCATTATTTTATCATCTAGATACAGAGAGAAGCCACATTGTTCTGCAGGTGGTAAACTGGCGTAAGTGTTCTGTGAGGTTTAGCCTGACAACGCAGTGTATGGGTGTATAGCGGAAAACGCTTGTGTATGCATACACTGTGAGGGGTAGAGGCCTAATTCGGGGGTTGATCTGTGGTTGTTGCTGTAGTTCCAAAAGTGTTGGGACAACAAGCCATAGAGTTGACGCCTCGGTTAGGGTTTCTAGTTGGAGGACTTGACCATATAGTGGTTGTAGTTCTGCAATTCACCGTATAAGAAGACACCGGGCGGTGATCTCCGAAATGGGTGCAACGGTTTAACCTGGACGCAGGTTTAAGACGATAAGCCAATTCGAATCGCCATGGACACAAGGAGGTCTGTGAAAAGGGAAGGAATGGAGGCTTCCCATAGTCAGACGGTCACACAGTGCACGAAGCCTAGTTTTGGGGCAAAGGCCTTTGAACCCCAAAAAGATTAACATAGGTGGTCCAAGGATACTATTTTGGGTATCCCTCTGGAATGGATGTAGTTGAGCTGCGGCTTCAGAAATCTGTAATGATGAGGAACGGTGGCTCATGCCCGTTTGTTTGAACCTTGTATGGCTGGTACATGGAAGGTTCTCGAGCTGCTCTCATGGTTGTCCCATTGTATTTTTTCCTATTGCTGAAAGAGTGAAGGTAGAATTCTGGCTGTTTTTGTTTTTTTTCATTTGTGGTTTTGGAAACTGGGAAGTATTTCCCCCACATTTGTATCGGAATGTTTGTATGTAGTAACGTGAATATGTTCGAACTTACCGCGGCGATCCTTCGATGCGTCGCGGCTGTTGTATTTTTGTAGGAACGGGAAAAGTAAGGGTTACGGAGGGTTTTGTTTGAATCGGTTTTGAAAGAATGTCATTGACAATTTACCAATGTACAGGAATGTCATTATTGTTTTCCATTCTTTGCAGGTTAAATATGAAGGATAGAGTAATGATTTTGCTTATAAGTATTTTTCAGGTCCAAGGAGTTTGTACACAGAGAACAGGTGTATGTAGACAGCGGTACATATGGATAAATATGAGTCTAAGGCGGTAAAAGTATCATAGGTTATTTCATTGTTTCTTTTTTCCTGCACCACGCATTTCTTCCTTCAGTCTGTAATGAGGAAGAAAAGGGGGGAGAATGATAAATGTAAGAGTGACAGTTTTTTTTTGTCAAACTAATAATAACCTCTGTAATTCTAACCAAGTTTGTGCCAAGACTGTCTTTCTTTAATAGAATTTGAATCGGCAAGCAGCAGTCTGGTGAAGTAGGTTCCCATCCCAGAGGCTAAGAACCTTTTATCAATGGCTCCAGGTATTGTAAGCCACGCACAGGTTATGCAGTGACCACAGTCCCGATGTCTGGGTTATTGTCATATGAGGGTTGTTTGGAGGTCAATCAAAATCAGAGTCGTACTTTCCTCATTAGCTGTCACTTATATTCTCGGCTGATGGGGGAGGTGTGATCGTTGTGACATGAACTTCAAAATGTCCACCACAGGGTTCACGAGTCCCTCCTGGACCCTGACTTAGTAATCAGTTTACATTCTTTCCAACCAGGTGACTGGGTCGTTGTAAAGAAGCTTGAGGGATGAGACCACGCCAGCCACTGCAAGAAGCTGCTCAACCACACCAAAGAATGAGGAGTATCTTTGTTTATTTATATTTTCGTTGTTTAGTAAATTTTAGCGAGGGTAACGGTGAAAAGCATCCCAAGTTATTATTTAAAGTGTATGTCCTGACTAGCTCAGAAAGCGAACAGGACCGATGGTCTGTTCTGAGTCTTCACCGAGTTTTAGTCCCCAGCGATGACAGCGGTACATGCCATTTATGATGTTATTATGGGTATGAGGAGTTTTAGTCCCCAGCGATGACAGAGGTACATGACATTTATGATGTTATTATGGGTATGAGGAGTTTTTGACAAACTAGTGAAGACTCCAGACAGACACTTGTCAATGGAATCTAACGATGCATTTTTTAGAGGGTAAAATTGGTTTTAGTTTTAATGGCTCTGTCTCTTGTCAGTTTGGGTATCTAGGCAGCCCACAAGTGTGTTTGAACTTTAGTTTGGTGTTTATGTGGATCTGCAGCTTATAAAGGTAATTCCCCCAAAGCAAGAGGTTCATGCGCGATGGTGAAGCTGTCCCAACATTTTAGGTCGCGGCCGATCGCGAGGATCTGATGGCGCAGGAAATTAAGAATGGCAGGGACAGCTAGAAGGGATTTGTTCACCAACCCCGACCAGGTCTGGGCATGGGGTCCTGCATGTACAAGGTGGGGGGGCTCGGGCTTGGGATACGATTGAACAATTCTCATCCGTTAAGGATAGGGTTCTTCATGTAATTGTTGAAGCCAGAGCTGTAGCTAAGTGAAGGTTGGGAGTCTATTTTAAGGGTCTGGGAATCTTTGGGGATCTAATTTTTTATTTTACAGTGGATCGTGGTTAAAGGAAGTGGGAATATATATACTCATGTCGTTTTATTTCTATTCTTTCTATGTCGTGACGAGGTGCTCCTGTTGCCTGATTTGACGCGTGACCAGAGTTTCCTTGATGAGACGCCCCGAAGCCGGACCCACATACAAGGCACAGACGGATCGGCGATTACTACAGCTCACCATGTCGTGTCCTCCTTTATAAGTCGTGCCCCTGAAGAGTAGAGTCTACATGTCAAGCCGTGTTTTCCTTTTTATGGACTAAGAACTGATTCATTTCCAGGTGTAAGAAGCATATCAACTCTCATCGATGGACACATGGGGTGCATATGACAAAAAAGGGAGGACTGTTGTGGAGATTTTTATGGAGATGTATTTAATATGTATTGTCATAGTGTCACCCAGTGTTAGTACTTCCGCAACCCGCTCTAAAAGAGCTGATTGGGGTAGTCTGAGGCTGGTTGAATCCCGTCTGATAGGGGAAAACGTCTTGAGGTTGGAGTGTGATGTTTGCAGGGGGCGGATATGTCCACCAACGGGGGCCCTCTGTGCATTAGCATGGACGATCATTAAGGAGGGGATATGCTCGCTCTGCAATGACATCATTGGTTATGGGCAAATGCGTGCTCTTGTCTCTGCTATGTCTGATCAACATTGGTTGGAATTCGTAGCGTGCGTCTGCAGATAGCCTCCCTCCCTCATTCAATAATAGTATAATCTTAATATGCGTTATTCTATGGAATAGCGCAGAATAAGAATTCCTATCAACGGTAACTTTAGCCATCCTACGTTTATTGTATTCATGTATGACATCTCCTGTTGGAAGGAATGTCCAAGTATTGTAATTTTCCTGTGAGGAGGGAACAGCCTGTGAGGTTCCCGCCCATGGGGGAGGGGATTGGTTGCTGCAGCCAATCACCTCCTGTGTGAGATCTTTTGAGTTTAATAAAAGCCTATGATTAGGCGTCGGCTGAACAGTCTTTGCTGGAATGGCCTGATAAGAAGATAAGCTTTTGTGGTGCTGCCTTTCTTGGATGAATGATGGGACGAATGAACGGTGAGTGGATCTTTAGCAAACTTAAAGATAGCATTACTTCAAAAAGATGAAAACTGATGTGTGCTTAGATAGCACAGGAATTATAGGCTGTGTGCTCTGTAAACAGCAGCCTGAAATTCCACAACACCTGTTAAACAGGGGCTGAAAAATTGGGCCTTAGGCACTGGTGCTGGTGCCACGACACTGCAACCTCTCCCAGATACTCTAGTTGGAGTGCAGGAATGAGCCCTGCTGCAAAGCATTGCATAAAAAATTGTAATTACATGCCCCTGTTAAACAGGGGCTGAAAAATTGGGCCTTAGCCACTGGTGGCGGCACCCAGAAAAAAAAATGTTCTTCCAAGCTATCATCAGGAATCGGATCATTGAGGAGGAAGAGGATAGTCAGTCAACATAACAGGACAGTCACTCAGCATCAGCATAGGCAGTCTTGAAGGGATGTGACATTTCAAAATAAATAATTCTGTTACATCAGCTTCAGGTGCTTGGTAGCTGGTGGTGATCCAAGACTGGTTCATCTTTATGAATGTCAGTCGATCAACCGAGTCGGTAGACAGGCGCACCCTGTGATCCGTGACAAAGCCTCCAGCAGCACTGAATGTGCGTTCAGAAAGAACGCTGGATGCAGGAGAGGCCAGTAGCTCAATTGCATACTGTGCAAGCTCTGGCCAGTGATCCATCCTCAAGACCCAGTAAGCCAGAGGATTTTCGGTGGGAAAGGTGTCCAAGTCTGAAGAATGGGAAGTTCCCCCAATGGGGTCTTGCAGAAAGGTCTGTGCAACGCGTTCCCAGAGACTGGGAGATTACAAACTCCTGGTCCTGGACAACGAGTTGCTGAGGCTTCGGTCAGTAGCAGAAGGAGCGGTGGAGAAGGTGGCCGTCTGACCGATGTGTTTAGACAATTTTTTAGTCCGCAGCCCCAAGGTATGATCGGTTACAGCAACCATCGCCAGCGTCTGATATACATGGTGCAGGAATACCTAGGGGCAAGGTCAGACTTGGAGACCTGAAAGAATGGGAAGGACACGTATACTGGGAGTGAAAATTACTGCACACCCCGAAAATTGCAAGAAGAATGGGAAGCTCCCCCAATGGGGTTTTTTAGCAGCAAAATTCCAAAAATAATTTACAATAATGCATGTTAAAAATTTATTGTGTATAACATTAAATACAATCCTAACAGGTTTATACTCCGGTAAAAAACATGTATATAAAAACACACAGAATTATAGACACAACATTGCCATACAGTTTTACATTTTGCATGCATCTGTATAAATATCCTGACGTGTTTCGATCCCAACGGATCTCTTCAGAGGATGGGTGGTTGGCTGTGGGAAATATATGTATTAAATTTCCATTCTCTACATGGGTGTAGGCCCAATAGTAAAAAATATATATAGAGTGTATGATTACCAGTCAACTGTGTGTTAGAACCAATGCTTCTAACCGGAGTTCCATCACTAGCATCTCAAGGGGAATCAGCAGCCTCCCGGACACTCAACACCCAAAAGTAGGGCACCACCAGGCGTGTGCGACCTACAAGGAGTCATATTGGAGGGGGAGAGACCCGAGAGGGGACACACACGGACGGACAGCCGGCACCTGTAATGAAACACCAAGGGCATCAATGTAGGATGCATCTGTGCTGCATCCATGTGCACTATGTGTTTGCTGAGTATTAAGTGGACAGACTGGAGATCAGCAGGGGTATATCCTTCAGTATATATTTGTATATATCAATGTACTTCTGTAATGGTATGTAGCTAATAGGGTATGTTTGTCATATTCTAAACATAATAAATGGAATATAAAGGTTGTGAGAAAAATAATGAGGGTGATGTGCACTATGAATGAGATGGTGAAGGACAAAAACGAATGTCACAAAAATGAAAAAGTGAAATGAAATGTGAGAAGTGTAAAAAATGATAATGGTGGTGTGATGTGTAGTGTGTGTGAAAAAGTGGTGTGGTGTGATGCGTGTGAAAAGTGAAAATGGATTGAAATGATTGTGTGTGGAATAAATGTGTGTATAAGTGGGATGACAATAGTGAAAGTGATAGTGGGATTAAATAAAGATGTGATGAAGGTCATTAGAATCAATTGTACTGGATATGTATTGTTGCACAACAAGTGCAAGCCACAGTGTTGTGTGAGGAAATATGTGGGTTCCATTGATCTTGGAGGGTCCCAGGCTCATTGAATGTGCCAAGGAGACCGACCAACACCACGGATGAAGCTGTAATTAGTTATAAATTAATCAAAAAATAATGCTAATCAGACCTGGTGCATAGTGCTTGAATGGGTCTGGAAGGAATTTGGCAGCCAGCCTATATAGGGCTGGTGTACTTACATTTACCAGGCTGAGTCTAGTCGTCCACATGGAGGAGCTGGGGATCAAAGTGTGAGCCACACAGCTCTCAGGTTATATTAGTACTGCCCTTAATTAGGGAGGCCCTGGTGTAATCAGCAGGCGCCCCGCCTTAGTCCATGCAATATCCCCCAGGGATATCCCCACCGCAGTGGGCGGTCCTCCCTGAGTGGGTCCCTCGGCGTTCCAGAAAGACTCAAGGTCTCCGACAGCTGCCGTCTCCTCTGCTGCAAAAGCGTGACGTCCTGACATCACACGCGTGCATGGTTTCCCACGCACGTGTGGATGGCAAGGACATCTAGAGGGGATCAGGGACGCCGCCGACAAGGAAAGAACGCCCGAATAGGGCAGGCGGAACACAAGTCCGCTGCCCCATGAGCATGATGGGAGCACAGGGCTCCCCCTCCCCCCTTGTCGGGAGGACGCACACGCATGCGCGGCCCACACTGAGGGCGACGTGGGCCGAGGAGGCAAAAAAGAAACCCCGAAATGCACTGATGGAATGGCCCATGGTGGAAGACTATATTGAGTTGACACTTAGTGCATGCAAGTGCAAATTGCATAACACCACAGTGTGAACAAAAATGCATGTGTTTGTAAACAGTATTAAGTAAATGGTATATTAAGGATATCTGGTGTATATGAACTGGAGCAAAAAATTGGTGATTGTGGTCCAACGCTTAACCATTGGCTGTATAAACAATCAGTGTTGTATTGGGAGACATGTTGATGTCTCCCAGCAGTTTTCTGCACTGAGACAGTATTCAGTTTCCAACGGGGGAGTGGATTGGGTTGGACTCCAGTCCCCCTGAAACGGATCACCGAGACTGTCCCATCATAGTGGTCACCTTGAAATTACTCATGGGATTTAGACCATAATATGATACCTATGTTGGCATAGCAACGGGACCATCAATACTATATAGCTCAAGTCTTCACTCGCATGCGTCCAGGGGGGGATGGGGTGTTTAACCACCCAAAACCACATGCATTTTTGTTCACACTGTGGTGTTATGCAATTTGCACTTGCATGCACTAAGTGTCAACTCAATATAGTCTTCCACCATGGGCCATTCCATCAGTGCATTTCGGGGTTTCTTTTTTGCCTCCTCGGCCCACGTCACCCTCAGTGTGGGCCGCGCATGCGTGTGCGTCCTCCCGACAAGGGGGGAGGGGGAGCCCTGTGCTCCCATCATGCTCATGGGGCGGCGGACTTGTGTTCCGCCTGCCCTATTCGGGCGTTCTTTCCTTGTCAGCGGCGTCCCTGATCCCCTCTGGATGTCCTTGCCATCCACGCGTGCGTGGGAAACCATGCACGCGTGTGATGTCAGGACGTCACGCTTTTGCAGCAGAGGAGACGGCAGCTGTCGGAGACCTTGAGTCTTTCTGGAACGCCGAGGGAGCCACTCAGGGAGGACCGCCCACTGCAGTGGGGATATCCCTGGGGGATATTGCATGGACTAAGGCGGGGCGCCTGCTGATTACACCAGGGCCTCCCTAATTAAGGGCAGTACTAATATAACCTGAGAGCTGTGTGGCTCACACTTTGATCCCCAGCTCCTCCATGTGGACGACTAGACTCAGCCTGGTAAATGTAAGTACACCAGCCCTATATAGGCTGGCTGCCAAATTCCTTCCAGACCCATTCAAGCACTATGCACCAGGTCTGATTAGCATTATTTTTTGATTAATTTATAACTAATTACAGCTTCATCCGTGGTGTTGGTCAGTCTCCTTGGCACATTCAATGAGCCTGGGACCCTCCAAGATCAATGGAACCCACATATTTCCTCACACAACACTGTGGCTTGCACTTGTTGTGCAACAATACATATCCAGTACAATTGATTCTAATGACCTTCATCACATCTTTATTTAATCCCACTATCACTTTCACTATTGTCATCCCACTTATACACACATTTATTCCACACACAATCATTTCAATCCATTTTCACTTTTCACACGCATCACACCACACCACTTTTTCACACACACTACACATCACACCACCATTATCATTTTTTACACTTCTCACATTTCATTTCACTTTTTCATTTTTGTGACATTCGTTTTTGTCCTTCACCATCTCATTCATAGTGCACATCACCCTCATTATTTTTCTCACAACCTTTATATTCCATTAATTATGTTTAGAATATATAAAATAAATAGTAAAAAACATGGAAACAATAATCTGTATCCAGAATTACTACAAAACAGCGCTATGTTGATTTAAAGAGGTCAACATCACATAATAGTCTTTTTAGAAAGATGACAACCAATTCCAGTGTTTCATAACAGTGTCCATAGGTGATTTCTAAAGAAATTGTAGAGTGCACCTTCCACCGATTCTCTAGGTCCACCACGTGATTGCACACACCCCTTAGGGGTTAACACTCACCAGATCACCAATGAATATAAGCTTTGAACAATGTTCACATCCAAGCTGTACACCGGAAAACTGCATCCATCCAGGGGATATCACAGTGCGTTTGACTCCCAAAAAACAAACAGAGGACATACCATAGTGTAATCCTGGTTTATTCAATAAAGGTCCCTCTCACAACTAATAACCCCTCACACATTAAACGTACATCAATCCATTTGTATATGAGCAAAAATAGTAAATTGCAATTGCACTTCACCGTCTGCGCCGTCCGTCGCCCTCTGTTGAAGTCAGCCAATGACGAAACGCGTCAGGGCGTGACCTACACGACACGCTGGAAGTGGTTGTTTTCGCTCCACCGTCCCGGAGAACCAGGAAGTAAGGAAGTGAGCGGTTCAGCTGGCGGCTCCTGAATCATACGCCGGACGGCGCAGACGGTGAAGTGCAATTGCAATTTACTAATTTTGCTCATATACAAATGGATTGATGTACGTTTAATGTGTGAGGGGTTATTAGTTGTGAGAGGGACCTTTATTGAATAAACCAGGATTACACTATGGTATGTCCTCTGTTTGTTTTTTGGGAGTCAAACGCACTGTGATATCCCCTGGATGGATGCAGTTTTCCGGTGTACAGCTTGGATGTGAACATTGTTCAAAGCTTATATTCATTGATGATCTGGTGAGTGTTAACCCCTAAGGGGTGTGTGCAATCACGTGGTGGACCTAGAGAATCGGTGGAAGGTGCACTCTACAATTTCTTTAGAAATCACCTATGGACACTGTTATGAAACACTGGAATTGGTTGTCATCTTTCTAAAAAGACTATTATGTGATGTTGACCTCTTTAAATCAACATAGCGCTGTTTTGTAGTAATTCTGGATACAGATTATTGTTTCCATGTTTTTTACTATTTATTTTATGTATTTTGTGTTATTTAAATAGCTGCTTTTATTTGTTTTTTCTTTACCTGTTTAAGATATAAGAAAATCAATTGTATCTACTCACCTGTAGATTCATATATGTCATACTCACCGTAGGGTGTGTGGACAATTATTGCATTGTCCCAGTACACCTACTGTGTCTTGCAGGGATCAATTTATTTATCTATAGGTGCTGAGTGGTGTATGGTAGGCCTTAGATACACCCCTTTTTTTATTATGTTTAGAATATGACAAACATACCCTATTAGCTACATACCATTACAGAAGTACATTGATATATACAAATATATACTGAAGGATATACCCCTGCTGATCTCCAGTCTGTCCACTTAATACTCAGCAAACACATAGTGTACATGGATGCAGCACAGATGCATCCTACATTGATGCCCTTGGTGTTTCATTACAGGTGCCGGCTGTCCGTCCGTGTGTGTCCCCTCTCGGGTCTCTCCCCCTCCAATATGACTCCTTGTAGGTCGCACACGCCTGGTGGCGCCCTACTTTTGGGTGTCGAGTGTCCGGGAGGCTGCTGATTCCCCTTGAGATGCTAGTGATGGAACTCCGGTTAGAAGCATTGGTTCTAACACACAGTTGACTGGTAATCATACACTCTATATATATTTTTTACTATTGGGCCTACACCCATGTAGAGAATGGAAATTTAATACATATATTTCCCACAGCCAACCACCCATCCTCTGAAGAGATCCGTTGGGATCGAAACGCGTCAGGATATTTATACAGATGCATGCAAAATGTAAAACTGTATGGCAATGTTGTGTCTATAATTCTGTGTGTTTTTATATACATGTTTTTTACCGGAGTATAAACCTGTTAGGATTGTATTTAATGTTATACACAATACATTTTTAACATGCATTATTGTAAATTATTTTTGGAATTTTGCTGCTAAAAAACCCCATTGGGGGAGCTTCCCATTCTTCTTGCAATTTTCGGGGTGCGCAGTAATTTTCACTCCCAGTATACGTGTCCTTCCCATTCTTTCAGGTGTCCAAGTCTGACCTTGCCCCTAGGTATTCCTGCACCATGTATATCAGACGCTGGCGATGGTTGCTGGAACCGATCATACCTTGGGGCTGCGGACTAAAAAATTATCTAAACGCATCGGTCAGACGGCCACCTTCTCCACCGCTCCTTCTGCTACTGGCCGAAGCCTCAGCAACTCGTTGTCCAGGACCAGGAGTTTGTAATCTCCCAGTCTCTGGGAACGCGTTGCACAGACCTTTCTGCAAGGCCTCCCGGAGATGTCTCATCCTCTGCTCCCTCTGCGACGGCAAGATAAGGTCCGCAACCTTACCCTTGTACCGTGGATCAAGGAGAATTGCCAGCCAGTAATGGTCCCTCTCCTTGATCCGAAGAATACGAGGATCCTTCCGCAGACTTTGCAGGATCAGGGAGGCCATGCAGCGTAGGTTAGCTGAGGCATTCGGTCTGGAGTCCTCTGGGTCACTAAGGACGACATGATCTGCAGCCACCTCCTCCCAGCCACGTACAAGTCCATGGGTTTCTTGGGACTGTAAATCATCCCTAAAAGACTGCTGCTGTTGATGCTGAGTGCCATGCTCCACCTCCATGCTGACACAATCCTCCTCCTCCTCCTCCTCGTCCTCTTCCTGTGTGATGGGTGGGACAGAAGGAACACTGTCTGGGTAAAGGGGGCCTTGAGAGGCAATGAAGTCCTCCTCTTCCTGCCTCTGTTCTGCCTCAAGTGCCCTGTCCATTATTCCATGCAGCGTATGCTCCAACAGGTGGACAAGAGGTACAGTGTCACTGATGCATGCACTGTCACTGCTCACCATCCTCGTGGCCTCCTCAAATGGTGCCAGGACAGTGCATGCATCCCTGATCATGCCCCACTGGCGTGATGAAAAAAACCCGAGCTCCCCTGTCCTGGTGCCGTAGTCGCACAGGTACTCATTGATGGCCCTCTGCTGCGTGTGCAGCCGCTGCAGCATGGCCAACGTTGAGTTCCACCTGGTGGGCATGTCACATATAAGGTGGTTCTTGGGCAGGTTCAACTCCTTTTGCAGCTCAGCCAGCTGAGCACTGGCATTATATGATCTGCGGAAATGCACACAGACTTTCCTGGCCAGCCTCAGGACATCCTGTAAGCCCGGTTACCTGCCCAAGAACCGCTGCACCACCAGGTTAAGGACGTGAGCCACACAGGGCACATGGGTCAGTTGTCCCTGTCGGAGGGCGGAGAGGAGGTTGGTGCCATTGTCGCAAACCACCATTCCTGGCTTAAGCTGGCGTGGCGTCAACCACCTCTCGGCCTGCCCCTGCAGAGCAGACAGAACCTCTGCTCCAGTGTGGCTCCTGTCCCCCAAACACATCAGGGCAAGCACAGCATGGCATCTTTTTGCCTGCGTACTTGCATTGCCCCTTGAACGCCTACGGAGCACCGCTGGTTCCGAGGACAAAGCACAGGAAGAGGCCATGGAGGAAGAAGAAGAGGAGGGGGTGGAGGAGAGAGGTGTGTCACAACCAGTAGTAGCATTTTGGAGGCGTGGCGGTGGAACAACCTCGGACACTACTGCACCTTGTCCTGCATCCTTCCCAGCTGCCAAAAGAGTGACCCAATGGGCCGTGAAAGAAAGGTAACGGTAAAGAGCCGGAATCGCCTTCCGTGAGAAAAAGTGGCGTTTGGGAACCTGCCACTGAGGAACCGCACGTTGTACAAACTCACGGAAGGGGGCCGAGTCTACCAACTGAAAAGGCAGCAGTTGAAGTGCTAGCAATTTAGCCAAGCTAGCATTCAACCGCTGGGCATGTGGATGGCTGGGAGTGAACTTCTTTCGACGGTCCAGCAGCTGGAGCAGGGAAATTTGCCTGCTAGAATCGGACGTCAGTGTACTGCTAGCAGAGTGCCCGCAAGTTCTTGGCTGTGACACATCTAATTCTACACCTTCATTCCTTTCAGTGCAGGTTTCAGAGAGGACTGAATGTATAGTGGCGTTGGAGATCCCAGCTGATGAGGAGCAAGGAGAGGTCCGCTATGTTCTTTGGTGTGGGTCTTTAAGGTACGCTTGCCAATGAGCTGCATGGCAGGTCAACATATGTCTGGTCAAGCATGTGGTGCCCAAGCGGCTGATGTTTTGGCCATGCGAGATACGCTTGAGACATATGTTGCAAATAGCAGCGTTGCGATCTGATGCACTTGACGCAAAAAAAGGCCCACACCAGTCAGTGACCTCATCATCCCCTCCCTCCTCATCACTGGAGCCAATCTGGCAGTATGCTGCAGCTGCTGGAACATGATTGCCAGATTGCTGTCCTTCTTGAGCATCCCCTCTTTCTGCGCTCACGCTACTGCCTTCCTCTAGCTGGGTATCATCATCAGACCCTTCAAAACGCTGGGCATCCTCCTGGAGCATGTACCCAATACTGTGCTCAAACAGTTCGGGGGACTCCTCAGGAGGACATGGTGGGTCTAGGGAAGGAGTGACTGATGATGACATTGATACGAGGGAAGAGGACGCTTTGGCAGCTGCTTTGCCAGTACCCTGAGCCTGGGTGAGAGAGGATGAGGAGGGCTTGGTCATCCACTCTACCAAGTCTTCGGCATGATGCGGCTCAACACGTCCAGCTGCAGAAAATAAGGACAAGCGTGTCCCATGGCCACATGCTGATGGCGATGCACCGCGTCCACGACCAGCACTGTTGTCTCTAGACACAGAGCCTGCTTGCCCTCTTTTATTGGCTCGTGACTGTCTGCCTCTCCTTGTTGGCCTTCCAGACATAGTAATGGCCTGCAGGGAGATGGGAAAACCAGCAATTGGGTAGTGTATATTGTGCTGGAGGCACACAACACCCACTAACTCCTGCAGATGCCTGTATTAGAGAACACCAGCAATAAAGGGTAGATACAGGTGTATACTGTGCTGTGCTGGAGGCACACAACACCCACTAACTCCTGCAGATACCTTTATTAGAGAACACCAGCAATAAAGGGTAGATACAGGTGTATACTGTGCTGTGCTGGAGGCACACAACACCCACTAACTCCTGCAGATGCCTGTATTAGAGAACAGCAATAACGTGTAGATACAGGTGTATACTGTGCTGTGCTGGAGGCACACAACACCCACTAACTCCTGCAGATGCCTGTATTAGAGAACAGCAATAAAGTGTAGATACAGGTGTATACTGTGCTGGGGCACACAACACAACACTAACTCCTGCAGATGCCTGTATTAGAGAACAGCAATAAAGTGTAGATACAGATGTATACTGTGCTGGGGCACACAACACCCACTAACTCCTGCAGATGCCTGTATTAGAGAACACAATAAAGTGTAGATACAGGTGTATACTGTGCTGGGGCACACAACACCCACTAACTCCTGCAGATGCCTGTATTAGAGAACAGCAATAAAGTGTAGATACAGGTGTATGCTGTGCT